>CM062619.1:16331085-16931085 GCA_025617555.3 Puccinia polysora
AGATCTAACAGAAGAACTTCTCTTTGACTCAAGATAATTTCATAGGGTGAGTAGCAAGTGTTCTACTTGTTTGAGATTTGGAGAACAAGAGGAAGGAATTTGGGAAAAAGTTTGCCACTTTCACCAGCCAGTTTAGAAAGTGCAGCCTTCAAAGGAGCATGGCCTTATTCCACCTTGCCTTGGACTTTAGGATAATAATGAGTAGTAACTCTATGTTGTCCAGGAAGAGATTGGATTATTTCAGAAAGTTTGCCACCAAACACAGAGCCACCATCAGTAGAGTAAGATTGAGCCAAGCCAAAACACATCATTCAAGTTTCATGAAGGAAAGCTTCCGCTCATTCAGAGCTAATTTGCTTCAACCATCCAGAAAAATAATCTCTAGCCATGGTGAGGTACTTAGAACCACCTGCCTTAATCTGAACCATATCCATAGCAATCCTTCCAAAGACAGCGGACTCGCCAGTAGGATAACAAATTTCAGCTGTACTCCTAAGATCATGTTTTTGACAAACTTCTCACCTCTTGCACCATTGAGAGATGTATTTCTTCAGAGATGGCCAAAAGAATTGTTTTGATAATTTTTTGATAAGTTTCTTTTTCCCCACCATGACCAAGAAATTCATGGAGACCTTAAAGGATTGAATCTTAATTAGAAGGGATATTAACCACAATGAGAGCACAAGAATTTCCTCTTTTCATATGCATAGAGCCTTTTAAAAAGAAATTAGAGGAATTTCTTTTAAGAGATCAAAATTCTTTAGCAGAGAAATTAGTTTCACACAACAACCCCACGTTCTATAGGGAAATCTTAGATAATTGTGAGCGCCCAAGGAAAGCTGAGTGCAAGGGCAAGTTAAAGGTAGTGAAGGCTAACTGCAAAGTGCAAACTTTTGGTGAAGTAACTTAACACACAGCAAGAGTGATGAATATTCCAATCTAAGGAAACCAAATCCAAGGCTGATGTGATGAATGGATTTAGCAAATGCAAGAAAGTATGAAATTCAGTAACTGAGGAGACAATCCTCAGCCAAACAGAATAGCCTTTATAAGTTAATCAAAGGTGACTAGATACAACCTGATGGATGGTCAAATACAGTTCCAAGCAATGATGCAATGAATGAAATGGACAGAGTACAAAATGAAATGACAGTATGAATTTTTTCCAAGGTCTTAGCCTAAGTGCAAGACAATAGTGGAAAAATGTAAAGGAATTTAACGGTTGCAACATGAGGGAATGACCTCAAAAGCAATGCAAATATGAAGGTGTTGTTTATGAAAGGTAAGGGACTAGTCCATTTGCAAACTATACACTTGAGATAGTTTGACTAGCATGAGTGCAAACTGGCAATAGAATGTGAGCCAAAATGGGAACCCAAGGGTTATTGATACCCAGGGTGAAAAGGGAGGAACCCAAATGGATGGTCAACCAAGGTAGATTAGACTGCAAGGTTTGCAAGTCAATGCTGAGTCAGTCACCAAGATTGGAAAAATGTTATGCAAGCCAGAGATGGTAAGCAGAAGGCACCATTGATGTTGTGCTTCTATTTTCTTACACTTATGGAATGAGGTAGATGGTACTTGAATAAAAAAGAGTATTTCAAAGTAGGAAGACAATAACCCTTAAGCTTGAAGCATGACAGTTGCTTGGTAATAAAGATGCAAGATCCTGCAAGTGTTCAGACATTTTTTCCATCAATTTCACAGTTGTTACAATTACTGTATACCCAATAATCCTTACTTCTTTGCTTTTTAGAGATTCAGAATTGATTATGTCTTTGTCATCATTCCGCAATTGCAAAAACTGCACTCAACAAAACAAGCAATGTGTCCCTAACACATCCAGGCAAGGTATTCAAGACAAGTGCAAACAGTGTCACTTGTGCAAGGTTGCTTGTAAATTCCCTATAAGTAGCAAGCCGGTTGTAGATGTCCCAGAAGTTCCCAGAAGGCAGGTGCAAAGACAAAGCTCTGCGCCGCAATTTTATTATCAGATACCACCAGTGCCTGAAATCAAGTTCTTAGGTATTTGGAAGCCTGGTAAGTTGAGGCTTAGAGCCTTACAATAAGTAGAAAAATAAAGAAAAGAGAAAAGGAACTAGTATAATCCTCATTGATGTAGTACTGCCACGAATCCAACAATACACAACCAATACACCTCTGCCACCACCAGCAAATACTGGATCAATTGGGTTAGAAGTGCAAAGCAAGGTGAAAATTGAAAGGAAAGCCAAAGAAACAAAGGCAATCAAAGAGGCAAGGGAAGAAGGAATGGCTGAAGGGGAGGTGGAACCGGAGCAAAGGGAGGAAAATGAGCAAGAAGGAAAAGGAATAGAAGGAAGGAGTGGAATGGAACGGGAGGTGGAGGAACGGAGTCAAACAGAAAGAAATGAGATGGAAGGCCAGAATGAGGGGAGAAGAGTGCAAGTGAAAGGCAAGGCAATTCACTGGCAACGTTGGAGAAGGTTTTTCAAGGGAAAAAAGGAAAAGTCAACCATCTTTCTTTGGAACAAAAAAGAAGGGTGAACCAGTGTTCAAATTGCTTGTTCAAAGAAATCCTTTTGATAAGTTATCTGCAATGTATTCTTGAAGCGCAGTTGATTCATGCTTCAACAGATGGTAGACTGGTCCAGGTGCCAGTGGTGGGCCAGTAAGTTTGATCTTATGATTTCAAGAACGGAATGGAGGAATTTTATCTGCTTTTACAGCTTAAAAGATGTCAGTAAAGTCATGATAAACAGAAGTTAAAGACTGTTGAATGATTTCTAAATCATCAATCCTGTCATCTTCAAGCACAGGATTCAAAGCGCTTTGCATCATGCAAGGGGATTAGGGCGCTCAAAAAACACCTTTTGGTTGGTTCCTGTCTCTCTTTGATGAAACAAGGAAGAGGTAAGCCGGAAAAATAAGAAATAACTCCTAAATCTGAAGAGGGAACTTGGGAATGAAGGTCAGAATATTGCAAATCTCCTGGCGGAAAATTGTAATCCAAATAAATGAAAGTGTCAGGTAGTCTGTTTAATTACTGTTTGATGGAAGGGTTAGTCGCCTGGGGTTTCCAGGTTCCAAGGTTATTTACTCCTTCTTGCCAATTCACATCCGGATTGCAGTGAACTAGGAAATCATGGCCTAGAATGGTATCATCCATTCTGGGAATATCCAAAAAAAATAAATCCCATTTGAAGCTGGGGAAATTGGAGAATGGAAAGGTCCATTTTGCCTTTTTGGGAAACCCAATGAGACGGCTCAGTTGCACTACTTCCTAATTAGATAGGAAAATTATTGATCTTGAAATGGGTAAGGTTTTTGGAAGTGGCAAAAAATTCACTTATAAAAGAAACATTAGGACCAGAATCAAAAAAAATAGATAAAGAGAGTTGTTGGAACGGAAAAGGACAAATGTTGAACTTGAAGCACCTAGTGTCTTGCAAGTGCAAAGATTGACTTTCTGTAATTTAGATAATGTGTAAGTTCAAAGATTGACTTGCTGTAATTTAGATAATCTGTAGCCTTCCTTGCAAGTGTTGCCTTGCAAGTGTTGGGAAAACTAAAAGCTAATTTTTTGACTTTTTAGCTGCTTAACGCGCTAGCTGCTTTGCACAACTATTGACATCATTTTTACCTCCACAATACATACGTAACCCATTCTTTTCCCTCCTCAACTGTTCCTCATTCCAGAGAATCCCAGTTTCTCTATCCAGGAATTTACAGTTTCTGTGCATTTTGCACAGTTCTTGTGCACTGTGGACAGTTTCTGTGCATTTTTCACAGTTCCTGTGCATTGCGTGCATTTGCTGTGCATTGTGCGCAGTTCCTGTACATTTTGCACAGTTACTATGCATTGTTTAGAGGCACTGTGCATTGTGCACAGTCACTATGCATTGTGCACATTCAGTAACTGTGCATTACGGTGTTGATAAATTTTGACCAAAACTTGGTAGGAGCTCAAACTGAGCTTGGCCATACATTGGGCAAGGGCTCTTTGATGGCACTTGCTAGAAATTGAAATGAATATTTCTGTGGTGCCACAGCTAGAACTGGGCGCGACAGCAACTGTTCACATTGTCCAGAAACTGTGCACATTTCACAGCAACAGTGAACATTGAACAGCAACTGTGCAAACTGCACAGAATGTGTGCACATTTCACAGAAACAGTGCACATTGAATAGTAACTGTGCATTAGAGCTTGGATAAAGATTTTGCACAGTCACTCTGCATTTTGCATTGGATCTTGGATAAATATTGTGCACTTTTGCTATGCATTTTGCACTGTTGCTGTGCATTTTTCACAGTTGCTGTGCATTCTTCCCAGTTGCTGTGTATTTTGCACATTTGCCGTGAAATTTTCAGAGTTGCTGTGCAATGTTTGATAAAAGGTCCCTTCCATCAAAATTTATTCCAGCATCAGATTCTTCATCTCCAAGGGGACATTGACATACACCATCAGGCATGCTGAAAAATTTTCCATGCCTGTGAAAAATATCAAAAGAGAAAATGTGGATAAAGGCCTCCCAACAAGTTGTAGGAGAATTTTGGGGGCTGGGGGCATTGATCATTTCAATGATTAATTGAGCATTGACTTGTAATTCAAAATGTTGACCCCAGTGGATGGTTTGGAGCTTCTTCATCTTTTAAGCCACACCACAGAGTTTCATTTTTGGTTAAGATTATCTGTACTTTAAATCTGAAAATAAAAAAGATTGATAGAGAGAAGGAAGTTCCCAAAAATTTTCATCTTCCTGAGTAAGAAATGATCCAATGGATTGATAACTAGAATCAATAGCCAGCGTGATCTTGCCATCTCCAGTTCTATAAGAAATCTTATTACAAACTATGAGTTTACCCAAAATCATTTTGAGAAACTGAAATGAATATTTACAATATTGGGTCCAAATCCATTCAAAATCTTTCCTGGTTTCACAACTCAAGGGTGCACATATTTTGGATAATGATTGGATGAAGATTTGAACATAAGTTACAAAAACTAGAAAGCCTCTAACTTCAGTGGGATTGATTAGAGTGGTTCAAGAAATAATCTTGTTGAATTTGGCTAGTGCCATCCTTCTCCCTTCCTTTCAGACCAAATGACCAAAAATGTCCAGCGAACAGACACAAGAAGCCAATTTGTATCCAGAGACATTAAGGCCAGACTTCTCAATTCAAAATTGGAGCTTTTCTAAAGTAGTAGTAGCATATCCACAGATGAAACAAAAGATCCTTTCTAAAGTAGTAGAATATCCCCAGATGAAACAACAGATTACTGAATGCCAAGGTAAGATCTCATTATCATATTCAGAAACTGGACCTCTAATTCAACCATTGTCAATCAAGATACACGCATGATCAGGGATTTCCTCCAGAAGGATACACATCACCTGAGCCTGATAGACTGCAACCAAGTTGGTGGCACCTTGAGGCAATTTAGTAAGTTGGAATTGACTAAGAGGAGTATCAACAGTAGTGAGGGGGTGAGAGATAGGATGTTAAGATTGTTTGTCATAACCACCTAAAATGTCCCTTAAACCATAGCAAGCTCTCCCAGAGAAAGATTCAACAAATTCTTAAGTGGCAGGAGGGATACCAGAGTCTTTAATAGGAACTTTGTTAATATTTTGAAGATCATTAACTGTTCTAAGTTTACAATTACTCTTGAGGAAACAGAAGACAGGGCTGCAATGACTGGAAGTTGACTGTTCACATAGACCAGTAGGAACTTGTTTGTGGACTAAATTGATAAATTATTTTAATTTAACAGCAGGGATTGGGATCTTTTTCTTTTTCCAGGCATCATGTTCAACTACAGAGATGATATAGGGAAGACCATAGGATTCTTTCAAGAGACCTCTCCCTTCTTCAAAGAAAGCAACAGATTTTTCCCTTGGAGATAAGGCATTTTTTATCAAATTTAACTCATCAAGAAGAAGCCACCCATCTGGACAAAAAATGACCACCTCAGAAGTTCTTCAGTGACATGAACATTGGGGAAAGGGACCAGTAAGATATTGAGATAAACCACATTAAGGATCGCAATTTAAGGGAGGATGCATAAGGGGAGGATTAAGGGTTAGGGGAATAGGCTGGTTGACTTGTTGGACGTTTTTTGCAACTGGTTTATACTTGGTAGCACAAGAGAGAATTTCTTGTTTCCTTCAAGAGTTGACCAGTGAGACTTGACTTTGAAAACTGAGACCAAGTTCCAACATATTCCAAGTTTGATGTTTCACAATATCCTCCATACTATTGGTTAATCTTAGATGATCATGAGCGCAAATGAAGAGACTGAGTGCAAGGGGAAAATGCAAGGTAGCAAGGCTAACTACAAAGTGCAAACTTATGATTGGGTGACTCAAAAAAAAAAGAGGGGAGAAGTTTTCCAATGGGAGAAACAAAAGCCATGCAAAATGTGATGACCGGATTTAGCAAGATGCAATAAGTTATGAAATTAACTAACTGAGGAGAAAATGTTCAGGCAGGCAACACAGCCTTTATAAGGTAGTTTAGAGGTGATTCAATATAACCCAATGGATGGTAATCTACAGCTCAAGAGCAATGAGCCAAAAAATGAAAGGAGCTAAATGGGAAATTAAATAACACTACAGTTATTTCCAAGTTCATAGCGTAGGTGAAATAAAATAGAATATTATTGTACAAGGCTGTAACAGATGAGACCAGAAGAAATGACATATGAGACAATGTGAATGTGAAGATAAAGCTTATGCAAGGTAATTGACTATTCCATTTGAAAAATATACAGTTGATGTGGCTTTGTGGACAAGGGTGAAAGCTAGTGTAAGTGCATGACCAAGAATGGCAGTCCAAAGGTTGATGATACCCAGGGTAGAAGAGCAACCTCAAATGGATGTTAAACCAGAGTAGAGTAAACTGCAAGATTCACAAGTATATCCTGAGTGAGTTGCCATGATTCAAAGGGTATTACCCAAGCCAGAGGGGGTAAGCAGAAGGCACTATTGATGTTCTGCTCTGTATGTGTCAAGCTTATGGACTGAGGTAGATGTTCCCAAGTAGAAGGATATATTCAAATGGATAAGATAATAAACCTTAAGCTTGAAGCTTCAAACTGTTTTGGAATCTCTGTTTCCAAGAAAGGAGAGATAATAAAGAATCAGGTAGTTTTGGTAAATTTTCTGATGGTGCAGATTGCGGCGGCTTTGTTGGATCAATCAGCTTTGGTTGTATTGAGATACTTTGCTTCATCTTCTTCCTCAAGGAAAAAACAGTTTTGGGAATATTATAAAAGACAGTTGGTTGAGAGATAGAACTGTTTTTTGGGCTTTGAACAGAGGGAAAATTTTCAATTTTATCATTTGGAGAAAGCAACAAATTTTCAGGAGTTTCAGCTTGATGTTTGGGGGATAAAATGAAGGTATTGAATCAGAATTATTGGGATTGCGCAATGGTATTTGAGACAAAGAAGGCAAAGAGTTTGAAGGCTTTGTATTTTTCTGGCTATGGTATGGATAGGTGAGTTATTTATATGTCCCTTTGGTGATGAGGAATCAACAGGAACCACTTTTAGAGTTACAGATGGTGATAGAGTCTTATAAATTACTTTGGTAATGGAAATATTTGGATTTCTGATTTAAGATTCCTGTGTTCTTTCAACCAAAGGTGTTCAAGAAAGGGTTATACTATTTTGGAAAGTTTTGCAGCTACAATCTCTAAATCTTCTGGAACCGCTGCCATATTATGAGGGTTGAAGGTTGCATTTGAAGGATTTACATCATGAATATTGGATTACTCAGAAACTTGAGTGGCAACCAGGAAAGGAGGACAAGGAACAGGTTGAGAAAATTTGGTAGTAGAAAAATTCAAAGATTTATCTTTGGAAATTGAATCTCAAACAAAAGGGATTGGAGAAGAACAATCCTGGTTTATTTTTTTTGTTGAAGGCTTTGGATCTTTAGCAGTAGACTCTTTGAGAATTGGAGAAGGATGTGGAAGACCGGAATTGAGTTTGGGCTTGGAAAGCATTGAAGATTCAAACATTGTGTCTTTAGGTATTGAATCTGAGAGAAAGGAAGGGGTGGAGATAAAAGGAGGCACAAACAATAATATGTGTTTGATGCTGCTGGTGATGAAAATGACAGTTGGTGTACCCATTAATGAGCTTCATGAAACTCCAAAGGGGCATGCTTTATGTTTGGGAAAGTGGATGAACTGGTTTAATTGGATTTAATAGACTTGTTAGATAGGATCAGAAATTACTTGTGTATGTGATAGTGGTGATCCTGCAAGTGGGCACTTTTTCTACTTATTTCATCAAAGTTGTTATAGAAATGATAAACTCTTGCAGATGGGTAGTTGCTAGATTGGGATGACTTTCAAATCCTTGAGGAGTTTCTCATTCTAACTTAGGTATTTTGAGGTACTTCTTGGGCTGAGGAGTTATTTTCATCAGAGGAAGATGGAGACTTAATGAAATTGCCCTTGATGGCAAATTGCAGTTGCAAACAGAACAAAATTATTTTTTGATTATAATGGGTTCTTTTGTTTTGAGCTTAGCTGAATGTGCATATAGATTGGCATGTCTTGGTGTTGGTAAGTTTTCAAACAAGACTTTCCCGGGTAACCACAATATTGATGGATTATCTCTGGAGGGATAGGTACAATTTCTTTTACTGGAGGTTGGATGAATTGTTGAGGTAGAATTTTTGTGAATGAAGGCCTCCCTGCTTCTCTTTCCAGATTTTTCTGAACTACTGCAACTTGAGGGATCCATCAAAAAGTGAAGATAATTGGGGTCACTTGCTTTTCCAAGGCAGCACGTTTGATTTTTTGGCAAAATTTCCTCTGGAGGTGCTTGATACGGATTGGTCTCTGGTTAAGCTTATTGATGATTGAATGTTAGGAGGAGATTGTTTCAGAGGTTTATAAGGTAATTCTATGGCACAGCCCCACCTTATAGCTTTTTCTGCTGTTTGATTGGGACCTGTAACCTTTTTGGAAGGGGGTGATGTTGGCTCTTCAATAGTATGTTTTTCTGAGGCTTTTGTAGATGATACATTGCAGGAAGAGACTTTGGAATGATGGATGCTACCTTTTTTAAGGATTGAGTTAGTAATGATTCAAGTCAATAGACTCAATATAAATTTAGTTAAACAAATTTGCGGTTGGAAAAATTTATGATTATGACTTGCTTTTTGGAAAGTCAGTCTGGGAAATTTCTTGAAATTCTGCAACTTTTGTCTTTGGGGGGAGTAAAAATTGCCCTTCTTTTTGATAAAATAAATATAGGCGGTTGGCTCTGAAGATTCCTGGTGCATCTGGCTCAAAGATTGATATTTTGTTTTTTTTTACCTAACCATGTGATTTGAGTAATAAGTTTGTTTAGGAAGCAAGTAAAGCACAGATTCTTTGGGGAAGAATTGAGTGAAATAACTTTCAAATTTCATAAATTTTTAGTAGTTGCACTCGAGTGATACCTTCTGGAAGACATGTTGAGAATGAAGAGCTAGGAGAAATAAAAAACAATCCTGATACAACGTGATCTGTGTTTGACTTACTCATAATTACTGGTCTAGCAATGCTGGTCTCTGTGTACTTCATGTTCTAAATCTGGAATCAAGATGGTGAGGGAATTTTCATCTCCATTGGATTTTAACTTGTTTTTTTAACAAATATAAGTTGGCCTTGGTGTATCTTACCTAAAATTTAAATATGTAAATCCATTCAACCTGCTCTTAATTCAAGGGATGGCCAAATTGTTGGAGCCTGGATTTTTTCCCTCCAATATTCAAATTTGATAGGGGCAAGCCAGACTAGCTTATAAATACAGCACATAAAAACCTTTATTACTACAAAATTTATGTACAGTGGGTAGAAAAAATTAATGGGACTGTTAAAAATAAATCAGGCCCTTAACTTCCAAGTGCTTGGTTCAAGCTGAATTCAAACCCCAAAAAAACATGGAATAAACTCAATTGCTTTGTTTCAATAGCTTTGCATCTCTTTTTAATTAAAAAAATGTCAAAAGGTTTGTTATAATTAAATTCAAAATTCAAAAAAAAAAATCAAAAAAAGTAAAAATAATTTGTAAAATAGGGTCTAGTAATAAAAAATCAAAATTTTTATACCATCAAAATTACTTCTGATTGAATATATCTCAAAGAAAGAAAAAAAAGAACACATTGGATAAAATAAACAATCTATATTTTTTGATTCTATATTTCTTAATTTCAAATTTGATCAAGGAAGAATTATTGAAATACAGGCCCAGTCTGATTGGCTAGCTGAGATGGAAATGTTTCAATTCTTGAAAAGCACTTTGATAATCTCCTTGAATGGTAACTGTTTGTATTGTTCATGTATTTCTGTCTCTTGGGGATTTTTGGTGTCCTATCAAGGTTTTAGGGCAGATTTTTTATCTGTTGGTTTGAGAGGGAGACCTTCAAATGATTCTAAAATCCATCTGAAAAAGTGAAATCTCCCAAGGTTTTGGTTTACTGAATCCCTGGATTGAAATGATGGAACAATGTTCAGAAAAATAAGGAGTCAAAGAAAAAGGAAAACTAAAGAGTAAAATAAGTATAAAAAATTTTAAAAAGCTTACCCACCAACACTGTATTGATGATAAATTCAGAATAACTGGATAAAAATGGAAAAAACAATAAACTAATGATGTTGACCATGGTCCACTTTTCAGGAAGCCAAAAAGTTGAACTTTCAAGGTGAACCACAATGATTGCCGGGCTTCATGTGGATTTTTTGAAGTATCTGGAAGTGGTTTTTTTGCCAAGAAGTCCCATGACTTTTGCTTATGAACTGTACATATTTACATGCATATGTGTATGATCTGCTTGGCTGAAACCAGGGATTTTTTATCTAGTGAACTGGAATTGCTTCAATGTGTGCATTGAATGAACATAAACATTGTTTTTATTTATGTATTTAAATACACACAACCACAAATTTTTTTTTGTGATTGGGCAATCCAGCAAAATCAGGTTTTTAGTTTTATCAGAGTGACACACGCAGACCTTGGCTTGAACATTGATAGATTTTGCTTTAGGGTTTCATACTTCTGGTTTAAGTGCATGTATTTTTGATTTAATTGAAGGAGGCCTATGCTAATAACTGTAGCGGATCAATGCAATTTCAAGACATTTTTAAGTATGACTGTTTCAAAGATTTGGTTACCATCAAGATTTATCAAAAATTACAAAACTCTCCATAGGACTATTCCTGTACCAATAGGTAGGAACTCCCCTGTGAATCTTGTTCCAACTTTACCCCCTCCTTCAAGTTCAAAAATTTGATTTTCCTCCAGCTCTCTATCCATCTAAGCCAATAAAACAATTCCTAGGAATCAGCAAGGAGCTTTAATCAATCAATGGTCTGACTACTACTCAACCTCCAAGAAAATATATTTTTGCTTCATTCAAGCCCAGTCTTGGGCTGAGCCCCATTGAATGTACTGGTTTTCATTTCTTGCTCTTCAAATTGGGTTCCAGATTATTCAAGGTGTTTGATGGAACAACTTCCTGCAACTGAGTAACAAAAAAATATCCAGTTTGTTTCAAATTGCATCTTCTCATCTCCTTGGATGCATCTACTGGATTTGCTTGAATTGCATATAATTATCTATAATAAATTCCTAGATATTTTTGACAGCCTATCATATATTTCAATCTTTTGTTTTCAGCATTCTAACTTCTGTGAGAACTATTACTTAATTTTTGATTTCATCAATATGTCAATGGTGTTCCTGGAAAATATTCTTAGCTTAGCTTATTTTATAAGACTCTACATTCTTAATGAAAAGCCTTTCAAACATATCCATGGTGGTCTTGCAAGTCAAAAAATTATTCAAACCAATATCATTATGCATTTTTCATGTCAAGTTGATTTCTCCATAAAGTGTTGCCAATTTGATGACAATTCCAAGCTTTGGGAACAAAATTTTCTTATACATTATAATTTTTTCCTATTTTTGGGTTTTTAACTTTGATCTTTGGGAGTTTTTTTTCTGCTATAGACCCCAAAAAGCTTAAGATAGCCGCTCTCCCTGAGGTTTTCAATTTTTTGCGATTGCTCTACAAGTGAACCAAACTGCATACTCAATTATTTCAAATATATTTTTGACTGGATTGAGCCAAATCCCCCATTCTGCAGAAAATTGGACAAATGGATATTTATTGGGTGACCCAATGCCAGCTAATTTGACAAAATATTAATATTATTCAATGATCAATTGTGGGATTTATGACTGATCAATAGTTGAAGTTGCGTATCCCAAGATTCTGACTGTAGCCATGATACAAATATATCCTGCTCTTCATTCTGTAGTTTTCCCATACAGTTCCAGCTGTGGGCACCTGATGCAACTGTATTCACAACAGAAATCTTCATGTCACTTGCTAGAAAGTGCCATCAAAGAGCTCTTGCCCAATGTATGTCCAAGATCAGTTCAAGCTTCTACCAAGTTTTGGTCAAAATTTATCAACACTGTAATGCACCGTTACTGACTATGCACAATGCATGGTGATTGTGCACAATGCACAGTGCCTCTAAAAAATGAATATTAACTGTGAAAAATGCACAGAAACTGCGCAAAATGCACAGCAAATGCACACAATGCACAGAAACTGTGCACATTTCACAGAAAATGTGAACAATGCACAGAAACTGTCCACAATGCACAGGAACTGTGCAAAATGCACAGAAACTGTAAATTCCAGGATAGAGAAACTGGGATGCTCTGGAAGGAGAAACAGTTGAGGAGGGAAAAGAATGGGTCATGTATGTATTGTGGAGGTAAAAATGATGTCAATAGTTGTGCAAAGCGGCTAGCGCGTGAAGCAGCTAAACAGTCAAAAACTTAGCTGGTAGTTTTCCCAACACATTCAAGGAAGGCTACACATTATCTAAATGACAGCAAGTCAATCTTTGCACTTAAAAGACACTGGGTGCTCCAAGTTCAAGATTTGTCCTTTTCCATTCTGAAAAATCTCTTTATCTATTTTTTCTTGATTCTAGTGCTAATGTTTCTTTTATAAGTGAATCTTTTACCACTTCCATAAACATTACCCATTCCAAGATTGATAAGTTTTGTATCTAATTAGTACGTAGTGCAACTGAGCCGTCTCATTGGGTTTCCCAAAAGGCAAAATGGACCTTTTCATTCTCCAATTTCCCCAGCTTCAGATGGGATTTATTTTTCTTGGATATTCCCAGAATGGATGATACCATTCTAGGCCATGATTTCCTAGTCCACTGGGATCCGGATGTGAATTGGCAAGAAGGAGTAATTAACCTTGGAACCTGGCAACCCCAGGCAACTAACCCTTCCCTCAAACAGGAATTAAAAAGCCTACCTCTCACTCTCATTGAGTTGGATGAGACTTTTCCTCCAGGAGATTTGCAACATTCTGAACTTCACTCCCAGGTTCCCTCTTCAGATTTAGGAGTTATTGCTTATTATTCCAACTTACCTCTTCCGCGTTTCTTCAAAGAGAAAAAGGCACCAACCAGACTGTGTTTTTTGAGCTCCCTAATCCTCTTGAATCATTCAAGCGCTTTAAATCACGTGCTTGAAGATGACAGGATTGAAGATTTAGAAATCATTCAAGAGTCTTTACCTTCTGTTTATCATGACTTTACTGATGTCTTTTCAGCTGTAAAAGCGGATAAAATTCCTACATTCCATTTTTGAAATCAAAAGATCAAACTTACTGGCCCACCACTGGCACCTGGACCAGTCTACCATCTGTTGAAGAATGAATCAACGGTGCTTCAAGAATACATTGCAGAAAATGTAGCAAAAGGATTTCTTTGACCAAGCAATTCAAACACTGGTTCACCCGTCTTATTTGTTCCAAAGAAAGATGGTGGACTTTTCTTTTGCCCCTTGAAGGACCTTCTCCAACGTTCCATGTCAATACCCTTGCATTTTTTTGATTGGCCCTTCAACTTGCATTTGGCTCCCCTCATTCTGGCCTTCCACCTCATTTTTTTCTGTTCCACCCAATTCCTCCACCTCCTGTTCCATTCCACTCCTTCCTTCTTTTAAGATCTTAGGATACGCAGATTGAGAGTCAGAATGAAGGATGAGGAATGCACAAATGAGACAGGTGATGATAAGAAAGGAAAAAGAAAGATCACAGAGACATCTACTCACCTGAGGATATCAGAATGAAGGATGAGGAAAGAGACCTTCAATCTTAATTGACTATCTGTCCTCAGGTGGTGAACACGCGATTGAAAACAGGTGACATGTGAGTGTGCGTGCCTGTGATTTGTGAGAGGAAGATGGTTGGGCGGGCGCACTTGACAGGTGAATGTGAGAGTAGCCAGATGGGATGTAAGTAGAACATGTAAAGGAAAAATGATAGCAAATGAGAAAGCAAAGATGAGACATGACTAGATGAAAGAGGAATACAGGAGAGATGAGAGAGAGATGATCCAGTATTCCAACACCTTCTATTCCTTTTCCTTCTTGCTCATTTTCCTCCCTTTGCTCCGGTTCCACCTCCCCTTCAGCCATTTCTTCTTCCCTTGCCTCTTTCATTTCCTCCATTTCTTTAGCTTGAACTTCACTTTGCACGTAGCTTTTTTACTTCCAACCCAATGGATCCAGTATATGTTGGTGAGGGGAAGAGGTGTATTGGCGGTGTATTGTTTGGATTGTGGCAGTACTACCTCAATGATGATTATATTAGTTCCATTTCTCTTTTCTTTATTTTTCAACTTATTTTAAGGCTCTAAGCCTCAACTTACCAGGTTTCCCAATACCTTCAAACTCAATTTCTGGCACTGGTGGTATCTGATAATTAACTTGCGGCGCCAAGCTTTGCCTTTTCACCTGCCTTCTGGAAGCTGCTGGGAAATCTACAACCAGCTTGCTACTTATAGGGAATTTACAAGCAACCTTGCACAAGTGACACTGTTTGAACTTGTCTTGGATACCTTGCATGGATGTACTCGGGACACATTGCTTGTTTTGTTGAGTGCAGTTTTTGCAATTGTGGAATGATGACAAAGAAATAACCAATTCTGAATCTCTTAAAAGCAAATAATTAAGGATTATTTGGTATACAGTAATTGTAACAACTTTGGAATTGATGGAAAAACTGTCTGAATGCTTGCAGGAGCTTGCTTCTTTATAACCAAGCAACTGTCATTCTTCAAGCTTAACGGTTATTGTCTTCCTACTTTTACATACTCTTTTTTCTTCAAGTAACATCTAAATCAGTCCATAAGCGGGAAAAAATAGAAGCACAACATCAATGGTGCCTTCAGCTTATCAACTCTGGCTTGCAAAACAACCTTCTATTCTTGGCAATTGACTCAGCATTGACTTGCAAACCTTGCAGTCAACTCTACCTGGGTTGACCATCCATTTGAGTTCTGCCCTTTTCACCCATGGTATCAATAACCCTTGGATTCCCATATCCAGTCACATGCTATTTCTAGTTTGCACTCAGGCTAGTAAAGCCATCTCAGGTGTATAGTTTGCAAATGGACTAGTCCCTTACCCTTCATAAACTACACCTTCATATTTTCATTGCTTCTGACATCATTCCCTCATGTCTCAAAAGTGACATTCCTTTACATTCCATTACATTTGTCCGCTATTTTCTTGCGCTTACGCTAAGACCTTGAAAACAATTCATAATTTCATTTCATTTTGTACTCTGTCAATGTCATTCATTGCCTCACCGCTTGTAACTGTATTTCACCATCCATCAGGTTCTATCTAGTCATCTGGGCTTACCTTATAAAGGCTATTCTGTTTGGCTGAGGATTGTCTCCTCAGTTAGTGAATTTCATACTTTCTTGCATTTGCTAAATCTAGTCATCACATTGGGCTTGCGTTTGGTTTCTTTCCATTGAAATATTCATCCCTCTTGCTGTTTTTTAAGTTACTCCACAAAAAGTTTGCACTTTGCAGTTAGCCCTCACTACCTTGCACTTGCCCTTGCACTCAGATTTCCTTGGGCACTCACAATTATCTAAGATTTCCCTATAGAACGAGGGGTGGTTGTGTGACACTAATCTCTCTGCTAAAGAATTTTGATCTCTTAAAAGGAATTCCTCTAATTTCTTTTTAAAAGGCTCTATGCTTATGAAAAGAGGAAATTCTTGTGCTCTTATTGTGGTTCATATCCCTTCTAATTAAGATTCAATCCTTTCAGGTCTCCATGAAGTTGTTGGTCATGGTGGGGAAACATAAACTTATCAAAAAATTATCCAAACAATTCTTGTGGCCATCTCTGAAGAAATACGTCTCTCAATGGTGCAAGAGTTGAGAAGTTTGTCAAAAACATGATCTTAGGAGTACAGCTGAAATTTGTTATCCTACTGAGGAGTCCACTGTCTTTGGAAGGATTGCTATGGATATGGTTCAGATTAAGGCAGGTGGTTCTAAGTACCTCACCATGGCTAGAGATTATTTTTCTGGATGGTTGAAGCAAATTAGCTCTGAATGAGCGGAAGCTTTCCTTCATGAGACTTGAATGATGCGTTATGGCTTGGCTCAATCTTACTCTACTGATGGTGACGCTGTGTTTGGTGGCAAAATTTCTGAAATAATCCAATCTCTTCCTGGAAAACAAAGAGTTACTACTCATTATTATCCTGAAGTCCATTTGAAGGCTGCACTTGTTAAACTGGCTGGTGAAAGTGGAAAAAATTGTTTCAAATTCCTTCCTCTTGCTCCCTTATCTGATCAAATCTCATTCAAATTAATTACTTGCTAATCACTCTATGAAATCATCTTTGGTCAAAGAGTAGTTCTTCTGTTGGATCTTGAAATGGAATCCTTCTTGTGTATCTCATGGGATGAGGTGTCTTCCACCACTGATCTAACAGCTGCAAGGTATAAGCCATGGAGAAAAGTGAAGATTTTCATGACAAAGCCTATCAGAATATGATGGAATCAAGAGGAAAATTGGTTCAGTACTGGGAAGAGAAGCACTTAAATCAAATCAGGGATCCCTGAAATCCTGGTGATCTATTTTTAGCTTAAAATCAATCTTTGGAAACCCAGTGGGGAAATCTCTTCTCAAATTGCTGGAATGGTACTTATTGGGTGGTTTGCAAGGTTAGAAGTGGATCTCATGTTTTGGAAGAGCTGGATGGTACCTAGTTAGCTAGAAGTTTATCTGCTTATCAAGTTAAGAAGTTTCATTGTTGTGGAGAAAACTTATCCCAGAATTAAGTCCTCCCACTTGGGTACCCTCAAGGTCATTTGCTGTGTTTTTTTTTTGTGGAAATCTACTGTATTCCAAATATGTGAGAACCTGGGACGCCTTCTTTGTTTTATCTTTGCCGCTTCCACCACAGAAAAATGGCCGCCACCTGTAAGCAGGTGGCATTTCTGTATCCAATTGATATCTCAGGGTTATGTGATGCTGTATCTCTTGATTAACCTTCAGCAGGTGGAGAAATATTGTGACTAGAGATCAGCATTTGCTGAACTTCTAGCTCATTAGTTCATAATAGATTTTCAAGGGAAATATAGATATGAGCAAAGCTTTTGCTTCAAAAGCAGTCAACATATCATCCACAAATTACTGCAGTTGGTGTTTGGGAATTCCTTCAAAGGGAAATTCAAAAATTCCAAAAGAGGCTGATTGTTTCCAGACTGGAATTTCCATTAACTGGTCAAAGACTGGTTAAGTCCTCTTATTCACAGCCCACAATATAATGCATAAACATGTATTTAGGATAATACTAATGTAAAAATAAAAAGAGCTTGGGCTCTGGTTAAATTAAAGTTAAAGAGAAATGAATGAAAAGGAACTTATAACGTCAAGCGTAACAGACCTGAGGAAAGGAGGAAAAGGACACTCCAGTTGATGTTGTGATTGAACAGATGATGAATTCCACTTGAGAGCACTGGTGTTTATATAGACTGAATACACTATAGGCTGACAAGTGGTTGAGTACAAAATGAATAAGGTAAAATTAGCATAAGCAGTTTAAGTGACATGGTAAGTGAAATGCTATGAATAAAGAGTTTGATAGCCATGACTAAACAGTCTGATAATCACAATACTACAACACAGCCCAGTTACATTTAACTGTTGTTTTAGTACTTGAAGGTTAACAATAATAAGATCAAATCAATCAGGCATATCAGAGTTAAGCAAACCTGCCATTTTTTAATAGTGGGTTTCAACCCAAATCCACAACTTCAAACCCACCATTAAAAATCCAAAAAAATACCCTTATTTCCCATCAGACCTGTCATAGTCACCTGAAAATAAATGGGTTTTTTCAAATAAATTATCTAAAGGGTTTCACCACCTCAAACCATCATTTCACATCATCACCCCTAGTTTCAACCTCCATTCCTATCCTTTTTGCTTCATCACTCTACTTTAATGCTCACAAAGCTTCATCACCCTCATCACATTATTGCTTTCATCACTTTCATCACATCCTTTAATCACTTCATTGCTTCCTAAAAGTGGAGGCACTCAAGGAGATTGCTCAATTAATGGGCTTGTAAATATATTTGATTTATTGATTGGATAAAACTTTCAAAAATGAAAAAAATACAATAAAAACAATAGAAACAACATCAACCATATTGGGCCTTCTTTCCCAAAATTCTTTCATCAATTTTTGAAGTACTACAACCTTGGAGTTTTAAAGATACATTGGCTAGTTTTTTATTAATTTGAAATGAGCAGCCAAAGTGAGTGTGGGTTGAAGAGGTTTTTAAACTAGGAGGAGGAAATGTAGTCTGAAAATTGAAAAATTGAGTCTGCCAAAGAATTTCAATAATGTTCTCAGCTTTTGCAAAGTCAACAATACAACCAAGTTTTGGAAAAGATAAACCATGACCCAAATCATTGCAGGGAGGAAGGATAGGCTGTCCTGTAGATCTGTTTATGTATGAAAATATCTCATACGTAAAACCATTCACGTCATTCTTATCAGTATAGAGCTTGTTTGAGAAGTCATCAAATGTCACAACCACATTTGAAAACATGCAGAAATCTTGCTCCTTTTCCATCCACTCAGATGAAGACCAGTTTGGGATTAGATATTCATCTGAAACTTTCTTGTTTTGAGCATGAGCAGAAGTGCACAGTGATTGGATCCTTCCAAAGACAAATTTGTTGCGAGCAGGGAGACGGTCCCACAGTTCATCATCCTTCTTGATGGTCTCTTCATTCAAACCTGGTTTGCAAGAATAGACCCCTATTTTTGAATTGAAGTCAACATCAATCAATTTTTGGAATTTTCTGACAAAACCTGACATAAAAAATTGGACAAACCTGCAGAGGCACCTCTATCACTTCCAGCACAAAAACCAAAAGCATGCATGGAGCCAGTCAAGGCTGCTGTGTTTTTCTTGCTGAGTGAATGGTGGTTCTTTGCCATCTGGTACAAGTCCAAGACAATGTTGCACAAAGTATTGACTTGTGGAGTGCTTTTGGTGGCCTTCAAACTGTGGTATTTGAGAAGGAAGTAGGGCTGAAACTGACGGTTTGTGACAGCATTAACCAGCATGTGAGGGCACATGCATGGTAAGACAACATGATTGGGTGTAAGATTGTCCTGCAGTGTCACAAAGTACTTTGGCTCATCACATTCTTGTACAAAATTTCTCCTGGCATGGTTGAACTTTTTGTTACTTGCGGATGTTGAAGTAAAATTTGAGTTCAATAGCCTGTGTCTCTTTCCTACTACAAGAGGCTCCATTGCATGTTGATCCTCCTTGGCATCCCCTGGAACGCCAAGCTCATCACAACTACAAACCGTGTTTCAGGATGACACCCAGGAATCACAACATGAATCAAAAACCAAAAGAAAAATAATGCAGAATCAAAAGTTTGATTAGTAATTTTATTGTTGAAAAATATTGAGGAATAAAATTTAAATCCCATACCCATTTTTACCAGACATTCCTTCATTCAATTCCACATTCAATTCCATTGAGATTGATATCTAAAAGACTGATATGTAAAAACAATAAATACCCTCTTTTTTAAAAAAAGAAAAAAAAACAAAAAAGGTTACTACCAATGGGGTGGTGGTCATGGTGGGTGTTGGTGGGTGGTGGTGGGTGTTGGTGGGTGGTGGTGGGTGTTGGTGGGTGTTGGTGGGTGTTGGTGGGTGTTGGTGTGTGTTGGTGGGTGGTGGTGGGTGTTGGTGGGTGTTGGTGGGTGTTGGTGGGTGGTGGTGGGTGTTGGTGGGTGGTGGTGGGTGGTGGTGGGTGGTGGTGGGTGGTGGTGGGTGGTGGTGGGTGGTGGTGGGTGGTGGTGGGTGGTGGTGGGTGGTGGTGGGTGGTGGTGGGTGGTGGTGGGTGGTGGTGGGTGGTGGTGGGTGGTGGTGGGTGGTGGTGGGTGGTGGTGGGTGGTGGTGGGTGGTGGTGGGTGGTGGTGGGTGGTGGTGGGTGGTGGTGGGTGGTGGTGGGTGGTGGTGGGTGGTGGTGGGTGGTGGTGGGTGGTGGTGGGTGGTGGTGGGTGGTGGTGGGTGGTGGTGGGTGGTGGTGGGTGGTGGTGGGTGGTGGTGGGTGGTGGTGGGTGGTGGTGGGTGGTGGTGGGTGGTGGTGGGTGGTGGTGGGTGGTGGTGGGTGGTGGTGGGTGGTGGTGGGTGGTGGTGGGTGATGGTGGGTGGTGGTGGGTGGTCGTGGGTGGTGGTGGGTGGTGGTGGGTTGGTGAGGTGGTTCACCTCATAGTAGGACAGACCCCCAAATTGGAGCTGACAGACCCCAAGTGTGGTGCAGGTGTCTAAATCACTCACTAGGTGGGGAGGGGATTTGAAATCCCCCCCACCAAGCCACTCCCTCCCCCCTTTATTGCTCTCTAGGTGGGGAGCGGATTTGAATTCCCCCCTTGATCTCCCCCCTAGCTTGGTCACTAGGTGGGGAGCAGATTTGAAATCCCCCTTCTCCCTCCCCCCTTGATCTCCCCCCTTGCTTGGTCACTAGGTGGGGAGTGGATTTGAACTCCCCCCCTCCCTCCCCCCTTGATCTCCCCCCTTGATCTCCCCCCTTGCTTGCTTGCTAGGTGGAGAGCGGATTTGTAATCCACCCCCCCTCCCACCCTCCTTGATGCTGCCCTTGGCGGGGGGGTGATCCAGTCCCCCCCACCGCAAGCCCCTCTGCCCCCCCCCCCTTTGCCGCTCTCTCGGTTGGGGGGTGTTGCCCTTGCAACCCCCCACCACAAGCCCCTCTGCCCACTCCTTTTTGCTGCTCGCGCAGTTGGGGGGTGATGAAATCCCCCCACCGGGCTGGCCCTTCCACTTGGCCGCTCGGTTGGTTGGGGGGTGATGAAATCCCCCCACTGCAAGCCCCTCCGCCCCCCCCCCCGTTTTGCTGCTCGCTCGGTTGGGGGGTGATGAAATCCCCCCAATGCAAGCCCCTCCGGCCCCCCCCTTTTTGCTGCTTGCTCGGTTGGGGGGTGATGAAATCCCCCCACCGGGCTGGCCCTTCCTCTTGGCCGCTCGCTTGGTCGGGGGGTGATGAAATCCCCCCACCACGAGCCCCTCCGGCCCCCCCCTTTTTGCTGCTCGCTCGGTTGGGGGGTGATGAAATCCCCCCACCAAGCAAGGCCCTCCCGCCTGGCCTGCTCGCTTGCTCGCTTGGTCGGGGGGTGATGAAATCCCCCCACCGAGCAAGGCCCTCCCGCCTGGCCTGCTCGCTCGCTCCCTCGCTCACCAAAAAAAAAAAGACTAAAAAAAAAAAACAAAAAGAAAAAAACTGAAAAAAAAAACAAAAAATAAAAATGAAAAAAAAACAAAAGTAAAGCAGAAAAAAAAACCAAAAAAAACCAAAAAAAAAAGAAAAACAAAAAACTGAAAAAAAAACAAAAAACAAAAATGAAAAAGAAAACAAAAGCGAAGCAGAGAAAAAACCAAAAAAATAAAAAAAATAAAATAAAAAAAGCAAAGCAAAAAAAACCCAAAAAAAAACCAAAAAAAAAAAAAAAAAAATACCGACAAAAAAAAACAAAAAATAAAAATGAAAAAAAAACAAAAGCAAAGCAGAAAAAAAGCAAAAAAAACCGGAAAATAAACCAAAATAAAAAAGAAAAAAAGAAAAAGAAAAAATGGAAAATAATCTGAAAAAAAAAACAAAAAATGAAAATGAAAAAAAAAATGAAAATGAAAAAAAAACAAAAGTAAAGCAGAAAAAAACAAAAAAAAAACAAAAAAAAAACAGAAAATAAACCAAAATAAAAAAAATAAAAAAAAAGGAAAATCAACTGAAAAAAAAACAAAAAAAAACAAAAAAAAAACCAAAAAAAAAACAACAAAAAACAACAAAAAAACAACAAAAAAACAAAAAAAAACAAAACAAAAAAAAAAAAAGCAAAAGGAAACCCAAAAAAAAACCCCAAAAAAAAACAACAAAACCTCAAAAAAAAAAAGGAAACCCAAAAAAAAATCCAGAAAAAAAACAACAAAAAAACAAAAACAAAAAAACAAAAGGAAACCCAAAAAAACAAAAAAACAAGAAAAAAACAGAAAGAAAAAAAAAACAAAAAAAAAAATGGAAAGAAGCCAAAAAAAACAAAGAAAAAAACAAAGAAAAACCAAAAAAAAAAAAAAAAACAGGAAAAAAACCAAAAAAGCAAAAAAACCAAAAAGCAAAAAAAAAACAAAAAAAAACAAAGAAAAATGGAAATCTTCAATTGATGTCTTGAATGTGAAAAATCATAGGGAATATAAATAAATGAACCCCAGTTCAAATAAAAAAAAGAAACATACTTTTGAACAAGATCTTTACTCACAGGGCTGGTAATTTCCTGTAGTGGCGTACTTGTGGGGTCTCTTCTGTTCATGGATTGCAAAATGTTTGGTGACTGATTTTTTGGCATTTTGGTATCAATGAAACTTTACAAGTGATTTTTTGAAGTTTGATGCTAGAAAAATTTGATTTTAATATATGTGTTTGATGTGATTTTTTTGACCTTCCAACAGCATTATATAGATTACCTCCATATTTGAATGTCCTTTGAGAATATATGGTGCATTGGAATATACAAATGTTCCCACCTCTGGTGGTGTTCTCATTGTTTTTGTCAAATTGGATTGGGTACTAAGTCAAATTTTTTCACTTTCCAGAAATTGAAAGGCTTACAGGGAAATAGATAAAAAGATTGATTGAATTTTGAATTCAATCTTACATCTGCTGATGAGCTTAATCATTCAAAAAAGAAACTGAAAAGCTTATTGGTTCCATTTTGAATATGCATATTACCTTCAGTGGGAATGTAATGGAAAGTTAAATTTGATATTTTGAAAAATGTCCCTAATCAATAGATTGGATTGAATGCACATAATTGACCCATGTAAAATACATTGGCAATACAAAGATCTTTGGTTTTGAATTCAAGATTAAATTCCCTAATGGAAAATCATGTATTTCATTTGAATATTAATGATCTTAATGAAAACCCATGATTGGAATTGATATTTTTAAATCAGGAAATTTCAAAACACCACATTAAGCAAGGAAATATCCCATGCAAAGAGTTTGTTTGCTTCACCAAAACAACAGATTTCATTACTAAAAATATTCATTTTTCATAATTTTTTTCTAGAGAATTTATTCCATCATCTGGGAGTGTGGAAACACCAATTCATTGCATCATGACTTCTTCAAATTGAGATTGGCACATGTTCAATTTCAGAAAAACCAAACCCTCATGCAAAAGTATCACATCTCCTCTTTCTCCAACTTATCATTTGATGATCCTCTTGGAACCAGCTGTGATAACATACATGCAAATTGCATCCACATGTTGCTTGGCTAAAATGAAACAGTACCTGGCCAGAATGCACCAAATTGGATTGTCTTTGCAGCTTCCAGGGCACCTATCTAGTCCCTAATCAAGTCTTTGACCATACATTCTTGTGCCTTCATCATCATGGATCTCACAAGGTTCCAAAACCATCCAATTTTCTTGTAGCCCAATGTATTCAAAGATTTGTTCACAGAAGTAAACTACCAGCAAAGTAGGATAGATTCTTTTTGTGTCTTCCTTGTTCCACCATTGATATGAATGACAAGGAGGATAGATTCTTTTTGTGTCTTCCTTGTTCCACCATTGATCTGAATGACAAATTGATCCAGGTGGGTGTGATGCTCAGTTGTTCTCTGCCGGGGAGACACCTTTTACAATTGTATTCTAAGGGAAAAAAAACCAATCAGACCTCCAAATCTGCAAATTTTAAGAATGAAAGTGGGGCAAAAACTAACCTTTTTGGATATCACTCAAGCTGGAGTTTAACCTGTTCACAGTATCTTGGATTGACCTGGGGATCCTGAGGCGAGCACAGGTAGTGACCATCTCTTGAATAGTATGAAAATTCTGATAGAATTCTTCCTCAGTTACTTCATGGACTTCTGATGTGGGGTGGGACTCATCTGCAGGCACTGAGAGTTTTTCATCTTCATGAGTTGATGGTGAGGAATCTGTTGATTATGTCAAGGCATTAGTCAATGGATGCCAAGGTTGGTAGGGATTGTTCTTTCAATTTGATGAAATACAAAACAGTGGGTTAACAAACCTGAAGGTGGGATTGCTTGCGTAGGAGCCGTGGATGCCATTGTGAGTGGATTAATAATGAATAGATGGGAAAAAGATGTGAAGCTTCCTCGAGGGGTATTGGGGAATGAAGAAAAGGGGAAAAACCTGAGGGAAGGGAGGTTAATTTATAGCCATTGACAAGAAGACTTGTTTCATTTTTCTTGCTGAAACCTACCAAACAAACATGGCTTCTGACAATGTCTACATGATGCAACATGCAGAGACATAGTCATTTGTGTGCCATGCTGGTGTGATGCATGTGGCTTGCATTATCTGGGGATAGACCTATGCATATGTAAGCCTTGATGACTTGCTGCATTAGATGAAAAATAATCTAGCACATTTATGGATGATGACAATTGCTTCTTGTGACAGACTGCAACCTTTAGAATGCCTCATGGATGGTCACCAATGTTCTTCTTAATGGTTGCCGACCATTGAAGTTCTTTATGGATGATGAAAATTGATTCTCATGAGCAACTATTACCATCAGAATGCCTCATGGACAGCAAGCAATGTTCTTCTTAATGGTCGCCAACCATTGCAGTTCTTTATGGATGATGACAATTAATTCTCATGAGAAACTGCAACCACTAAAATGCCTCATGGATGGTGACCAATGTTCTTCTTAATGGTCGCCAACCATTGAAGTTCTTTATGGATGATGAAAATTGATTCTCATGAGCAACTATTACCATTAGAATGCCTCATGGACAGCAAGCAATGTTCTTCTTAATGGTTGCCGAGCATTGCAGTTCTTTATGGATGATGAAAATTGATTCTCATGAGAACTGCGAACATTAGAATGCCTCATGGATGGTGACCAATGTTCTTCTTAATGGTTTCCAACCATTGAAGTTCTTTATGTATGATGAAAATTGATTCTCATGAGCAACTATTACCATTAGAATGCCTCATGGACAGTTACCAATGTGCTTGTTAATGGTCACCAACCATTGAAGTTCTTTATGGATGATGACAATTGCTTCTCATGAGCAACTGCGACCATGAGAATGCCTCATGGATGGTGACAAATTTTCTTCTTAATGGTCGCCAACCACTTATTCTCCTGCCAGTGTCACATCGAGGACAAGAGTGTACCACACAATTTCACACAGTGTAACATCTTATCTACACATATGGGAATATATGGTGAAATGCGGTGGCACAAAATGCGTGATGTGAATTGTGAGCAAATTTACTCATGGCATAGTGGAAAAATTGTACTTCTCAAGAATTGTGATTCAAGAGTAATGTACAGGATAGTGAGGAGAGAAGACAACAAACATATGAGTGAGATTGGGAAGAAGGAGATGAAAAGCTAAGGGATAGGGGATTTAGGTGTCATCCTGCAGGGATTGGAACACTTCCCTCCAATCCCTGGTAGTGAGAATAGTTGACCTGAATATGATATGAGCACAATTTCCTGAATCAGCCAACTGTAAGGTTGGTGGATATATTTCCAGGAAAAAAAGACTTACTGGGCAAGTTTCTCCTTGCGTTTCTGAATCTGAAGGAGAGATGAAAAATTCAGTGAGGTGCATATGATGAGTGGAGTATGAGGACATTACCTTTTGAATATTCTCCTCAATGGTATTGGGTGCAAGGAGGTAATAAACCTGCACTGGCCTTGTTTGACCCTTTTGATGCAGCCAATCAACTGCCTGTGCCTGGGTTGTGGGGTTCCAACGGGGTTCCTATGTAGATCAAATGAATGTAGACTAAGTAAATGGCAAAATTCTAGAAAGTATTGGGTGCTTACCATGATGAATAAAAAATTGGCTGATGTGATGTTGATTCCAACACCAGCCGCCTGAATGGAGGAAAGAAGCACATAAGTTGTGCTACTTGCTGAAAACTGCTCAAGAATTGCATCTTGCTGTTTTGCCGTTAACCCTCCATCCAGACAAAAGGAGGGGATTCCATATTCATCTAGCGTCATTCCAATCCTGCACATGAGGGAAGAAAATGGAATTTTGAGTGGGGTCTCATTGGAAACAGGAGAAAAAGAAATCCAGCTTACAGATCAAGATAATGTGTCCAACACCAGAAGACCACAACTTTGCTTGCTCCAGCTAACACCACTGATCCTGGCTGAATCATCCCTACAAGCTGTTTGATTTTGGAGCTCTCAAGGCAGTTTTCAATATCAATGTGGTGGACGATTGTTTCAACAACCCCCATGCTGTGATCCTTGGGACCCTATTCTTCTGGGAGGATGAATCCTCCATTTTGGTCCATGATGACATTGGGGTCTGCCAAAACCAGATGATTACATGCTCCTATGAGCTGCCCAAGATCTTTGAGGAGCAACAACCTCATCGGCTTGGATCCATCAGCAGGCTGCTCATTCCTGATCTTAGAAATGAATTGGTCCTGGAGTTGGCAGTAGAAGTCTTCCACTGCAGGTGAGAGTGGTGTCTTGATGTAGTTGTGAGTAATACTGGGGAGATTTGACAGCTCATCAACCTTGGTCCTTTGAAGGGTGGTGTGTGGGAGGACCATTTGTATTGGGGAAAAGTCCCCTGCTTTTAGGTGGGGCAAAAGGGTAGTTTCCCAGTCACTGTACTCATTTTCTAGACTGATACCCAGGAAGCTAAGGAGAGAGAGGAGATCTTGAAGGCAGTTTTGCACTGGCGTTCCTGTGGGAAAAACTCTACAATCGGTGCCAACCCGGGTGACCGCTTGGGAAATCTTGGCCTTGGTATTTCGGATAGTGCTGTCATGCAAGTGAATTGCAGTCAGTTTGGTCCAAAAAATAAACACTTGGGTAGGAAAAATGGAAAAATGAAGGTTGGATTTACTGTGCCTCATCCAAAATAATCCTGAACCATTTTCTGGAGAAAATAATGGACCGTGGGGTGTTGCGGTTGGCTTGCATTTTGTTTTATTCCGACAACACCAGGTGATATGATGTGAGAATCACATCTGCATGTTCCAGTTGACAATCCATGGTCTGATGCCGCCATTTTCCATAGTAGGTGAGAAAATTGATGGCCTTTGACTGCATATGCTTCATAATCTCTCTTTTCCAATTCTTCAGGAGGCGCGGGGGGGTTATCACCAGTGTGGCTTGATGTGGAGGTTTTTCAGGGGGGGAATCCAGGGGAAGGCCATAGGTCCTGGCTTGCAGCAAGGTGGTTGCAATAAGTGAAATTGATTGTATTGTTTTACCAAGACCCATGTCATCGGCCAGGATAGAACCAAGTGGGGATTCTGGAATGTCCTCACCCCTTGCAAGAGCTATGCTCTCACCAGTGATCTTGTTCTCCCATAGTGCACCAATATCAATTGGGGTCTTCATCCACAAAGCCAAGGCGGATGCAGCACGTGATGATTCCCTATCAAGGAGGAAAGCAAGTCCTTGAGAATGATGTGGTAGCAATGGGGTTTTGATGACATTGGCCAGAGGAGAAACAGGGTCCAGATCACATCCACTGGGCACCTTGAGTAGAGCAGGGTTGTAATGCAGCTCTTTGATAGCAGAGGGGAGGTCTAGAATTTCTGTGGCAAGGTTGGAAAGGGAAATGGAGTTGTGTTCTGCGGGATTGTATTGTGGAGGGCGCTCAAGGGTAATGAATGAGGAAACAATGGAGGTGGTTATGGCCATGAGATCCCGTTTGCTGCAAAATATCAATAATTCCAAATTGAATGTGACAACAGGCTGGGAGGATACATGCAGAACTGCCTCAACAAAGATCTGTGAAGCTGTCTGGTTGGGAAATTCCAAAGGGCATGTCCCAGCAGGGCCAAATGATGTTTGATTGGGGATATAAGGGAGAAGGAGACATGACAGGGGAAGTGGTAAGGATCCCACAGGTTGATCTAGGGTTGGGATTCTGACAACAAGTTTGCCATCTTGGCAAAGAAGGGAGACCCAATGAGTTGATGGGTTGGAAATGAGATAGGGAAGAACAGTTTCAGGAATCGAGGTGAGGGTGGTTTTGAGGAGGCCAAGACATTTAGCAGTGAAGTAAGCCATGGCTAAGGTTTGATGAAGTAATTTGATGAGTAAGGGATTTAATAGACGGATGGATGGAATATGTGGGAGATTGTGAGAAGAGCAATGATTGTGAGGGGGGAAAAAAGCATGTGAAGGTGAGTACTTATATCTTTGAGCTGACCAGGAGGTGGCTCTGTGGTAGGAATTTGTGTCAACACATGGCATAGTCTTATGCAGATGATGTACAACATTGTTGATCCAACTATATAAAGTTCTTGAAATTAGTGGCATATGATGTCATTACATTCAGGGTTATGCAAATTCTCATTGTGGAAGTATGCATAAGGGTGGGAGGGTTGACGTCTCACTTGCGTCAATTGTGGTAAATGGTCTGCCACAGATCCATTTGAGAGGGTCTGAAATTGAGTTGTGTGATGGGTGGCAAGCTTACAGCTCCATTTTTGACAGATCTACATTGGATAAATGGAAAAGGATGCTGGTGAAGGAACCCAAAATGGAGTTGTACGCTGGGCGGCAAGCGTACAACTCCTGAAGAAACCATGGAGCATAGGACATCATGAGGTTGTGCAATCCTGTGGCCAAGTTCCAGCTTGGCTTTTGAGTGCTACAGGAGGGTGTGGGCATAAGATAATATGTTGACCAAAACTGGCTTGATATGCCCAAACCCTTGTGAAGGAACCCAAAATGGAGTTGTATCCTGGGCGGAAAGCGTACAACTCCTGAAACAACAATGGAGCATAGGACATAATGGGGTTTTGAAATCCTGTGGCCAAGGTCCAGCTTGGATTTTGAGTGCTACACAAGGGTGTGGGCATAAAATAAGATGTGGATCAAAACTGGCTTGATATGCCCACACCCTCATGAAGGAACCCCAAATGGAGTTGTACTCTGGGTGGCCAGTGTACAACTCCTGAAGGGACCATGGAGCATAGGACATAATGAGGTTGTGAAAGTGGGTGGCCAAGTTCCAGCTTGGCGTTTGAGTGCTACACAAGGGTGTGGGCATACAATAAGCTGTGGATCAAAACCAGATTGATATGCCAACACCCTTGTGAAGGAACCCAAAATGGAGTTGTACGCTGGGTGGAAAGCGTACAACTCCTGAAACAACCATGGAGCATAGGAAATAATGAGGTTGTGCGATCTTGTGGCCAAGGTACAGCTTGGCTTTTGAGTGCTACACAAGGGTGTGGGCATGCAATAAGCTGTGGATCAAAACTGGCTTGATATGCCCACACCCTTGTGAAGGAAGCCAAAATGGAGTTGATCGCTGGGCGGCCAGCGTACAACTCCTGAAAGGATCATGGTGCATGGGACATAATGAGGTTGTGCAATCTGTGCCTACAAGGGCTCAACTGCAAATCTTTGGGCTTGTGCAAGGGTGTGGCCATAACTCACAAGAAACCTGTTTTGAAGCTTGATTTTTAAAACACCTCCTGGGGGGGTTGGAATAGATATTATGCATGTTGTGTTCTCAAGCTGCTTACACAGAATTGAAAATAGAAACAGTAGGGTGCAGGCATCATGGTGACAGACAACCTTCAAGCTTGCCCATGGTTGGCAACCATTGGGGAAAGCAAATGGTCAGCAACCATTGGGTTGCACGCTAATAATTGATGACAATTGGAGCAACGTAATGGTCAGCAACCATTGGAGCAAGCTAATGCTTGGCAACCATTGGGGAAAGCTAATGGTTGGCAACCATTGGGGCAAGCTAATGGTTGGCCACTATTGGGGCAAGCTAATGGTTGGCGACCATTGGGGCAAGCTAATGGTCGGCAACCATTGGGGAAAGCTAATGGTCGGTGACCATTGGCGCAAGCTAATGGTCAGTGACCATGTTGGCAACTATTAGGGAAAGCTAATGGTCAGCAACCATTGGGTTACACACTAATATGACCATTGGGGCAAGCTAATGGTCGGCGACCATTGGGTTACAGGCTAATGGTTGATGACCATTGGGGCAAGCTAATGGTTGGCAACCATTGCGGCAAGCTAATGGCCAGCAACCATGATGGGAAAGCTAATGGTCAGCGACCATTGGGGCACCCTAATGGTTGGAGATCATTGGGGCACGCTAATGGTTGGGGACCATTGGGGCAATCTCAGCCTAAGCTAATGAACAGCAACCATGAGGCTAAGGTCAAGGATGGCAACCATTGAGGGTGAGTCACCCCTCAATGCATAAATGCATACAATGTAGTGTATAAGGTGTGGGTGGATAGTCCACCCAAATGAAAAATCAATCCCTTCATCCATCCATCCATCCCTCCATCATTTGATCCATCCATCCATCCATCCATCCATCCATACCATCCATCCATACATCCATCCATACCATCCATCCATCCATACCATCCATCCATCCATCCATACCATCACCACAAGAATTCTTTGGTATGTCTACATCACCTGGACACAGAAAACCCACACCCTCAATTCCCTCTGCCCAGCCCACTGAGCCCACTGGAGATCAACCCTCTGCTGATCCAGTACACACCAAACCCCCACCCTCAATTCTGTCTTCCCAGCCCACTGAGACCACTGGAGATCAACAAACTGCTGATTGCCCAGCAATCATCAATCCAAACGGTCAGTCCTCTTTTCACTTTGTCACGTTTGCCTCAACTACTGACCAGACCTCCCTTAGCCTCTCTCCCACCACCCCCACCATGGGTTGAAGTTGTTGGAATGGAATCATCATCAAGCCGCCATGCTGCACCCCCAACCCCACCCCCAGCCCAGAAAAGTGGATTGATGAGCACACAGGAAGCCTTGGTTGTCTCAAAGTCTAACTTCCTTGCTAATTGCAAGCGGCAAATGGCAAAGCTCCTTAAAATGGCCAATGACAAATCACTGCCACAATCAGTGTGAGACATGGCAGTCATGGCCTGTAAGGTACTTCAAGATGCAATGGCCTGTGAGTTGAAACATTTGAATGCTAGTTCAATCCCTGGCTGATCCTCATTGTGTCCTTCACCAGTGGTTGAAAACAGTGATGACCTCCCTCCTGAGGAGGAGGTTCAGATTGGGTCAGGGAAACTTCTCGCCAAAAGACGGGCTGCAACTGCCTCTGCCAATCCCAACAAGAAGAGGAATAAATTTGCGCCCTTGATGGAAAGTGATGAAGAGGAAAGTACCCCAGGCCCCGCTACTCCACCCACACAAGCTGCTCCAAATGAAGTGCACTCAAAAGAATCCTTTAGTTCACAGCTTCTCCAGGGGTTTTCAATGGTTGTGCGAGTGCCATCTTTATCCTCCTCCCAATCAGAAACAACATCCACATGGTCAAATATTGCAATGACTTCTGCTGCTTCTTTGGAAAGGTATTTGCAGGATGTGTGAAAAAGCTTTTCACTCATCTGTAATGCAAACCAACACACACCATCAGCATCCATTCTTTGAATACAAACCCCCAGGACTCATGCTCTAACCTTCTTTTTGGCTTGCTGGATGGATGCGCGTTGGGCCTTGGTAATTTTATTTTCTTGCAACTTTGACCCTAATAGTTCCGCTCGCCATATTTCTTTTCCCTGCCCCAGGAAACATCTCTCCAATAATGCGCTCATGTTCTCCATTCCATCCCACACCATACCAGGTTGGGCCTTTTTCCAGTTTGATTAATGCTGGACTATGATGGCACCTATTGCCGCATTCCAGCACAATGATACAAAGGACCTTGCATGCCACTCAAACGTAATCCTTGAGAAACCTGCCTTTTGCACATCTCTCTCACATTTTACTTTAGCACTCCATGGGAAATTGTTGGTTGATGGCACATTGGGTGCTGGGTGGAATTGTGGGGGTACAATGTTGTTTCTGAGTCTAGCCACTTCTTCATTTTATCGCAGCTGCCCATCCGCCTGATTTGCCTTTCCATGTTCTGTCCGGACATACTCCAGATGTGCCATGACCCGCTGTGCCCTCATAGGAGCCCACTTTTCCCATTTCAGTCTTTCTTTGGGAGAGGGAGGTGAGGGGAAGTTGATTACATTTGCTGGCATGCCCATCAAAAAGCGGACCCATTGCCATATAGAACGTGAGATTGTACTAGATTGACTGGGAAGGGGGGTTTTTGTGACCATCTGGCGCACTTGTCTCAATTCGCGGTCTAAAGTCTCCTTTTCAAGTTTTTGCTTTTCAGAACGGTTGGTCAGTCCAATCTTAAATTGAGAAGTGCAATCATTCATGTCCACTAAACCCATCAAAATCAGCATCTCTGCGTTAATGAAATTAGTGGACTTCCCAGTTCAATCATACTGCTCACCTGATTCTGGTATAGTATTCACATCTGGGGGAACCCCCCTGAGTAAGTCATCCAGGAGTCCCTCATGATATTGCAAACCAGAGGACACTGTCTCTTGCACACCAGAGGATATTGTCTCTTCAGGCAGCATTGGAGTGTCTTGACCAGCTGCAGCAGGTTGGGAGGTATGGGCACTTTGGTCTGGCATGATAAATAATTAATATTCAAGGGTTGGCTAAGGGTGTAATGTAATACTATAGCACTAGTCCGTAATGCCCCAAATTTGAGGAGGAGGGCCCTATGGCTGGTGTGAGAGGCAAGGCAACATGCAGCTTATGGTTAAGTTGCAGAGCCAATGCCCAGGACTGAATTGATTTTGTAGAGGGTTGAAGTCAGGATTTTCCAAACCCTGAAAAACCAATATTGTTATAGAGATAGATGGTGAGTGTGTGAGATAGTATTTTTTAACTGTGAGAGAGAATGAACAGATAACTTGATGGTTAGACCGGGTGATTGGTATGGGGGAAAGAACAGATGGAGGATGATGATCAATGTGAGATAAGAGGATTTCTTATTTATATTCCTACCACCCTCCTTCATCATTCCCCAATTGTAAACATTTGACAACTGAGGATTTGTCTGTCCAATTCATTGGAAACTAATACAATGCATGATGACAATTTTAATATCCAAGATTCTGTTGTTACAAATATTACGTCTACCAACCTCACATCTAATCTCCATTTCATTATCCCTTAGGCCCCGTTCTTGTCCACACAAAGTGTCATATGGTTGGTGTTTGTTGTCCACTCGCCCATGTTTCCTCAAATGATGCTTTTTGATACTTGCTAAGGTTTCAAGTCACCCATACGCCAAACACCATGGGGAATTTCATGTTGAAATTCATCCCTGCACATTCCACAATCAGTTTTGACCTTGTCCCCATATCAGCTAAAAGGGCAACTCACTACTTGTGCCAGGGAAACCAAAGTCATTGTCTTTCCTGGATAACCAAATGTCCCTGCAACATTTTCCAAAACAGCCACATGCCCCACTATCTCCTTTCCCGTCATCACCACAGTCTCCATTAGATCTGTTGAGACCACTCGCAAATTCAAGTTGGGGTGGGCTGTGTATGGATCTTTGGCATCTTCTGCATGTGCATCTTGAAATAACTGAATCACAAACCAAACATCCCCACCTTCTGATTGCACAAATAGCTTGGTGATTTGACCAAATGAACAGATTTCATCCCGCATGATCTCCACATAGGAATTGGAGTGATTTTTACCTTGATCCAGCCGTTTCACTGTAAATCTTTTATGATTTATCAAGGTACTGTTGAGTTTGTGCACATTTTAATCAAGAGACACATCCTGTTGCAGACCCAATCTTCCAACCTCTTGTATCCATAAGCAATGGATTTTCGGGTCTAATGGGGTGAGGCTGAAGTGGGGATTTGAGTTTTCTTGTTCCTTGTTAATTACCTTTGACTGGATCAATAAACTTGAATATTGACTCCTTGATATACATGCCTTCATGATTTTACCATGTATATCACCTGTAATAAATTAATTTATTATTTGATTTGTTTTCCCAGTAAAAAGGATGGTGTACAGCATGATTTTTAGTGAGCTCACCTGTGAAATCATTCTTTGGTATCCTTCCCAAGATACCATTCAACCTTTCATGGGCCCAGGCTGCCATGGCCATTGGTGGACCAAACCTTTTGATCACTTCCCGGTAATGCTGAGTAATGTGGAAGTTGGGTTTACTCCTTTGTTGTGGCCATCCAGTCATTAGTGTTTGACGGTATTCCAGCATTTGTCTTTCAACCTCCATGATATCTTGGTTTGAAATATGATGCTTCATTAACATGTTGGTTATGTAAATGAGAAGCACTGTTGAGTCCTTCAAGATTTTTATTCAGCCAATGTGATCAATACCAGGTCTATGCTTACCAATCCAAAAAGGAATCATAGCAAGGGGATAGTAAACCATGTAGAGTGTCAGCCACTCTGCGGCCTTGAGGAATCCTGCACCATAAAATCCAACATTCTTTGGTAACCTTGTCATCCATGATGGCACCTTTGTGTCCTGAATCACCTGTTGGATGCGCCTCAAATTGTGAAGCATTAATCAAGGCCCTTGGATGTATGATTCCACTTGAGCTGCTTTCCCTCTGTCATAATCCTTGTTCACTGGACTGCTTCCCTCACCCCCCATCAGCTTCAGAGTACTTGTGTGGCTTCCTTGACTGGCTATAATTTGTGAACTTCCCAAGCTCCCAATAATTCTAATTCTTAAAGAATACAAGTGAGTACTAGTATATTCAGAAGATGGTTGAGATTTCTTGCTTTGCTGTGAGGCTGATGATGATTTCCCAGCCTGTGAAGATCTCAATTCATATTTTCTGGATTGACTTTTTGAGCTTTATTCCATTATTTGTGTAAGTGCTCTCAGATTTCTGGAATTAAGCCGTCTCCTGGGACTTATCTGGTCATGATCACCCTCCTCTGATTGATCTTCAGGAAAATTCCTTCTCTTCCCCTTTCCAATGATGTTTCCAATCCAGTTTTCTCTCCTCTGTTCTTCTCTTGGATTTTTTACTTCCCCAATTCTTCTCCAGCTAGAGCAATGTTATGATAACTCATGCTATGATCCTTGAGATTTCCCAAAATCCACCATGCATGAGCTCTATTAATGAATATTCTATTGAGCACCAATATGGAAGCCTGTTAAAAAAGGTTGCTCTCACCCCCTTCTCCTTGGTAATTTGATCTCGCTCCCATGATGTCTGACATTCCTCCCACTTCTTGGCATTCTTCATGTGTTCAGCATTTCTCCTTGGCTGGAACTCCTTGAAATTTGGATCATTGATCTTGTCCTTTGTAATTTGACAATATGAGCAGAACATGGTTGAAAAATGACCAGAGAATCCTGCCACCTTGCGCATAGCTGGAATATCACCAATCAATGGGAAAAGTTCAACAAATATCTCCCCACCTTGGGGAAACTGGCTGGTTTCAGAAAACCATACTCCTTCCCAGAGGTCTTTGATTTCATCAACCAATGGATCTAGAATGTGGTTGATTTCTTCCACTTTGGGTTCCTTGGGCCCAGGGATAATACCAAAAATGAAAACATTCTCTATCTTGTAATGTTCCGCTAGTGGAATGTTGAGACAGATCAAGATCACTGCTCCCACTGAGATTTATTTGTGCCCAACCTTATTTCCAAATGGGTTGAACCAATCCACATAGATACTGAAGACAAGGTGCCCTGGTTGTTGGGTAAATTTCCTCTTCTTGTCTGCGCCTCCAACAAATTTGCGCCAAACTGAGCCATCCCAAACATTGCTCATCACATTTGAATTGAGGTTTTTATGATGAAGATTGCTTTCAATGAGCTTTTCAAAATCTGCAAACCATAATTTTCTACCAAGCCAGGCCTTCAAGCTTTGATAATGAAATGTTTGAGCTGTTTTGATGGGTCTGCTGCTATTTTTCCCACTGGTCTTCATCAGCTATTCTGTTTCACAGTACATGCCCTGCTCATTACCAGTTTGGCGCACAAAGATTTTGCTAGTGGAATAGAACTTGGCAGTACATTTCTTGACAATTGATGCTTGGTTGTCCAATTTGTCTGGGATTGGATACAGCTTGAAGAATTCTGGACAGCATATCCTTGTTTCCAGATTGGGCTCAAAATCTAGCCTTTGGATTAGAGTGACTTTGCTTTGAGGTATTGCCTTCATGATTTTATTTGAATCAAAATTGAATTCCCTCCCCAGATTCTTAATCTTCTCCCGCTCTGTCTTCAAGAAATCTGTGATTGCCAAGTCACTAAGTTGATGAACAAGGCACATTTTGGCAGCTTGGAGAAGCACAAGTAGACTGTGCCTTGGGACTAGATGAAAAGAGTTATACTTGAGGTCTTTAGAATTGAACCAGTTCCCTCCCCGGTGAAGTGGAATCTGAATCTGCTCTTTGCTTTCATTCCTTTCTGGATTTTTGGAAACATGAAAATCATTATAGCAGGCAGATCAGAAGATCAGCACATGAATGTACAGTGTTAACTATTTTCCCATCCCTCCTCTCCACTTACATGACTGCTCCCTTGTAATGGCAATATATCTGTTGTGACTTGCAGGGCCTGATTGAGTCTGCTTATAGCCGCCTGATGTTTCTTGAAGGCAGAGGAAGAAAAAGCCATTCCTATCTTTTTGTTTCCATCTTCATCTTCATATGTGCCCTCACCACATCTGAATTCCAGACATTGGCATATCTTCCATTTGGCTGTCTTCATATCAATTGATGGATGGATGGATGGATGGATGGATGGATGGACGGATGGATGGATGGATGGATGGATGGATGGATGGATGAATTCATCAAATGATGGAGGGATTCATCAATTGGGTGCTGGGTGCACTACCCACCCACATCTTATACACTACCTGTTATGCATATATGCATTGAGGAGTGACTCACTATCAATGGTCACCATCTATTACCTTAGCCTCATGGTTATTGTCCATTAGCTTAGGCTGAGCTTGCCCCAATGGTTGCCAACCATTAGCTGGCCCCAATGCTTGCCAACCATTAGCATGCCCCAATGGTTGCTGGCCATTAGCTTGCCGCAATGGTTGCCGCAATGTTTGCTGACCATGAGCCTGCTGCAATGGTGGCTGTTCATTGGCAAAATTCCACCTTTTTTAAAATTCAATTCATCATCCCCCTGTGCTTTGCAATTATTGAATGCTGACCATGCTCTCCTAATTTGATAATCATGCAGTAAAAACAACAAAAAACCCATCATGGTACAATACCTCTTGAATGGAGCCCCATCAAAAAACCCCAGAATCTTCAATCAAGCTGTTTCCAGCAGTGTCCCTGGCTCCAACTCCCACTTCTCTCAATTTCTGTCATCCTACTGTAGAGTTGTGATGAATATCACCAAGTCAACAGATACTCACTGGCAACAAATCCCCGATTCCCTACAACAATCCCAGGTTCAATCACTGCCATCATCTTGCATTCATCAACATATTCACTCCACTACCTCTCTAGTCCCATCCAAGTCTTCATGTCTACTACATGGCATATCAACCCTAGCAAGAGAGGTTTTTCTTCAAGACCTTGCACAAATCAATTTTCCTTGCTGTGGTTTCAATTTTTCTGAGCCTTGGGAATCACATTGGAACCAGTTGTTTATGGGACTCATCATTAAACATTGGAACCATGCCCATGAACATGGTGCATTTAAAAACTACCCATTCAACTCAGTGCATAACACCAAATTCAACCTTACCATTGTCCTCAAGAGGTGGTTCATGGGCAGGAGATCGGATATTAAGTCTGGACAATATCTTTTAGAAGCCCATGCAGCAAAACAAAATCAGACAAGAAAATCCAGATGGCGCAAACAAGTAAGCAATTACTCCCTATCATCCCATGGTATTTTTTACCCCATTTTTTTCACATGGTTTTTCCTCTCTGCCTACAGCTCTCAAATTAACAAACAGAGATCTTGGAATCACTTGTATTACCATAAAATCATTCCAGTAATTTCAGTGAAACAAAATGTTGCTCTGACACTGAGTTTTCCAATGAAAAGGTCTTCCAGAAGGTCCAGTGCCAATGGCAATCTCAAGGTTTCTCTGCCCTTGGTCACCAAATAGATAAAAAATTTGACAACATGAAAGCTGAGAGACTTGGTAGACAGGACAAACGTGGTCATTCAATGTGGATGATGAGGAAACCTTCCAACCTCCAAGAAAAACTCACAAAGGTGCCAACAAGACTCCCCAGCAACTGTTATCATCCTGATTTGATTGATTCCCTTTCTCCAGAGGGCAAACAGCTTTTGGATATGCAGCCTCCAATTGAACTTGCCTTCATAATGTCTAAACTCATACCTTAAATTTTTTGTAGATCTAAAGTCATGTTTCAATATTGATTCTTGTGATAATAGAATGTTCAACTCTCACTGCTTTAATCCATAGACTCTTGCAAGGATATCCTACTTGAAATATTTTTTTCATCAGACATACCTGTGTTGTAAAATCACATAAATATCATTAAATCTTGGTCATGTCCAAAGTGTTTTAATTATCTTTATAAAACTGCTATTGGACACCATGCACATGTATGTGTACACCATGGGGCCACTTTTGGCCATTGAGGACTGCGGAGCCAACGACAAGGGTTGATTCAATGGTGCGCGCATTGACCACCTGAAATTTTGACAACCAGGTTGGCCAACGGTCAACCTACCAACAAATGATGGTTGACCAACCCATTCATCAATCCACCAGTTGCCTGGTAGGTGAAAGGTGGTCAGAGTTGTTGTACCTGCAATTTGCCCCTGTGGTTGAATCACCAGCAGGGGCGGCTGTCAGTGAATTGCCGTTGGGGTTGAGGCAACATCACCTCACCCCCACGGTTGATTCACCAGCTGGACGCACAGGGTGGATTCATGTGACGTCATGGTTTCTGACCCATGTTAAAATACGTACGCACTTACGCGGGTGCTACGTATAAGTGTAATCCAAATAGGATGCACAAATGGGCCTCTAAGGCCCATTGGACACACACACGGACCATACGGGCCCATGTGGATGTCACGGATTTGGGGAAACTGGCCTCAAAATGCGTGAAATAGGCCTATTGGTACACGGGCCCTAACGGGCCCGGTGGGGTATATGGGCAGATACAGCCAGATGGGCTTGTATGGGCATAATTGGGCCCAAGGTTTATTTTGGACATACTTGGCCAGACGGACTGGCCCGCCAAAGTATGTTTTTCTCAGTTTTCGGGCTTGGGGCGGCCCATTGGGGCCGCCGCCAGTGTCGCGGCCCACCCGGGGCCGCTGCCCGCGCCGCGGCCCGTTCGGGGCCGCCTGTGTTCCTCGGCACGGCCCACGCGGGGCCCGACGGCCCGCGCGGGGCTGTTGCGCGGCCGAGGGATCCCGCGCGGTGCGATGCCGAGCGGGCCCGGCTGGTCGCGCCCGGCGACCAGCGCCGCGGAGCCGGGGCTCGCGGCCCCGGCTCGCTCCCCCTCCCCTCGCTCGCCGTTGCGAGGGGGATGGGGGCGGGCTGGCTGGGTTGAACCAGCCAGCGCCTGGCCGCGACATCGCGGTCGGTCAGGGCAGGGGGGACCTGACCACCCCCTTGCCCAGGGAGGTGGCGGCGCCGGCCGCGGTAGTAGCGACCGGCAGGTGGGGGGGATTTGATCACCCTCCCACCTAGCGAAGCGATGCAGAGGGAGCGAGGGGCGCTCTCCCCCCCCCTTTACCGAGGGGGAGGAGCGTCGGGCTGAGGGGACCTGATCACCCCCAGCCCAGTCCTTTTCCTAATGACGACGCCCTGGGGGTATCGACCCCCAGGGCCCCTGGTGAGGGGATTTGACCGCCCCCACCAGGGATTTGAGAGAAGAAGGGGGGGGGGCGGCATGTCCGCCGGTTACACCCCCCCCTAGTGAGGTTGAAACCGGACCCAGGTGAGTCCTGGGTCCCACCTGGCCCATTTGAGGGGCCAGGGGCTGGATGCATGAGGCAACCAGCCCGTAAGTATGACAATGAGGTCATCAGGACCGGTTGTAACAGACAACCGGCCCAGGGGATTGAACAGCAAAGGGGCTGGTTCAGCCCCGTAACGGTGGAAACACCAGAATGGACCGGAATAGGCTGGTCGTAAGGGTTCAGGGACTGATGCCATGTGGGCTGATGTAGTCCAAACCAAGTAACAAGGCTTGTAGAGCCTGTAGAGCTCTTTTGGGGCGGAAAATTTGCCTTTTGGCTTGTTGTATCATGGGCTCACAATAGGCCAATCTTTTGTACTTAAGGAGCTCTTCTCCCTGCTGTTTTCCATCATTCATTCATCATCCAATCGAATTCATCCAACATATTGCCCCATTGTGAGAGCCCCATTAGCCATTATTGACACACAGTGTCCAGCATTTCTTTTGCTTTAAATACTGCTCATTTGCCTAAGCTAATTGCTGGCCATAATTATAACACATTATCAGTACCAACATCATCATTACTTCCAAGCCATCTAGACCTTTGTACCTTACTTTGGAGAACCTCAAAGACCTCAAGTTTTCCAAGAAGATGTCCTATATCCCTGATTTTAGCTCTACCAAAATAGTTCTGAATAGTCAGAACTATAATGCTTGGGCTGTCCTTATGGATAGTGAGCTGGATAACATCTGCTGTGGGGAAATTATGGATGCAGATGACACTCTGATCAGTTCAGAAGTGGAGAAGAAGTCTTACCATCAGATCCTTAGGCATCTTGTTGAGAATCATGTGACATGGGTTGCTGATACTCTTAGGGAAGATGAGAGGAGGAGGGGCAGCATCCTTTGGAAGCTGCTTAAGTCCAAGTATGCTGGTGATTCTGTTCACCAGAAGGGTATAGCCTTTAATAAACTGTTCAAGTTACAATATTCAAATTGTAAACAGTTTGTGGCAGAGGCTAGGTCTAGTATAGCCAAGTTCAAGTCATCTGGACTTAACATGGATCCAGAGTGTTTGTCACTCTTAATCCTTCAAAAGCTGCCAAAAGAGTTTGATTCCTTAGTCAGAATCATTTCTCAATTGGATCCTCTTCCTGGGGAGGAGGATGTGCTTAAAAGGATTGAAAAGGATGACCTTCAATTCAAGATGAAGGGGGGTTCTGGAACAGCCCTAGTTGGAAAGACTGGAAAATCTCGCAAGAAGGCGAAAAAGGATTTGTCCAAGGTCTTATGTTACAATTGTCAGAATAAGGGTCACTATGCTAAGGACTGCAAGGAGGCCAAGAAAAGGAAGAAGTCCGAAGGGGATGACAAGGAGGTCAATCTCACAACTGAAAACGTTGCAATGGTGGCGTTGGATGCTCCAATTGAAGAGGCTGTTGTGGAAGAAGGTCCCAACAAGAAGGCCAAAATCGATGAGGATCAAGAAATGGACTTGATTGATTATGAAGTGAGTAATCTTAACCTCAAAGATAAGAACTTATCAGTGACTGATAAAGCTTCTTTCCTACTAGGAGGATTGAAGGAGGATGTTCTTGTTTTGATCGATTCTGGTTGTACAGATCACATGTTTTTTGAACCAAATTTATTTTCAAATCTTAGTGATTATGAGGGGGTTGTAAATATTGGTCAGAAAGGCAGAACAATTCAGATTAAAGGAATTGGAAAAGTTATTCTTGCAAATCAACTGGGTTTCCAAATTACTTTTGATAAAGTGTTCTATGTACCAGAGTTGCCTTACAACCTTGTGTCTCTTGGGGTGTTATGGAAAAAAGGTTTCCAAATTCGTTATCTTAAAGGAGATAGGTTTGTTATTGATATGAATGGGAGAACTGTTCTTAGTGGACAAGTTCGGAATAAGCTTCTGTGTGCAAGCTTGTTCAAATTCTCAGCTCTGAGCACTGTTTCTCACAATAGAAGTGGCCATAAGGTAAAGGACAGCAACTGTGAGAGTTGTACCTTGGGGGCCAAGACTAGAAATGTGTTCTCTAAGAGTAGAGATCACACAGATGTTCCTAGAGAGGAATTTTCCATTGATTTGGCAGGGCCATTCACTCCAGAGTCCCTTGGTGGGGCAAGATACTTCATCAATTTAGTTGATACTGCAACTAATTATGTTTGGGTTAAACCGATTCGATCTAAGGATCAGACCACAGAGGAGGTTTCTGTAATCTTCAAAGTCTGGAAACAGAATGGTCTGATGAAGGAGATCAAGAGGGTTATTACCGATGGAGGGGGTGAATTCGTGAGTAAAGAGTTTGGGAGGCTGTTGAAAGATTATGGTATCATTCATATAGTCACTACTGCAAGTACTCCACAAAATAATGGAATAGTTGAGAGAATGAATAGGACTTTACTGGACAAAGTCAGAACTATTATGTCTCAATCTGGTCTGCCAAAGTTCTTATGGGCTGAGTTGATGTGCACGGTGTGTCTGTTGCACAACATTTTAAGTGTTAATGGGAAGTGTCCCCATTATCAGTTTTGGAAGTTGTACCCCAAAACATCACACCTAAGAACAATTGGTTGCTTGGTGTATTATAGTGTCCACCATAATGAAATGGTCGGAAAATTTAGACCCTAGAGCCAGAACAGGGGCACTTGTAGGCTATGATTTAATAAGTAAATCTTATAGGATCTATTGTCCAGGGACAAGAAAGGTTATCCGTAGCAGGGATGTAAAATTCGACGAAAGTACCTTTCCACTCAAAAGGAGTGAAGATGTTGTTGTGATTAAGCCACAACAAGAAATAGAATTAGCACCTATTTCACCAGCAAAAGCTGTGGAACATGTGGTTCCAGAAGATGAAGAGGTGGCAGACGTGCCACAAGAGGGTTCAGTACCCGCTTCAGGTGATTCTGTGGAATCAGAACCTGATGAGCCTCCACCTCCGGTTAGAAGGAGTGGTAGGGTTAGAGTACCGGTTGACAGGTACGGGGAGTGGAGATCCCATTATGCTGCCGCAGGATATGAGGAAGATACATTTCAGGAACAGTGTATGCTCAATGAAGTCCTGGAGTTGAGTTCAGAAATGGGTAACAGGGTTAACCCAAATAGCTTTGGCCAAGCTATGAATTCTGATGAGAGAGCCAACTGGAAGAGTGCTATTTTTGAGGAATTTGATTCTCTAGAGAATAATAGTGTCTTTGAAGTGGTTAAGCGGGATTTTGTTCCAAAAGGAAAGACCATTGTGGGGTCTCGATTGGTGTTAAACAAGAAGTTTGACACAAACGGAGTTTTGAAAAGGTTCAAGGCTAGATGTGTTGCACAGGGCTTCAAGCAGAGAGAGGGTATTGATTACCAAGAAACTTTCTCACCAACTGGAAGGCTGTCCACCTTCAGGTACATCATTGCTCTGGCAGTGGAGTTGGGTGAAGAAATCAGACAAGCTGATTTTGTAACGGCATACTTGAATGCAAAACTTGGAGAGGAGGAGACTGTTTATATGTCGATTCCTGATGGTTTTCGTGAATGGTTAGTAGAGACTAAACCAGAAACCATGAAGAAAATCTGTGTTAGAACTTTTCTTTCGGCAAATAAAGGGGAATATGTCCTCAAGCTGTGTAGATCCCTGTATGGATTGAAGCAAGCAGCTAGGTCATGGTATAACACCATGAGTGAGAAACTGATAGAGATTGGTTTTAAGACGTCTGAGGCCGATCCTTGCCTTTTTGTGAGGAAGGATGCAATTTTGTTTGTATGGGTCGATGACATTATCATTATTGGTGATGGTAAAGAGAGAGTCATGGAGACACTCAAAAAGGAATTCAAGATAAAAGATCTTGGTCTGGCGCAACAGGTGCTTGGAATGAAAGTCAGCAAGAGCAAGAATGGTATTAAATTAGACCAGAACCATTATGTGGCAGCTCTTCTTAAGCAATACGGCTTAGAGGATGCAAAGGAGTTTGGTACTCCTATGCAGTCAAACATTCGTTTAGAGAAGTCTACAGATGAGGAGTATCTGGAGTTTGTTCAATCAGGGAATGACTACAGGTCAGCTGTCGGATCGCTTAATTATTTGGGGCAGTGTACAAGGCCCGATATTGCGTTTGCAATTGGGGTCTTGTCGCAACACTTAGAGAAGCCAAGCATGAGGCATTGGTCAGCGTTTAAGAGAGTTATGAGGTATCTTAAAGGAACACACAGTCTGGGACTGTTGTTTACAAAGTCAGCAAACTTTGATTTGGTTGGTTATTCCGATGCAAGTTGGGCAGATGGTAAGACTAGGGAATCAACAAGTGGTTTTGTATTCTTTTTAGGTAAGAATCTGGTGTCATGGATGTCCAAGAAGGTGTCGGCAATAAGTCTTTCATCAACAGAGGCTGAGTATAGAGCTTACTTAGCAGCTTCACAGGAAGCAAAATGGTTGAGAAAAGTCTTAGAGGACACACATAAACCACAAGGGTTTGCATTGTTGTATTCCGATAACCAGAGTGCCATTGCGTTGGCGCAAAACCAAGTGTTCCATTCAAGAACAAAACATATTGATGTCCACTATAACTATATTCGCGATGCAGTTAACTGCAAAGAGATTGTGTTGAGGTACATGCCCACTGGAGCAATGATTGCGGATATCTTGACTAAGGCATTAGACAGAAACAAGCATCAAGGCTTTGTGACTAATATGCGGATGTCACCCCTTTTGGATTAAGGGGGTGTGTTAAAATACGTACGCACTTACGCGGGTGCTACGTATAAGTGTAATCCAAATAGGATGCACAAATGGGCCTCTAAGGCCCATTGGACACACACACGGACCATACGGGCCCATGTGGATGTCACGGATTTGGGGAAACTGGCCTCAAAATGCGTGAAATAGGCCTATTGGTACACGGGCCCTAACGGGCCCGGTGGGGTATATGGGCAGATACAGCCAGATGGGCTTGTATGGGCATAATTGGGCCCAAGGTTTATTTTGGACATACTTGGCCAGACGGACTGGCCCGCCAAAGTATGTTTTTCTCAGTTTTTGGGCTTGGGGCGGCCCATTGGGGCCGCCGCCAGTGTCGCGGCCCACCCGGGGCCGCTGCCCGCGCCGCGGCCCGTTCGGGGCCGCCTGTGTTCCTCGGCACGGCCCACGCGGGGCCCGACGGCCCGCGCGGGGCTGTTGCGCGGCCGAGGGATCCCGCGCGGTGCGATGCCGAGCGGGCCCGGCTGGTCGCGCCCGGCGACCAGCGCCGCGGAGCCGGGGCTCGCGGCCCCGGCTCGCTCCCCCTCCCCTCGCTCGCCGTTGCGAGGGGGATGGGGGCGGGCTGGCTGGGTTGAACCAGCCAGCGCCTGGCCGCGACATCGCGGTCGGTCAGGGCAGGGGGGACCTGACCACCCCCTTGCCCAGGGAGGTGGCGGCGCCGGCCGCGGTAGTAGCGACCGGCAGGTGGGGGGGATTTGATCACCCTCCCACCTAGCAAAGCGATGCAGAGGGAGCGAGGGGCGCTCTCCCCCCCCCTTTACCGAGGGGGAGGAGCGTCGGGCTGAGGGGACCTGATCACCCCCAGCCCAGTCCTTTTCCTAATGACGACGCCCTGGGGGTATCGACCCCCAGGGCCCCTGGTGAGGGGATTTGACCGCCCCCACCAGGGATTTGAGAGAAGAAGGGGGGGGGGCGGCATGTCCGCCGGTTACACCCCCCCCTAGTGAGGTTGAAACCGGACCCAGGTGAGTCCTGGGTCCCACCTGGCCCATTTGAGGGGCCAGGGGCTGGATGCATGAGGCAACCAGCCCGTAAGTATGACAATGAGGTCATCAGGACCGGTTGTAACAGACAACCGGCCCAGGGGATTGAACAGCAAAGGGGCTGGTTCAGCCCCGTAACGGTGGAAACACCAGAATGGACCGGAATAGGCTGGTCGTAAGGGTTCAGGGACTGATGCCATGTGGGCTGATGTAGTCCAAACCAAGTAACAAGGCTTGTAGAGCCTGTAGAGCTCTTTTGGGGCGGAAAATTTGCCTTTTGGCTTGTTGTATCATGGGCTCACAATAGGCCAATCTTTTGTACTTAAGGAGCTCTTCTCCCTGCTGTTTTCCATCATTCATTCATCATCCAATCGAATTCATCCAACATATTGCCCCATTGTGAGAGCCCCATTAGCCATTATTGACACACAGTGTCCAGCATTTCTTTTGCTTTAAATACTGCTCATTTGCCTAAGCTAATTGCTGGCCATAATTATAACAACCCATGACATCAGCTGTTTACCGGTTGACTATTGATTGGCTCAGAAGATGATCATCATCATTGCTCTCCCTCACTCCACCTCTCTTGATCCATCCCACCACGGTGGACTGCTACTACTACTTCCCTCCCTCTAGACCAACCAAGACCTGACCATCCTATCCCCTCCTTCCCTCCTCATCCATCCATCCATCCATCAATCCAACACCCCCCTCTCTCTCTCCTTTGAATCTCCCTCTCACAGGTACCAGTCTCTTCTTGGGTACCACTCAATCAGTTGCTAACAATGGTGGCCCCCTTGGTCTCCTGATGGAATTCTTGGTCATGGGAACTGGTTGAGAATTTCATTCCCTACCTATTCCTCCTCTCTTCTTCCCTTCTCTGATCCACTGACACCACTCAATCATCACTCAGATTACTACCACCAGTTGTTTGGAACATCATGGCCTCACTGGGTGAAATGAGTTGAGTACTTTTCCTCTGGCCCTCCCTCTCCCTTTGCTTGACTCCTCTGATCTCCTTCTCTCCTCTCTCTGCTACCCAGTCTCTCATTTGCCCATTGCAGGTGGTCATGTAACCCTCATCATCCATCCATAACACATTTCTGTTGTCTGCCTGCCATCATCAACAAATCAATCAATTCACACCTTCAATCTCATGCCTCTTCACACCCATTGAAAGCTGTGAACAACCTTGATTTGATTCAAAAAATTGATTGCAATCAACAGTACTGGGGAGCTTGAGGGTATCAATATTAAACACCAATTGTTTTAAAATCACCATCCCATGAGAAAACCGGACAAGTTTTTTTTTTAATTTTTGTAAATTTCTTTCTATTTCATTGTTAAAATACAACTGTAAAATTTCCTCACAAAAAAAAAATCATGTAATAATATTTATGACAGATTAAAACATTAGCAATTAAAATAAAATAAATATAAATGATTTATTTGATCGGGAAAGCCCCCTGTACCAACAATGGAAACCAAAAAAAAATTCAATAAATCTTCAAGAATGACAATGATTCAACCCACAAGGAACTTCTGACCCTCTAGTCAAATTGCTGTCAAATCAACCTTGACAGAAATTTGACAAGGTCCCACCTGCGCGGAGGTGGAATTGGCGTTGAGCAGTTAGCAAGCCCTTGACCATGCCCAATGTTTTGGAACACCAATGTTATTTTGAAAGGCGCAATCCCACGAAGGGAGTGCTGTAGAACAAGTGTTGGCCCAGCTGGGGGCTCAACAGCAAGTTGGCCCCATGGTGTATGTGTATGGTCTGTAAAGCATGTTTGGGTGCTGAGCCAAGTTTCTCCAAAATTTGCTAAAGCCCACTTGGCACTTAGCAAAGTCATCTTGGCACCTGGAAAAGCTTTCTTGGTGCCTTTCCAATTTCCACTTGGTGCCTGGACAAATTGGTCTGGTGCCAGGCCAAGTTTATCTTGGTGCAGATCAAAGCTGGTTGCATTGACCCACCAATCACATGATCATACTTGAAAAAAAAAAAAGCTTGAAGTTGTGGGGAGGGAGGCTGGTAAATTTTGGTACAACCAGCATTGATTGGCATCAAGGGAAGCTTGATTAGGTGCCAAGTTTTAATTCCTGAAAGCCAAACCTAATCAAGCTCCCTGGGTGCCAATCCAAGTCCTGCTAGGCACATGCCAAGTCAAACCTGGAAAGGCACCCAGATGCACTTTACACACCATATGTGTATATGGCCATAGGAGATGCCTAAAACAACATTTTTCATCAAAAATATAAAACTTTGGACTGCAATATACACCCCCATTTGCATATTTATGCTGTATAAAGCCTATCTGGGGGCCTGGAAAAGTTCCAGGTTTTGTTTTTAAAGTGTGCGTGGTGCCCAAAAAAGCTAGCTTGGCACCCAGCCAAGTGATCTTGGTGCCCTTTCAAGTGCCAGTTGGCCGATCCCCAAATTGGCTTGGTGCCTTGCCAAGTTGGTTTGGGTGTCAATCAAAGCTGGTTGTGCAACCAATTCTCAACTGTATTGTTTCTCTTTTTTTGACTCAAAAAGTTATTTTTTTTACTTTTTACTTTAAATAGCTGTGCATAAATTAATAAAATGAATTTAAACAAGGTTGAAAAACAAACTTACCTTGTTGAATATGCTTTGTAAAACAGTCCCATGACTTTTTTCTACCCACTGTATTTTTCCCCCACATCATCCAATTAGTCCTTCAAAAATAAAAATAAAAATAAAAATAAAAATAAAAATAAAAATAAAAATAAAAATAAAAATAAAAATAAAAATAAAAATAAAAATAAAAATAAAAATAAAAATAAAAATAAAAATAAAAATAAAAATAAAAATAAAAATAAAAATAAAAATAAAAATAAAAATAAAAATAAAAATAAAAATAAAAATAAAAATAAAAATAAAAATAAAAATAAAAATAAAAATAAATAAAAATAAAAATAAAATAAAAATAAAAATAAAAATAAAAATAAAAATAAAAATAAAAATAAAAATAAAAATAAAAATAAAAATAAAAATAAAAATAAAAATAAAAATAAAAATAAAAATAAAAATAAAAATAAAAATAAAAATAAAAATAAAAATAAAAATAAAAATAAAAATAAAAATAAAAATAAAAATAAAAATAAAAATAAAAATAAAAATAAAAATAAAAATAAAAATAAAAATAAAAATAAAAATAAAAATAAAAATAAAAATAAAAATAAAAATAAAAATAAAAATAAAAATAAAAATAAAAATAAAAATAAAAATAAAAATAAAAATAAAAATAAAAATAAAAATAAAAATAAAAATAAAAATAAAAATAAAAATAAAAATAAAAATAAAAATAAAAATAAAAATAAAAATAAAAATAAAAATAAAAATAAAAATAAAAATAAAAATAAAAATAAAAATAAAAATAAAAATAAAAATAAAAATAAAAATAAAAATAAAAATAAAAATAAAAATAAAAATAAAAATAAAAATAAAAATAAAAATAAAAATAAAAATAAAAATAAAAATAAAAATAAAAATAAAAATAAAAATAAAAATAAAAATAAAAATAAAAATAAAAATAAAAATAAAAATAAAAATAAAAATAAAAATAAAAATAAAAATAAAAATAAAAATAAAAATAAAAATAAAAATAAAAATAAAAATAAAAATAAAAATAAAAATAAAAATAAAAATAAAAATAAAAATAAAAATAAAAATAAAAATAAAAATAAAAATAAAAATAAAAATAAAAATAAAAATAAAAATAAAAATAAAAATAAAAATAAAAATAAAAATAAAAATAAAAATAAAAATAAAAATAAAAATAAAAATAAAAATAAAAATAAAAATAAAAATAAAAATAAAAATAAAAATAAAAATAAAAATAAAAATAGAATTGCTCTGATATTGGTATGGAAACCCTGCCATTTTCCTTTCCCAAAACTTCTTTTTGTCCTAGCTGACTAGGAAAGCCTCTTCAGGCACTTGAATCCCCCAATCCTCCGTTCAACTACTTCTTGCTTGCCTGCTGCCGGACTTTTATGACCAATTGCCCGCACTGACAGCCATAATCCTCATTGCCAGTAACATTGCCAGCAACATAAAAATCATCATCTTTCCCAATTTTCACCATCATCATAAGAAAAAAATGAGAAAACTGTCTAAACAATCATCTCCTCCATCTTCAAGCCCCCATCAACATTGCTGGAGGCTGTCAGTACATTTGGTTTCTTGGCAGATTGTTGGTGCCCATCAGCAAATCATCAATCTTATCAATCGTCCATTTCCACCAACAGCATCATGTCCATCATCCAGCAAACCTTTTGATCCCTCTTCATCTGGCCAGCTTCTGCAGTTGCTGACACCCCCAAAGTGTTCCATCCCCATTCTCATTGCCCTTGGTTTGTTTAACCAACAACAAACAAGCCATTGCTTACGGCCATTGGTTTTTCTGTTCAATCCCCCTCTCTCTTCAACCAATCCTACCAATCTTGCCAAATTTTCCAATCATCCATTGTTTGCTGGTTTCTCTTATCCTCTTAACCTCACCACCCTGCTTGGTCCCACCACCACACCTTTGAGAAATCTTATGACTGCTCACACCTCCCTCATCAAATGTAAAATCACCCTCTGCCGCCTGTTGAAAACTTGCATCTGCAACCGCAGTTGCAGATGTTCATCATCTGCCTGCTGACGCGGGAAGGTTTCCTCTTTCTTCATCTTTTTTCCTTGATTCAAATTTCATGATCTCCCTGGCAATAATTTCAATTTGTTTTCATTATCATTTTCATCTGAGAAAAAAAAGAAAGAAAGAAAAAAGAACAAAGAAAAAAAAGAAAACAGAAAAAAATGAAAAAAGTAGTTTTTTTTCCACTGCATTTGTGTTATCCCTTGTAAGTAGTCTAAAGAGCCACTTTCCAATGAAATTTGAGGCTCTTCCCTGCCTTCTATCCATCTTACAATCCATGATCCTGGATCCATCCAGCATCATCATCTAAGCAATAAATCCATGGTGCCCTTGCCCTTTATCTGAGAATTTTTACCCTGGGTATATCTATGATTGCCCCTTGATCCTTGATCTTCCATACTCAAATCTTGATCCATCCCTCTGTGGCTTTATTTTTTATTACCAAAAAATAGCCTTGCTGGTTGAAGGATTATTCATTTCATTCAATTCATGAGTGTGTGAGACCACTCTTTGATCCCTTTCTTGACCATACTGGTCTTGATCATTCTTTGAGTATCATTCTGGGACCACTCATGTGTGAATGAGAGGTTTATTTAAGCTTGGGACCTGGAGTGTTAAAAATTTCTGTATTTCTTCAAAATTGAATTCTGCAACACTAATCCTGAGTCCCTTGAGAAGTTTTGGGTTATTCTTGCTCAAAATTGTAACCGCTTTTCTTCTAGAGCTTCATGAAAAATTGATTTTGCTGGTAAAGCCACCCACAGTTATCTAATACCCTTCAAGTGCTTGATTGCGGAGACCTTGGAAGGTTCATTGAGAACCTGGAGGCTGGTTAGGATTGAGTTGATATTTCCTAATTTTCTTCTGACAATAAGAGTTATTAACTTGTGGGAATTGTTACTTGCAACTGCCTTGTTCTATTGAACTCTGAACAAACTTGGAACTATTTTGTTCAAGTCTTTTCCAGAACCATCCTGTCTCATATAGTGTGGTTTACTTTTTAAAAACTACTCTCAAACTCATTCCTTCCATTGATTCCTCATCCATAAGGTTCTGGACCTTGATTCCTGTTTCATTTGAATATTTTTGTAAAACTCAGGAGGGCAGCCTAAACAGCACCCTTCAACTCCACAGAACTCCCTGTAACTCAGCAATGTTCAAAGTATTACACCTGCGTAAGCATCAAAACGGTTTTAAGCCACAGGAAGTTCTGCGCAGGGGTCCCTGTACCCTTACAACCAGCCTATTCCCCTCATTTCTTGTGTTTCCACCTTAATGGGGCTGAACCTGTCCCATAGCTGTTCAAACCCCTGGCTGGTTGTCTGTTACAAGCGTCCTGTTACCTCACATGCTGGCTGGTTTCCTCATGCAACCAGCCCCTGGCCATACCAATGTCCAGGTGGGACCCAGGACATACCTGGGTCCGGTTTAGGGAAACATGGGGGGGGTGTAACCGGCGGACATGCCGCCCCTCCTGTTTCACTCAAATCCCTGGAGGGGGCGGTCAAACCCCCTACCAGGGGCCCTGGAGGTTGATACCCCCAGGGCATCATCAAGGTAGGTGGCTGGGGGGTGGTCAAATCCCCTCCAGCCCGTTGCTTCTCCCCCTCCATAAAGGGGGGGGGGGGAGAGCGCCCCTCTCAGTGGTGGGGGGGGTGGTCAATTCCCCCCACTGCTGGTTGCCTGGCTGCAACCGGCAAAGCCACCATACTCATTGGGGGGGTGATCAGGTCCACCCCACCATGACTGGTAGCCTCTTGGGGCTGTTTGCTGGCTGGTTCAACCCATCCAGCCTTCCCCTTCCTCCTGGCAATGGCAAGCAAGCGGAGGGGGAGGAGCCGGGGTCATTGGCCCCAGCCCCGTGGCCATAACCCAGCACCGCAGCTGCGACCGGCTTGACAGCCGCAACCAGGGTTGGGGTGTTAAAATGCGGATATACGCAGGTAATGTGCATAGGAGTGTATAATCCAAATGGGATGCAAAAATGGGCCTCCACGGCCCATTGGACATCACGTGGGCCAATGTGGGTGTTATTGGTTTTGGGCATTTGGGCGCCAAAACACATTTTTATGGTCTTTTGGGACATGGACCCTCACGGGCCCGCCAGGGTGGATGGGCCACCCAAGCCAGATGGGCTTATGTTGGCATAAAAGGGCTCAAGCTTTATTATGGACATACTTGGCCAGACGGGCTGGCCCGCCAAATTATGTAATTCTCACAATTTGGGATTGGGGCGGCCCGTTGGGGCCGCCACCCCTGTTGCAGCCTGTTAGGGGCCGCCACTTGTGTCGCGGCCCGCTCAGGGCCCCTGCCCGCTTCGGGGCCCGTGTGGGGCCGCCTGTGTTCCTTGGTACGGCCCACAAGGGGCCTGAAGGCCTGCGTGGGGCTGTTGCATGGCCAAGGGATCCCGCGCGGTGGGATGCCATGCAGGCCTGGCTGGTCGCGCCCAGCAACCAGCGCCGCGGACCTGGGGCTTGTGGCCCTGGCTCGCTCCCCCTCCCCTCGCTTTCTGTTGCAAGGGGGATGGGGGCCAGCTGGCTGGGTTGAACCAGCCAGCAACCAACCGCAACAGTGTGGACAATCAGGGCAGGGGGGACCTGACCACCCCCTTGGCCAAGGAGGTGGCAGTGCCGGCCCCAAGTGTAGCAACTGGCAGGTGGGGGGGAACTCATCACCCCTCCACCATTTATTGTGTGAAGCAACCTAGAAAAGGGGCGCTCTCCCCCCCCCTTTACCAAGGGGGAGAAGCAATGGGCCTGGGGGGACCTGATCACCTCCCAGGCCAACCTTCTTGACAACGCCCTGGGGGTCTTGACCCCCAGGACCCCTGGTGAGGGGATTTGACCGCCCCCACCAGGGATTTGAGAGAAAGAGGGGGGGGACAGCCTGTCCGCTGGTCACACCCCCCCATGTGAGTCTCAGACCGGACCCAGGTGTGCCCTGGGTCCCACCTGGCCCATATGAGGGGCCAGGGGCTGGCTGCATGAGGCAACCATCCCGTAAACAAGGTAATGAGGTCATCATGGCTGATTTTAACGGTGTGGTTAACCATTTGGGACACCTTGGGAAAAGAATTCACTTAAATAAAAAAAATTGAACTTATAAAAAATTTGGATCCTTCACCCCAACCCTTCCTGTCCTCATTGCTTTGCTCATCCTCATCCTCATTGCGTTTCTCATCCTCATCCTCATCTCGTTGCTCATCCTCATCCTCATCGCGTTGCTCCTCCTCATCCTCATTGCATTGCTCATCCTGTCCTCATTGCGTTGCTCATGCTCATCCTCATTGCGTCACTGATCCTCATCCTCTTTGCATCGCTCATCCTAATCCTCCTTGCGTTTCTCATCCTGTCCTCATCGCGTTGCTCATCCTCATCCTCATTGTGTTTCTCCTCCTCATCCTCATTGTGTTGCTCATCATGACCCTCCCCATTGCTTGGCCATGTGAAAATCATTGCCTTCCCTTTCATCATTGATTCATCCATAATGGCATTCTTGTCATCACCACCATCACCGCTTTGTTATTTTCTTTTATTGTCCAATTTCTTTCTTTCTCAACCCTCTCCGGATTTGGATGGGAGGGGGTGTTGCGTTGTTACTAGTCGTGCGAACCTCCGCACAGACGTTTGCAAGAAACAGGCGGGGGTGAGAATCTCTCACCCCAGTCTGGACGATTGGCAGAAGGTAACCGGGCGTCCACAAGCTTGTTCCTCTTTCATTTGTGTTATCAAATTGTAAATAGTTACAGGGCTCTCTAGCCTATAAAAGGAGGGGCTCTCCCATTCCTTTTCCATCATCAATTCATCCCACTAATAAGAATTATGAGCTTCTGATCTAAGAGCTCCTTCCTTTTTGAAATTGATCACTTATCTGGATATATCTTTTGATTATCCCTTGATCCTTATCCCTTACCCTTGACTTTTTTTAAAGTCTGAAACTCTGATCTGCCCTTCTGTGGCCCTGTTCCTTATCACCAACCATTGCCTTGCTGGTTGAAGAAGAATTCATTAAATTGAATTCTTGAGTGTGTTATACCACTCTTGATCCCTTTTTCTGACCATTATTTGGTCTTGATCATTCATTTGATTGTCTTTCTGGACCAGTCATGTTTGACTAAGAGGTTTTATTAAGTTTAAACCTGGAGTGTTAAACCTCCCTTTAATTATTCAAGTTGCATTCTGCCACACTATTCTTGAATCCTTGAGAAGTGTTGGGTTAATCTTAGTTCAAAATTGTTACTGTTTGTTTCAGTTATCCATAAACATATTGCATTTTCTTGTGCAGCCACCCACAGTTATCTGGTACCCTTCAAGCGCTTGATTGCGGAGAGTTGGGCAGGTTCATTGAGAACCTGGAGGTTGATTGGGTTTGAGTTTATCACTCCCAAGCACCTTCTGACAACCAGAGTTATTAGCATGTGGGTGCCATTACTTACAAATGCTTTGTTCTATTGGACTCTGAGCAAACTTTAACTTATTTTTTCAAATTCTTTCTGCTCATCATCTTGGTTCAGGTAGTTCTGCTTCCCCCCTCAGCTATTGTTGCTATCAACTTATCCCTATCCCATTTGATTCCTCATTAACAAAGGTTACTGGACCTTGATCCTGGTTACATTTAAATATTTTTGCAACACTCAGGAGGGCAGCCTAAAAAAGAACCTATCCCCTCCACAGAACTGCCAACTCCCTGCTCCGTTTGGAGTCTTAAATTTGGTCCCCCGGGCCGGGATCAAACCAGCAACCTTGGGATTTACAGTCCCAGATTTGTGGAATCAACTTTGAAATCCAATCTTTTTCTGTTTTTCTTTTTTTCTTTTTTTTTCTGTGTTTCTTTTATCATCTAGATCTGATTGGTTGAGGCAACTTGTTCCAGAAGAAAGTCCTCCCAATTGTGCACCATCAAGGGGTTTGATCCTAGTTGTTTTTTGTAAACCCTACCCTTTCCACACTTGTGAGCCACTTTGGAAATCTGTTCTTTGGATCCCTTAGGAAATCTTTTGTCAAAATGGAATCTATCAGCACCCCTTCTACCTCTGTTCAGGCCAAGATGATCAAGATCAAACCTCAGAACAAGAAATTATGCTTTAACGGTACAAATGTTGAACGGTTCCTGGATTCCTACAAGATGGCTGCTGAAGTGGATGGTGCTAGAAAATATGACATGGTTTATCAACTGCAATTCTTTATCCCCTCTAATGAAGTCATGGAAGTGATTGAATCATTTGATGGATTTGAATCCCATGACTTGGTACTTCTTAAGGAGGCAATGATTGCCTACTGGGGAAAATTGATATAGCTAGGTTCACTCTCCAAGATCTGGATGCCCTAGTCTCTCAATGGACCTCCAATGGTGTTATCTCCTCAGCCTCTTATTATCAAGCTTTCAGAAAATCATGGGACCCTATCCAATCCTATCTTATCCAAAACAATCACATTGATATGGTGGACAAAAGTTTAGTGCAATTTTTTCAGTCTTTCTCTCCAGGAGTGCAGGAAAGAATTAAGGATGAATTGGTGAAATCTGGATCAATGATCACTACAAGACATAATTGGTTCAAGCTCCCTGCTTTCATGGTTCTTAGGAATACTGTGGATAAATTAATGAGATGTCAAACAGCTCCCACCTTTGAAAAACCTAGAGTCACTGAACCAGTCTCTGCCCCCTCTTTTCAAGCATCTAAAGAAATCATGAATAAGATGGAAGCCAATTGCAGACCTAAAAAAAATCCTCAGACCCACCGGGAAGCACCTACTATCAATGAGATCACCAAACTCCTGCAAGATTTTGGGAATAAAATGGATCAGAGACTCTCCTCTCTGGTTGTCCCTAAACCCTCCAACTCTGTTACTAGGTCAACCATGGTTTGCTATTATTGCCACAGAGAAGGTCATGGAACTGGTTGCTGTCCTGAACTTCAGAAGGACAAGGAGGAAATGTTTGTGGAACAGAAAGGGAGCAACTTCTTTCTGCCTAATGGTGCCTTTATCCCTTTTGATTCATCTTGTCCAATTTGTCATTTGGTGGCTTCTTTCCAGCCTTCTGCTCCCAAGAAGGCATCCTTGGCCTATTTTGATTTTTGATCTGCTTGTGCAACTCTTCAACCTTGGTATCCTCCTGCTGTCTCTTCTTCCAGCTTTTCTGGAACTTATCAATCTGATCCAGATAGGAAACAACATGAAGAACCCAGACCTCATAAAGCTCCTCCTGTTCCATCTTCAATTCTTCAAAAACATGTCAAACGTCAATCTTCACTGGAGCCTCCTTCTTCCAAGGTAGAAGACATGGAAGTAGAAAAGGAACCCCTCATGACAGGTGGCAGTGCAGCTAGTTCAGCTCCTGTCACGTGACCAAACAAACAAGAAAATATACATAAAGAAAACTGAGCAGATTTATACAGTAGCAGTATAGTCAGGAGAAAGTGGTACCAGTCTCAACCAGAACCAAACAAACTACCAGTACCAACCCAACCCAGAAACACACAGCAATTTATGCAGCCAGTAGTATGTGATTCCAAAAAAACTACCAGTAAGCACAACACAGCAATTTATGTAGTCAGAAGCATGTGATACAAAAAAAACAACCAGTTACAACAACACCCAGTACTACCCAGCAATATATGCAGGCAGTGAAGACCATGCAGCACAAAGCAAACCACCTGTAATTCACAGAAATACCTGAAGGTAGAAGCAAGTAAAACCAAATAAACCACCAGTGAATGCACAGCAATACAGGAAGGATGAACATTCAGTACCAAATAAGCAACCAGCATCATACCAGCCTTATTAGAACCTCACAGTTATTTATGCAAGGCTTTTCAGGCAAGTAAACCCTGTAAAATCTTTTCCCAAATAGCAGAGTTGCATCAGTTTCATGGAGTGTCTTTTCTCTATTCAGCAGAATTGCCTCAGTTTGATGCAGTGTCTTTTTCCAACTAGCTAAAATATCTCATGTACCTGTATCCCACTGTAACAGGGGAAGCCCCAGGGAACCCTCAGGAGAAGCCCTGAGCATCCCTTGAGGCCCAGATTTTCTATTTAAGGAGGGCCTCTCTGCCCTATCCAGGTTGTATCATCATGCCATCCAACTCAGATTTCATCCACCCCTATGCCCTCAGATGCCATCTGGCCTACCCACCTAAACACTGAATCAACTACCACCTATAAGGCCCTGTTGGCCCAGATAAAAATAGTATCAGTGAATCAGTTATAAAAGGAAACAAGGAATCAGAAACCAAGTTATTACCCATATTTAAACAATTAAACCACCCAAAAGGTGCTTGAATAAGGGTTCTTCTGTGACCTAAATATTCAGCACCAGATTAAAGAAAAACCACCCCTTAATCAAGAAATAACCCTTACAAAGAAAGAGAGCACAACAAAAAAGAAAACCACAAACCTTTCCTCTACCTAGCCCCCTGTGGGTAAACCCATCCTTGTGTCCTCTCCTGAACCATGCCTTTATAAAAACCTGGAACCCTTAAATATTGGGACATTGGTTAAGATCAAACATATATGATCAATAAATAACCAATAAACCAACACATCTGGTCCCTTTGTCAACAAAACCCTACCAATAACAATTGATAACTAATCTCGCTTTGATCTGAGACCTATTTTAAGTTTCAAAGAAACAAGCCATTAATTTAAATATATTATTTTGCAGACTTACTATATTAAAAGAAGGGAAGGCAATTAAAAACCACTCTTATTATTTACTAATTCTTTAAAGGAGTAGAAGTAATACGAAATTCCCCTTCATGGACTTCCAGAAAGCTATTTGCTACTTTGTTTATATAATCCCACAGGAGTCTCTACACTGGTTTCCCTAAAATTGAAGGAGCTGGAAGCAATCTCACTGGTAATGGGAGAGGAGATGGTTGTGATCTTTGAGAAGTATGCTGGAAATAAAGAGGAAAACCCAAAACCCCAGGAGAAGACAAATTTGGGTTCTCTTAATGTGGGGGCAGACTTTCAAGGAGAAAACAGCGCAATGATGGTTCAGGGAAATATGGATTGGAGGCAACTAGTGTTGGGAAATAGTTTACAGCAGTTCAATGGTGAATATCATTCCATTGAATTTGGTGAAGGACACAGGGTTTTTCTGGCACAAGGAAAAAATTGTGCTGCGGACTCCGGGAGGTAGTGGAGAAGGTGATGAGGGAGGTGGCTAAGGTATTGGCTTGGCTTTTGTATTTGGTAGTAAGCGGGTTGGAGGTCATACTTGGTAGGCCATTCCTTTTTGCCTTCTGAGCATCTCTTGGCTTCTGTCCGGATACTAGGGAGGAGATCCTTACTTTTGCGGAAGACTGGGGGAAACAGTATAAAACAACCATTTTTTTTCCCCAAGAATGGTAGATGGGAACATTGGATTGGGGGCCTGCTTGCGGATGGCATTAAAAAAAATCAGACGGCAGAGGATTTTTAGATGTAATTGATGTTACCTGTGTGCAGAAGGCTCCATCTTTACAAAGCCATTTTACAGATGAGGAGAAAGGAGGAACTCCCATGGCATGGTGCAGGGTGCTTTGGGTGGAGTTCAGAAGATCAGGAATTGGCATTATGATAATGGGGCTAGGATAGGATCAAAAGTGATTCCTTCCTTGTATGAATCTCTGATGGGTGTTTACACAAGCAACTAAACTTGTGCCACAATTGTGAGCAACCCAGATTTTTCTACAGGCCAACAATTACAAGTGAAGGAGAAGTCAGAAGGATCAATGTTGATTGAAGTGAAGTCTTGTGGTGGAAAGTAAAAACCGGTTTCCAAGAAAGTGTGGCTAAAGAACAAGCCAATGCCTCAGGATCTCAACAAACCAATGAGGCCAATCCACTGGTCATGGGACCCATATGAGTTGCTTCTGAAACCCACAATTCTGAAGGAGCATTTGACAGGTGTAATGGAGGAGCAGATGGCGGGACTCAACATTGGACCAGAGGGGTGGTTTCAAGAGGAGGAAGTAGAGTTGCTGGAAGCATTAATTTTCATTCTGAGGAAGGTACTATCCTTTTGCCCGCAGGAGCAGGATTTACTCAAATACAAAACTGCAGAGCCCTGCCAGATGCCAACAGTGCCTCACCACCCTTGGGAGATCAAGCCCATTCCTATTCAAGCGGTGTTTAGGGATCAGTTTACAGTTTGGGTCTGGGAACAATTGTGGAAGGTTCTGTAAAAGCCTTCTTGTCCTAGAGATTGTAGCATGATTTTTGCAGTGCTGAAATAGGATTGGAAGATTTGACGGATCATCCACAAACTGCAGAAGTTTAACTCAGTCACCATCAGAGATGCTGGGTTGCCTCTGCAGGTGGAGGAGTTTTTAGAGAAAATGACGGGGAGAGTGTGCTATGGGTTGGTGGATGTGATGGGGAGTACAACCAATGGGAGCTACATCTGGAGTCCCACCCAATGAATTTGTTTGAGAAGAAACTGGGGAATTTCCATTTGATGCAAATTAAGCAGGGGGAAACAAATTTTGTGGAAGTTTACCAGGTGAAAACAACGTGGATTTTGCAGGATGATGTCCCAGAATAGATGCAGATATTCATTGAAAAAGCGGTTATCAAGTGGTTGCGGAGAAACTACGGACAATAGAAAATTGTGGGTAATTTGGGGTTCAGGCAATATGTTTGGGAATACACGCAGACTTTGGAGAGGATTCTGTTCCCAATTGAGGAAGCACAATTGAACTTTATTGGGAAAAGTTTGGGGAATGCGTTCTGGCCTTGGAGGTCCTGGGTCACAAAGTTTCTGCAAAAGGGAGGAAGATCATATTTCCAAAGTAAATAAGGTTCTGGAGTTGCCTACTCCACAAAATGCTACTGACATTTCCCAGTTTTTGGGTCTATGCAAATGGGTATGGATCTTCATCAAGCAATTTTTGGAGATAGTAAGCCTGCTGCTGAGTCTAATTTGGAAAGGTTCTGAGTGGATTTGGAAATAAGAATGAATTTGTGCTTTCCAGGAGCTGAAGGAGATTGATTGTTGGGGGATAATGTCGAAAGACTTGGATTACAAGAAGGGGGGAATCTGGCTTGCAGTAGATCATAGAAAGTTAGGTGCGGGCAGTGTGCTTACCCAAGAAGATGAAGATAAAGACAGGCGTTTGCTCTACAAATTTGTCACCTTTTTTGATTTTAAAGCTTGGTACTCACAGGCCAAGTTGGAGTTGTGTGGGGTGAAAAGTATTGTGCAGAGGTTACAGCATGTGCTGTGGGTGGTGACATTTCACCTCCTTGTAGGTGAGAAGCACTAGCTAGGATCATCAATTCCCAAACTTTCCTAATAGTACTATGAATCAGTGGATTAAATATTTGAATCTTTTCAATTTCATGGTCAGGCACGCTCTGGGCAAGGAGTTTAAGATTCCAGATTCTTTGTCAGGGTATCATGAGGTTTGATGCGCGGAAAAAGAAGATTTGTGTAAGCTTTTTACTATTGCAGAGAAAGCTGAAAGAGTAACCAAATAAAATAAATAAAATAAATAAGGGTGATGTATTATTCATGTCTCCAACCGTTTGGTAGTCATGTAGGGCCCTTTCACAGCTCAAATGAGCCGTGGGGGCCCCAAAAAAACTACAAACAGCCATTTAAAACACGCAAAACCCCTGGGGGGTTGTGTAGGAAACTTTTAACCCCCAAAGATTTCTCATTTGAGCTGTTTACCCTTGTAAAAGGCTCAAATTAGCTGTGTTTGGGTATGCACAATCCCCCAGAAGTCCTGCCACAATTTTAGAAACCCCTGAACCACAATTGGGTTCTTTCCCCCCAAATTTGGGATTAACTCATACTTTGTGGGACTGTTTTTCCAAAACTGTCAATCCCAAAGAGAGATTAAAGTGAAACTCAAGTGAAATTAAATTGAAAACTGAAATCATAAATCATATAAAAATCTGCATAAAATTCTTTCTCAACTCAAAAGAGAACAAACTTTGTTTGATCAATTGAATGTTGGATTGAATACTGAAGTATACAATTGCATTTTTTTGCATGGGAACAGTGGCAAGCCCCCCTTCTTCTGACCTGGCTGCGTTGAAGGTCTACATTGATAGTGCCATCAACAAAGCTTTGGGAAAAGAAAAAAAGGATTTGGGTAATGAAACATTGGAAGCCCCAATTGCATCCTCATCAAGGGTGACAATTGAGGAAAAAATTGATTCACAAATGGATATGACCCCTGCTAGTGAGTAACATTTTATTTTACTGGTATTTGCCATATTTAATTTGATTGAAACTGATAGAGTGCATGCCATCAGAATAACTATGTAACTTATGTAGATCCACTTTACCAACCTCCCTTGAGAGCTTGTTCTCCTAGGGAAGAGGAAAAAACATATTTTCAGACATGGTAAATGAAGCATTTTTACGCTTTAACAGTTTTCAACTCAAAGAATGACCAATATGTGGATTTAGCCTGTTATAGACATTGTTCCTATTCAGGAAATCTTTTTACCAAAAGTTCTAGAAAAACTCAGACAAGGAAGGTTGGGTGCAAGTTTTCAATCCATTCAAGTCACATAAAGGCAGACCCCCCTGTGGGGCCTCTCCTACAAAGACAAAAAACATAACCATCAACCATCTGAACATCCCTCTGTGCATCCTCAACTGAGGAGAATCTTGGGGGTGGCCTTAGAAAATCTAGTAGAAGGCATGAATGAAGGGCTCAATAATTCACAACTGAAGAGAAAATTTAGCAAGATTGATGGGCAGGATTATTTTGATGACCAAAAAATCTATAACACTAAGCGGAAGATCACACTTGCAGAACTAAAGGGAAAACGTTTTATGGAGGTACTGTATGAACAGCTTGAAGAAACAACTTGGATTCACCTGTCAAATTTCAGTGGAGAGGGTCACTTGGAGGCCCTGTAATTAGAACATACAGAGGCAGTAAAGCTTTCAAAACAATTCCATCTGATTGCTTTGTTGGATTTTACTTATAAGACAAATAAGTACAAAACGGCACTATTGCATGTTGTAGGAATGAAAGCCAATTGCAAAACTTTCACAAAAGCTCTTTTTTTTAAAACAAAAGAAAATTTTGAGTTCTACATTTGGTCTGTCAATGCATTAAAGGAGTTGGCTAAAGATCCTGAGAGAATTCCAAAAGTATTTGTGATGGACCATGAAAAAGCTCTGATTTGTCCTATTGGATCTAGTTTCCCTGAGTCATGAAGACAATTTTGAACTTGGAACTTGTTTTAAAACATACAAGAAAACTATAGAGTGCGCTTTTTTAATGACTTTGAAGGATGCAAAAGCTTTATGAATCTGTGGGCAAAGTATGGGGCCTCAAAGACCCAGGAGGAGGCGGAGATCAATGATGTGGAACTCAGAGTGGGTCCAAATCACTGCTTCTTATTCTTCCCAGTTTTGGGTTCTGACCTTTTGACTTTTAAAGGGTTTCTTGAAATAATATGAGGATGTTCTTGAGTAGATGGAAAATAACATTTTCCCTATCAAAGAGACATTTACAACAGCGTGGACTTGTATAAAACCAGATTTTGGAAACAAAAAACATCTTGAGTTGAAGGGGCTCATGCAACTTGCAAACAATTCCTTGCAAACTCTTTGGGAAACCTGTTGGATTTTTGGAAAAGCCTTGATGGAGAGGTTTTGAATCAAATTAAATAGGTTCATGCATCACTTTATAAATCTTGAATTAAGTTAGGGACAGTTCTTTCTCCTGAACTTTTACCATTGGGTTACAATTTTTATTTAGAAGCAATCCATCTTGTTGGGGAACAATTTTAGAAGTTCAAACTTGATCATGATGGCAAAGTCTGCACCAAGTCATGTTCCAAGACTATGGGTTTTCCCTGTTTCAACCAAATAGGTGACCATCTAGTATTCAGAGGATCCAATTTACACAAAGATGTTCATCCACAGGGGAGGTTGGACTATGGACCTTTCAGTTCTAGTTCTGTAAGTTGGCTTGAGGTTGATTTTTCAAGTTGGATTGTTCAAATCACTATGTGATCAATGCTTTTTGATTAATGAATCATAATTCACCCATGGTTTATCATTTTGAATTTTTCCAGTGAAATGTCAATGAAATGCTAAGGATTACTCAGTTACGTAAAAAAGGCAATGCAATGATCTTAGAATCTAGAAAAGTGGACTATTCAAATATATCATTCAGAAGATTACCAAATATTGATTGAAGCCAAGAATTGAATCTAAAGTCTTACAATCAAGTAGGGGAAAGCACAAATTGACCAATACGCAGGGAGTACCATCTTGGTTTGAGCTTGTTGAAAAAAGACTCAAGGGGAAAAAAAGAACTAGAAGGGCTCCAAACAAGAAAAGACAAAATATTGTAAGTCTTTTCTTTTGGGATATGGTTTTTTTTTGGTTTAATGAACTTAGTTACTAACTAATGATGAATTGTTAGTCAAAGTTGGAAGAATCTGAATCTGAATTTCATAGTCCAGAGGACAAGACTGAAAGTGAACCAGGCTTAATTATTCTGGAATCAGAATCCTCTTCAGAGGAAGAGATCATTCAGCAAAGCTCAACCAGAAGCTCATCTTTGGTGAGTTTTCATTTCATTGATCCAATTAAATAAATGAATACTAAATTCGTTTTAATGATAAAAACCAAATGTGAAATATCTGAATCAAATACCCAAAATTTCTTGGGTGAGGTTTGGGATCCAATTGGAGATGAGAATTGTGGATTTAGAGTCATTGCTAAGTCTCTTGGTTATGAAGAATATGGTTGGTTTCAAGTTTAACCATTTTGAAACATGAAGCATGATGCATTAGATTGCTTGGGGTTGCAAAGGAGGTTGAAAATATTGAAAAAGACTTCATGTTGAAGACATCAACAAAAATATTCCCTCCTCAAAATGGCTGGCTAAATTAGACATGTGTCAAATTATAGCAGACACATATTCAAAACCTATATGTTTCATTTCATTGGAGTCATGTGATACTTATAATCCAATAAAAAATTGTTTTACTCATCAATCAGATCCAATGGTCATTTACTTTGTAAAAAAAAACACTGGTTTTAATTAGTACCTGAGGGAGAAATTATTGGAATCCCGCCCATTTTAGCAAAACCACGTTTCTTGATTTCTAAAAAAGCCTCTGTTTGGGTTGATCATCTCAAAGATCAACTGCAAATGGATTCTACATTTCAATAGAATTTGAATTCATTTCATCATTTGGTTTCATATAAATTGTCATTCTAATGCAGCTAACAAGTTCTATTAATATAAAGGGTTATCAAATTTTGAACATAATTATGTTGAGTGTTTTGATCTAACATTGTTATATAGAGTGTTTTGAATGAGAGTTTAATGGTAAGCATGTTAAACTTTTGTTGGACCGACTCCTTCACAAGCTTAACTTATTTTAAGCTTGGGATGGAGTGAGATTAACACAAGTTGAACATTTTTTTTTGGTGTTTTCACTTTAGGGCTTGTCAAAAGACTTGTATTTTATGGGCACTTTTACTTTAGGGATGGTCAAAATACTTCTTTAATTTTTGGGTCCTTGAATTCTAGGTCTAGTAAAGTGGAAATTACTTTAGGGCTTTTCAAGTTAGTTGTATTTTTTTTGTGTTTTTACTTTAGGGCTTGTCAAGTTACTTGTCTTTTTTTTTGGTGTTTTTACTTTAGGGCTAGTCCAGTTTCTTGTGTTTCTTTCGGGTCTTTTTACTTTAGGGATATTCCATTGGATAGTATCAGTTTTCTGGATTTTTATTTATTTATTTATTTATTTATTTGTTTTTTGTAAAGTTTTAGAGATTTTGCTCAAGATGAAAGGATCAAAGGATGATGAGAAGACTTGTGTTGCCAAGAGGAGGGCGGATCCAAGGAGTCAAGAGGGGAGCACTCTGGTTCAAAGTAGATGAAAAAGGATGGTGTTCATTCACTTGAGGTTCAGCTGACCTTAAATAGACTAAGAACAAGGAAGGCTTAAAAGTGGTTGAACATACAAATGGAAATTAATAAAGAATATTCAATAATGGGCCATCAGAGACTGCGCAAGGTGGAGGACTACAAGGCTGGTTGCACTCAAGATTCAGGAAACACTAACAGTAGTCAAGAATTCTAACACACCCCCTTGACTGAAGCTTGAGGGAGTTTTAAAAAAATAATGAGCTGGGAACTTCAAGACTCTTGCAAGTCTATTAAATCAAAAATTAAAAAATAGAATGAAGAGATGTTTGAACTATGCAATAAGGGTGTATTCCATTAGAGAGGAAGGAAAACTAGTGATTTTTGAACTACCGTTGAACTAAAAACAAGTCTATTACACCAACAAGAACCACAAATATTCCAAACGTAATTTTTGAGCCCCAGTCTGATAGAAACAGCAAAAAAAAATAGAAAGGATTTGCACACAAGGGAGCATGACCAATGGAGGTCTAAAGGGGTGGCCAATGAACCAGGCATACAAATTGAGGTAGTGCGTAACCAAACAACTTGAGTGGCAATCTAACTTGGTTGACTTAAGGTGAAAATGATGGTGGAAAGTTGGTACTTGAAGAGTTGACCAGAAGGCTCAATGGTGGCAGAGATGATTTTGAGGGCGCAATTGCATCAAGTAGGCAACAGAGAAGGGAGTTGGCAAGATGATGACCCGAGCAATGGCGGAATCAAAGATTTAGAAAGGGCCAAGAGCGAGCAAATGGGAAAAATGATGAGGAGCATCACCAAAGACTGAGCAATAAAAGGTGGATTATAAGATCTAGAAGGTGTAAAAATGAGCTTCGTCCATCTTGTTTGAATTGGGACGCGACATTGATTTTGGAGCCTTCTCAGGGTATTTCACCCAACAGTTCTTGGCAGGATTTCCGGGCTTGTTGCAATGAGGGCAGACCGCCGGCCTATTGTACAGTGCATGGTGAACTGGGTTTGAGAGTTGATCAAAGGGATTGATTTTAGCTTGAGCTTCATCCTTCTCAAGTCTCTTCAAGATGTAGTTGATGTTCTTGTTTTCGCATTCATTGTATTTCTTCAGATAGTTGAATTTGGAGGGCAGCTTGGAGAAGGTGAGGATGATATTAAGTTCCTCTTCCAGCTTCAAACCAACCAGCTTCATTTTTTGGGTTGACAAACAAATCTTTGATACAAAATCAATGATGTTGTTGAGGGGAGCACTCCAGTTCAAAGTTGATGAAAAAGGATGGTGTTCATTCACTTGAGGTTCAGCTGAACTTAAATAGACTAAGTACAAGGAAGGCTGAAAAGTGGTTGAACATACAAATGGAAATGAATAAAGAATATTCAATAATGAGCCATCAGAGACCGCGCAAGGTGGAGGACTAAAAGGCTGGTTGCACTCAAGATTCAGGCAACACTAACAGTAGTCAAGAATTCTAACATTTTTTTAACCAAAAAATGAACATTCCTTGATTTTTTGGTTGATTTCTGTTTTTTTGGATGGTTTATATAGTTTAACAGTTTTGTTAGGACCCTTTCATTCCTTTTCCTTATCCTTTTTTTTGCTCACCGCGGTCCAGTGCCGTTGGGGATGCCAAAAAACTACACTTGAGCCATGTACAACTCAACAGGGCTTCAATGTAGTCTTGTGGAAGTCTACATTGCAGCGGAACGGGCTGGGTGGGCCACACAACGCTGTGAGCCTTGGGGGGTTGTAAACAGCCCAAATGGGACCGTGTGGCAAGCCACACAGCCCCTTTTGAACCATGTGCACCGCTCTAGGATCCGTGAATTCAACATTAACCCATAAATAAATAAAAATCTTATTAAAAGAGAAATAATATTAGAAATATTATTTCAAATTATGACTCTAAATAAAAATTAAGGTAGTGTCACTGACTGATACCTACCTCAAATTCCTACTGCTTGAATCTTTGAATACTTTATGGAGATTTGGAAAGAGACATGGCCTTGGAATTTTGGCTATTTAAATATTTCAAATCCAACCCACGTGTGGGTTTCACAGTGAATCTTGTGTCAGAATCCAAGAATTCTGTGATTTGGAGGAGTTAAAGGCAGAAATGTGATTTGTCAAAATTCCTGCACGCAGCCGCGGCAAACAAAATATCCGCACGCAGCTAACTCGCAGCACTGCGGCTCTTTCTGCATACCCTGAAAAGCCATGTAGGAAGCCCCGGGAATCTGACAAGTACGCAGCCCCGGGACTATGGGCTGACAGAGTGAAAGGCGGCTTGAAAAACCCAGGTACCATGTAAAGGTGCTAAAAACAATACAGGGTCATACTAAATATGTAATAAATGTTCCTGTGGATGATAGATAGTCTAAAAATAAATAAAACTATATTATAATATTAATAAACTTTCTATGTTGTGGTGTCAATATATAGCCTTGGATCGGGAACTGCGTCGCGGCCTGCGCGCTCAGCATCTGGTAGGTCGGGGCTCAGCAGTTGGGGTGCGCGCGTTCTCAGCAGCGGCCGCTGCGGGCTCAGCAGTGGACGCGGCGGGATCAAGCACGCGACTGCGGGCCGGGCCTGACTAAGGGAGGCGGGCCGCGACCCGCTTGGATGTCCAACTCACGGATGGAGCTGGGCCGACCAGGTTCTCGGAACGGCTAGTCGGAGAAGGAAAAAGCGGGGCGACAGCGGGGCTATATGCATGGGCAGCCGCGCGCAAGCGCGGGCTGGCCACGGGACAGGAAATTCACGACGGCGCGTCGGGCGGATACGGGCAATCGCGGTGAACTTCGAGAAGCGCGCGGAGGAGGGCCCCGCCGCGGGGATGAACCGGATGCGTGTAATGGCAGGCAAGCAAGCGGAATAGGACACGGATAGGGTATGGGTTGGGGGATGGGTCAGGGTTCTGGGTCTAGGGTTCCTTCTTCATGGTTGCCAGTCTGTCTTTGTGCTTGTACTTAGGTTAGGGTTGAGGGGGAGGGCTCAAATACCTTTCCCTCGACTCCGAGTTGTAGGGGGGGGGCATCGTATCATTGTATCATCAGGAGGCGGGGAGCGGACTTAGGAAAACAGAATCCCTCCCCTCTTCTCTCCTTTTCTCTTGAACGGCTGCATCCAATCTCCTTAAAGAAGCTTTGATCAATAACTTCCGGAACTCGAGGACGACTTCAGGGGGGTTGCTCTCTAAAGTTTCCACATCTGGGGGTCTGGCCGGGAAATATCTTTTGTCAAAGTCTCTCGAAGGTACTCACGGATGCTACCAACAGCCACTTCTCTTCCTTCCTCCTCCAACGGCTTCCGCGCTACTCCATGGATTTACCCGCATATTAGACTCAACATTGCAGAGGTGGAGCAATTCATCTCACGTTATGAAACAATCGCGGACTCTGAAGGCGTTTTGGATTTTGAGAAGGTGCGCCATGTCGTCCTGTTCATCGAGGACGCGGAAGCGCGTCGGGAAGTGGAGGAGATGGGAGGATACCTGAACTTGGATTGGCCAGAACTGAAGGAGGACATGCTGGCAAGATGGGGAAGGCACGTTTCTTGCTTTTGGAAAGACGATCTCAAGCCATCCGCGGAATGGGGTTATCAGGCAGGCGCGCGCGACGGGACCCAGATGCAAGCAGAGGTGGACCACGCGGAACCGGAGTACTACAGGGCAGAGTATGTTCCGGCCCCACCACCGGCAACCATCTCTTGGGCTAGCGAACTTACGGAGGTGGCAAGGGGCCTCGAGGCCTATCTGGAGAGTATTCAGTCCCCCAGCACTTCTGCGCCCCGCGTGTACGCAAATGGGGAGGACAACAACCGTTGGCGGGCGGGACAAAGGGACCGGACAGCGGATTCAAACGCGGAATTGGTTTCCCCAGGGGGGGCTAAGAACGTGTTGGGGAAGGGGGATTTGATGGAACCGGTGCGGCCTACTGACAGGAAGCGGGCGAGGACAACGGAACGGGAAATTGATGCTCCGTGCGGACTGGGAATTGGCAAGCGGCGGACGGATCTTGAAAAGAAGGTACAAGCGGCGGCGGAAGAGATGGACCACACGTTGGATAATCGCGACCCGAGCCAGACCTCTTTGACGGCGGAGAGCGCGCATTTGGAAAGGGTAGTGGCAGCAACGGAAAGGACGGGCGCGCGTGGAAGCAACGGTGATGGTGGGCGGACAAGACACAAGAGTCGGACGGCAAACCCAATCGATCCGAGGCCGGCAGAGGCGGGGTGCGTGTTGGGGAAGCGGGTATCGGCGGGACCGGTTCAGTCTAACGGTGGGAAGCAAGCGAGGACAAAGCGAGAAGAGGATACTCCGCGCGGTTGAAAAGTTGGTGAACAACGGATAAATCTGATGGGAGGTGGGGGACAAGCGGTGGTGGGAGCAGGTCATGTGTCGGGCGATTGTAACCGAGGCAAAACCCTTTTGACGGCGGAGGAGACGGACGCCGAACGGGAAAGGGAAGCGCATCGGGGCAGAGAATCGGACAGATCAGGCACCGACGGCATGGTTTGGAGGAATGCAGGGAGATCGGGCGACGGACGCGACCCTCATGGCATTGGCTGAAGCCATCAGCTGGGGACAGCAGCTAAGTTTGGGGGGGGGAACTGGGGGATAGGGCGTGGGCGCGGCAATGGTATATATATAAAAAAAAAAAAAAAAAAAAAAAAAAAAAAAAAAAAAAAAAAAAAAAAAAAAGAGAAATCTTTCACCTTTTCTATCATTTCTCATTTTTTTTTCTTATTTTCTCATTTTTCGGGCGCGGCGCGGATTTTCTCAACCTCGCGGCTGAGTTATCACTCAGGCGCGGACCCGGCTCTCATTCTTGCCTTCACGATGCGCGCGGCGCGGATTTTTCTCGGTAAAACAAATTCGCATTTGAGACGTGTATTTCTCTCAATGAATAGGGAACGCGGTACAACAAAAAAAAAGGGGATAAAAGAGGGAGGGGAAAAAGAAAAGGGGAAGAGGGGATGAGGCCGAGGCGCTTAAGCCATCTTCATCATTTCCTCCATTTCCGCCCTTGACGACGCCAGTAGAGCCCGGAATGACGCCAAGAGTTCACGCCGGGATTCCGAGGATTGGGCTCCGGGAGTTGCAAGGTATTGGCGGAGCATCGTAGTCGACCTTTCCGCAAAAAATTCGAAGCTGGCTGCCGGGAGCGCCATCACAACCGGAATCTCCGGGATCTTGGGAGAGTCGGTGGGAGGAGGGGCTGGTGTGGACGGGCGCTCAGGGGATCCAACGGGAGGGTCCAGTCCAATAGGAGGCGATGATGAGATGACCACCAGCGATGCGGGCAGAGGAGTAGGGCCTCGTGGAGTCGGAGGAGTCGGAGCAGCGGGCGGAGGAGTAGGGCCTCGTGGAGTCGGAGGAGCCGGAGCAGGGGGTGGAGGAGGAGCCGGGGCTGGAGCAGCGCGTCGCCTAAGGATTTTGTCGATTCGCGGGTCCCTCGCGCCTTGCGTAACCCGGACGCGATCCGCCCAAAATCGCAATGCCCTCCGATAAGCTGCGAAGTCCGGATAGTCATCCTTACGCGGTGTTCCCGCGCGGCGAAGCGGAGAAGAGGAGTCGCGGTCAGAGTTCGGACGAGGACGGCGGGGAGGTGATCGGGGTGGAGTCCACGAGTCCTCCGAGATAGCATCGTCATCCGAAACCACAAACGGGTCCGGACAAGCCCGCTTGCGCGGCCGAGGACGAGAGCCGGATTGGTTGGGGCCACGGGGTATACCCTCGCTAAGCGAGCAGCGGCGGTGTCCGCGGCGGCACGCGGAGCAGGCGCGGCGGCCGGGCCCAATAGAGAATTCAAGCCCGTTTCGGGCGCAGAAGTCGCAGCGGACCATGATGACGATGGAGTGGAGGGATAGGGATGCGGAGCGGAGTTTAGAGTTGGTAGAGGGGGGTAGGGCGCAAAGGACGGCCGAGGTGACAATGGGAAGGATCTCTGGGGACAGAACTCAAGTTGGGGGGGGATGTGGTGTCAATATATAGCCTTGGATCGGGAACTGCGTCGCGGCCTGCGCGCTCAGCATCTGGTAGGTCGGGGCTCAGCAGTTGGGGTGCGCGCGTTCTCAGCAGCGGCCGCTGCGGGCTCAGCAGTGGACGCGGCGGGATCGAGCACGCGACTGCGGGCCGGGCCTGACTAAGGGAGGCGGGCCGCGACCAGCTTGGATGTCCGACTCACGGATGGAGCTGGGCCGACCAGGTTCTCGGAACGGCTAGTTGGAGAAGGAAAAAGCGGGGCGACAGCAGGGCTATATGCGTGGGCAGCCGCGCGCAAGCGCGGGCCGGCCACGGGACAGGAAATTCACGACGGCGCGTCGGGCGGATACGGGCAATCGCGGTGAACTTCGAGAAGCGCGCGGCGGAGGGCCGCGCCGCAGGGACGAACCGGATGCGTGTAATGGCAGGCAAGCAAGCGGAATAGGACACGGATAGGGTATGGGTTGGGGGATGGGTCAGGGTTCTGGGTCTAGGGTTCCTTCTTCATGGTTGCCAGTCTGTCTTTGTGCTTGTACTTAGGTTAGGGTTGAGGGGGAGGGCTCAAATACCTTTCCCTCGACTCCGAGTTGTAGGGGGGGGCATCGTATCATTGTATCATCAGGAGGCGGGGAGCGGACTTAGGAAAACAGAATCCCTCCCCTCTTCTCTCCTTTTCTCTTGAACGGCTGCATCCAATCTCCTTACAGACGCTTTGATCAATAACTTCCGGAACTCGAGGATGACTTCAGGGGGGTTGCTCTCTAAAGTTTCCACAACGTATTTTTTATAAAATATAATAAAAAATACCAAATATATTGAAAATAAGATAACTACTATTTGTGAAATATCTTGAAATAATTTAAATATACATTGTGAGAGCTTCAGGACATCAGTATAAACTCAGCATACCTATGAAACTGATTATGTAAAAATATAACATGTATTCTCATATCTTATGTTTTTAATTAATTATTTCAAGTAAATCAACAAATTTTTGAAAATAAAGGGCAAAATCAATATCATGATTTTACTGCCATCAGATAATCACCTGAGATTATATTACCTGTTGTAATTTATACTAAGAAAACTTATTACCATCCTGGGAATATTAATAAGGATAATTAATTAAAAAAGAAATCATGTGGATAGATCAGTGTTATTCACATGTCTAAACATCAATCAAAAGGTAGAATAATGGCCATACGTTGTGTAATAAGATGTTACCATGCTACAGCACCAAGAACACATGACAGGATACCACTTTATACCCTTTTAGCCTTAGCTCCCATCCCTTTTACCCCCTTTATCCCTCAGAAGGGAAGAATTGGGACTCAAAAATTTATAAGTATAGAGCTCTTTTGAGGATATTGATACCCAGAGACACATTTATATTTACATCCAGAAGCCATGCCAAGGTCAGCAAATTCTTATAACAGATAAGTAAGGGATTTATATATTTAGCATGATTCATAATATCCGTCCTCAAACCCTTTTTATCAATTTGAACTGCTGAATAACCTTTTTAACCAAAGTAATAGGTTTAACCCAGCAGTGCATGTCCCAAACAGGTACCTCAAGGAGTCAATAACATAAAAGTGATTTTTATTATCCTTTTTCTGTCATGGGAGCTTGGGTAAAAGGCCCTGCCACTCCATCATATATTTTATATATATATTATCTTTGGGCAATATCTCCTTTAAGTAATAATATTAATTAAAGGTTCCAAAGTAACCAGGTATACGTGTTTTCAAAGTGAATATCCTGTAGAGAGGTGTTAAATATCCCCAATTTCATTGTTTCCCCTCTATTAAATTATTTAATGATCAATTTATTAATATTGATTAATATTATTCAATCATAACCAAAAAAATCAACCTTGAAATAGCTTTATCCAAATTCTTTATGAATTTTTGCTGCATTCATTGAATAATATATTTATTTGTTATTCTATCACCACTGGTAGCTAAAGGATAGCAAGTTTGTTGGCATCCAGGAGGCTGACAATTTGGATGTAGAAAGATGCTAGCTTGCTACTATGTACAGAGCAACCCGTCATAGCAACACAAAACTATAAAAAATAAGAATATCTAAGTTAACACAAGAAGGAATGAGAAATCCATACATATTATTGAATAAATGGATTCATCACCCAAAATTAGGTAGGGTCACTCACTGACCCCACCCTTGAAATCCAAGTCCTTACATTTTTGAAATAACTAAAAAAAATTCATAAAAATTACAACACCAGTATGGCTCCTTTTTGACATTTTAACATTTCACACGTGTTGTCACGTATAGGCTTTACACCTAAAATTAACTCAGAATTGGGTTGTTGTGTATATTTTAGGATTTAACCGCGGAAATGTGTTATGTCACAATTCGCGCGCGCAGCCCCGCATCATTACATACCCCTAAGTACTCATAGTAGCAGTTTCCCGCGTACTAGAGACCCGCGCGCAGCAAATTCTGCCAGGAACGCAGCGGATCCCACCCCGCGCGCATCTGAACTGACTGATCCCCGCGTCTGGATCTGTCATGACTAATTTGAAAACCAGGTACTGCTCAAAAGAGCTACAGCCTAAATAGGGTTGCCTGGCATATGTAACAAGTTGACATATGCATTAGTAATAATCTAAAAAGATCAAAAATTAATCAAAATTAATAAAAATTAAGTTTAGAACATTTTTTAATAATAAATTCAAGATCAAGGATTACCATGTAAATTATTGACTCCAATCTTGAAGACCACAAAAGACTACAAGGAGTGTTTATAAAAATTATTAAAAATTATCTAAGTGATCAGCAGATTATGGAAAATTAGTAAAACTCCACATCTGTTCAATTTGAAGCAATAATAATAGTACAAATGAAGGATGAGTGCAGAATGATCAAATTTATGCCATAATAGATTAACAAATCCTGTGGCTAAAATAGTACAGAAATCCAGCAGATCTAAGGTCAGCTGATTAAAAGCACCAAGTGGAAGTTCTAATCTTCCTCTGACTGGCTTGTCAGCCTCAGCTCATGAGCAGAACCCTCTATACGCGCCCTGAGAAGCTCAAAATCACCCCAAAAAGGTATTTATACAGACCTCTTTGGATCCATTATTCCATTCTAAGTTTACCAGGAATTATTATTATCAATCAGACACCGTGTCATTGTTAGTCAAGTGCTTTTGAAGAGTCTAAGAAAGTGATTTATGACCAAGTCTGTAGTATGATTATTCATTTCTTAAAACCAATCAACCATTGAAATTAAGTCAGGCAATCCACCCCATCTGCTCTGAAACCCTTCTTATTATTGTAGGATTTTTGTGATAAAGTGCTCAGAGTGAGTTTTTCCCTTCCTGTCTAGGCCAGTGTGCTTTTATGCCCGGTCATTAGTGGATTAAGCCCTTTCTAAGGCACCCATCTTCATTCCAATTTTCTTAAACTGCCTAAGGAGGCCCCTTGAAGAGAGGTTGCTTTGTATGTAAAGACCCTCAGTAGTATAATACTGTGGCCCCTCTTTTATATAAATATTGAAAAACTTTTATTACCAAATCAATTAAATCTTGCAAATTCTCTTATTACATTATTTATTTGAGACTCCAAGCATTTATTTGTGGAATAATAATTATTCTTATTATTTCAGTATTTTTATAACTGTCTGTAGCTAAAGGACTGAAAGTTCCCTGGTATCAGAGAGCTGAAAACTGGGGGTCTGGTAGGGAAATATGCTTAAATAATAAATCTTTGATTATTTATTCCTTGGACCAGCTTTAAGTTAAAATACTTATAACATATTTTTTTGATCCTTTTTTTCTCTAGTGGATCTTAAGACCAATGGAGAGTTGATAAATTATTATTTGAACCTTCTTAAAAAGAAAAAAGAAGAAAAAATCTGTAACTTTGTCCCTGTTATTATAACTCCTGAGCAACAACAAATGTAATTGCTTCATTATAAACAGACGGCTCTAAAGGACAAAGAACTTGAGCTTGGAAGAATTATCAATTTCAATTCTTTATTAAGGCAACATAAGGAGTGGAAAATTTATCAAAGGAAGCTTTATATTTATAAACTAAATAATCCTGAAGATAAAGAAAAATCCAAAACTAATAAAAGTGATTATTTTTCTAAAAACATCATCTTGCCACCTAAAAACAAAAAAAAATATTAAACTTATATTTTTTTTATTTATCCATCTCAGTGGATTTGGTTTTTGGTGATCTCATTGACCAGGACCTTCTAGAGGATGTCCCAGACAGTGTAGCCTTGGATTTACCCTTGGATTAATCCCAGGATCTGATTGGAACTCACTCAGACCCTGTTCGAATACCCCCCAAGGATAGTTGTGATCCCAACCAAGTGTTGGTACCCTTGAATTTAACTTTGCGTTAGTTAAAATATATATAAAAAATTATGAAAAATATAAATACACAAAAAATATTATTTTTTTATATTTTTAAGTCTTTCCTCAAAGGTTTTGACAAAAGACTTACTCATTTTTATGGTGCTATGTATCAAAACAGGCGCGACAACCGCGCAACAGGTAGCGCCCCATTGTATGGATCTCTGCCCAGAGGAACCAGTACAGGCAAGGACTCCAGTTGTAAGCGCAATGAGGGGGCTCAAAACTGTGACCATAGCATCATGCGGGACAACAATGGCGACAACCGCCACCACCAACTCAACTAACAGAGCGTTGGAGAACCACCCCTTTCCCAACAAGTTATCCCAGGAGGATACCGGTCCTCCTATGCCACCCCAGCTGGACTCAACCAAGGAGGAAAGAGTCAAAGTGTTAGTGAAAGAGAACGTGAGCTATTGGGAAAAATTCAAGTTGGCTCAGACCCAGGAGGATCAACCAGGTATGAGAAAAGCCATTTCTCAGGCAAAGAAATCTCAGATTTCTCTGCAAAGGTTGATCCCAAAGAAAGAAGTAGAAGGCTTCATGCAGAACTGGAATCCTTGGTATCATTTAGCTTCCTTAAAGGGAAAGGACCCCAAAAAGAAGGGGTTCTCAGCCCATCAGAAGTTAAGGAACCCAAAGGATTGGGAAAGCATAATATCCTTAGGCCAGAAGTGTAAAAAGGTGTACCACAATTAGATGTAGAAGCTCTTAATAGCTTTTTTGTAAATGTGTCTCCTAATTTTACTATTATTAGCCAATGCTTTGACAAAGTTTATCAACAATTGGAAAAATTAAGTTCAATTATTTTCAGAGTGATTGACACTCAGTCTCAGATTATGAGAATTGATTAAATGCAAATACAACAAATCAAGGATAGTATAAAATCTAGTAAGTTGGACCTGATGAAACCTATTGATGATAACCAATCAATTCTTCAGGAAGATATTCTTGCAAGAATGAACCAGCTTAAGGAAGAAGTTAAGAAAACAAGTCCAACTCCTTCCGCTCACCTGATTAACAAAATTGATTTACTAAGCAACAAACTTGATTTGGAGTGAGGTATGATTTAGGATGATCTTAGAGATCTTAAAGTGAATTCTACTAACTCCCCAGTCATTGAACTGGAAGAAACTAGACCTGCTAGGTTCACCAGTACTCCCAGTGTGCCTCCCAGAACCATGAAAACTAGGAATGAATCTTTTAGTCCCAGTCCTCCTCCTGAAATAGAACAGGCTTTGAAGTTAATTCCTCCCATGAATTAATTGCCTAAATTCTCTGGAGAAGGAGAATACAACCATGTCAGTTTCATTAAATTTATTGATTATACACTTGCTTCTGATGAACTTGCTGATACAATAGTTGTGCTAAGATTGCTCAGACTATTTGAAGGAGTGGCTCTTCATTGGTTTATCAATAAAAGGGAAGAAGTTGGATCTTTATCCTGGAGTTCTTGGAAAGAACTGATAAAATTACAATTTGGTACTACGATTGGGAAAACAAAGATGATAAAATTTTTTGAAACCTCCCAGTTTGATCCATTCAAGGACAAACCTCATAGGTGATGCTTGGACCAGAAAAGGAGTTTATACTGTTTTTACCCAGATGCTGATAAAGAAGAAGTCAATTAAAGACTTCTCAACTTATGTCCCGGAAAAATCAACCACAGTTTAAGGTGAAGGATGCCCATGGATTCTGATCTTTCTACCCTGATAGGTGTGTTGGAAGATACTATTGATATGAATGGTCTAGATAATAGATTCAACAGACTACCCTGGGAACAAAATAAAAGGAACAGGGAGGAGTATAATTCCAAAACTAAGGAATCCCCTGCCACTAATCCTACTACCTTGGAGGTCAAGAAGACTCCAGAGTCAAAGGAAAAAGTATGTTGTAACTGTAACCAAACAGGAAATGTAAAACCTGATTGTCCTCTTCCTAGGAAAAGGATTAATCCTATTGAAGGAGAAGAGTATGATAATCCTGACCCTCACCTAGATGATACTGATGGATCAGCTATGGAGTGTGATTTGATGATCAACAACCCCATGAATGTCATTGAATGAAGTATTGAGTCTTCTATAGACAAAAATTCTGTTAATGAGGATTCTAACTTACCTCAAAAATGGAATCCCAACATGAAGATTCACCACATCTCTGAGGCTAAGGCCTTGACTCTAAAACCTTCTGCCAGTAAAGTTACAGTTCAGGCCAAAAATGCTTTTCTACTGGTTTAATTCAAGGTTGCCCTGTTCAGTGACTTCTAGACATTGAAGCCTTTTTCTCTTATGTTGGTTCAACTTATTTGGAGAAACAAGACCCTAACTGGAAACTGAACTTATTACCAGTACCTAAGGCTAAGTTCAGAAGTTGTAATTCTTCTCTCCATGCAGTTGGAGTATGGTCCTCTGATATCATACCCCCTCACTCTGAAGGATCACTCAGACTGAAAATTGAATTTGTAGTGATCCAAAATGGAGTATGTGATTACTTTATCCTTGTTAATGATTCTATTTTCCTGTATGGTATAGATGTATTCCAAAGCAAGGGTAGATACTTCACCATAGGGGGAGACTGGAACAAGAAGTTTCAAATATTCCATTTCAATGATCAAACTTCTGATTCAAGTTATGAAAAACAATTAGAGAATTTCAATCAGGAATACTTCTCTCAAGAAGCTTTGAACCCCCTGCTCAGTGAATAACAAAGACGGGAAATTCTAAAAGTATGGTTTGAAAATCAGAATTCTTTCTGTACCAAGGATCACCCCATTGGTAACATCAAAGAACATGATATTATTCTAACTCTAACCATTAAGCCTCCTTGACCAATTAACCTCAGGAGACCTCCTTAACCTTCTAGTCCAAAATCTAGAGCTGCTCTGGAAACTCATATTCAAGAGTTGGTTGACCTACAAGTCCTAAGGAAAGTAGGACACAATGGAAAAGTATTTCACGCCTCGCACTTAGGAATTATTGTCTTCATCATATTGACATGTCCTCTCCTCAGTACCATCTACTTCAGTCTATAAGTGTGACACAAATAAAGCACAACATCAATGGTGCAATCTGCTACTTCCCCTGGCTCGCGTTGACCTTCCAATATTGGCAACCAACTCAGTATATACTTGCAAACTTTGCGGTTAACTCCATACCAGTTGGCCATCCATTATGAGATCCAATCTGTTCCCTGGCAAATCAAAAGCCTTGGACTTCCATCTTTGGTGATGCACTGTTTGTTAGTTTGCATCTACGTCTAACTAAGCCATCACTACTGTACAGTTTGCAATTGGAATAGTCCCTACCCTGCATACACTATTGCTTCTCATTTGCATTACCTTCAACGTCACTTGCTCCTGTCCCAATTCATCATACAATTGTACGCTCAGATTCTATTTTCTTGACTTACGCCATGACCTCGGATATGGTTGTACTACTGCTTCATTTCCCATCCCGTTCCTTTCATTCATTGCCTCACCGCCTTCAACTGTAGTTAGCTCACCACCAGGTTGTATCTAGTCACTTTGGATTACCTTATAAGGGCTATCCACTTGCCTGATGATTGTCTCCTCAGTTAGTTAATTTCATACGTTCTTGCATTTTGCTACAAACTAGTGATCACATTGGACTCAGGTTGAGTTTCCTTCCTTGGAACACATTCCATTCCTCTTGCCTTTTGTTGAGTGGCATAACCAAGTTCGCACTTTGTGACTGAGGCTTTCTACTCGCACTTGCCCTTGCACTCAGCATTCCTCCGTGCTCACAATCATCTAATAATTGCCCTATAGTACGTGGGGTGGTTGTGTGACAGTAAATTAACTAACTCAACTCATCTATTTTAGCTTGCCAACCAATAGTGGACTTCTTTTTCTCAATGTCACTTACTCGCTCAACCAGGAACGCTTTCCTTGCCCCTTACAATGATGAGATCCATTGGGTAGGGAGAACCAGCGCTCCTTGGACCCAACAACCCTTAGATCACGTTCCTCCTTCTAAATTTCCATCTGTTGAACCCCTTGATGATCCTTGGACTCTTCCACGGGATGTTCCGACGGACCCTCTTGCGGAGTTTGCAGATTCCAACCATTCTTCCAATGAAACCTTGACTCGTGGTAGAGCAGGGGTTCGCACTCCTGCTCCCAAGCTTGATGCTCCGACCCTGCTTTCAACATTGATCCAGGCCCTTACTCATGGTGCCCAGCAATCTAGTCCAAGTACTTCTAGCTTTCGAACTCCGGGCATGAAACAACCTGATCACTTTACGGGAGAACACCCTCATAAGCTTAGATCCTACCTACAGTCTTGTAAAATCATCTTTTCAAACAACTCCAACAATTTCCGTTTTGATAGGCATAAAGTTATGTATGCTTTGTCCTTCTTAGGAGGTAGAGCCTTGCAGTGGTTCAAAACGTACCTCAAACTTTTGTCCAACAACAGTCCCAATTTTATTCTCAACAACTGGGACAGGTTTGAGCAACCACTGTTAACCCTGTTTGGCGACCCCAATGAATTTTGAAACGCCAAATACAAACTTAATAGTTTAGTTATGAAGGAAAATTGTAGAACTTCTGTTTATATTTCTCATTTTTGAAATTTGCAGTCTTGCATCCAGTGGAAAAAGGCTGCTCTTCTATTCCATCTCCAAAAGGGTCTACCGTCACGCTTAATGAAACAGCGTGCAGTTGGGTGTCATAAGACAACCTTGCTTCAGCAGCTAATTGATTGAGTGATTGAGCTTGATAATGGCTATCATGACAAGAATCTCTCACGGCGAAACAACCATGGAACATCCACATTGGCTCCAAGGGTGGACAACTCCTCAAAGCAAAACACGAGGAGCCCAAAAACATCCAAACCAACCCCAACTTCAAACTCCAACTCAAAAGGGAAAACCCTCACCAAAACTCCAAAGTTCTTGGACAAAGAAACAGGGATGCTACGGAACAAGGAATGGCTACAAAGGGTGAAGAATGGGCTGTTTATGTATTGTGGAGGAAAACATGATGTCAAAAGTTGTGAAAAGCGGTTAGCGCGTGAAGCAGCTAAGCAGTCAAAAAATTAGCTTGTAGTTTTTCTGACACTTGCAAGGAAAACTACGCATTATCTAAATCACCGCAAGTAAATCTTTGCACTTGCGAGTCACTCGGTGCTCCTAGTTTGAGATTTATGCTATTTCATTATGACAACACCCCTTATCAAGTCTTACTTGACTACGGCGCTAATGTTTCCTTCATCAGTGAATCTTTCGCCACTTCCAAAAATCTTACGCGTTCCGAGATAGATAAATTTCCTATCTATTTATTAAGTATTGCAACTGAACCGTCTTATTGGGTCTCCCAAAATGCAAAATGGACCTTTGCATTCTCCAATTTCCTCAGCTTCAAATGGGTTTTATTTGTCTTGGCTATAACCCGAATGCATGATACCATTCTAGGCCATGATTTCCTAGTTTAATGGAATCTGGATGTGAATTGGAAAGAAGGAGTAATTAAACTTCAAACGTTGCACCCCCAGAACGCTCATCTTTCCGTCAAACAGGTCTTAAACAGCCTACCTGATACTGTCATTGAGTTGGATGACACTTTTCCGCCAGGAGATTTGCAATATCCTGACCTTCATTTCCAAATTCCCTGTTCAGATTTAGGAGTTATTGCTTACCTATCCAGATTACCTCTTTTCTGTTCCTTCGAAGAGAAACAGACACCAAAAAAACGGTGTATTTTGAGCTCCCTAATCCTCTCGCACCATGCAAGCACCTCAAATCCAGTGCTCAAAGATGACGGGATTGAAGATTTAGAAATCATTCAAGAGTCTTTAACTTCAGTTTATCACAACTTTGCTGACGTCTTCTCAGCTGCAGGAGCAGATAAACTTCCTCCATCACGTCCTTAAAATCACAATATCAAACTTACTGGCCCACCTACCGCACCAGGACCAGTTTACTCTCTCTCAACACAAGAATCAATTGCGCTTCAAGACTACATTGCGTAAAATGTAGCAAAAGGATTTCTTTGACCAAGCAATTTGAATACCATTTCAACTGTCCTATTTGTTCCAAAAAAGGACGGCGGACTTTGCCTTTGTGTTGACTACAGGAAACTGAACCAGGCAACCCGGAAGAATGCCTATCCAGTACCACCTATGTCACATCTCCTCACCCTCTTCCATGGAGCTGCTTATTTCTCAAAGTTAGACCTTCAAGGTGCCTATAAACTAATTTTCATTATGAAAGGTCATGAGTATTTGAGCGCAATGAGAACCCGGTTTGGAAGTTATGAGTATACCTTCATGCCTTTTGGCCTCTGTAACGCTCCTTCCACTTTTCAACGTTTTGTCAATGACATTTTCTCCGATCTTGTAGGTAAATACCTTGTGGTATATCTCAATGATATACTAGTCTACTTGAGGAACCTCGAATATCACATTGCACAAGTGCAAGAGGTGCTGCAGCGACTTTGCAAGAATGACGTGTTTGCAAAAGCCTCTAAGTGCAAATTCCATTCCTCTTCTCTTTGGTTTCTAGGTGTCTTAGTCTCTCAGCAAGGACTATTGATGGACCCAGCCAAAATCAAACCCATATTGGACTGGCCCCCAACTTCTTCCCTTAAATCTCTTCAAGTTTCCTTGGTTTCAGTAATTTTTATAGGAGGTTCATTGAGCGTTATGCCAAGAAAACCATGAATCTTACTAACCTTCTTCAAAAAGAAACTCCTTTTGTTTTTATGGAACAAGCTGCTTTGGAGTTTGAAGCTCTGAAGAAAGCGTTCACCACTGCTCCAATACTCGCTCACTTCAACAAGCTAGCTTGCACTTATGTCAAAACAGAGAAAAGCGACTATGCGATTGCAGGAGTAATCTTGCAGTTCTCTTCCTCCACTTCTCTCTTTCATCCCGTAGCGTTTGAGTCTTGCAAGTTGCTCACTGGAGAGCTTAACTATGAGATTCATGACAAGGTACTTCTCCCAATTGTTTATTGCTTAAAGAAATGGAGTTCATACCATTTGAGCCTTAGGGAATCCTTTGAGGTTCTAACTGATCATAATTCTTTAAAGTATTTCATGAGCTCAAAAGTCCTCACACGTAGACAGGCACGATGGGCGGAATACCTCTCCAAGTTCCACTTTACAATCACGTACCGTCCTGGGAAACAAGCGGTAGTCCCTGATGCTTTATCACGTCGGGAAGAGGTTTACCCAGGGGGGGGAAGCACCTTTGCCAAAAACAACCCTGAAAAGTTAGGAAACTCTTCTCAACCCAATCTTCCCAACTCAGTTCAATCATTTCTCACTTACAAGGTTTGGCTTCCAAACTCCAACAAGCTCAACGCGACCACCCCAAGTGCATCAAAATTTGCAAAAGGGCGAACTTATTAGATAGTAGTCACAGTATTGATGATAATGACTTTTTAGTCTATGATAATTGTATAGTAGTACCAGATAATTCTTGCATTAAGTTAGATATCTTTGAGTCACGACACAATTCTCCGCTTTCTGGTCATCATGGGCAGGATAAAACCTACCAATTGATTGCACAAGACTTCTACTGGCCTGGTATGACCAAAGAAGTAAAAGAATATGTTAGCGCCTGCTATGATTGCAATGGTAACAATTCCTCAAAACACCAGAAGTATGGGCTGCTTCAGCCACTTCCAATTCCGCCTCTTCCTTGGCACTTGCTTTCTATGGATTTCATCTCTCAATTACCTTCTTCTAGTGGATAAGATGCTATTCTAGTAGTAGTAGATTGCTTCTCAAAGATGGCTTTATTTCTGTGCAGTAATGTGATGGCCTCTTCAGAAGACTTAGCTAACTTGTTCATAGAATATTAATTTTCAAAACATGGTCTACCTGATGAAATAGTTAGTGATTGTGGATCTCTGTTTGTCTCAAGCTTCTGGACCTCGCTATGCCAACATTTGAAGATCACTTGCAATTTATCAACGGCGTGCCACCCGGAAACGGATGGGAAAACCATACAAGTTAATCAGATTCTTGAACAATATCTTTGAATGTATGTTTCCTATCAACAAGACAACTGGTCACAATGGCTCCCACTAGCCAAATTTGCCTACTATAACTCCACTCATTCCTCCACCAAACAGTTACCCTTCCAAACTCTTTACATTAGAAACCCAAATTTCTCTTCCCTTCACATAGCACCTTCTCAACCTCCCACCAATTAACTTGAACAAATTCAATCCCTTCAATCGCAACTTCAAACCAACCTCAAAGAAGCAAACCAGCGCTATAAGGAGCAAGCAGACCAATCTCGCACTATGGCTCCAACCTTTGCAGTAGGAGATCAAGTATGGTTTGATGCTTGCAAAATTGGCAGCACTCTCCCAACTCGCAAACTCTCCAAAAGAAAGCTTGGCCCCTTTAAAGTAGAATCAGTCATCTCCCCTAACGCCTTTAAACTTACTTTACCTGCAAAATGGAAAGGTATCCACCTGGTCTTTCATGTTTCTCTCCTAGAGCCAGCTTGATTCCTATACCCGGGCAAGATTCATCCCCCTCCCAAACCGGTCACTGTCCTCAATCATCAATAGTGGGAAGTAAGCCGTATTCTGGATTCCAGGTTACGCAAAGGAAAACTTCAATACCTCTTCAAATGGTCTGGCTTCCAGTCCGACAAAGATTGCACCTTGTGGGAACCAGACCATCACCTTTGTAATTCACTCAATCTGATTCAATATTTCCATGCAAGGTACCCTTGCAAACCTCAAAAATCATGATTCCATCCCATCCAATCCCATTACATTCCACATTCCATCCCATCCAATCCCATTCCATTCCATTCCACATTTTATCTCATCCAATCTCATTTCATTCCACATTCTATCTCATCCAATCTCATTTCATTCCACATTCCATCTCATCTAACCCCATTTTATTTCACACCATCATTCCATCAGTCAATTCCTCCATCTCACCATGTTATTCCTTTTTCTCATTTCCCTCTCATTTCTAGCAAGTAAAACTCCATTCCTTATTTTTTTTAAAAAAAAATATTTATAATTTAAAAAAAAAGAGAAAATATATATTAATAATAAATGAATACAAAGTATCTTTCACTTCCTTTTCTGCATCCTCCCAATTTGCACTCAATTCCGCAACCATGGATCATTAATTATCCAGGTCTTCATCATTGATTATTGTGGACATCCTTTGGAGAACTAGCACCTCTGTTACAATATGCCTCTTGAAGATTTCCTCACACCTTGAAATCCAAGCTTGCTTTGGCCAAGCATTCCATCCACCTTCCTCCAAGAGCTCTTTGTACGCTCTCTTTGTTTGGCCCCCTGACAAACCTTCTCCAATGTCACCCGTCAGCCGCCTTGCATCAGTTTTGACCAGTCCTATGACTCGCACCGGATCAGCTTTGCCTCGGCCCTCCATTTCTTGCATTCCATCTACTCTACCCCTTCCATCTCCACCATTCACTTCTCCTAATTCTTACGTTACACCCTCCTCTTCTTACTCCATTCCCTCTCTTCCTCCATTTACGTCTTCTCCATCTCTCAATCCTCTGTCTGCTTTGTTTCTTTCCTCCTCCCTTGCTTCCTTGGTTATGACCCCAACAGGTTCCGCACCGTGCACTTTGTCTTGCACCTCCGCATTCATCTGGGCCCCCAGAAGTTCAGTTGGCGGTCCCCAGTAAGGTGGTGGTGGAGGTGGTGTGTTTGTAGTGTATCTTTGGAAACGGGGCAACACTAGCAAGACGAGCAAAATTTAGTTACTATCTTTATTATCATTAGTCGGTCCTGATTAGTACTCACCAGGAACTCCATTCCCCAAGTATTCAATCTCCGGAAATGGTGGTATCTTGTAGTTAACCCTTGGCGCGGACCTACGACTCCGCATATCCCTCAATGACTCCGCAGGACCCTCAACAGTCAACTCAACATTTATAGAAAAATTGCAGGCTAATTTGAAAAGGCCACATTACTTGAACTTGCCTCAAAGGCCTTGGACGGCAGTACTAGGGACACATCACTCGTTTTGACAAATACAGTTTTTGCAACGGAGGGACAACAATGACAACATTTTATATAATTTATAAATCTATCAAGTAATGAATTAAATAATGCATAAAGGGTATAAAGTATTTATTAACGACTTGAAATCAATGGGAAAATTTATCTGAGCGCTTGCAGGAGCTCGTGTCTTTATACCGGGGCAACTGTCATGCCTCGCACTTAGGAATTATTGTCTTCATCACTTCAACATGTCCTCTCCTCAGTACCATCTAAAGTGTGACACAAATAAAGCAAAACATCAATGGTGCAATCCGCTACTTCCTCTGGCTTGCATTGACCTTCCAATCTTGGCGACCAACTCAGTATATACTTGCAAACTTTGCAGTTAACTCCATACCCGTAGACCATCCATTATGAGATCCAATCTCCTTCCCTGGCCAATCAACAGCCTTGGACTTCCATCTTTGGTGACGCACTGTTTTTTAGTTTGCTCTAAGTCTAACTAAGCCATCACTACTGTACAGTTTGCAATTGGACTAGTCCCTACCCTGCATACACTATTACTTCTCATTTGCATTACCTTCAAAGTCACTCGCTCCTGTCCCAATTCATCATACAATTGTACGCTCAGATTCTATTGTCTCGCACTTAGGCCATGACCTCGGATATGGTTGTACTCCTGCTTCATTTTCTATCCCATTCCTGTCATTCATTGCCTCACCACTTCAACTGTAGTTAGCTCACCACCAGGTTGTATCTAGTCACTTTGGATTACCTTATAAGGGCTATCCCCTTGCCTGATGATTGTCTCCTCAGTTAGTTAATTTCATACGTTCTTGCATTTTGCTACAACCTAGTTATCACATTGGACTCAGGTTGAGTTTCCTCCCTTGGAACACATTCCATTCCTCTTGCCGTTTGTTGATTGGCATAACCAAGTTTGCATTTTGCAACTGAGTCTTGCTACTCAAACTTGCCCTTGCACTCAGCATTCCTCCGCGCTCACAATCATCTAAGAATTGCCCTATAGTACATGGGGTGGTCGTGTGACAAAGTAGATATCACTACTCCAGAAATTATAGCTTGGCATAATAATAAGTCAAGGATGGTTTTGAGATTTCAGAATTCTGAACAACTACACCCAAGCTGATTATTATCCAATTCCAAGGATTGAACATGCTCTGCATAACCTATCAAAAGATAAGTAAATCACTACCATGGAAATGCTGAAAGGTTTTCACCAAATACCTATCAGCCCTGATAGCTGGAATTTCATGAGAATTATCTGTCATTTGGGAATTTATGAGTATCTAAGGTTTACTTTTGGTATAAAAATGCTCCTTCTCATTTTCAAACGATGATGGACACATTTCTGGGATTTTTCATCAGAAAAGGATGGATGATGGTTTAAATTGATGATGTTATCACTTACTCTGATGATTATGATACCCACCTGGATAAAGGAAGATTAGTCCTCAAAACTATCTCTGCTGTGGGATTAAAAGTATCAATGAAAAAGTTTAACTTTGTTTATGGAGAACTGAAAGCCTTAGGACACATTGTCTCTGGACTAACCTTAGGTTCTGACCAAAACAAGATAGCAGCAGTAATGAATAGGCCAAGACCTCAGAATAAAACTGAACTCCTATCTTTAATTAGCTTCTGCAGCTACTATAGGAAGTACTTACCAAAGTTTGCTTTTCTTACCAAGTTTCTGTATGAAATCTGCAACAACACCACCTTGTTTGAAATGACTCATGAAAGAGTTAAGAATTACAAGGAACTCAAGATGGCCATGACTTCAGCTCCAGTACTGATTCAGCCAGACTATTCTGAACCCTTCAAGCTCTATATAGATGCTAGTATGGACGGGCTAGGAGCTGAATTACACCAGGAAGTCATAGGTGTGACAACCCAGTGGAAAAACCTATACTCTTCATATCCAGACAAGTTAAGGATACTGAGAAAAGGTATGGTGAAAGCCAATTGGAATGCCTTGCTTTAGTATGGGCTCCGGAGAAGCTTCATTACTACTTGGAAGGCACCAAGTTCACAGTGATTACTGACTGCAATGCCTTCAGGACTTTGATGAACATGAAGACCCCTAGTAGGCACATGTTAAGATGGCAGATAGCCATACAACAGTACAGAGTTCAGATGACCATAGTTCACCAAGCTGGTGCTAAACACAAGAATGCTGATATTTTAAGCAGGAATGCTTTACGTAATGACCCAAGTAACACTTCTTATGATCCAGAGGATAGTGACATCTTCCCTATCCTTTTCATTAACATGTTGAACGTTGAATCACCTATAATGGGAATCCACATTTGTGAATTGGATGAATCCTTGTTCAATTAAATCAAAGAATATTACAATTCTGGCATGAAAACTCTGATAACCACTATGGAAAGTACTTCTCCACTATCTGAATTGATCAATAGCATACCTGAACCCATCTTGATACCATACAAAGCTGGAAGGTTCACCATATGGGATGGTCTAGTATACTACAGGCATCAACATTCAAGTGTTATAGTTTAAACTAAGGATGACCATATCAAACACGTCCTGGCTGAATGCCATGATAACTGCTCATCTGGTCATTTATCTGCTGATAGAACCTTAGATAAGGTTAAACAAACTGCTTGTTGGATCAATGGGAGAGACTCCACTATCCAGTATGTTACTAGTTGTGAAACTTGTCAGAAGTCCAACAGGACCACTGGGAAAAGGTTTGGTCTACTGCAAAAGATTTCTGAACCCAAGAAAAGATGGGAGATAATCAACATGTGCTTTGTAACTGGACTACCACCAGGAGGAGCCTATTCCTACAACTCAGTCCTAGTCATTGTGGATAGGTTCTCCAAGAAAGCAAAGTTTGTACATAATCACAAGGAAGACACTTCTATGGAAGTTGCCCTATTATTTTGGAACAGACTCATTGCTGATGCTGGAGTTCCTAATATCATTATCAGTGACAGAGATCCTAAATTCACCTCTGAGTTCTGGAGAAATATTCATGACATGCTTGCAACCACCTTAGCTTTCTCTACATCTTATCACCCTCCCACGGATGGCTTAGCTGAAAGGGTGATTCAGACACTGGAAGACATGCTCAGGAGATTCTGTGGCTTTGGTCTAGAATAAAAGAATTCTGATGGTTATTGCCACAATTTGGTTAGCCTTTAACCCGCACTAGAGATGGCCTACAACAGTAGCAAGCACTCTACCACTAAGGAAGCATCCTACATACTGGAAAGAGGATGGATTCCTAAATTACCCAAGGGTAACCTAAATCACCAGCTAACAAATATTCACCCTACATCACTTGATTTCAAAAACATGAAAGATGTAGCCAATAAACATGCTGTTAAGTGTGTCCAGGATGCTGTGGAGTATAACCAACAAAGGTGGGATAAAACCCATAAGGAGCCTTATTTCAAGATTGGTGATCAAGTCTTGATCTCTACCACCAACTTCACCAACTTAGCTGGAAATAGAAATCTTAGACCAGCTTTTGTTTGACCTTTCACCATTAATAAACTTCATGGTAAGAATTCTGTGGAAGTAATACTTAGTGATGAGCTTTCTAGAAAACACCCATTCTTCCCAGTGAGTCTCATCAAACACTACCACCCAAGGAATGGAGAATATACTCCTTTAACTGAAATACCTGTTGCAGAAGAACCTGAAAAGGACAGAGGAAAAATTAGCAAGATCCTTAAAGATAAAAAAGAAAGGATCAATGGAAAAAATGTCAGACTCTACCTAGTTAGATACAAAGGAGAATAAGCTGATAAGGATGAATGGTTACCTGAACATAATATCCCCAATGGACCCATACACCTAAGGAACTACAGAGCAAGCAGAAGGCATTGACCCAAAACTTTTTTTCAGATATAGACATATCTTGGAGTGGGGGAATGTCAGCTTGCTACTATGTACAGAGCAACCTGTCATAGCAACACAAAACTATAAAAAATAAGAATATATAAATTAACAAAAAAAAGGAGTGAGAAATCCATATATATTATTAGAGAAATGGATTCCTCACCCAAAATTAGGTAGGGTCACTCACTGACCCCACCCTTGAAATCCAAGTCCTTACATTTTTAACATGATTAAAAAGAAAAGTACTAAAAATTACAACACCAGTATGGCTCCTTTTTGCCATTTTAACATTTCACACATCTTTTCACGTACAGGTTTTACACCTAAAATTCACTCAGAATTGAGGTTTGCGTATATCTTAGGAGTTACATGCAGAAATGTGTTATGTTACAATTCCCGCGCGCAGCCCCGCATCATTACATACCCCTACGTACTCATAGTAGGAGTTTCCCGCGTACTAGAGACCTGCGCGCAGCTCATTCTGCCACGCACGCAACGGATCCCACCCTGCGCGCATCTGAACTGACTGATGTAAAGTTTTTGATCTGTCAGCCTGACCAAGTGAAAGACTCAATTGCAACAACTCCCAAACCTAACTTCACACGCTCAACTTTGACTATAGTAGTAGATTAGGTTTGAACCAAGAGCTTGTACCCAACATCTATTTCTAGCCTTGATGTACATCTCTTTCTCTTTTCCTCACTCATTTTTGTGTTCTTCATTCCTCTTTCACCGTACCCTCTTAGGTACTCTCATTTCCTCCATCTTGTGTCAAGTCTCCTTTGGTCCCAAGACCTGAACCTCCAACTTTACACTTGCTGGTGTCTCTTTACAGGTCTGACTTCTTGATTTAACAATTTTCTCTTTTTGCTTTCTACAAAATCCTCACTCACTTTTGTGCTCTTTATTCCTCTTTCACCGTAACCTCTTAGGTACTTTCATTTCCTCCATCTTGTGTCAAGTCTCCCTTTGCCCCAAGACCTAAACCTCCAACTTGACACTTGCTGGTGTCTCTTTACAGGTTATGAGCCCAGAATAACTACCAGCTGCAGGTTCAATAGGACAAGGAGCTTAACATTGATCACGGATTAAATCAAGTACCCAGTGTGGCCTCCCAATCTAACCTCCCAGAAAGGACCCAACACTGTCTACCACTATCACCAGCTAATACTACCTTAAGCAATAGTTGTACATCAGATTTTGGTTCCTGCTCCTCAACTGGAAATACAGTCAGAGACCTACTTATAGGGGACACCCCAAAAGTCCCTGTTGCTTCAACCCCTTTCATGATTGACTCAATGGAATCTTGTAGTCTCCACTGCAAAAAGTTAGTTGGCTCCAACAACTTTGCAAGCTGGAAAAATAACATCATCACCGCCTTTGGATACAAAGACTTGGACTCCATAGTTCTGGAAATTCCCCAGGGAGAAATCCCGGATCTTAAGCTCAAAAAGTAACTTGCAACCACGTTGTGGTGCCCCATCCTGGACAACCTGGCCGCCTTAAGACATCAATCCATAAACTGTTGCGCAAACGTACCATCTGGCCAAACAACTTATCCTTAGGCTCATCCAAACTGTCCTGTACCCACGCTTGCGCGCGCCGCGCCGCGCGCGCTGCGCTTCCTTTACCCGCGCGCGTCGCGCGCCGCGTCTCGCGCGTTGCGCGTCCTTCATCCGCGTTGCTCATCATCCTTGCCGTTGCGCTTTGCTTGTCATCTCTGCCGTCGTCATTGCGCGTCCTCATCTTTGTTGTTGCGCGTCCTCATCTTTGTTGTTGCGCGTCCTCATCTTTGTCATTGCGCGTCCCAATCTCCTCATCGCTACCGTTGCGCGGCCCTCATCCATCATTTACCAAATCCATCCCGACCGCACCTCCAAGCAATTGGCAAATCCTTGGATCCGTCAAATCTCCCATCTCACTTGATCTCTCAGTCGTGAATCTCAAGCCTGTCAGGATTTACTCAATTGTTTAAATCTGATCTCCTATCCGCCCATCCGGGCTCTCACGGACTTCATCCGTCACCTTTCCTGGGGCTCTCCCACCCACTTCCGCCTTTGGAGGACGGGTGAAGAGTGCCAACTACCGCCTGCAGACATCCGTGGCGGTTTCGTTCATTTCTCTTTCCCACCCCTTCTGCCTTTGGACAAGGGGTGGGTGAATCTGGTATTGTTGAACGGGCCCATCCGCAGACGGACGCGAGTGACCACATGGTTGTCTTCCCTTTTCCCCTCTATTTGTAGAATCCATTGTACATAGTCTAACAGGGCCTCCTGCCCATATAAGGAGGGCTCTCCCCAGCCTTTTTTGATCATCATCAGAGCATGAAACCATTGGAGCATGGAATGATTCAGCATGAAATCAGCACACCTTTGATCCTTGAGCCTCCATACTCAACCCTTTATCCTTGATCCCTATCAGCAACCAATAGCCTTGCTGGTTGAAGAAAGATTCCGTCTGTTGGGATTTTTTTTTTGAGTGTGTTATACCACTCCTTGATCCCTTTCTCTGACCATACTGGTCCTGATCCCTGATCACCTTTCTGGAGCCAATCACGATTGATTGAAGAGGTCTTATTAAGGTTAAGACCTGGAGTGTTATACCTCCCCTTAGCTTCTTTGGAGTTGCATTCTGCCAGCCTACTCTTGAGTCCCTTGAGAAGTGTTGAGGTTATCCTTGCTTCAAATCAGTTACTGTTTGCTTTAGAGCTTCTTAAAAATTGTGCTTTGTCCTTTACAGCCACCCACAGTTATCTGGTACCCTTCAAGCGCTTGATTGCGGAGAGTTGGGAAGTTTCATTGAGAACCTGGAGGTTGCTTTGGTTTGACTTGATCATCCCCAATATTCTGCTGAGGACCAGAGTTATTAGCTTGTGGGAATTGTTTACATACAATAGCTTTTTTTCTTTGAATTCTAAGAAGACTTTGATTTCTTTTGTTCAAGTTTTTCACTGCATAATATTGTCTCAGATAGTGCTGTTCCGTTGCTACCAAACTATTATCATCCTTATTGTCTACTCCTTGATTCCTCATTTACCAGGTTCTGGACCTTGATCTTGGTTACATTTAAATATTTTTGTAACACTCAGGAGGGCAGCCTAAGCAGCACCTTTCCCCTTCACAGAACTTCCACGGCCTTGCACCATTTGGAGTCTTACAACATTCGTACAACTATAACTTGACCATCAGAACATCACCCAATTTGTCAAAAACCCCACCGTTTACAAACCCAAGCAGCTATGGGATTCAATCTGCGATCACTAAGCCACCAAATCACTGGAGAATGTAGTTAATCTGATGGACAAACTATAAAATATTCCTTTTGCTTATGGAAATCTTCAAGAATCCATTAATCAATTCCAAGAAAACTTCAAACTTCTTTTAGAAGTCTCCCTTGAAAACCTCAACCCTTCCACCATTGAGACCATATGGGCAATCATCATTTTAAAACGTCTTCCCTCCTCATTCTCAGTCATGAAAACTCCCCAATTTGCCCAATATAAAGGGAAACAATTCAAGATCCCAATGGATACCTTCCTCAGTGACCTTGAACTTGAAATAAAACAACAATCCAAATCCAATTGGAATCACCAAGCCTCTTCTTTCAATGTCTCCAAGTCACAATCATCCGGTAACTCCAATAACAGCAATCAAAACCAAAAACAACATCAAATCTGCAAGAACAGAGTGCACAATCCAAAAACCTCCCACACTCCCAAACAGTGTCATCAGCTTCACCCCAAACCTGGCATTGCTTACCATCAAGCTGCCTTAAGCAAAGTCCAAAACAAAACCAACCCTGGAAAAGCTTTCCTCAGTCACGAGAAGATTGATCCGGATGGCATCATCCTCAACAGTGGTGCATTGGGACACTTCCTTAAGCGCCGCAAATATTTTGTTGAATCCTGGGAATCACCATCCACCCTCTACACTGCAAATGGTGCCCCCTTGGATGTTGTAGCTTATGGAAAAGCTGTGATTCCCTTAACAACCGGAATACTTGAAATACCCATGAAAAGTCTTTCCCCAAGCTATCTAACTCACTCATTGCCATGGCCCCCTACCTTGAGGAAGGATATTCCATCATTCCAGACCCCTTAGGATTAAAATGTGTCAAGAAAAAAAATGACCTTATTTCTGGCAAAATAATTGACAAAGTCTTAACCCTCAACGTGTCTCAACCCCGAGCACTGGCCACTCAATCAAATCTGGACCTCCACCGGTCCCTTGGACACCCTAATCTCAAATACCTGAAGACCCTTTTTCCAAACCGAGAAATCAAAGACCTTCAATGCCCCCATTGCCTAGTGTCTAAAATGACCAAGACTTCATTCCCTGGTCAATTCCCTACCCCTTCTAAGCCTCTCAAATGCGTTCACATGGATGTATGCAGACCCATTACCCCCCCTCAAAAGGGGTAACCACCACTTTCTTAAATTAGTCAATGGGTTCAGTCAATATGCTTTCATCTATCCAATTTGGAGTAAGTCAGACTCCTACAATTGCTTCCTCTCCTTCCTCAAAGAAGCTGAACAATCCTCCAGTCATAAAGTAGAATCTGTAGTTTCCAATAATGGAGGGGAATTTGTCAACCATCTTTTCAGAAAACTCTTCCAAAATGAAGGCATTCAACACTTCACCACCTCACCCTACACCCCTCAGCGAAAATCTTCTTCTGAGAAAGGTAATCACACAACAATTGAGAGGGCAAGAACCTTACTCTCCACCAGTCAAATTCCCCTTGAATTCTGTGGGGACGCCGTCTCAACGGCTGTGTTCTTGGAGAATAGAACCCCTCACCCATCCCTCAATCTTATTTCCCCCTTTGAAAAATGGACTGGGAAACTGCCCAAAATGGACAAACTGGCTCCTTTTGGCTCCAAGGTAATCCTGTACCAAGAAAAGAAGTGTCGGAATTCAAAATTTCCCCCTCCTGGATTAGAAGGGTTTCTCCTTGGTTTTGACTCAAGTCACTAATCCTAAAAGATCTAGACACCTCCCTTGGACAAGGTACTCTGGTCCCACCATGTCAAAATCATCCCCAATTGCTTCCCGTTCAAAAAAAAATCCAGTCCAAATTACACCGCCTTGCAACCTACCTTTTCCTTTGACTCTGATTCTCACTCTATCCCTTCCGTCACTGAAATTGATAATCCAACACCCCTTTCTTAACCCACTCTATAGAACCCAATTGATGCAATTTCAACCATTGTAGAGCCTTGCGCTGTCAATGCTTCTTCCACTGCATCCACCCACCCTCCAACCCCAACGTCCAAACACTACCCATTTGTCCCGTGCTATGAGAAAGCCCCTAAGGACGTAAGCTCAGCTATCTCCCCGGACCAAATTCTTCCAACTCGAAGAAGACCTTGAGCAAATCTCATAACCTCCAAACCAACCTACAATCACAATTGAAAGACAATCTTGGAAGCAAAGAGGTCTTCCAATTGGCCCGGTTGGAAGCAAGCCATAGACACTGAAAAGGATAATTGCAAGCGCCACAAAGTATGGGAAATAGTTCCCAAACCCGCCAACATCAAAGTGCTCAACACCACCTGGGTTCTCAAAACAAAACTTGAAGCAAACAGGGCCTTCATCAAAAAGAAAGCCCGGCTGTGTGCTTGGGGATTCCAACAAGTAGAAGGAATTGACTATGATGAGACTTACACTCCCACTGGTCAACTCCCCTCACTCCAAATGATCCTAAGTCTGGTTGCCTCATTTGATCTCTTGCTCCATCAAATGGATGTGAGATGCGCATTCTTGAATGGAATTCCCAAGGAAGAAATTTTCATCAAGTCCCCCAAAGGTTTAGACATCCCTTTTCCCCCAGGATATGGGATCCAACACCTGAAGTCCCTCTATGGCCTCAAACAAGGCCCCAGGTGGTGGTTATTTCACTCCCTCCTTTTTCTTCAAGACACTTGATTTTGGATCATCCAAAAGCAATCCCTGCCTCTTCATCCACAATGACCCCAACAAACTCTGCCTCGTTTATGTTCACGTTGACAATCTCATTATTGGCGGATCAGAACAAGATTTCCAAGACTTCAAATCACAAATGAAGACAAGGTTTGAGATGGAAGACTTAGGTGAATGTGAATGGGTCCTGGGAATGCACGTTACTCAAGATTGAAAATTTCGCACCATCACCTTGACCCAGGACCGGTAAATTGACAAAATGCTCTGCAAATTTGGAATGAATGATTGCAAGCCGGCCTCCACCCCCTTCCCCAGCAAGTGGCCAGGATTCCTATCTCCAACACACCAGTTGATGCAAACTTCAGCTATTGTTGAGGAGCGGGGCTTCTTAACTAACTTGTCCAATTTACCAGACCAGACCTAGCTTTCAGTTAGAGCTACTTATCTCAATTCCTGAATTCTCACACAATCACCCACCAAAGACAATTCCTCCACTTGCTCCAATACCTCAAACGTACTAAGACTCACGGTATCACCTTGGGCGGCCAATTGGACTTGGCTTTCAAGCTGGTCGCGTACTTTGATGCCAATCATGCCTCCAGCAGTGATCATCAATCTTTCGCCGGCAGAAATCTTATTCTAAATGGTCCCATCATATGGCAATGCTTGAAAAAGGCCATCGTCACCTTATCTACAACTGAGGCTGAAAATCAATTGTGTTCCAAATTAGGACAGGATCTACTGTGGGCCTCTCAGCTACTTTCCATCCTCTCTGTTCCTTTCAAAAAAACTTATTGCTCACCCACTCTCTGCTGCGACAACCAGGGAGCAATAGCTCTTCTGAAAAACCCTCTTCATCAAGATTGAACCCATCACATCAATTTTTGTTTGCACTGGATTTGCGAAAGCATTTCCAACAAAGACTTTGTTCTCTCTTACATTCCCACCAACAACAACTTGGCCAATGGGATGACCAAAATCCTAACTCCCCACCTCCACAACAAATTCCTGGAGGACCTTTGGATTTTCCCCCTCTCTACACCTTAGCAAGCAAGGGGGGGTGTAAAGTTTTCAACCTGTCAGCCTGACCAAGTGAGAGACTCAATTGCGACGACTCCCAAACCTAACTTCAGAGGCTCATTTTTGAATATAGTAGTAGATTAGGTTTGAACCAAGATCTTGTACCCAACGTCTATTTCCAGCCTTGATTTACATCTCTTTCTCTTTTCCTCACTCATTGTTGTGTTCTTCATTCCTCTTTCACCATACCCTCTTAGTTAATTCCATTTCCTCCATCTTTTGTCAAGTCTCCTTTGGTCCCAAGACCTGAACCTCCAACTTGACACTTGCTGGTGTCTCTTTAGAGGTCTGACTTCTTCATCTACCGACTATTTCTACTTTGTCTCTTTTTGCTTGCTACAAAATCCTCACTTATTGTAGTGTTCTTCATTCCTCTTTCACCGTACCCTCTTAGGTACTTTCATTTCCTCTATCTTGTGTCAAGTCTCCTTTGGTCCCAAGAACTGAACCTCCAACTTGACACTTGCTGGTGTCTCTTTACAACTGATCCCCACGTCTGGATCCGTTGTTCCCAATCTGACAACCAGGTACCGCTCAAAAGGGCTACAACCTAATTAGGGTTTCCTGGCATATGTAACAAGTTGACATATGCATTATTAATAATATAAAAAGATTAAAAATTAATTTTAGAAATTTTTTTAATAATAAATTAAAGATCAACGATTACCACTTAAAACATTGACTCTGATCTTTGAAGACCACAAAAAACTACAAGGAGTGTTCATAAAAATTATTATAAATGATCTATTTGATCAGCAGATGATTGGGAATCAGTAAACGTCCACATTTGTTCACTTTAAAGCAATACTATTAGTACAAATGAAGGATGAGTGAAGAAAAATCAAATTTAAGCCATAATAGATTAAAAGATCATGTGGCTAAAATAGTACAGAAATCCAGCAGATCTAAGGTCAACTGATTAACAGCACCAATTTGACGTGCTAATCCTGCTCTGACTGGCTTGCTAGCCTCATCCCATGAGCAGAACCCTCTCTACGCGCCCTGAAAAGCTCAAAATCACCCCAAAAAGGTATTTATACAGACCTCTTTGGTCCATTATTCCATTATCAGTTTACCAGGAATAATTATTATCAATGAGAAACCGTTTCATTGTTATTCAAGTGCTTATGAAGAGTGTAAGCAAGTGATTTATGACCAATTTTGTAGTATAATTATTCATTTCTTAAAACCAATCAACCCTTGAACTTAAGTCAGGCAATCCACCCCATCTGCTCTGAAACCCTTCCTATTATTGCAGGATTTTTGTGATAAAGTTCTCAGAGTGAGTTTTTCCCTTCCTGTCTAGGCCAGTGTTCTCTTATGCCCAGCCATTAGTGGAATAAGCCCTTTCTAAGGCATCCATCTTCATTCCAAGGTTCTTCAACTGCCTAAGGAGGCCCCTTGAAGAGAGGTTGCTTTGTCTGTAAAGAAACCCAGTATTATAATAATGTGGCACCTCTTTTATATAAATATTGAAAACCTTTTATTAAAAAACCAATTATACCTTGCAACTGCTCTTATTACATTATTTATTTGAGCCTCCAAGCATTTATTTTTGGAATAATTATTATTATTATTATTCCAGTATTTTTATCACTCTCTGTAGCTAAAGGACTGCGGGGTTCCTGGTATCAGAGAGCTGACAAAAGAAGGCTCTTGAAAGTGGCTACAACAGTTTCCAAAGTTGGCAAACTTCCCCCAAAGCAGTTTTTTGGGTTTGAGGCGTTATAGCAGTATCTTCATAGGCTTCATTTTCTGGAAGGTTTTCCGCCAGTGGAGTTGAGATGGGTTTGGAGGAATTTCCAACATTTCTTTTGTCAGTATGGGCAGTTTTCAAAATGGTGCCTGCTTTGGGTGCCAGCAGCTCATCACAGTGGATGGTGGAGCTGAACTTTGAGGTGATCTTTGGAAACAGGTTGACTCCAGTTGTGCAAAGTTTTGATGAGTTACAGAGTATTATCCATGGGAGCTGGGGAATTTGAGAGAGGAAATCAACCAATCAAGTATTTCATGGTCAAGATCTGCAGATAATGTGGTAAGAAGTGGCAGGATTGTGCTGGTTTTGTTTTTTGTGGATTGGATATTGGTCAAGTGGGGTACAGGGTACTCCCCTTAAAAATTTTTTTACAGTTGTTAGGTGGTGCTTCCAGTCAATATCAAACCCTAACCTATCTTTTCATTGACAGGGGAAGGTGAAAGCCATGGAGGATTTGATTTTGGTACAGGATGAGGAAGAAGATGATGGCAAAGAGGCTGCAGGACAGTCCTGCAAAGTTGGTCCGTTACTGGGACATGTGGTGTGCCAATTGTTTGCCAAACCAGTTGCAGAAAGGTTATCTTGTTCTATTTTACAATTGGAGTTTGTAGATGCAGTGGGGTAAGCTATTTGTGGATTTCTGGAACAGCCCTTTTTAGATTGTGAGACAGTTTCCTGGAAGAATTTCTCAGCTGGAGGAATTGGAAGGTAATCTGATTAAGCAGAAGGTGGCAGAGGCTCATGTTAAGAAGTTTCATGTGGAGGTTACTTCATATTTTGACAAAACTTCTGGTTTGGGAAACAAAGAACAGGAGATTTCCAATACATAGAAACCACCCAAAGAGGACAAGGAGCTTTCAAGGGAGAATTCCTTGGTGGAATGAATGGTTGGGGTCAAAATTCAAGTTAAGGGGGGATAATGGGATGGTGAAGCTCAGATCACCTGAGCAGCAAGCAAGGTCTAATTTCTAGAGGCCTTAATCTGGGGTGGTCCAAGTCTCTTTTATTTTTGTAGATGTGGAGTCTCTTTTTTTAGCTTAGTTTACTGATTCTGTTTAGCATGATCATTCTCCTTGTTATCTTACAGAGTCTTTGTTCCAGATTTCTTTCTCAGGTTTTGTGTCTCAGTTTTTATCTCACTCTCAGATATAGAGGGGTTCTTACTAAATATTTCAGAGTGTCTTTTTTTTTGTGTGTCTCTTTTTTGTAGTTTGGTGCGGAGAATCAAGCAGATTCCTTTCTCCAGGAATCATATTCATTTCAAGAAATATATACAATTTACAGGGAGCTTGGCAAAAATTGCAGTTTTTTAGGTGAAGTCTTTTATATTTTACTTTTTGTGTAAGATTAGTTAGGGGATGTCTAAGAGAGGAAGATCGCGCAGCAGAGCTGGCGGTGGAGCTCACAGCCAGCACAATGATGCTTGCAGAGGAGCTTGCAGCGCTCCCCAGCTGGGATACCAACCAATTGTTGGAGGAAGGTCAGTATTTGTGTAACTTTTGGATGCATGATTTGAATAACAGACCAGCAGATAGGAAACAAAAGTGATAACATGAGAATCTGGAGTCGTCCTACCAGTAGAGTGTGAAAAATATATTAAGTGAAACCAACACAGAGTGATAGATAGCTGGTGCTTGACTATGGCTGAAGGAGGAAGTAGCAAGGAAACAGGAGAGGCTGAGAATGAAGAAGATGAAACGGATTGAGTCCCATGCGACTTGGAATGACTTGGACTGATCTCACCAGTTATGAACGGGTAGGCTGAGGATCCACTTGGAGTCAACTTGCAATATGTTGAGGGTTGAGTCAAGATTGAGAATTCAAGATTGAGAGTTGAGTTGGGATTGAGATGAGAATTGATCTTGAGGTTTGAGTTGAGGTTGAGTTGAGAGTGGTTGAGTAGAAAGGACAAAAGGAAAACTAAGATAAAGAAAGAGAACGAGAAACTGAACAGAATGAAAGATTGCAGAAGACTTTGTTTTCTTGGAAAGGACCCAAGATCATCTTTCCCCCCCCACCTTTGGTAAGTGGTTGCGGGAGGTTGATAGTCCAGTTGGTCCATGTGGGCCTTCAGGCCATGACCTGGATTACCCACATGGGCCTTTGAGCTTCAGCTTACAGCTTACAATTTGCTTATCCAATTTGCAGAGGTCCAAGTTTAGTTTGGATTCTTCAATTCCTTGGCTGCATTCTTTATGATCCCTTTGGATGGCCGTGTGTTATCAAGAGACAAGGCAGAATTTGGGTGACTAATATGGGCAAGAGTCTGCGGATTGCAGAGAAGGTTGAGGCAACGGAGTGCGGATTGAGGAAAGAAAATTCTGAGATCTTTGGACCAGTGACAGGCAAAACAGTGACTCCGCAGTTGTTGGGGGAGCTGTTGGGAGTTTTTTTGGACTGAGTAAAAAAAACATACGTTGTATCAATGGAAAATTGAAGCTAATCACAATGGCTGAGTGGGGGAACTCAGCCTCTGCAGGGGGATAAGAGGGGGTTCTGGAGGAGTAGGGCATGGAGGCCAAAATGGAAGGACACTGGGTGCAGCCAAAGGAGATATTGGAGGTGTGGCCTCAAAAACAAAGTTGAGAGCCATGTCAGGTCCACAGGTTACTTGGCAAAGTCCAAAGTTCAAGTTGTTGCAATGGCCCCAGGCTTGCATGGCATCTCCCCAGGTGGCAGAGGTAGCATTATCCGGGCTTTGGGGAAGGGGGGAAAGGCCATCTGTGACTTCCTCAACTGGTGACAGAGAAGCAGAGAAATCAGTCTCTGGAGTATAAGAGGATTGATAATGATTTGAATTTCAGACCAGGTAGAATAGGGCAGCAGATTGAGATGATGAGACAAGGAAAACCAGGCAGACAATGTTTGAAGGTAGGAAAGTATACCAAGTAACAAGGAAAAGGAACAAAAGAATGGTTGGTTTATTTATAGAGCTTGGAATCTTTTAGGTCTTTTGAATTGATTTCACCAGTTACTCATTTGACCTTGGAATTGACATTTTAAAAAGTTGAAAGATGAAATTGAAAAGAAAAGAACTGATAAAAAATGAAAAAAGGAATAAAAGAGAAGGGAGAAGAATTGTAAATTTTGGTTTGTTGCTGGTTCTGTTGTTTACCATTTGCAAGTGAATACAAGGATTGATGATGATGTGAATTTCAGACCAGGTAGAACAGGGAAGTAGATTGAGAGGATGAGACAAGTACAATCAGGCAGACAACAGAGGAAGGTAGGAAAGTAGACTGAGTAATAAGGAAAAGGAAAAAGAGAATGGTTGGTTGAGTTTTAGAGCTTGGAATCTTGTAGGTCTGTTGAATTAATATCACCAGTTAATCCTTTGACTTTGGACTTGAAATGTTAAAGGATTGAAAGATAGAATTTAAAAGAAAAGAAAATAATTGATAAAGAAAGAAAAAACAAGGAAGAAAAGAGAAGGGAGAAGAAATGGAACGGTTGGGTTGTTGCTGGTTCAATTTTTGACCATTTGCAAGTGTTTGATTGGGATTTGATGGGTTGAGTGTTGATATTCTGATTTGGTCTCCAATGGGTTTTCTTCTTCTTCTCCTCACCTTGTCATGACTGGTAGTCCTAGACTTGAGTTGAAGGTGGGTTCCATTTAGAGTCTCTACAGTGCTTCTCCTGACATGCAGTTGAGTCAACGTCTCCTTTAAACTGACCTTAACTGGATATTAATTTGAAAGAGAATTTTGGGTTGATTGGCTCACAAGTTTTCTGAGGGAGACTTTGGTGGGAGCCCTGGTCAGTGGATTGGCCGGCATTTCTTCAGTGGGCAAAAATTGGACTTTGAGGTTTCCTTTGCTGAGTTCTTCACTTAAGCCTTTGGTTTTGAGGTCCATGTGCCTGGTTTTAGAATTTGAGCCAAGTTTTTTTAGTTTATCCTTGAGGCCTTGATGTCTATGAAATGATTCAAAGTTTGGATTTAACAAAGGAAGACTTCTTGAAGAACGTGTTTGAGCCACTTGCTCTCTGGGAAGGAATCTAGAGGGGTTTTGAGCTCAGCTTCAGTGGAGGAGTATGTGACATTTCTCTGCTTTGAACTGTTCCAGGACAGTAGTGAGCCGTATGACATGCAAAAGTGTCTGGATTGAGATTTGAGCATAGTTGGTTCTTATCCCCATGAAGGCTTGCTGTAACACTCAAGAGGTTTCCGTTGACTTTCATAAGAGATTGTTAGTTTTATCTTCTTGGTATGGCTCATTTATTGCCAGGTCTTCTTCTGTTCCTTTCAGTGAGTGATTCCGGGCTTGTTCTGAAAGCAAGCTAGGCTGGAGTCAGAGTTACTCAAATCATGTTGATTACTTCTGGATATGTAGTTGAGAAGCTATTTTTAGTTTATTTCTAAGGCCTTGAATGCTTCAAACTCTTCCTCAGATGCTTCCCTGAGTTGGATGTGTGGAGTGAGAGGATTTGAAGAGGGTCTGGCTGCCGTGAGGCCCAGTTCTTCTAGTCTGTGGGCAATTTGCTTTGGTTGAATTAGAAAATTCTTTCTTTCCAGTTGTTCTATCTTCATACCAAAAATGGTTTCAGGATTGTGGGCTTTGGAGTTCTGAAATTTTTTGTTGAATTTCCCTGCAAAATTATTGCAGTCATTGATCAGGATCAGATCATCAACATGAAAGAACAAGAAGGAATTTATGTCTTTTGATTTATACAGACATGAATTGCTTTCAGATTCTTTGAATCCAATAGAGCAGATCAACTTTTTTATTGTCTGGTACCATTTTTTTGGCGATTGTTTAAGCCTGTACAGGATCTTCTTAAGTATGATATATTTGGCTGATCAATTGCAGCCTTTGGGCGTCTTGATGATCACTTCTTCATTGATGGGGGCATGGAGGAATGCAACCTGTATGTTTAATTTTTTAATTTTGAGGTTTTTCTTTAGCGCCAGTTGGAGAATGGCCCTTAAGGACGCAATCTTTCCAGTTGGTGCAAAGGTTTTGTTAAATTCCAGTCCGTGTATTTGATTGAACCCCTTTACACATATTCTGGCTTTGTGGATGAGAACGTTGTTGTGACTTTTATATTTGTTTTGAAGACCCAGGTTGTTTCCAGGGGTTTTAAAGGAGTGGGACGGTTTTATTCTTCCCACACTTCAATTTGTTTGCACTGATCAATCTCCTTGCTGTTTTCCATCCTCAATTTTTCCAAGTCTTTGCATCCGTAGGCTTCCTCAAAGGTTCTTGCCTCAAAGTAGTGATGGACACCAAACCTTTGAGGTGGTCCTAGAGATTATCTGTCTCTTAGGACTTTTCTTGGTTCCTGGGCGGTATGTTGTGAAACTTCAGCAGTGGATTTTGATTCTGTTGTTGGCTGAGTGGGTAGAGTCTGGAGGTGAAAATGAACTACCCAAAGTTTCACTTTGATCATATGAGGAGTCAATTTCTGGAGGTGGCTCTGTAGGTAGGGTTTATTTCTTCTTGAGGGTGCTCTTTGCAACCATTGGTTGGAAGGAATTCCAAATTTAAACTCTTTGAGATTGTTGAGTCATCCTGAGACTCTGCAATGAACAAAACATGCTTTGTGGAGACCACTGACCTGTCCGGTTTAAGTATCCAATTGGAATGAAGTTCAGGATTGTATTCAATGAGCTTTCCTTCTGACCCTTTGTGGTTGAATTTCTGCCCTTTTGATCTCTTTTGATTGAGGAGAATGGCAGTGGTGCCCATGGGTTTTAGATATGAATTTGGTATGGATGACTAGTGGATTAGTTCCCTTGGACTGACCTCTTGATTTTCCTTGGATATTTGGTTGATACTGAGACAGCATGATTTGAGGACTTCTGGCCAGATTTTCTTTGGGATTTTGCTAAAGTTCAGGTTTGCCCCCAAGCTTTCAACAATGGTTCCATTGGGCCTCTTGGCTCTACCATTGTTTTCAGGATGGTTGGGTTCAGAGATCAGCTGATTTATATATCTATCCTTGAGATATTTGACTTACCTGTGGTTGGTGAATTATGAACCTCCATCCAAACATACCCTGGTGGGATATTAGCCGCATTTGTTCTTCTGATTTTCTACAACTTCCACAAGCACCTTGTAAGTTTTGTCTTTGCTTTTCATTGGTATGCCTGGGATTTATCCCAAGAAGTTGTTGAAAATTGTGAGGATATATTGGTTTTGTCAATTTGACTGAGGATTGATTGGTCCAATCAGATTGAGGTGAATTTTTTGAAAGGATTTGGTTGCCAGGGTTGAGACTGACTTGAAAGGAGTTTTTGTTTTTTTAAACAGAAGGAAGCCCTTGAAAACAATGTTTTCTGCCTCTGTTGAGCCAATTTTACCTCCCTTGATTCTTTTGAGTCTCCCTACCAAAGCATGACTGTATATCAGATGGAGCTCTTTGAGTGAGTGGGTTTGTGTCTTTCCTTCCCGCCTTGAAACCGTGAAGAAGTCTTTCCCTATGATATGTGGCTTTTCAAGTAAAAATAGGTTGTCAATTATGGTGCCCTTTTCCATGGTGATTTGTTTTGGAGTCAGCCTGAATTATTTCTTGTTGGAAACTTTTTTGCAGCCCTTATTCACGAGTTTACTGGGGCTGAACAGGTTTACAACTATGCTAAGTATGTATAGGCAGTTTGAGGGCAGAATTGTTCTTCCCTTCCAGGAGAGTTTCACGGTACCAATCCCTTCTACCGTTATGTTGGTTCCTTCCTTTCTGGTCAAAATTTCCTGTCCTGGGTATGGGTCAAGTGAGAGAATGAATCTGCAGTTGTTAAACACGTGTGTTTATGCCCCCCTGTTGACTAGTATTTTTTGATCCTTGCCAATCATGGAGTCAATCGATTTGGTGACAAAGGCTTGAAAATGGGCCAACTTTTTCTTTTACTTCTGCTGTTTCTTCCATTTCTCTTTGTTTTCCTTCCACCTATCTAGAGCTTTTTTGGGATGTATGTGGAAGCATTTGCTCTTTGAGTGATTCTTATCTTACTTAGGATTATGGTAGCCTTTGATGCATTGATTTGATAGAAGTTTCTTGGTTTTGGTACCCATTGAGGCCAGGGTGTGCTCTGATCCAGGCTTTGGGCCGGTTTGTTCTGACAACTCTGCTTTGACTTTTTTGTTGAATTGAGTGAGATGATTGCATACAAATTTAACTTTGATTTGCTTGTCTGAGTGCATTATCTGTCTCTTGATGTTGCTGATTGTTGATGGAAACTTGAACAGTATGAGATAGGCCAGGATTTCTTGAGGCTAATCAATGCCTATGTCCACCATTCTCTTAATTGAAGTCTTGAGTTGGTCACAAACTGGCAATTTATACTTCTTTGAAGTTTAGGTGGAGGAAGTTGTTTAATATTCTAGCTCTTTTGGAAGCTTGACATTAAGAGACTTTTTCTTTGATTGCCTTCCATATTTCCTTTTCCGAGTTTATGTTTGTTGCACTTATTGAGTTTTTGTGAGTAACCAAGTCTACCTTTGAGATCAGCAAGAGTTTAATGTTGTCATTCTTGGACACCATCAATTCTCTCTGTTCTGAGTCCAACATTTCAAGAAGTCCCCTGAGCTTGATCAGAACACTCATCTTGTCCTTCCACATGCCATAATTGTCTTCTGTGAGGAGTGGGATTGTTTCTAGAGCCATTTTCAGCATTGCTTGTCTAAAAACATTGCTGGAAAAGCCCTGGTAAGCCACCATTTTCCTTTTTCCCCCTGTTCAATTGGTTGTTTTTCTTTTAACCATATATGAGGATTGATGATGATTTGAATTTTGGACCAGGTAGAACAGGGCAGCAGATTGAGATGATGACACAAGGACAATCAGGCAGAAAACAGAGAAAGGTAGGAAAGTAGACTGAGTAACAAGGAAAAGGAACAAAGGAATGGTTGGTTGAGTTATAGAGCTTGAAATCTTGTTAGTCTGTTTAATTATTCTCACAAGTTACTTGTTTGAATTTGGAATCAACCTTTTTAAGATTTAACCAATAGAATTTAAAATAAAATAAAAGAGTTGATAAAGAAAGAAAAAAAGGAAGAAAAGAGAAGGTAAAAGAAAAGGAACATTTGGGTTGTTTCTGGTTCACTTGCTGACCATTTGCGAGTGTTTGATTGGGATTTGACTGGTTGAATGTTGAGGTTCTGATTTGGTCTCCATTGGTTTTTCTCCTTCTCCTCCTCAGCTTGTGATTACTGGTGGTCCCAGACTTGTGTTGAAGGTGCGCTCCATTTGGAGTCTCTACACTGCATCTCCTGACGCGTGCTTGATTCAACGTCTTCTTTAAACGGAGTCCAGTTTTCCCTCCTGCTTGCTTCATTATCATCAACTACAAAGTTGGCCATTGGGCCACAACAGCAATGCTTGCGGCAGGGAACAGAGGTTTAACGGGGAGGAGGCGGAGTAAAAGTCTGCAATTATCCAGGAGTTGGTGCAAAAAAAAAACACCTGCGGTGGCCTAGGCGGCAGGAATTGCAGGCTACAATACCGGGGGTGCAGGTGCAAGCCCTTCAAATTTTATACAGTAATTGCAAAATTCCATGATGAGAATTCTTTTGAGGTCTTGGTTCTATTTTTAGGATTTATGGGAAGTGGAGTGTTCAGAAAGGGTGGATGTCTAGCTTTTTAGATCTTGGGAATCCTGGGGACAGGATTCAAGATGTGGGGGGATGTGGTGGTTATTTATAGAAACAGAGGCAAGTAGGATCAGCAGTTGAAATTCAACCAAAATTTGCTCAAAAGTGGGTGGAATTCCACAGAAAATTAGGCTTTTGAAAGCCCATTGGTGGAATTCCTAATCCGGAGCAGAAAAGTCAAGGCTCAGCTTTTGTTGCAGGGAATTTCTCTTCTTTAGAGAATCTTTTGGGATTATATAAATAAAGTAGCAAATAGCTTTCTGGCAGTACTTAAAGGGGAATTTAGCATTAATTCTACTTCTTTAGAATATTAGTAAAAATAAGAGTGGTTTTGAATTGCCTGCCCTTCTATTACTACATTAAGTCTTCAAAAAAATTTCTTTAAATTAATGGCTGGTTTCTTTGAGACTTTGAATTGGTCTCTTATGAAACCTAGATTAATTATTAACTGTTTAATGGTGGGTTTTTTTGATGAATAGACCAGATTTATTGGATTATTGGTTATTGATTGATCAGATATATTTGATCTTAAACACTATCCCAGTATTGAAGGTTTCAAGGTTTTATCAAAGGGATCCTTAATAAGAGGACCAAAGGATGGGTTTGCCCAAAGAAGCCTTGGTAGAAGAAAGGTTTGTAGATTCTTTTTTGTTGTGCTCTCTTTCTTTTTAAGGGTTATTTATTTGTTAATGGGTGTTGTTTTTTTAATATCGTGCTGAATATTTAGGTCACAGAAGAACCCTTATTGAAGCACCTTTTGGGTAGTTGAATTGGTTAAAAATGGGTAATAACTTGGTTTCTGATTTCTTGTTCCCTTTATAACTGGTTCAGTGATAATTTTCATCTGGGGAGGCACCACATATGGGTATTGATAGATTGGGATGATTTGAAGAAGCCAGATCGCATGATCCAGATGTTATGATGAGAAAACTTGGATGGGACAAGGAGGCACTCCTTAAATAGACAAATCCTGCCTCAGGAGGTTCTCAAGGCTTCCCCTGAGGGTTCTCCCTTTTCTGGTGAGAAACAGTGAGATGAAGTTAAATGAGACATTTCTTCTGGTTGGTAAAAGCTTTTACAGTTACATGAGGCATTTCTGATGGTTTTAAAAAGCTTGTAAAGGTGTTTCCTGCATGCACAGCCCTGAATCAACTTCTGTAAAGCTCAGATAAAAAATACTCCTGTGTAGTACTGGTGGTTGGTTTGGTGCTACTTGATACTTCCTACATGTAGTGCTGTGCATCCAATGGTGGTTTTGTTTGGTGCTACTTGCTTCTACCTTCATGTATTTCATTAATGGTGGTTTTCTTGGTGCTTCATGGTCTTTACTTGCTGCATCTATTGCTGGGTAGCCCTGTGGGACTTTTACTGGTGGGTTGTTTTGTATCACATGCTTCTGACTACATAAGTTGATGTATGGTGCTGGGATTGCTTTTTTAAAAAATTTTTTGGCTGCCTGAATGTATTGTTGGGTAGCCCTGTTGTACTTGTACTGGTGGTTTGTTTTGTATCACATGCTTCTGAATACATAGATTCCTTTGAGTTGCTTAGGTTCTTTGGTACTCCATGGTTCTTTTTGAGTCTGGTTAGGCTTCCTCCTGCCTGTACTGTCCTGTATAATTCTTCATAGCCGTTTGTATGTGTATTTTCTTTTTGGTTTGTTTCTGGTTAACAATTTATTCACTTCCCCCTTCCTATAATTTCCTTTTCACTTCTGCATAGCCTTTCCTATCACCACAAAAAATAGGGTGCCACCCATATGCAGGTGGCAAGTTGTATCTTGACTGTATCCAAGCTATAGGTCAAGAATTGTCTCTGTTGTATCCTCAGTTTATCTCATCTCCTCCCCTCTTTCATTGAAAGAGGTTTTCACATCACCCTCAACTCTACATCCACCTATCTTAACCCTACTACACCTTCAATCTCCCCTGGTCCTGGACAGCATCCATGAGTGAAGTTCAACACACTTTCTTCACCAAGTTCCAGGGGAAAGTGGCAAATCCATTCAACCTTTAAATAATCAGAAATTCTACCTCAAATTACATAACTATGTAATTGGTGGGTTGCAAAAATTAACTGAGGAGTGAGCCACCGCTGAAACACACTGTTGGAGTGAAGAATTCAGTTTTTCAACCACAATTTTTCAGTGATCATTGTACTTCTGTCACGCTTTGAGATTAAGGGTTATTGTCCTCCCACTTTGACATACTCTTTTCTTCAAGTAACATCTACCTCAGTCCATAAGCATGACAAGCTAGAAGCACAACATCAATGGTTCCTTCCGCTTATCAAATCTGGCTTGCATAACAACCTTCAATTCTTGGAAAATGACTCAGAATCCACTTGCGAACCTTGCAGTCAACTCTAACTTGGTCAAAATCCATTTGGTTTCTGCCCTTTTCACCCTGGGTATCAATAACCGTTGGTTTCCCATTTCCCCTCACACGCTATTTGTAGTTTGCAATCATGCTATTCAAGCCATCTCAGATGTATAGTTTTCAAATGGAATACTTCCTTACCCTGAATAAAATATAATTTCATATTTGCATTGCTTCTTACTTCATTACCTCATTTCTCAACCGTTACATCCCAATACATTTATCCCCTATTGTCTTGCACGTATGCTAAGACCTTGGAAACAATTCATACTGTCATTTCCTTTTTTACAATGTCCATTTCATTCATTGCCCCATTTCTCAGAGCTCTACTTGACCATCCATCAGGTTGTATCTGTTATAAATATGGCCAGCAATTAGCTTAGGAAAATTAGAAGTATTTAAATCAAAAGAAATTCTCAAATCCTTGTGTCAATAATTGCTAATGGGCTTGTAAAATGGGGCATTACGTTGGATGATATTGGTGATGAATTTCATTGGATGATGATTGGATGATGTAAACAGCAGGGAGAAGAGCTCCTTAAGTACAAAAGCTTGGACTCTTGTGAGCCCATGATACAACAAGCCAAAAGGCAAATTTTGCGCTCCAAAGGAGCTCTACAGGCCTTTTTACTTGCTTTGGGATACACATCAGTCCCTGTACCCTTAAAACCAGCCTATTACAGTAATTTCTGGTTTTTCCACCTTGATGGGGCTGAACCATCCCCTGAGCTGTTCAAATCCCTGCCGGTTGTCTATTAAAACCAGCCTGTTACCTCACATGCTAGCTGGTTGCCTCATGCAGCCATCCCCTGGACATACAAATGGCCAGGAGGGACCCAGGACACACCTGGGTCCTGTCTTGGACACACATGGGGGGGGTGTCACCGGCGGACATGCTGCCCCCCCTCTTTCTCTCAAATCCCTGGAGGGCCAAGTCAAATCCCCCTACCAAGGGCCCTGGAGGTTGATGCCCCCAGCGCGTTGTCATGGTAGGTGCGCTGGGGGGTGGTCAGATCCCCTCCAGCCCATTGCTCCTCCCCCTTGGTAAAGGGGGGGGGAGAGCGCCCCTTCAATGGTGGGGGGGGGGTGGTCATTTCCCCGCAACTGGCGGTTGCCTTGATGCGACTGGCCTGGCCACCACAATTGGTGGGGGGGTGATCAGGTCCCCCCCACCATGACCGGTTTCCCCTTGCAACCAGTCTCTGGCTGGTTCAATCCAGATAGCCCTCCCCCTCCTCCTTGCAATGGCAAGCAAGAGGAGGGAGAGGAGCACGGGCCATTGGCCCCAGCGCGGAAGCCGCGACCGGATTGAAAGCCCCAACCGGGGTTGGGGGACTCCATTTTGAGTCCCCTTGCCCCCTACAATGGCCTTGCGCGGGCCTTTGGGCACCATAAACAGGCTGTAAGCAATAACAGCCGCCACAAGAGGGCCGCAACACAGGAAGCAGCCCCAAATGGGCTGCAACATGGGTGGCGGCCCCAATTGGCTGCCCTAACATACTTTGGTGGACAGCCCCGACCGCGATGGGGGGACCCCATTTTGAGTCCCCCTGCCCACTACAATGGCCCGGCGCCGGCCTTTGGGCCCCATAAACAGGCTGTAAGCAAAAACAGCGGCCACCAGCAGGCCGTAACACAGGCAGCAGCCCCAGATTGTCTGCGACATGGGTGGCGGCCCCAATGGGCTGCCCCCAAGCCCAAAAAGTCAGTTTAACATACTTTGGTGGACCAGCCCGTCTGGCCAAGTATGTCTAAAATAAACCTTGGGCCCAATTATTCCCATAAAGGCACATCTGGCTGTATTTTCCCAAATACACCACTGGGTCCATTAGGGCCCATGTACCAATAGGCCTGTTTCAAGCGTTTTGAGGCCAGTTTTCCCAAATCCATCAAATCTACACAGGAACATATTGTCTGTGTGTGTGTCCAATGGGCCTCAGAGGCCCACATGTACATCCTGAAGAACTAATTTTCTTAATAACTCCAGAATTTATTCAGAGGTACCACAACCAGAAACTTTTTCATTAAGTCAGAGAAGGATTAGTGAAAAAATGAAAGGAAACAGCCAAAACAGGTCCTACCCAAGCAATAGAAATGACCGGGAATGAGATACTTCAACAGTGAAACTAGCAAGACTTAGCACACGGGTCTGGCTGATATATCTGAGAGTCATGGCAATTAAATTAGAAAGAATTGAGAAGGAAGAAGAAAAGAGAATGAGCAATTGCACCAAATTATTTGAATGCCTCTTTGATGACCTGAATTGTTCACTTTCTTCTTGATCTTGATTGATGATTTTCCAAATCAGAAGAAATTAATAGGTGAAAGTCCAGTGAGAGAATAGGGCCAAAGGAATCTGGGAAAATTTTGTCTCTTTACCCAACATCAGGAGAGCTAGAGCTATCCAGATGAATATGCATGTTAATCTGAAAGCCGCGCGCGTCTTTGAGAGAATAACAGAAATAAAATAAAATAAAATAAAATAAAATTAAATTAAATTAAATAAAATTAATGAATGAAATGAGATAATTTCAGAGATAAGATAAAATAAGAAATAAAATAATTGGATGCAACTCCAACAGATGCAACTCCAACACATTCCATTTGGATTACACTCATACGTAACACACCTGTAAGTGTATACATATTTTGAAACACCCCCTTAATCCAAAAGGGGTGACATTTGCATTTTAGTCACAAAGCCTTGATGCTTGTTCCTATCTAAAGCCTTAGTCACAATATCTGAAATCATTGCTCCAGTAGGAATTTACCTCAACACAATCTTGGTGCAGTTAACCGCATTGCAAATATAGTTATAGTGAACATTGATATGTTTCATTCTTGAATGGAACACTTGTTTTTTCACCAAAGAAATGGCACTCTGGTTATCAGAATACAACAACGCAAACACTTTTGGCTTGGGTGTATCCTCTAAGACTTTCCTCAACCATTTTGTCTCCTGTGAATCTGCTAAGTAAGCTCTATACTCAGCCTCTATTGATGAAATACTTATTGCTGATACCTTCTTGGACATCCATTACACCAGATTCTTACATAAGAAGAATTTGAAACCACTTTTTGATTCCCTAGTGTTACCATCTGCCCAACTTGCATTGTAATAACCAACTAAATCAAAGTTTGCTGATTTTGTAAACAACAGTCCCAGACTGTGTGTTCCTTTAAGATACCTCATCACTCTCTTAAACGCTGACCAATGCCTCATTCTTGGCTTCTCTAAGTGTTGCAACAAGACACAAATTGCAAAGATAATATTGGTCCTTGTAAACTGCCCCAAATAATTAAGCAATCCAATAGCTGACCTGTAGTCATTCCTAGATTGAACAAACTCCAGATACTCCTCATCTGTAGAATTCTCTAAACAAATTTTTAACTGCATGGGAGTACCAAACTCCTGTGCATCTTCTAAGCCATATTGCTTAAGAATAGCTGCTAGGTAGTGGCTCTGGTCTAACTTAATACCATTCTTTCTCTTACTTACTTTCATTCCTAGCACCTGTTTCCCCAGACCAAGATATTTTATCTTGAATTCCTTTTTGAGTGTATCCATGACTCTCTCTTCACAATTTCCAATCATGATAATTTCATTTACCCATACAAACAAAATTATATCCTTTCTCACAAAGACACAAGGGTTGGCCTCAAACATCTTGAAACCAATCTGTATCAGTTTCTCACTGATGGTATTATACCACAAAATAGCTGCTTGCTTCAATCCATACAGGGATCTACACAGCTTGAGGACATATTCACCTTTATCTGCTGAAAAAAAAATTCTAACACAGATTTTCTTCATGGTTTCTGGTTTAGTCTTGACTAACCATTCAAAAAAACCATCAGGGATTGACATATAAACAGTCTCCTTCTCTCCAAGTTTTGTATTCAAGTATGCAGTTCCAAGATCAGCTTGTCTGATTTCTTCTCCCAACTCCACTGCCAGAGCAATGACGTACCTGAAGGTGGACAGTCTTCCAGTTGGTGAGAAAGTTTCTTGTTATTTGATACCCTCTCTCTGCTTGAAGCCCTGTGCAATGCATCTAGCTTTGAATCTTTTCAAAACTCCATTTTTGTCAAGCTTCTGGTTTAACACCAATCTAGACCCCACAATAGTCTTTCCTTTTGGAACAGAATCCCGCTTAACCACTTCAAATACACTATTATTTTCTAAAGAATCAAATTCCTCAAAAATAGCACTCTTCCAGTTGGATCTCTCATCAGAATTCATAGCTTGGTGTAAAGCTATTTGGCTTAACCCTGTTACCCATTTCTGAACTCAACTACAGGACTTCATTGAGCATACACTGTTCCTGAAATATATCTTCCTCATATCCTGCGGCAGAATAATGGGACTTCCATTCCCCATACCTGTCAAATGGCACTATAACCCTTCCACTCCTTCTAACTGGAGGTGGAGGCTCATCAGGTTCCAAATTAGCGAATTCCCCTGAAGTGGGCACTAAACCCTCTTGTGGAACATCTGCCATCTCTTCATCTTCTGGAACCACATGTTCCTCAGACTTTGCTGGTGAAATAGATGCTAATTCTATCTCTTGCTGCAACTTATTCAAAACAACATCTTCACTCCTTTTGAGTGGAAAGGTACTTTCATCAAATGATAAATCCCTACTACGGATAACCTTTCTTGTTCCTGGACAATAGATCCTGTACAATTTAATTATTAAATCATAGCCTACAAGTGCCCCTGTTCTGGCTCTAGGGTCTAATTTTCCAACCATCTCATTCTGGTGGAAAATATAATAAACCAAGCAACCAATTGTTCTTAGGTGTGATTTTTTGGGGTACAACTTCCAAAACTGATAATGAGGACTCTTCCTATTTACACTTAGAATGTTGTGCAACAGACAGACTGTAAACATCAACTCAGCCCATAAGGATTTTGTTAGACCAGATTGAGACATAATAGTTCTGACTTTGTCCAGTGAAGTCCTATTCATTCTCTCAACTATTCCATTCATTTTTGAGTACTTGCAGTAGTGACTATATGGATGATAACTTAACCTTTCAATAACCTCTCAAACTCTTTACTCACAAATTCACCACCTCCATTGGTAATAACCCACTTTATCTCCTTCATTAGACCATTCTGTTTCCAGACTTTGAAGATTACAGAAACCTCCTCTGTGGTCTGATCCTTAAGTTGAATTGGTTTAACACAAACATAATTAGTTGCAGAATCAACTAAATTGATGAAGTATCTTGCCCAAACCAGCGACTCAAGTGTGAATGCCCCTGCCAAATCAATTGAAAATTTCTCTTTAGGAACATCAGTTCAATCCCTACTCTTAGAGAAAACATTTGTAGTCTTAGCCCCCAAGGTACAACTATCACAGTTTTTGTCCTTTAACTTATGGCCACTTCTATTATGAGCAAAATTGCTCAGAGCTGAGAATTAGAACAAGCTTACACACAAAAGCTTATTCCAAACTTTTCCACTAAGAAAAGTTCTCCCATCCATATGAATAACAAAAATATCTTTTTAAGATAAAAAATCTGGAAACCTTTTTTCCAAAACACTCCAAGCGACACAAGGTTATAAGGGAACTCTGGTACATAGAGCACTTTCTCAAAAGCAATTTTGAAACCCAAGTTATTTTCAAAGATAACTTTTCCAATTCCCTTAGTTTGAATTGTTCTGCCTTTCTGACCAATATTTACAACTCCATCATAATCACTAAGGTTTGAAAATAAATTTGGTTCAAAAGAACATGTGATCTGTACAACCAGGATCAATCAAAACAAGAACATCCTCCTTCAATCCTCTTATTAGGAAAGAAGCTCTATCATTCACTGATAAGTTCTCATTCTTGAGGTTAAGATTACTCACTTCATAATCAATCAAGTAAATTTCCTGATCCTCATCAATTTTGGCCTTCTTATTGGGACCTTCTCCCCCAACAACCATTTCCATTGGACCGACAAAAGCCACCATTGCAACGTTCTCAGTAGTGAGATTGACCTCTTTGTCATTCTCTTTGGAGTTCTTCCACTTCTTAGCCTCCTTGCAATCCTTAGCATAATGTCCCTTTTTCTGACAATTATAGCATAAGAACTTGGAAAAATCCTTTTTTGCCTTCTTGCAAGATTTTCCAGTCTTTCCAACAAGGGCTGTTCCATAACCTCCCTTCATCTTGAACTGAAGATAATCCTTTTCAATCCTCTTCAGCACATTCTCCTCCCCAGGAAGAGGATGCAATTGAGAAATAATTCTGACTAAAGAATCAAACTCCTTTGGTAGCTTCTGAAGAATTAAGAGTGACAAACACTCAGGATCCTTGTTAATTACTGATGACTTAAACTTGGCTATGCTAGACATATCCTCTGCAACAAACTGCTTACAATTATGAATATTGTAACTTGAATAGTTTATTGAAAGCTATACCCTTCTGGTGAACAGAATAACCATAATTATTTGACTTAAGCAACTTTCAAAGGACGCTGCTCCTCCTTCTCTCATCTTCCCTAAGAGTATCAGAAACCCATGTCACATGATTCCATTCAAGATGCCTAAGGATGAGATGATAAGACTTTTTATCCACCTCTGAACTGATAAAAGTGTCATCTGCATCCATTACCTCCCCACAACAGATGTTTTCCAGCTCACTATCCATAAGGAAAGCCCAAGAATTATAATTCTGACTGTTCAGAACTATCTTGGTGGAGCCAGAAAAAGGGATATAGGACCTCTTCTTGGAATACTTGAGGTCTTTGAGGTTCTCCAGAGTGAAGTACATGGGTCTAGATGGCTTGGGAGCAATGATGATGTTGGTACCAATAATATGTTATAATTATGGCCATTAATTAGCTTAGAAAAATGAGCAGTATTTAAAGAAAAAGAAGTGCTGCACACCTTGTGTCAATAATTGCTAATGGGCTCTCACAATGGGGCAATAAGTTGCATGATATTGGTGATGAATTCAATTGTATGATGATTGGATGATGGAAAACAGCAGGGAGAAGAGCTCCTTAAGTAAAAAAGATTGGCATCTTTTGAGCCCATGATACAAAAATCCAAAAGGCAAATTTTCCGCTCCAAAGGAGCTCTACATGCTCTAAAGGCCTTGTTACTTGGTTTGGGCTACATTAGCCCCCATTTCATCAGTCCCTGTACCCTTAAAACCAGCCTATTCCGTTCATTTCTGGTGTTTCCACCTTAATGGGGCTGAACCAGGCCCTTAGCTGTTCAAATCCCTGGCTGGTTGTCTATAAAAAACTGCCTGTTACCTCACATGCTGGCTCTTTGCCTCATGCAACCAGCCCCTGGCCATACAAATCGCCAGGAGGGACCCAGGACACACCTGGGTCCCATCTCAGACACACATGGGGTTGTTGTAACTGGCAGACATTCCCCCCCTCTTCTTCTCAAATCCCTTGAGGGGGCGGTCAAATCACCCTACCAGAGGCCCTGAAAAATGATGGCCCCAGGAAATTGTCATGGAAGGTGGGCTGGGGGGTGGTTGGATCCCCTCCAGCCCATCACTCCTCCCCCTTGGTAAAGGGGGGGGGGGGGGGAGAGCGCCCCTTTGATGGGGGGGGCTGGTCGATTCCCCCCCACCGCAGGTCACCTTGATTCAACCAGCCTAGCCAGCACACTTGGTGGGGGGGTCATTAGGTCCCCCCCAGCATGACCGGTTACTGGCTTGTTCAATCCAGCCAGCCCTCCCCCTCCTCCTCACGTTGGCAAGCAAGGGGAGGGGGGGAGTCGGGGCCATTGGCCCCAGCCCTGCGGCCGCCACCCAGTGCAGCAGCTGCAAATGGCTGGACATCCACGACCCGGGTGGGAGGACTCCATTTTGAGTCCCCCTGCCCCCTAAAAAAGCCCTGCGCAGGCTTTTGGGCACCATAAAAGGGCCATAAGCATAAAAAGCGGCCCCAAGAGGGCAGTCACCCAGGGGGCAGCCCCAATGGGCCGTTCCCAAGCCCAAAAAGTGAAATCAACATACTTTGGTGGGCCAGCCCATCTGGCCAAGTATGTCCAAAATAAACCTTGGGCCCAATTATGCCCATTCAAGCCCATTGGCTGTATTTGCCCATATACCCCAGCGGGCCCATTAGGGCCTGTTTACCAATAGGCCTGTTTCATGCTTTTTGAAGCCAGTTTCCCCAAATCCGTGACATCCAAACAAGCACGTATTGTCCGTGTGTGTTTCCAATGGGCCGCAGCGGCCCACATGTGCATCCCATTTGGATTACACTCATACGTAGCGCACACGTAAGTGTATACAAATTTTAACAGTATCTAGTCATTGTGGGTTACCTTATAAAGGTGCCTCCGTTTTCCTGGGGATTTTCTCCTCAGTTAGTTAATTTCTAGGTTCTCCCATTTTCTCAATCCAGTAATCAAATTGGACTGGGGTTTTGTTTCCTCCCATTGGAACATTCATCCCTCTTGCTGTGTGTTAAGTTACTCCACCATAAGTTTTCACTTTGCAGTTAGCCCTTGCTACCTAGCACTTGCCCTTGCACTCAGATTTCCTTCAATACTCACAATCATCTAGGATTGCCCTATAGTACGTGGGGTGCTTGTGTGACATTAAATTACCTAACTCAACTCATATATTGTAGTCTGCCAACCTATAATATATTTTTCTTTACAATGTCAAATACTTGCTCAACCAGGAAGGCTTCCCTCACCCCTTACAATGATGATATCAATCAGGCAGGGACACCCAGTGTTTCTGGGGCCAGACAACCTTTAGATTCTTTCCCTTCCTCCAAATCTCCTTTGGTTGAACCTCTTGATCATCCCCTCTCTCCCTTGCAGGAGGAAGTAGACCCTCTCAAAGAAATAAATAACTCTTCCAATGAAACATTGACTTGTGGTGGATTGCGGGCTTGCAATAATGCTTCCAAACCCCCTGCCTTAACCTTACTCACAACTCTGATCCAGAAGCTTAATCAAACTGCCTCAAAATCTGGTCCCAGTGGTCCTAGTTTTTGCACCCCACGCATGAAGCAGCCTGATCAGTTAACTGTAGAACACCCTCATAAGCTTAGATCCTACCTACAGTCCTGCAAAATCATCTTCTGAAATGATCCTCATAATTTCCCTACTGATAGACTTAGAGTTATGTATGCATCTGCCTTCCTTGGTGGAAGAGCCTTGCAGTGGTTTGAACCTTACCTCAAACTATTAGATAACACTAGCCACACTTGTATTCTCAACAATTAGGAAAATTTCAAGCAACATCTGTTCACCCTGTTTGCAACCCTAATGAAGTTTGAAATGCCAAATACAAACTCAATAATATAGTCACGAAGGAAAATATTAGAGCTTCCATTTACATTTCCAATTTTCAAACTCTGCAGTCTTGCATCCAATGGAACAAGGCAGCCCTTTTATTTCATTTTCAACAAGTTTTAACAGCAGGCTTAATCAAACAACTTGAAGTTAGGGACATAAAAAAACCTCCCTTCAGCAGTTAATTGACCGGGTGTTTGAGCTTGATAATAGTTATCAAAAAAAGAACTTCTCTTGACAAAAAAATCATGGACAATCAAATTTGACTCCAAATACGGAAAAATCCTCAAAAAAATCTTTGAAGAATCCAAAGAAATCCAGACAAAATCCAACCTTGCACTCCAACGCAAAAGGAAGATCTGAAGCTGAAACTCCAAAGTTCCTGGATAAAGAAGATGGGATGTTTGAGAATGAGGAATGGTTAAGGAGGGAAAAGAATGGGTAATGTATGTATTGTGGAGGTAAACATGATTTTGATAGTTTTTTAAAGCAGTTAGTGCGTGAAGCGGCTAAAAAGTCAAAAAAATAGCTTTTAGTTTTCCTGAAACTTGCAAGGACGGCTACACATTATCTAAATTACAGCGTGTCAATCTTTGCACTTGCAAGAAACTAGGTGCTCCAAGTTCAAGATTTGTTCTTTTCCATTCCAAAAACTCTCATTATTGAGTTTTACTTGATTCTGGCGCTAATGTTTCTTTTATAAGTAATTCTTTTGCCACTTCCAAAAACCTTAAACATTCCAAAGAAGGTAAATTCACTATCTATTTAGTAAGTAGTGCAACTGAGCAGTCTCAATGGGTTTCACAAAAGGCAAAATGGACCTTTGAATTTTCCAATTTCCCCAGCTTTGAATGGGACTTATCTGTCTTGGATATTCCAAGAATGGATGATAAAATGGTAGGACATGCTTTCCTAGTCCCCTGGTATCTGGATGTGAATTGGCAAGAAGGAGTAATTAACCTTCAAACCTTGCAACCCCAGGAAACTAACACTTCCATCAAACAGTAATTAAACAGACTAACTGACACTGTTGTTGAGTTTGATGACACTATTCCGCCAGGAGATTTGCAATATCCTGACCTTCATTCCCAAGTTCCCTCTTCAGATGTAGGGGTTATTGGTTGCTTGTCCGACTTACCTCTTCCTGGTTTCTTTGAAGAGAAACAGGAATCAACCAAACAGTTTATTTTGAGCTCCCTAATCCTCTTGCATCATGCAAGCACTCCAAATCCTGTGCTTGAAGATGACAAGATTGAAGATTTTGAAATAATTCAAGAGTCTTTACCTTCTGTTTCTCATGAATTTGCCGACATCTTTTCAGCTGTAAAAGCAGATGAACTTCCTCCATTCTGTCCTTGAGATAATAAGATAAAAATTACTGGCCCACCACTGGCACCCAGACCATTCTACTCTCTCTCAAAGCAGGAATCACTTGCGCTTCAAGAATACATTGCGCAAAATGTATCAAAAGGATTTCTTCAACCAAGCAATTCAAACAAGCGTTCACCCATCTTATTTGTTCCAAATGAATATGGTGGACTTTGCCTTTGTGTCAACTATAGGAAACTGAAACAGGTAATCCAGAAGAATGCCTACCCAGTACCACCTATTTCGCACCTCCTGACTCTCTTTCAATTGAGCTGCTTATTTCTTGAATTAAGACCTTTGAGGCGAATATAACCTAGTTTGCATTGCAAAAGCCCATGAGTATTTGACCACAATGAGAACTTGGTTTGGCAGTTATGAGTAAACCACCATGCTATCTGGCCTCTGCAATGCTCCTTCCACTTTTCAAAATTTTCTCAATGACATTTTTTCTGACCTTGTAGAGAAATATCTTGTGGTGTATCTTGATGATATACTAGTCTGCTCAAAAAATCTTGAGGATCAAATTGCACATGTGTGAGAGTTGCTGCAGTGCACCTCAATTGGCACCTTGCATCTCACTTCCAACCCAATTGATCCAGTATATGGCAGTGGCGGCAGAGGTGTATTGGTGGTGTATTGTTGTAACAGTGGGAGTACTCCATCAATGACAATTATATTAGTTCCATTTCTCCCTTTCTTTATTTTTCTACTTATTTTTAGTCTCTAAGCCTTGACTTACCAGGGTTCCAAATACCTGAGAACTGGATTTCTGGCAATGGCCGTATCTAATAATTAACTTGCAGCGCGGAACTTTGTCTTTGCACCTCCCTTCCAGAAGCTGCTGGGACATCTACAACCAGCTTGCTACTTATAGGGAATTTACAAGCAAACTTGAACAAGTGACACTGTTTTCAATTGTCTTGAATACCTTGCGTTGAAGTACTAGGGAAACATTGCATGTTTTGTTGAATGCATTTTTTGCAACTGTGGAATGATGATGATGACATAATTAATTCTGAATCTATTAAAAACAAAGAATTAAGGATTAATGGGTATAAATTAATTTTAACAACTTTTGAATTGATGGGAAAACTTTCTGAACGCTTTCAGGAGCTCGCGTGTTTATACCTGGGCAACTGTCATGCTTTGAGCTTAAGGGTTATTGTCTTCCTACTTCAACATACTCTTTTCTTCAAGTACCATCTACCTCAGTCCATAAGCGTGACAAACTAGAAGCACAACATCAATGGTGCCTTCTGCTTATCAACTCCAGCTTGCATAACAACCTTCCATTCTTGGCAACTGACTCAGCATCAACTTGCAAAAATTTCAGTCAACTCTACCTCTGTCAACTATTCATTTGGGTTACGCCCTTTTCACCCAACCCTTGGGTTTCCATTTCCGCTTACATCATATTGCTAGTTTGCACTCACGCTAGTCAAACCATCTCAACTGTATAGTTTGCCAATGGACTAGTCCCTTACCATGCATAAACTACACCTTCATAATTTCATTTCTTCTGAGGTCATTCCCTCATATCTCAATCATTACATTCCAATGCATTTGTCCCCTATTTTCTTGCATTTACGCTAAGACCTCAGAAAAAAATTAATACTTTTGTTTCATTTTTTACTCTGTCCATTTCATTCATTGCCTCACTGCTTGGAACTGTAGTTGAAAATCCATCAGGCTGTATCTATTCATCTCAGATTACCTTAAAAAGGCTATTCTGTTTGCCTGAGGATTGTCTCCTCAGTTAGTTAATTTCATATGTTCTTGCATTTTCTAAATCCATTCATCACATCAGGCTTGGGTTTAGTTTCCTTCCATGGGAACATTCATCCCTCTTGCTGTGTGTTAAGTTACTCCACCATAAGTTTTCACTTCACAGTTAGCCCTTGCTACCTTGCACTTTCCCTTGCACTCAGCTTTCCTTTTGCATTCACAATCATCTAAGATTGCCCAATAGTACATGGGGTGGTTGTGTGAAAATTCCTAGTCACTAAGTTGAAAAACAAGGCACATTTTTGCAGCTTGGAGAAGCACAAGCAGACTGTGCCTTGGTACTAGATGAAAAGAGTTATACGAAAGGTCTTCTTGTGTCCTCCCTGGTGAAGTGAATCTGAATCTGCTCTTTGCTTTAATTCCTTTCTGGATTATTAGAAACCTGAAAATCATTATAGCAGGCAATCAGAAGATCAACATATGAATGTACAGTGTTAACTATTTTCCCATCCCTCCTCTGCACTTGCATGACTGCTCCCTTGTGATGTAAATATATCTGTTGTGACTTGCAGTGCGTGATTGAGTCTGCTTATAGCCTCCTGATGTTTCTTGAAGGCAGAGGAAGAAAAACCATGCCTATCTTTTTGCTTCCTCTTAACCTTCATATGTTCCCTTGCAACATTTGAATTCAAGACATTTGCATATCTTCCATGTGGCTGTCTTCATTTAAATTGATGGATGAATGCATGGGTGGATGGATGGATTGGTGGATGGATTGATGGATGGATGGATGGATGGATGGATTGATGAATCATTGGATGTATGTATTGATGGATGGATTCATCAAATGATGGAGGGTTTAATCAATTTGGTGCTGGGTGCACTACGCACCCACATCTAATACACTACTTGGTATGCATATATGCATTGATGAGTGACTAACTATCAATGGTCATAATCCATTGCCTTAGCCTCATGTTTATTGTCCATTAGCTTAGGCTGAGCTTGCCCCAATGGTTGGTGACCATGAGCTTTCCCCAATGGTTGCCAACCATTAGCTTTCCCCAATGGTCACCGACCATTAGATTGCCCCAATGGTTGCCAACCATTAGCTTTGCCCAATGGTTTCCAACCCCCAATGGTTTCCAACCATTAGCTTGCCCAAATGGTAGCCAGCCATTAGCGTGGCCCAATGGTTGCTGCCCATGAGCTTTCCCCAAGGTTTGCCAACCATTAGCTTGCCCCAATGGTTGCAACCCATTAGGTTGCCCCAATGGTCGCAAACCATTAGGTTGCCCCAATGGTTGCTGACCATGAGCCTGCTGAAGTGGTGGCTGTACATTGGCAAAGTTCGACCTTTTTTAACATTCAAGTCATCATCTCCCCATGCTTTGCAATTATTTATTTCTGACCCTGCTCTCCTACTTTTGATAATCATTCAGTTAAAAAAAAACAACCCATCATGGTACAATACCTCTTGAATGGAGCCCCATAAAAAAACCCCATAATCTTCAATCAAGCTGTTTCCAGAAGTTTCCCTGCCTCCAACTCCCACTTCTCTCAATGCCTCTCATCCTACTGTAGAGTTGTGATGAATATAACCAAGTCAAAAGATACTCACTGGCACAAAATCTGCAATTACCTACAACAATCCCAGGTTCAATCACTTCCATCTTCTTGCATTCATGAACAGATTCACTCCACTACCTCTCTAGTCCCATCCAAGTCTTTAAGTCTACTAAATGGCATATCAACCCTAGCAAGAGAGGCTTTTCTTCAAGACCTTGAAAAAATCAAATTTACTTGATGTGGTTTCAATTTGTCTGAGCCTTTGCCATTGCATTGGAACCAGTTTTTTATGGGACTCATCATTAAGCATTGGAACCATGCCCATGCACATGGTGCATTTCAAAACTACCCATTCAACTCAGTGCATAACACCAAATTCAACCTTACCATTTTTCTCAAGAGGTGGTTCATGGGCAGGAGATCCAATATTAATTCCCAAAAATATCTTTCAGAAGCCCATGAATCAAAAAAAAAATCAGACAAGAAAATCCAGATGGCAAAAACAAGGAAGGAATTACTCCCTATCATCCCATGGTATTTTTTAACCCAATTATTTTTACATAGTTTTTCCTCTGTGCCTACAGATCCCAAATTAACAAAAATGAAGCTTCAAATCACTTGGATTAACAGAAAATTAGTCCAGTATATTCACTGAAACACAATTATGCTCTGAAACTGAGGTCTCTAATGAAAGTGTCTTCCAGAAGGTCCAGCGCCAATGGCAATATCAAGGTTTCTCTGCCCTTGGTTACCAAATAGATAAAACATTTGACAACATGAATGATGAGAAATTGGGAAATGGTAAAAACGTGGTCATTCAATGTGGATGATGAGGAAACCTTCAAACCTCCAAAAATAACTCAAAAAGGTTCCAACAAGACTCCCCAGAAATTTTTATCATCCTAATTTGATTTCTTCCCTTTCTCCAGAGGGAAAACAGCTTTTGGATATGCAGCCTCCAATTGAACTTTCCTTCATAATTTCTAAACTCATACCTTAAATTATTTGTAGATCTAAAGTTATGTTTCAATATTCATTCTTTTGATAATAGAATGTTCAACTCTCACTACTTGAATCCATATACTCTTGCAAGGATATCCTACTTAGAATATTTTTGTCATGAGACATACCTGTGTTTTAAAATCACATAAATACCATTAAATCTTGAACATTTCCAAAGTGTTTTAATTATCTTCCCCTGCATCAAAAAAAATTCTACATTGTGCAATTATTATCAAAATAACTAAACCAATACCATTTAAATAAAAGTTCCTTCATGCAATGATTTGATTTGGTATATACCTTTGAAATATAAAACTGCTCTTGGAAACACTACACATGATGTGTATGTTTATTGTCTTTAAAGCTTGTTTGGGTTCTGAGCCAAGTTTTTCCAAAATTTGCTAAAGCAAGCGTGGCACTTAGCAAATTCATCTTTGCACATGGAAAAGCCTTCTTGGTGCCTTTCCAATGTTGACTTGGTGCCAGGCCAAATTGTTCCAGCGCCTGGCCAGGTTTATCTTGGTGGAGATCAAAGCTGGTTGCATTGACAGGCCAATCACATGATCATACTTGAAAAAAAAATTCTTGAAGTTGGGGGGAGGGAGGCAGGTCACTTTTGGTGCAACCAGCTTTGATTGGAATCAGAGGAGCTTGATTAGGTGCCAAGTTTTAATCCCTGCAAGCCAAACCTAATTAAGCTCCCTTGCAGCCAATCCAAGTCCCGCTAGGCACATGCCAAGTCAAACATTGACCGGCGCCCAGACAATCTTTACAAACCATATATGTATATTGCCATGATAGAGGCCTAAAACAACATCATTCATCAAAAATATAAAACTTTGGGTTGTAATATAAACCCCCATTTGAAAATTTATGGTGTATAAAGCCCATCTGGGTGCCTGGAAAAGTTCCAGGTTTTGTTTGTAAAGTGTGTGTGGATCCCAAAAAAGGTATCTTGGGACCCAAACAATTGATCTTGGTGCCCTTTCAAGTGCCAGTTGGCGCATTGCCAAATTGGAATGGTGCCTGGCCAAGTTGGTTTGGGTGTAAATCAAAGCTGGTTGCACAAACAAATCTCAACTGTATTTTTTCTCTTTTTTTGACTCTAAAAATTATTTTCTTTTACTTTTTAATTTGACTGGCTTTGAATAAATTAATAAAATTTATTTTAACAAGGTTTAAAAAAAACTTACCTCCTTGAATATGCTTTGACAAACATTCCCATGACTTTTGTCTACCCACTGTACTTTTCCCCCACATCATCCAATTTGTCCCTCAAGCAGCAGAGGATAAAAAAACATGAGGAAAAAAACAATAAAACATATATATAAATATTTCAGAGCAGGCAATACCAGGATGGGTTTCACAGAAGATACCACTTTGCCCCACATCATCCAATGAATACCTCAAGCAGAAAAAGATAAAAAGGCATGACAAAAAATACAAATAAAATAAAAAATTAACCAAAAATAAATTTTAAAGAAATATCCAAATTCTGTAATCCAATTGTACTTAAGAGGTCAATTCTCAAAGGCCCAAATAATGCTTATATCTATTTTGTCATATTATGAACTAAACTCTGGTTACTGATTTTTAAAATACTTGTGCACTTAGGCGTGTGCTATGTATAAGTTTAATCCATATGGGATGCACATATGGGCCTCTCCGGCCCATTGGACAGTCACACGGACCATATGGGCCTGTTTGGATGTCACTGATTTGGGGAAACTGGCCTCAAAAAGCGTAAAACAGGCTCCTTGGTACACGGGCCCTAACGGGCCTGAAGGTGGATATGGGCAAATGTAGGATTTTAGAGCAAAGGCTCTGGATTTAAGGGCCAAGAGACAATAAGGAGATTTCTTGTGTTGCCATGAGGAGCGGATGCCGGAGTCAAGGGGGCACTTGAGTTCAGTATGAGGAAGAACAGATGGGTTTCATTCACTTGTGGTTCAGCTGACTTAAATAAGCTAAGTACAATGGAGGCTGACAAGTGGTTGAACAAGGTAATAGAAATGAATAGGAGACATTCAATACTAGTTCATCAGAGACTGCACAACATGGAGTACTACAGGACTGGTTGCACTCAAGATTCAGGCAACACTACTAGTAGTTCAAAATTCTGACAGCCAATACAGCCAGATGGGCTTGTATGGGGATAATTGGGCCCAAGGTTTATTTTGGACATACTTGGCCAGAGGGGCTGGCCCGCCAAAGTGTGTTTTTCTCAGGTTTTGGGTTTTGGGCGGCCTCCCCTGTCGCAGCACGCTTGGGGCTGCTCCCCATGCCGCGTCCCGCTTGCGGCTGCTTTTATCCCTTGGTTTGGCCCACGTGGGGCCCGACGTCCCGCGCAGGGCTGTTTCAGCAGCCGAGGGATCCCGCACGGTGAGACGCTGCATGGTGTGGAAAGAATAAAGGTTATCCCTCTATAATTGTCCCAAGGTTTGGAAGTTAACGGTTCCCTGCTTTTGAAAGGAGATGGGGATGCCAGAGTTGCACTTGAAATGAGAGATATAAATAAGGAGATAAAATTACAAAGAGAAATAGAGAGAGAGTGAAATCACCAATCCTTCAACCCTAAGAACTTTCCACCTGGATGTGTATCCGGTATGAGTTCCTTTAATCTCCTGGTGAGATGAGTGATCCAATTTGATAATGTGATGGTCTGATTCTCTTCATGCATTCCATGCCTCCCCTCCTCCCCAACCCAGAGTTGAGAGTGAGGATAAGTCCTCCCCCTCAACCCTAACCTAATTACACGCGCAAATAACAGTATGACAAAGAAACAGAAAACAATCCCAAAAAAGAAACCCTAGCCTCCTCTACCCACCTCCGGACCAAACTCCCCCCCGACGTCCGTACGCCGTTCCGTCCATCTGGTTTGTCCTTCTCATGACGCAGTCCTTGCACCGCGCCCTACTCGGAGCTCCCCGCGCCTGTCCGTATCCGTTTGTCCGCGCCTGTTGTGGGTGTCTGGTAATATCCGGCATGATCCGTGCGCTTGCACACGCGCTCCATCCGTTCCTTTATAGCCTGCGGATTGCTCTTCCCCTACGTATTTGAGCAGGCGCGCCCGCAAACCTAGTCAAGCGCACTACCTTCCAAATCCAATCTCCGGGGCGGATTGCTGCCCACGCCGCATTCAATGCAGAGCCCAACCCGTCCACTAGGTGGGGAGCCAAACAGCGGCTGCTGCTGATCCTGAAGATGCCGCTGCTGAGCACTCCACATACCCTAATGCTGAGCACGCTTGCCTCCAATGCTGAGCGCGCAGCCGCAACGCAGTTCCCAATCCGTGTCTATAAATTGACACCACATCCCCCCCCAACTTGAGTTCTGTCCCCAGAAGTCTTCCATTGCTTCAACATACCACTAACCCCGCTACTTCTACTCCCACCCCCACCACTCCCACTACCACCTTCCCTGTCTTCCTTCCGCTCCATTGCCATCATGCTCCCATGCAAGTTCTGCGCCCGTAACAGGCATGAGTGTTTGATCATCCCTGGCCGACCCGCCTGTGTTGCTTGCCGTCGCGGCCACCGTTGCTGCTCGCTTAGCAACAGCATGCCCCAAGCTCCCCCCCAATCCAGGTCTCGCCCCAGGCCGCCCAAGAGGGCTTGTCCGGACCCGTTTGTGGTTTTGGACGACGAGTTGATCTTGGACGGCTTGTAGACACCCCCGGTTCACCTCCATCCCGCGGCCCCCAAGCTCCGTCACCCACCACCTTGCACGTGAGCCGCGATTTGGCATCACCTCTCTGCCAGGCCGGACCTCCGCAACGGGGAAAATACAAAACCTTGGAGGAATGGCGCGCGGTGACCCGCGCTTGGGCCGCCCCTGTTGGCATAAACCAAACGGTACCGGACCCAAGGCTTTTTGGAAGACCGGCTGCCGCGCCAGCACCCTCTCCTCCTCCTCCACGACTGCTGACACCGCCCGCGCCACCAGCAGCCGTGGATGAGAGGCCTACAACCCCCGACGTCCCTCCGCCTCCATCACCCATTGTTGTCCCGTCATTGCCTCCAGCTGGACCAAGCCCCCCTGTTGGTTCCCCGGAGGCCCCATCTTCACCAGCCGCTCCTCCCCCCAGCCCTCCCAAGATCCCGGAAATTCCAATTGTAATGGCACTGCCGGCGGCCAGCTTCGAGGTTTTTGCGGAAAGGTTGACCAGGATGCTTTGGGATTTCCTTGCAATCCCCGGCGCTCAATCCTTGGAATCCCAGCTCAATCTCCTGGCGTCCTTCAGGGCCTTACTGGCGTCATCAAGGGCGGAAATGGAGGAAATGATGAAGATTGCTGAGGCGCATCGCCCCCCTTTCCCTGCTTCCTTTCCTCTTTTCTTATTTTTGGTTGTACCGTGCTTCCTTTTCATTAAGAAAATACACATATCCACGCAAGGTCCTAACCTTCTGACAAAAAGTGTGCAACCGCGCTTCAGGAGAGTGAGCTTGAGATTGAGTTCACGTCCGCACGCTTTGCTTTGTGAGCAACCGTAAGTGACTAGCTGTTCCAAAAGAGGCACCTGGACCGCCCCAGACTAAATGCCACACATTTCCCCGTACCCATCCTGTAACAAACACAACAGCCAAACACCAGCGCGCGCCAACATAAAGGAAGAGAGAGAGAGAGAGTAAGGGAACAGACATTCTGGGGTGTCTAGTTGTTCTGGCTGTGAACTGGCTAGAGCACCCCCTCACCAAATCAAGCTTATTCCCATACCAACCACCCATCCTTGAGATATCCTGAGAAAAAAGAAAAAGAGAAAAAGAAACCAACAGAGAAGAAAAATAGAAAAGAACACTTGTTTTTTTTTTTTTTTTTTTTTTGCACGACGCCCGTAGACTGCCTGCAAATTGCTCTTTGTCCCGGTTCCCCCATCAGTGGGATTGCCCATGCCTCCTGGTTGCGTGGGGCTTGTCCTCGCGTTTGCGGACCCAGCTTTGTGCCGCGCCCGCTTTTCCTGCAAAAACCCCAAGCCAGCAAAGACCCCACAGTCCAGAAAAGGAAGAAACATAGATAAACAAACATTCTGGGGTTTCTAGTTGTTCTGGCTGTGAACTGGCTAGAGAACCCCCTCACCAAATCAAAACTTATCCCCTACCCCCTCTACCTCCCCCCCAACATGGCCACTGTCCCCAGCTGGTTGCAACCGGCTACTCCTTTGCAACAGCACGGTCTCCGCTTCTCAGCCCAAAGATAAATCCCCAGATTGCGTTCCTACACTTTTGCCGCGCTCCACACTCCCCTCGTCAGATCTGTCACCCCCTTCCGCTGTTTTGTCAAACGAGGTAGATCCTCGCGCAAAGAAGCGCTTGACATGCAAAGCTGCTGCCTTCCGTTTCAGCGGAGTACCGTCTAATTCCTCCAACTGATAGCTGCCGCCCTTGAACTTGGACAACACGCGGAACGGGCCCTTCCACCGGTTAGCAAACAACTTCCCCCACTGAGACTCCAGACTTTGGTTGTACAGGAGCACCAAATCCCCCTTCCGCAAGGGATCCTGGAGACAATGCGAGCAGCGCTCTTCCCAATAGCGCACCAATGCCTTCCAAGTCTTCTTCAGCCTGTCTGCGGCCTTTGCAAGCATCCCGTCCTGTCAAAGGAGCTGTTTGGCGCAAGCCTCAAGCAATTTGGCGGAAGTCTTCACCTTCCACCATTCAACCCCCAGGAACGTCTCCAACTCAATGTCCACCGGAAGCACGGGGCACTTCCCAAAAAGTAACTTGTACGGCGAGTAGCCTGTCAACTGGTTCACCAAAATCCAATCCGCAAACAGAAACATTGGAAGGGCCTCCTGCCAGCGCTTCCCATCTTCCCCGCACATCTTTACCAGGGTGTCCTTGATTGGTTGATGCCCGCGTTTGATCATGCCGGCCCCCTTGGGATAATACTACGTTACTCAGCCAAACTTGGCTCTGCAACTCTTCACCAACTTAACCAAACGGCCGCAAAACTTGGCCCCTCCGTCCACTGTAACCAGACAAAGCGACCCGTACCGTGCAAACCAATCTTCCTCCAGAAACAGAGAAACTTTGTCCGCCAAGAGCTTGACCAACGGACGCGCTTCCGCCTAACCGGACAGGTCGTCCCGCGCAACAAGCAGATAGGTGAACTTACCAGCCTTGATGTGGACGACATCAATCAAGACTTGACCAAAGAGGGTGTTTTCCCCTGTGGGGTTTCCAACTTCCTTAGGCAATCTTGCACTCCGCCATTGACAGGCTTTGCAGGACGCCAACCATTCCTGTACCGCACGCACTACCCCTGGCCACCAGAACCGCTCTTTCAGCCTCCTCCGCATTTTGACCTCCCCTTGATGACCGAGGTTGTTGTGAAGGCTTTGGAGGATAGCTTCCTGATCCGCCCTTGCAGTGGTAACCCCAAGAGGAACCGGAGTCTTCCGCCGCCATAGCTGCCCCTCCTGTACGTAGAAGATCCCCACTTGACGCTTTGCCCATCGCAAGTCCTTGTCTGTAGTTCCATTGGGAAAACAAAGGTCCCCAAAGTAGTCTAAAAGAATTGTGTACCGCCCGGTCTGCCGGAGCGGCAGCCGAACGCCCGCCTCCAGAACCCCTACCTTGACAACCGGGGTCTCCACGTTGAGCAGTTCCGCTTCCTCAAACGGGTTGTCCCTTGGATACCAAAACAATGCGTCGGGCATAGTGAATTCTTTCCCCAGAACGTGAACAACAGCAAAGGAGAAAAGTTGAAGAAACACCACCCACCTGGTCATGGGAGCGTTGGGCAACTCTGGGGAATTGATTATCCACTCCAGCGCCTCCCCGTCCACCAAAAGCTCAAAGTGAACCCCCCACAAAAGATACTGGAGCTGCCGCATGATCTTGGTGACCCCGCACAACTCCATCTTTGGCTGAGAGTACCGGCTTTTCGTCGGAGTGAAGGTGACCGACTTGTAAAGCACCTGCCTATCCTTGCCGTCTTCCTCTTGAGTGAGAACCCCCCCCCGCGCGGAATTCGCTGTAATCAACCGCTAGCCTAATTCTTCCTGCGTTGTAGTCAAGATCGCGGAGCACAATGTCACTTCCCACAATCTCCTTGAGCTTCCGGAACGGGCAATCACATTCTTCCCCCCACTTCCACTGCGCCCCTTTCCGTGTTAGTGATCAGAGGGGGCTTGCCATCTCCACAAACCTCTCAATGAACATATGGACATAGCTACATAATCCCAAGAACTGAAGAACATTCAAAACTGTCTGCCGGGTTGGCCATTTGAGGACCTTGTTCCGCTTTTTCTCTGCAATGCGCCGGCCGTTGGAAGCAACAACATGGCCAAGGACTTTGAGCACCGGAACAAAAACCACCAACTTCTTCCTTGACACCATCAGTCCTGCCTCCTTGATGCAAAACAGGATGCGTTCCAGCGTCTGCGCGTATTCCCACATGAAACGTTGGAGGCTGGGAACTTCAACCAGCTCCGCTCCTCCATAATCAGATTTGGGACCTTTGATGCCCGCGTCGTCAATGAAGATTTGGACTCCCTCCGGAAGATCATCTTTCAGGATCCAAGCCATTTGAGCCTGGTAAACCGCCACAGAATTGGTTGCGCCCTGCGGTAGCCAATTCAACTGCATTCTTCCCAACCAAGTTTCAAATGCCATTAGAGGCCGCAAGCAAGGATCCAACTTGCGCTGGTCTGATCTCCCCATCACATCCACTAACCCGTAACAAGGGTGCCCCGCAATTGACTCAAGGAACTTGTCAACGCAAGGGGGCCGTCCTGTGTCCCGGATTGTAAAAGAGTTGAGCCGTTGTCAATCATGGACAATCCTCAACAACTTTTTGTCCTGCTTAACTACCGCAAAGATTGGACTGGAGTAACTAGACGTTGACTGTTTGTAGAGGCCAGTCTTCACCTGTTCCCTCCCCAACTCCAGAAACTGCTGCCGGAATGCCTGCAGTATTGGAATTGGCTTGATCTGCCACGGCTTGTGATTGACAGTGGGGATGTAATAGGGGTTGCCAATATCATTTTTCAGGAGCCCCCGCTCTTCAGGTCTGAACACAAGCGCTCTTTCCCAAAGAACCAGAACCAAAACCAGAAACTCACGCTCCTCCGTACTCAACCATCCCATTGGGCCAAAATTGAAAGCTGCATTCTGCTCCTCCGTGATCCGTGCCAAACTAGTAACCCACCCCAAAGCCTTAATTGGCGTGAACAAAGGTTCCCGCAACCAAGCAATTGGTTGAAGCAGTCCGTTCAGTTCCTGGGGAATCGGCTCATTCCTTGGTCAGACCTTCCGCAACACCAGCTTGTACCTGCCAGCGTTGCACCGCATCATCCGCACGCCTCCTTTGCTGTAGGTCCTGCGCACAACGGAACCGCAGCTTTTTCCTTTGCTCATGAGTGTGGCACAATGATAGGGTGTTGAAGGGCAGTACCCTCGGGCAATGCATACGGAGAAAAGGGACTTACTTCTGCAACGTGCGCGCCCTGCACCTTCCTTCCTCCCCCTCCCTGCTCCTCATGAGTTACTGCCCGCGCGAAACCGGAGCTTTTTCCGTGCGGTCTCCTTGGTAAACTAGAAAAAATCCTCCAAGGGTTGCCCATTGCAGACCAACTCTGCGTCCGGTTCCTCCTCATGCTCCAACACTCTCCTTCTCTTTCCTTTCCTGTGATTGCAGATAGTTGTCTCAAACCTTCCGCCGGACAAATCCCCCACCTTCAACACCTCCATTCCCGCCTCCGGATCAAAAACCATTTGTGCTCAGAACCCAAACATGAATGGCCCTCCCAAAATCACATCCCCACAATCAACCAAAAGAAAAGAAAGAGGCTTACGGACCCTTGCGACCTCAACCTCCTCCTCCTCAACTACCCCATCCACACAACACTCCCCTCCATTAAGCACGCGGAGACCCATTGCGCATTTCCGCCAAACCAACCCCAAATCATCCACCATCCGCGACAGCAGCAGGCTCACCATTGAACCACTTTCCACCATAGCCCACACGTTCCTCCCCGCTATGACCATTGGAACGTAAGCGAGCGGAGCCAAAACCAATATCAACTCAAACTCCTTGCGCCCCTCTTCCTTCCACGCCACATGAACCCCCTGCACAGTCTGAGGTACCCGGCCCTGACCGCAATCCCGCAACGCCTGAATCATCTTGTCTACCACCACCGGAGACACAGCCGCCAGTTCCCACAAGGTCAGCGGAACCGGAGTCTTGTTATCCATCACCCTTTGCACAATGTCCCCGGCTTTCTTCTTCCCTGAAGGATTTGCTGCCAGCGCCTTGATTCCAGGCGCGCGTGCGGCCAGTTTTGGAACAGTCAATGGGGGTTGCTCCTTCACATCCACCTCCATCTTATTGGAGACCACTACCTTCTCTTCCGTTGGCACTACCCTTACCTCAGCTTCCACCCAAGGTGGTTGCCACGATCCGGGACCGGTAACAATGCCTAGTGACGCTCATGCCGTTGTTCCCGCCTCCTGATCCCGTGTGCGCACCTGCTGCATTGCGGTCGGCTGGCTCGGCTCCATTGGAATCTGTTTGCCTGTCGGAAACCTGTACCTCGTCCCCGCCGGCCAAACCAATCCCGCGTGGAGATCCTTCGTAAGCTCCTCACACGCCGATCGCCAATGACTGTTTTCCCCGCAGTATGAACACACCCTTGGCACAAAGGTACCGGGCGGCCAAAACCCTTCCACCATGTGCGGTGGAGGCCCTTTCGGCTGCTGCTGGCCCATACAGCTCATGCAGATCTTCGAATCCTCCATAAGCTCTGTCAATTCACTTACAGGAGGGGCGGACAAGGGTTGAGGAATGGGAGCACGCGTGGCAGTAGGTGGAACCGGGGCCAGAAATTGCGCTGGAGCCAAAACCTGGGGGGCGGATTTCTTTGGTCCCGCTGGGAAGGACATAGCAATCCTCAAAAAGCTCTTCTAAGTCAAGCTTGCTCTCCACAGCCTGGAAAATGACAGCCAGCTCCGGAAGGAGCGCAATGCCCCCTTCCAATGACCGCTTTACCAAGTTGTGATTGTAAAGATGCGGCTGCATCCTTGCCCGGAGTTGAGCGCCTAAACCGCCCAGAAACACGCGTTTCTTGGCCCCCGTCTGTCCCGCCACCACCTTGTTCTTTGACAAGTACCAATAGATCCAATTGAATGTCAAGGTGTACTCCGCCAGCTCCACCCGAGTTCTGACTCCTCCGCGCGCACTTGCCTCTGAGGCCACGCGGTTGAAATCGCTTTCCCGGAATCAAGGTTCGCGCCTACCCGACCGCAACAGGATCTCTGCCTTCAGTTTTGGACAATCTTGATTCTCGTAGCCTTCCATTTCCTTCACATCCCAGAGCTTCTCTTCATCCATAATGAACAGGATGACAAGCCGGGCCTTATTGGCGTCCGACGCACCTTCCGCATCTGCAATTCCTTTGTATCTCAAGATGATTTGCTCCACCTCCGCGGTGTTGAATCGGATGTGAGGGTAGTCGCGCGGCCTGATGCAAACCGGACGAGTGGGTTCATTGTCACTGGAGACCCATGGGGGAACAGCGTAGCTTGTCCTGGGTTGAGCGGGGGGAGGGGGAGGAGGAGGGATGGAGGACGAGAGTGGGATCAGAGTAGCGGACCCGGAAACGGAAGAAGAAGAAGAAGAAGAAGCGGAGTTGCACTTGAAATGAGAGATAGAAATAAGGAGATAAAAAGACAAAGAAAAGTAGAGTGAGAGTGAAATTGCCAATCCTTCAACCCTAAGAACTTTCCACCTGGATGTTTATCCGGTATGAGTTCCTTTAATCTACTGGTGAGATGAGTGATCCAATCCAATGATGTGATGGTCTGATTCTCTTCATGCATTCCATGCCTCCCCTCCTCCCCAACCTGGAGTTGAGAGTGAGGATGGGTCATCCCCCTCAACCCTAACCTAAGTACACGCGCAAATAACAGTATGAAAAAGAAACAGAAAACAATCCCAAAACAGAAACCCTAGCCTCCTCTCCCCACCTCCGTACCAAAATCCCCCCCAACGTTCATACGCCCTTCTGTCCATCGGGTTTGTCCTTCTCATGATGTGGTCCTCGCACCGCGCCCTACTCGGAGCCCCCCGTGCCTGTCCATATCCGTTTGTCCGCGCCCGTCCTGGGTGTCTGGTAATATCCGGCATGATCCGCGCGCTTGCACGCACGCTCCATCCGTTCCTTTATAGCCCGCAAATTGCTCCTCCCCTATGTATCCAAACCGGCGCGCCTGCGAACCTTGTCCAGCGCACTACATTCCAAATCCGATCTCCACGGCGGATTGCCGCTCACGCTGCATTCAATGCTGAGCCCAACCCGTCCACTAGGTGATGAGCCAAACAGAGGCTGCTGCTCCGCATACCCTAATGATGAGCCCGCTTGCCTCCAATGCTGAGCGCGCAGCCAAAAAGCAGTTCACAATCCGTGTCTATAAATTGACACCACAACGGGCCCAGCCAGTTGCAAGCAGCGGTCACCATTGCGGGAGCAAGGGCCAGCGGCCCCTGCTCCCTCCCCTTCCCCTGCTTGCCATTGCAAGGGGGAGGGGGTGGCTGGCTGAGTTGAACCAGCCAGCTAGCAATGTGGTGTCAATTTATAGACACAGATTGGGAACTGCGTCGCGGCTGCGCGCTCAGCATTGGAGGCAAGCGGGCTCATCATTAGGGTATGCGGAGTGCTCAGCAGCAGCCGCTGTTTGGCTCCGCACCTAGTGGAGGGGTCAGGCTCAGCATCAAATGCAGCGTGGGTGGTGATCCGCCCCAGAGATCGGATTCCGAAGGTAGTGCACGTGTCACACGACCACACCACGTACTATAGGGCAATTCTTAGATGATCGTGAGCGCAAAGGAATACAAAGTATGAGGGCAAGTGCAAATAGAAAGACCCAGTTGCAAAGTGCAAACTTGGTTATGCCACTCAACAAACGGCGAGATGAATGGAATGTGTTCCAAAGAAGGAAACTCAACATGAGTCTGATGTGATAAATAGGTTGCAGCAAAATGCCAGAACGTATGAAATTAACTAACTGAGGAGACAATCATCAGGCAAGGGGATAGCCCTTATAAGGTAATCCGAAGTGACTAGATACAACCTGGTGATGAGCTAACTACAGGTGGAGCGGTGAGGCAATGAATGACAGGAATGAAATAGGAAATGAAGCAATGGTATAGATCTGAGGTCTTAGCGTAAGTGCAAGACAATAGAATCTGAGCGTACAATTGCATGACAAATTGGGATAGGAGCAAAGGTAATGCCAATGAGAGGTAATAGTGTATGCAGGTTAGGGACTAGTCCAATTGCAAACTATACAGTAGTGATGGCTTGGTTAGACGTAGATGCAAACTAACAAACAATGCATGACGGAAGATGGAAGTCCAAGGCTGTTGATTTGCCAGGGAAGGAGATTGGATCTCATAATGGATGGCTGACCGGTATGGAGTTAACCGCAAAGTTTGCAAGTATATACTGAGTTGGTTGCCGAGATTGGAAGGTCAGCGCAAGCCAGAGGACATAGCGGATTGCACCATTGATGTTGTGCTTTTATTTGTGTCACGCTTTTAGACTGAGGTAGATGGTACTGAGGAGAGAACATTTCAAAGTGGTGAAGACAATAATCCTTCAGTGCCAAGCGTGACAGTTGCCCGGGTATAAAGACGCGAGCTCCTGCAAGCGTTCAGGTAAATTTTATTGATTTCAAGTTGTTTAATTATCACTGTATACCCTTATACGTTACTTAATTTATTACCCAGTAGATTTTTATAAATTTTGTAAGAATGTCGTCATTGTCATCCCGCCGTTCCAAAAACTGAATTTGCCCCAACGAGCAATGTATTCCCAGTACTGCCTTCCGAGGCCTCCGAGGCAAATGCGAGCAATGTCCCCTTTGCAAGGTGGCGTGCAAATTTCCTATAAATGTCGAGTCGACTGTCGCCGGTCCTTCGGAATCATCAAGGGAGATGCGAAGTTGTAGTTCCGCGCCAAGGGTTAATTACAAGATACCACCATTGCCGGAGATCAAATACTTGGGGACTCAAGCTCCTGGTGAGTACTAATCAGGACTAACTAATGAACTTGAAATAGTAACTAATTGTTTGCTTGTTTGCCAGTATTGCCCTGTTTTCAAAGATATACTACCAACACACCACCTTACTGGGGACCGCCGACTGAAATCCCGGGGCCCTAGATGAATGCCAATGTGCAAGGCGAGGTGTCCGGTGCAGAACCGGTAGGAGTTATAACCAAGGAAGCAAGGGAGGGGGAAGAAAAAGCAGCGGAAAGAGAAGCGGGAAATGGAGGAAACAGAAGTGGAGATAACAAAGATGAAGCGGGTGAATTAGAAGAAGGGAATGAAGGAGATGGAAGGGATGAAGTGGCTGGGACAGAAGGGATGGAGGGCCGAGGCAAAGCGGATCCGGTGCAAATTGTATTGCCGGTCAAAACGGATGCAAGGCGCCTGACGGACGATATTGGAGAAGGCACGTTGGGTGGCCAAAGGAAGAGAGCATATGAAGAGCTCATGGAGGAAGGCGGATGGAATGCTTGGCTGAAGCAAGCTTGGGTTGCAAGATGCGAGGAGATTTTCGAGAGGCACATTGTAACGGAAGTGCTGGTACTTCGAAGAATGTCCGCATTGATCAATGATGAAGACCTTGATACCTTTTGGTCCATGGTTGCTGAATTGAAGGGGAATTGGGAGGATGCGGAAAAAGAAATAGAGAAACTTTTTAATTTGATATATATTTTTTTTTTATGATTTATTATTAAGAATAGAAATATTATTATTATTATAATTTTTTTTTTAATAATAAGTGGAAATGAAAGGAAAATGAGAAAAGAATAACACAGTGAGATGGACGAATTAACTGATGAAATGATGGTGAAATAAGATGGGTTTTAATGGGATGGAATATGGAATGGAATGTGATTGATTAAGATAAATGTGGAATGGAATGAAATGGGATTGGATGGGATGAAATGTGGAGTGGAATGGAATGGGATTAGATGGGATGAAATGTGGAGTGGAATGGAATGGGATTGGATGGGATGAAATGTGGAATGGAATGGAATGGAATTTGATGGGATGAAATGTGGAATGGAATGGAATGGGATTGGATGGGATTGGATGGGAAAGAATCATGATTGCTGAGGTTTGCAAGTGTAGCTTGCATGGAATTCTTGAATCAGATTGGGTGAATTGCAAAGGTGATGGGCTGGTTCCCACAAGGTGCGATCTTTGTCGGACTGAAACCCAGACCATTCAACGAGGTATTGAAGTTTTCCTTTGCGTAACCTGGAATCCAGAATACGGCTTACTTCCCACTCTTGATGATTGAGGACAGAGACCGGTTCAGGAGGGGGATGAGTCTTGCCTGGGTATAAGACTCGAGCTGGCTCTAGGAGAGACACATGAAAGACCGGGTGGATACCTTGCCATTTCGCAGGTAAAGTAAGTTTAAAGGTGTTAGGGGAGATGGCTGATTCTACTTTGAAGGGGTTTTGGAGAGTTTGAGAGTTGGGCAAGTGCTGCAAATGTTGCAAGCATCAAGCCATACTTGATCTCCTACTGCAAAGGTTGGAGCCAAAGTGCAAGATTGGTCTGCTTGCTCCTTATAGCCCTGGTTTGCTTCTTCAAGGTTGGTTTGAAGTTGCCATTGAAGGGATTGAATTTGTTCAAGATAATTGGTGGCAGGTTGAGAAGGTGCTACGTGAAGGGAAGAGAAAGTTGGGTTTCTACCATAAAGAGTTTGGAAGGGCAACTGTTTGGTGGAGGAATGAGTGGAGTTGTTGTAGGCAAATTCGGCTGGTGGGAGCCATTGCAACCAGTTGTCTTGTTGATAGGCAACATACATTCAAAGATATTGTTTGAGGATCTGATTAACTTGCTCGGTTTGCCCATCCATTTCCATGTGGTAAGCCATTGATAAATTGCGAGTGATCTTCAAATGTTGGCATAGCAAGGTCCAGAAGCTTGAGACAAACAGAGCTCCACGATCACTAACTATATTATCAGGGAGGCCATGTTTCAAAAATACATATTCTATGAACAAGTTAGCCAAGTCTTCTGAACAGGCCGTCACATTACTGCGTAAAAATAAAGCCATCTTTGAGAAGCGATCTACTATTACTAGAATAGCATCATATCCACTAGAAGAAGATAATTGAGAGATGAAATCCATAGACAGAGAGTGCCAAGGACGAGGCGGAATCGGAAGTGGCTGGAGCAGCCCATACTTCCGGTGTTTTGAGGACTTGTTAAGATTGCAATCATAGCACGCGCTAAAATAGTCTTTTACTTCTTTGGTCATACCAGGCCAGTAGAAGTCTTGTGCAATCAATTGGTAGGTTTTATCCTGCCCATAATGACCAGCAAGCGGAGAATCATGCCATGACTCAAAGATATCTAACTTAATGCAAGAATTATCTGGTAATACTATACAATTATCATAGACTAAAAAGTCATTATCATCTATACTGTAACTACTATCTAATAAGTTTGCATTTTTGAAAAGTTTGATGCACTTGGGGTTGTTGCGTTGAGCTTGTTGGAGTTTGGAAGCCAAATCTTGTAAGCAAGCAATGATCAAACTGAGTTGGGCAGATTGGGTTGAGAAGAGTGTCCTAACATTTTCAGGGTTGTTTTCGGCAAAGGTGCTCCTCCCCCCTGGGTAAACGTTGTCCCGACATGATAAAGCATCAGGAACTACCGCTTGTTTCCCAGGAAGGTACGTGATCCTAAAGTGGAAATCGGAGAGGTATTCGGCCCAACATGCCTGTCTACGTGTGAGGACTTTTGAACTCGTGAAATACTTCAAAGAATTATGATCAGGTAAAAAAATCAAAGGATTCCCTAAGACTCACAAGGTATGAACGCCATTTCTTCAAGCAATAAACGATTGCGAGAAGTTCCTTGTCATGAATCTCATAGTTAAGCTCTGCAGCAAGAAATTTGCAAGACTAGAAAGCTACGGGGTGAAAGAGAGAAGTGGAAGAAGAAAACCGCGAGATGACTCCTGAGATCGCATAGTTGCTTGCCTCTGTTTTGACAATAGTGCAAGCTAGCTTGTTGAAGTGAGCGAGTATTGGAGCAGTGGTGAATGCTTTCTTCAGAGCTTTGAACTCCGAAGCAGCTTGTTTGGTAAAAATAAAAGGAGTGTCTTTTTGAAGAAGGTTAGTAAGATTCACGGTTTTTTTGGCGTAACACGCAATAAACCTTCTATAGAAATTACTGAAACCAAGGAAAACTTGAAGAGATTTAACAGAAGAAGGTGGGGGCCAGTCCAATATGCGTTTTCTCTTGGCTGGGTCCATTGATAGCCCTTGCTGCAAGACTACAACACCTAGAAAATGAAGAGAAGAGGAATGGAACTCGCACTTAGAGGCTTTTGCAAACATGATAAACCAAAGGTAAAGACTCTTGAATGATTTCTAAATCTTCAATCTTGTCATTTTCGATCACCGGATTCAAGGTGCTCACATGGTGCAAGAGGATTAGGGAGCTCAAAATACACCTTTTGGTTGGTGTCTGTTTTTCTTCAAAGGACCAGAAAAGAGGTAAGCTGGATAGGTAAGCAATAACTCCTAAATCTGAAGAGGGAATTTGAGAATGGAGGTCAGTATATTGCAAATCTCCTGGAGGAGAAGTGTCATCCAACTCAATGACAGTGTCAGGTAGGCTGTTTAATTCCTGATTGACGGAAAGTTTAGCTTTCTGGGGGTGCAAGGTTTGAAGGTTAATTACTCCTTCTTGCCAATTCACATCCGGATTCCAGTAAACTAGGAAATCATGGCCTAGAATGGTATCATCCATTCCAGGTATAGCCAAGACAAATAAATCCCATGCAAAGCTGGGGAAATTGGAAAATGCAAAGGTCCATTTTGCCTTTTGGGAAACCCAATAAGAAGGTTCAGTCGCACCACTTACTAGATAGATAGGAGATTTATCTATCTTGGAAAGCGTAAGATTTTTGGAAGTAGCAAAAGATTCACTGATGAAGGAAACATTAGCGCTGGAATCAAGTAATACTTGATAAGGAATGTTTTCCGAATGAAATAGGATAAATCTCAAACTTGGAACACCTAGTGACTCGCAAGTGCAAAGATTTACTCGCGGTGATTTAGATAATGTGTAGTTTTCCTTGCAAGTATCAGAAAAACTACAAGCTAATTTTTTGACTGCTTAGCCGCTTCACGCACTAACCGCTTTTCGCAGCTGTTGACATCATGTTTACCTCCACAATACATAAACAGCCCGTTCTTTTCCGTTCGCAGCCGTTCCTCACTTTGAAGCATCCGGTCTTCCTTGTCCAAGAACTTTAGAGTTTTGGCGACAGCTTTCCCTTTTGAGTTGGAGTTCAAAGTTGGGGTTGGTTTGGTTTGTTTTGGGTTCCTCGTTTTTTGCTTCAAGGAGTCGTCCACCCTTGGAGCCGAGGTGGATGGTCCATGGTTGTTTGGCCGAGAGCAATTCTTGTCATGATAGCCATTATCAAGCTCAATCACTCAATCAATTAGTCGCTGAAGTGAGGTTGTCTTATGACCCCCAACTGCAAGATGTTCAATTAAGCATGCCGGTAAACCCTTTTGGAAATGGAATAGAAGAGCGGCCTTGTTCCACTGGATGCAAGACTGCAAGGTTTGAAAATGAGAAATATAAACGGAAGCTCTACTAATCTCCTTCATAATTAAACTATTAAGTTTGTATTTGGCTTTTTGAACTTCATTGGGATCGCCAAACAGGGTGAACAATTGTTGCTCAAACTTGTCCCAGTTGTTGAGAATACAAGTGGGACTGTCGTTGGACAAAAGTTTGAGGTACAGTTCGAACCACTGCAAGGCTCTACCTCCTAAGAAGGACAAAGCATAAATAACTTTATGTCTATCGGAAGGGAAATTGTTGGAGTTGTTTGAAAAGATGGTTTTACAAGACTGTAGGTAGGATCTGAGCTTATGAGGGTGTTCTCCTGTAAAGTGATTGGGTTGTTTCATGCCCAGAGTGCGAAAACTAGGAGTGCTTGGACTAGATTTCTGGGCACCATGAGTGAGGGCCTGGATCAATGTCAAAAGCAGGGTTGGAGTATTGGGCTTGAGAGCAGTAGTGCAAACCCCTGGTCTACCACAAGTCAAGGTTTCATTGGAAGAATGGTTGGAGTCTGCGAATTCCGTGAGAGTTTCCGTTGGAGCATCCCGTGGAGGAGCCCAAGGATCATTGAGAGGTTCCACAGACGGTGATTTGGAAGGAGGAGAGCTTATTGAGGATACCGCTAAGTCCTTCCCAGCGGGACCAAAGAAATCCGCCCCCCAGGTTTTGGCTATGGCGCAATTTCTGGCCCCAGTTCCACCTACTTCCACGCGTGTTCCGGTTCCTCAACCGCGCCCGCCCCCCTGGTAAGTGAATTGACGGAACTGATGAAGGATTTGAAGATCTGCATGAGCCGTATGGGCCAGCAGCAGCTGCGAGGGCCTCCACCTCACATGGTGGAAGGGTTCTGGCCGCCCGTTACCTTTGTGCCAAGGGGGTGCTTGTACTGCGGGACAAACAGTCATTGGCAATTGGCGTGCAAGGAGCTTACAAAGGATCTCAACGTGGGATTGGTTTGACCAGCGGGGATGGGGTACATGTTTCCAACAGGTGAACAGATTGCAATGGAGCCCAGCCAGCCAACCGCAATGCAGCAGGTGCACACACGGGGTCAGGAGGAGGGAACAACGGCGCAAGCGTCACTAGGCATTGTTACCGGTCCCGGATTGTGGCAACAACCTTAGGTGGAAGCTGAGGTAAGGGTAGTGGCAACGGAAGAGAAGGTGGCGGTCTCAGATAAGATGGAGGTGGATGCAAGGAAGCAACCCCCATTGACCGTTCCAAAACTGGCCGCACGCGTGCCTGCAATTCAGGCGCCGGCAGCAAATCCTGTAGGGAAGAAGAAAGCGGCGGACATTGTGCGTAGGGTGATGGGGAATGAGACTCCGGTCCCACTGACCTTGCGGGAACTGGCAGCTGTGTCTCCGGTGGTGGTCAACGAGATGGTGCAGGAATTGCGGGATTGCGGTCAGGGCAGGGTACCTCAGATGGTGCAGCGGGTTCATGTGGCCCGGAAGGAGGAGGGGCTCCAGGAGTGTGAATTGAAATTGGTTTTGACTCCGCTTGCTTATGTTCCAATGGTCATAGCGGGGAGGAAGGTGTGGTCTATGGTGGACAGCGGTTCAATGGTGAACCTGCTGCCTTCGCGGATGGTGGATGATTTGGGGTTGGTTTGGCGGAAATGCGCAATGGGTCTCCGCGCGCTTAATGGAGGGGAGTGTTGTGTGGATGGGGTAGTTGAGGAGGAGGAGGTCAAGGTCGCAAGGGTCTGTAAGCCTCTTTCTTTTCTTTTAGTTGATTGTGGGGATGTGATTTTGGGATGGCCGTTCATGTTTGGGTTCCAAGCACAAATGTTTTTTGATACGGAGGCGGGAACGGAGGTGTTCAAAGTGGAGTATTCGTCCGGCTGAAGGTTTGAAACAACTATCTGCAATTTCAGGAAAGAAAAGCGGAGGAGAGTGTTCGAGTATGAGGAGGAACTGGACGCTGAGTCGGTCTGGGAGGGGCAACCCTTGGAGGATTTTTTCTAGTCAACCAAGGAGACGGCGCGGAACAAGCTCCGGTTTTGTGCGGGTGGTTGACTAATGAGGAGAAGGGAGGGGGAGGAAGGAAAGTGCAGGGCGCACACGTTGCAGAAGTAAGTCCCTTTTCTCAGTATGCATTACCCAAGGGTTCTATGCTCCAAAAACCTTATCATTGTGCCACACTCGTGAGCAAAGGCAAAAGCCGCGGTTCCGTTCTGCGCAGGACCTACAGAAAAGGAGGCGTGTGGATGATGCGGTGCAACACTGGCAGGTACAAGCCGGTGTCGCGGAAGGTCCGACCAAGGAATGAGCCAATGCCCCAGGAACTGAACGGACTGCTTCAACCAATCGCTTGGTCGCAGGACCCTTGGGTCACGCCGATTAAGGCTTTGGGGTGGGTTACTAGTTCGGCACGGATCACGGAGGAGTGGATTGTAGCTTTCAATTTTGGCCCAACCGGATGGTTGAGTACAGAGGAGCGTGAGTTGCTGGTTTTGGCACTGGTTCTTTGGGAAAGAGTGCTGGTGTTCGGACCTGAAGAGCGGGGGCTTCTGAAAAACAATATTGGCAACCCCTATGTCATCCCCACTGTTGATCACAAGCCGTGGCAGATCAAGCCCATTCCAATACCCCGGGCGGTTGGCAAGAAGTTTCTGGAGTTGGTGCGGGAACGGGTGAAGACTGGCCTTTACAAACAGTCAACGTCTAGTTATTCCAGTCCAATCTTTGCGTTAGTTAAGCAGGACAGAAAGTTGTAAAGGATTGTCCATGATCTGCAGCGGCTCAACTCCTTTGTGATCCGGGACACAGGACGGCCCCCCTGCGTTGATGAGTTCCTTAAGTCAATGGCGGGGCGCACTTGTTATGGTTTAGTGGATGTGATGGGGGGATAGGACCAGCGCGAGTTGGATCCTTGCTTGCGGCCTCTAATGGCATTTGAGACTGGGTTGGGAAGAATGCAGCCAACTTGGCTACCGCAGGGCACAACCAATTCTTTGGCGGTGTACCAGGCGCAAATGGATTGGATCCTGAAAGATGATCTTCTGGCGGGAGTCCAAATCTTCATTGACAACGCGGGCATCAAACTTCCGAAATTCAATTACGGAGGAGCAGAGCTGGTTGGAGTTCACCAGAGTCTGACGTTTTGTATGGGAATACGCGCAGAAGTTGGAAAGCATCCTGTTTTGCATCGAGGAGGCAGGACTGACAGTGTCGGGGAAGAAGTTGGCGGTTTGTGTTCCGGTGCTCAGACTCCTTTGCCATGTTGTTGCTTCCGACGGCCGGCGCATTGCAGAGAAAAAGCGGAACAAGTTCCTCAAATGGCCAACCCTGCGGAAGGTGTTGCATATCCTTCAGTTCTTGGGATTATGTAGCTATTTCCGTATGTTCATCGAGAGGTTTCCGGAGGTGGCAAGCCCTCTCCGATCACTAACGAAGAAAGGGGCGGAGTGGAAGTGGGGAGAAAAGTGCAATTGTGCGTTCCGGAAGCTCAAAGAGATAGTGGGACGTGACATTGTGCTCCCCAATCTTGATTACAATGCAGGAGGAATCAGGCTAGCGGTCAATTCCAGCAAATTTGGCGCGGGGGGGGTTCTCACTCAAGAGGACAACGGCAAGGATAGGCCAGTGCTTTACGGGTCGGTCACCTTCACTCCAACGGAAAGCCAGTACTCTCAGCCAAAGTTGGAGTTGTGCAGGGGCACCAAGATTGCGCGGCGGCTTCTGTATCTCTTGTGGGGGGTTCACTTTGAGCTTTTGGTGGATGCGGAGGCGCTGGCACGGACGATCAATTCCCCGGCATTGCCCAATTTTCCCATGACCCGGTGGGTGGCGTTTCTTCAACTTTTTTCCTTTGCTGTTGTTCATGTTCCGGGGAAAGCGTTCACTGTGCCCAATCATTGTTGCGGTATCCAAGGAACAACCCGTTTGAGGATGCGGAACTGCTTGATGAGCTTTAGCCGTGAGTATTTTGGCTAAGAGGTCATTGAGTGCTTCTACTGAAGGGGATTTCAGGGTTTTCTGGCCCAAGAAACGCTTGATCTCCCTACACTGTTGATATCATCATTTTAAGGGGTGAGGGGAGCATTTCCAGCGAAGAGAGTATGTGAAATTGTAAATAATGTGTTAACTTTCTCATCCATTCTCTCACTGCGTGCGCTCTTGGCCTTACTCCGTAATGGGGAATCCCCAAATGCTATGTCTCCTTCTCTCTTGGCCAAGACCGTCACTTTGATTCTGATCTGTTCACATCTCCTGGTCTCTTGAATTCACTTGTCCTTTTCTGTCCCTCAGTATCTTTTCTCCATTTTTCTTTTCTCCAATCTCTTTTTATTCAAACTTCTACTTCTCATTTGTGCCTGTCTCTCAATTTCTCTGTTGAACAAACCAAGACTGCAAATCCCTCAATAATAAGTCTCTGAGTGGTAAGACTCCAAATCATCTACTCTACTCAACAACTTGATCTGACTCTCTATTACATTCAGCCTGTCTCTATTCCGTCTGATCTTTCTGGCCTATCACCTTTCAATATCTCTCTCAAGCTTGAATAACAGCCATCTCTTCTGAAGTACACTGATGGGCTAATTTTTAGGATCTTCTTTTTCTATGTTATTTGTTTCCTGTGTGATTTCTCATTTCTTATTTTGTTCTTCTATCTTGTTTAGCCCACTGGGTCTGTGTCCTCTAGAAATCCAAGCCAATCTTATCACGGCTAAAAGCCAAAGTTACAAGCAAACTCAACCAGAAAGACAGGACAGAACCAGTAGGAGCAAACAACTACTTTCATCAGGTGGCTCTCAAAGCATCTGTCAACGCCATACCCCCCTTGAATGAAGAGAATAATTCTAAATGGCAAGGCAAAATTCTCATGTTATTTGACCTCAAAGATATCAAGGATGCCATTTCTTGGAACTCTGGCCCAATTTTTTCAAAAAAAGACTGAGAAATCCAAGAAATCATCCTATCAAAACTCAACAGTACAACACATGCCAAAGTTGTTAATTCCTCCAATATCACTTTGTCAAAACTCCTATGGGCCAAGATCACTCAAAGATTTGCGTCTTCAGAGACAGAAAACAGAGCTAGGGTGTTTAATCACTTTCTCCACTCTGCGTTGGATAAAAATGCCATTGAAGGATTCATCACTTCAATGCAAAAGGCCATCACAAGAATGACAGATGTTGGTATAGAATTACCTAAAGATATACTAGCATATCTCCTACCCTTCAAATTTCCCCCTATCCTTGAAAATCTGAAACAGCAAATTATGCATGTAGAGAAAAACCTGACAACGGACGTTGTGGTGCCCCATCCTGGACACCCTGGCCAGTGCGGAGACTTTAATTTTTTTATGATTTTTCCTTATCATCATCCATAGGCATCATTATCAAAAAAAAAAATATTTGATCTGGAATAGGGTTCCATTTGGTTCCCAGCTTCCCAACTGCTCATTCTCTCAGTTGGCAAGGAGGATCTCTGGGTGGTCTTATCCTTACTCTTGTGTTCAAATCCCTGCCTCTCCACTATTCAGCCTTACAACTTTTTTTTTGCCGAGCGCACGGCCAAAAGACCGCCGGGCTTGGCTACTACACCTACCTCCCTCCAAGTGACCTATTGATCCATCCTAGAAGCTTATGGTCCATCCAATCCTCTTGCCTATCAACTCCTTGACAATCTCACCATCCCCAAGGATTTCATCATCATCCTCAATGGATCCATCTCCTCTCCTCCTCTGATCTCATTCCTTTGGATCTTGAGCCTACAACCTATCCTCCTCCATCATGGTGATGCTTCCACTCAGTATCATACCGCCATCCGAGCCATTTGAGATTGTCTCTCCATCATCCTTGACCATTGCTCCTTGATTGACTCCTTTGAATCAATCCTCATTGGTCTACTGCTCTTGTATCCCAACCAATGCCATCAACCTCACATACTCTTGAGCTGCCTTCAAACTCAACCCATCCCAGCAAATCCTCATCTACTCCAATTCAATCAATTCCCAATCCATCTACTCACTACCCCCAATCCAATCCGCACTCTCATTGCTCACTGGTTTCCCGCGCAAGTCTTCTTTTGCCTGCGCGGGTTGGTGATGTGTCCCGCGCCCCTCAAGGATTCTGACCGTGCGGTCATCTGCGGGCCAGCGGTTGCCAAGGGGCATCAGCCTGTCTGCGCGGCCTGTCACCTCACCCTCACCTGCCTGTGCCCACCATTGGCACGGGCTGGTGTTCCTTTCCATCCCCAATCATTCATTTCCTTTTATTATTTCAATCATTATCAAAAAAAAAAAAATCCGTTCTATTTGTAGTATCTCTTGTAAATAGTTAACAGGGACCCATCTCCCATAAAAGGAGGGGCTCTCCCCAGCCTTTTGTTCATCATCCATGGGAGTGTGTGCTTATGTCCCCCCCCTTATTGTGAAATTAGATCCTGATCCTTATCCTGGGTATATCTCTGATTGCCCCCAATCCATTTTTGACCCTTAGTCTTTTCCCCTCTGTGGCCTGATCCTTATCACCAACCAATAGCCTTGCTGGTTGAAGAAAATTCTGTGTTTTGGAATTTTTTGAGTGTGTTATACCACTCCTTGATCCCTTTCTCTGACCATACTGGTCCTGATCCCTGATCATCTTTCTGGAGCCAATCACAATTAATTGAAGAGGTCTCATTAAGCTTAAGACCTGGAGTGTTATACCTCCCTTTATTTCTTTTGGAGTTGCATTCTGTCAGCCTACTCTTGAGTCCCTTGATAGGTGTTGAGGTGCTCCTTGCTTCAAATCAGTTACTGTTTGCTTTCAGAGCTTCTCAAACATTGTGCTTTGTCTTGTACAGCCACCCTCAGTTATCTGGTAACCTTCAAGCCCTTGATTGCAGAGAGTTGGGCAGGTTCATTGAGAACCTGGAGGTTGGTTGGGTTTGAGTTGATTGTCCCCAATCTTCTGCTGACAACCAGAGTTATTAGCTTGTGGGCGTTGTTTACATACAACAGCTTTTGTTCTTTGAACTCTAAGCAGACTTTAACTTCTTTTGTTCAAGTTTTTCCCTGCATAATCTTGTCTCAGATAGTGCTGTTGCATTGCTACCAAACTATTTTCATCTTTATCCTCTACTCCTTGATTCCTCATTTACCAGGTTCTGGACCTTGATCTTGGTTAAATATAAATATTTTTGTAACAATCAGGAGGGCAGCCTAAACAGCACCTTTCCCCTCCACAGAACTGCCAAGGCCTAGCACCGTTTGGATTATTACATTTGGTCCCCCAGGCCGGGATTGAACCAGCAACCTTGGGATTTACAGTCCCATCTTGAAGAATCAACTCCCAAATCCAATCCAATTTCTTTCTTTTTTTTTTGTTTGTTCTTTTTCAGATCTGATCCATGGAGGCAACTTGGTCCAGAAGTAAGTCCTCCCAATTGTGCACCATCTGGGCAAGATCCTTGTTTTTTTTGTGAAACTCTACTCTTGCCACACTTGTGAGCCACCTTGGAACTCTGCTTGTTTGGATCTCTTAGGAACCCTTCAACATGGAATCTGCTGGATCCTCCTCATCTTTTTGGGCCAAGATGGTCAAAATCAAACCTCAGAACAAAAACTTAGGCTTCAATGGGACCAATGTCAAACAATTCCTGGACTCCTATGAGATGGCTGCTGAAGTGGATGGTGCAAGTGAACATGATATGGCTTATCAGTTACAATTTTTTATCTCTTCTGACAAAATTATGGAGGTTATCAAATTGTTTGATGGATTCAAAACTCATAACTGGAGGCTCCTGAAGGAGGCTATGTTGGCCTATTGGGTAAAAATAGATGAAGCCAGATTTTCATTGCAAGACTTGGATGCCCTGGTTCCTCAATGGATCACCAATGGTGGTGTCTCTTCAGCTTAAGATTATTAGTCTTTCAGAAAATGTTGGGATCCTATCCAATCTTACCTCATCAGAAACAATCACATACACAGTGTGGACAAAATTTGATTCCAATTATTCCAATCCTTTTCACCAGGAGTCCAAGAAAGAATTAGGGACAAACTGGTCAAATCTAGATCCATGATCACTACTAGGGATGATTGATTCAAACTTCCTGCTTTTCTGGTTTTGAGGGGAGCAGTGGACAAGGTCATGAAAGGTCAAACTGCCCTCACTTTTGAAAAGACAAGAATTTCTGAACCAGTCCATGCTCCCTCCTTCCAAGAATCCAACAAAATCATGAACAAGATGGAAGCAAATTGTAGACCCAAATTGAATCCCCAGGCCAATAAGGAATCTGCTACTATAGATGAGGTCACTAAATTACTTCAGGCATTTGAGAATCAAATAGATCAGAAAATATCCTCTTTAGCCACTCCTAAACCTGCTAATTCTGTTTGTAAATCTACTATAGTCTGTTATTATTGCCATAGGGAAGGCCATGGTACTGGTAGATGTCCTGAACTCCTGAAGGACAAGGAGGAGAAGTTATTAGAGCAGAAGGGAAATAATTTCTTCCTTCCTAATGGTGCTTTGATCCCTTTTGATTCATCTTGTCCGGTCCGTGATGTGGTGGCTTCATACCAACCACCAACTCCCAAGAAGGCATCCTTGGTCTCTGTGTATTTTTGATCATCCTGTAGAACTCTGCAACCTTGATATCCTCCAGCTATCACTTCTTCCAGCTTCTCTGGCACCTTTCAATCTGATTCAGCTAGGAAACGCCATGAGGAACCAAAAACTCATAAGTCTCCTCCTGTTCCATCCTCAATCATGCAAAAACCCATTAAACATTGATCTTCACCTGAGCCTCCTTCCTCTGATGTGGAAGACATGGAAGTAGAAAGGGAACCACTTATGGAAAGGTTCCAGGACAACTCTGATCTTCCCCCTCTTCAACCTTTCCAACCCTCAGATCCTCTTCCAGCACCTATTTCACCTGATCTTCCTCCCTCCACCCAGCCCAAAGTCTGATTTGAGAGGGGCATCTCCAAGGGCTACCCTAATGCTGTGGAAGGAGTATTAAAGAAAATTTCTGATCTTAAAATCCCTGATCTATCTGTGGCTGAACTCCTTTCAATCTCTCCATCTGTGGCTGAAGGAATGAAGAAATGGTTTTCTCGTTGACATGTGGAGATTGGTCTGGACAAATTAAAGGTCTCCTCTGGTACTATGATGGAGGATTCTGGTGGAAAAAATCCCTCTTCAGATTCCAACATGTATTCCTGTCCTCTTGGATTTCTCCCATGTCATCTTGGTGATTCAACTAAAACGGTTTCTCTCCTTGTGGATTCGGGTTCTCAGCTCAACTTGATTTGGGACTCCATGGCCTGAAAGCTGAAACTTAGCCCAAGGGTCAGTTTCAATTCTGCTGTGTATGGAATAGGGAACCAGTCCTGTGAGCTGGTTGGTATTTCTGAGGATATCCCTGTTTGAATTGGTTGAAATATTGTTGGTACCTGTCACTTCTGGATCACTCGTCTGGATGGTCCCATGATCTTGGGAAGGCCTTTCTTAATGGACTTTGGTGCTACCCTGATGTTTTCTGATCAAGTTGGGGAGAGAATTCTCCTCCCTGATGCTTATGGCAGAAAGATTGAAGTTCCTCTTTGTTCTCTGGATTCTGGTCGTTGGGAAAGAGACTTCCCTGGTCATCCTCCCAAATCTGTCCTGAAGGGAAAGCAGAAAGAAAACTCTCATTCCTCTCATCCTCATTTCTTAGCAGAATAGTTGGCCCTACTGATAGTTGTAGTTCTTCTCAGCCTCAGACTTCAAAACATGGACCAACTCCCACCTCAGAGGCATATCTTTCTTTTTCCTTGTCATTTCCTTCTCATCCAAATAGGTCAAAAATCAAACACATAAAAAATCCGAAAAATCCAAAAATATTTCTTCTCTTTCTGGATCTTTTGTATCTTCTTTTCCTTTTTCTTTTCAGCCTGATCAATCATCCTCTATTCCAGTTTCGAATCTCCGCAATGAGTCTAAACTAGATCTTGTTCTTAATTCTTTTCTTGGTGGCTTTTGTATGAAGGAGCATGGTCTTAGGTGGAGGCAATTTGGGGTAGAAGTAAGTCCTCCCAATTGTGCACCATCAGGGGCTTCTACAACTGTCCTTTTCAAAACTCTACCCTGTGCCACAAATGTGAGCAATGTGTTACCTTTTGGATCCTCTTTTATGGAGAAGGCACCTTTCAAGGACGCAGCAGAACATCAAAATTGGAAGATGTTGGAACATGGTCTCAGTTTTTGTATTCAGGTCTCACTGGTCAATTCTTGGAGAAAGAAAGGATTCATCTCCTTGGCCACTAAGTACAAACCAGTTGCAAAGAAGGTCCAGCCAGTCAACCCACCAATGCCTCTCAACCTCAACCCTCCCCTTATACATCTTCCTCTATCCCGCAATCCTTACTATGGTCTATCCCAAACCCTCACTGGTCCATTCATTCCCTCTGGTTGGGTCACTGAAGAAGTCTGAAAGTGGTCAACTTTGGTCCAGATGGATGGCCTCTTCCTGATGAGTTAAATTTGATCAAAAATATCCTAGCTCTTAGGGAAAAATCCATTGCTTTCTGTGAAGGAGAGACAGGTCTCTTGAAAGAGTCCTATGGCCTACCCTATATCATCCCAGTAGTAGAACATTATCCCTGGCAAAAGAAAAAAGATCCCAATCCCTTCTGCTAAAGTCAAAAAATTCATCAAGTTGGTCCGCAAATGAGTCCAAACCAGTTTATACAAACAATTGACTTCTAGCTATTCCAGTCCTGTTTTCTGTGTCCTGAAAAGTAATGGTAAACTTAGAATAGTACATGATTTCCAGCCTCTAAATAAGGTTACTATTAAAGACTCTGGTATCCCTCCTGCTACTGAAGAATTTGTTGAATCCTTCTCTGGGAGAGCTTGCTATGGTCTAGGTGACATTATGGGTGGCTATGACAAACAATCCTTGCATCCTATTTCTTGTCCCCTCACTACTTTCAATACTCCCCTTGGTAGTTTCAAACTTACTTGGTTGCCTCAAGGTGCCACCAATTTGGTTGCAGTCTATCAGGCTCAGATGGTTTGGATCCTCCAGGATGAAATCCCTGATCATGCTGGTATCTTTATCAACAATGGCGGAATTAAAGGTCCAGTTTCTGACTATAAGAATGAGCTCTTGACCTGGCATTCAGGAATCCGTCAATTTATCTGGGAATATGCAACCACTTTGGAAAGGATCCTGTTTCAAATCAAGAATCTGGTCTCACTGTCTCTGGATCCAAACTGGCCGCCTGTGTCCCTGCTCTGGAAATTGTTGGTCATGTGGTCTGCAAGGAAGGAAGAAGAATGGCTCCATCCAAAGTCAACAAAATTCTCTCTTGGCGTACTCCCATTAATCCAACTGAAGTCAGAGGGTTCCTAGGTGTTGTGATCTATTTTCAAATTTTTATCCCTTCTCTGTCCAAAATCTGTATTACCTTGTGTTGCTTAACCAGGAAGGATGCTAATGGCTTTGGACCCAAGCTTGCAAAAGATCATTCCAGACACTCAAAACAATTGTTGGGAAAGACATTGTTTTGAAAAAGATCACTTATGAACCTGGAGCTGGCAAGATCAAGCTGGCAGTGGACTCTAGTTATCAATCTGTTGGGGCTGTCCTTACTCAGGAAGATGAAAATGGTTTGGATTGTCCTGCTCTGTATGAATCTCTTCTTTTCTCAGATGTGGAATCCAGGTACTCCCAGCCAAAAATGGAACTTTGCGGTCTGGCCCAAATGTTGAAGAAGCTCCAGACTGTCCTTTGGGGTCAACACTTTGAGTTACAAGTTGATGCACAATCCATTATTGAAATGATCAATGCCCCCAGTCTTCCAAATGCTCCAATGACTCGTTGGGTGACTTTAGTCCAGTTGTTCTCTTTTGATATTGTTCACAGGCCTGGAAAATCTTTCACCATGCCTGATGGTTTTTCTCGACCCCTCTTGGAGATGAAGAATCAGATTTTGGAGTGGATTCTGACAAGGAGGAGCCTTTAATTTTCCCTGTCTTCACCTTTTCCTCCCAAGATTATTCTGGCTTCCAAAAAGGGTTCTGGCTTAAATTAGAGCAGTACCTTTCCACCCTCCAAAGGCCTCCTGATATCTCTGCTAAGGATTTTTGATCTCTCAAGAGTAAGTCCTCCAACTTCTTTATTCAAGGCACTAGGCTTATGAAAAGAGGGAATCCTTGTGCCCTTATTGTGGTCACTATCCCTTCTAAACAAGATTTGATCCTGGAAAGTCTCCATGAAGGCCTTGGTCATTGTGGGGAAACCAAAACTTATCAACAAATATCCAAACAATTCTGGTGGCCCTCTGAAGAAATCAGTCTCTCAATGGTGCAAGAGTTGTGAAATGTGCCAGAAACGTGATCTTAGGCGCCCAGCCAAAATTTGTTACCCCACTGGAGAGTCCACTGTCTTTGGGAGGATTGCTATGGATGTGGTTCACATTGAGGCTGGTGGAGCTAAGTACCTCATTGTGGCTAGAGATAATTTTTCTGGATGGGTTGAAGCAAAGTTTCTTAAGAACCTCAGCTCTGAATCAGTAGCAGCTTTCCTTTATGAGACTTGGACAATGCGTTATGGCTTGGCAAGATTTTATTTGACTGATGGTGGCTCAGAGTTTTGTGGTAAACTGGCTGATATGATCCAATCACTTCCTGGTCAACATAGGGTGACCAATCCTTATTATCCTGAAGGCCAAGGCATGGTGGAAAGAGGCCATGCTCTTTTGAAGGCTGCTCTTGTCAAACTGGCTGGTGAAAGTGGCAAGAATTGTTGCAAATTCCTCCCCCTGGTCGTCTTCTCTGATCGAATTTCAACTAAACAAACCACTGGCTACTCACCTTACAAAATCATTTTTTTCAAAGGCCTGTCCTTCCTCTGGATCTGGAAATGGAATCTTTCTTAGGTATTTCTTGGGAAACGGTTTCTTCCACCACTGATCTATTATTTGCTAGATCCAAGCAGCTGGAAAGGAGTGAAGATGTCCGTAGTGAAGCTTATCAGAAGATGATGGAGTCTAGGGAAAAATCAGTTCATTATTGGGAAGAGAAGCATTTGAAGCAAATCAGGGATCCCTTGAACCCTGGGGATCTAGTCTTAGCTTATAATTGTTCCTTGGAAACTCAGTGGGGAAAGCTTTTCTCTAACCGCTGGAATGGTCCTTACCAAGTGGTCCATCAAGTTAGAGGTGGATCATATGTTTTGGAGGAACTGGATGGTACTCAGATGGCCAGAAGGTTCTCTGCTGATCAGGTCAAGAAATTTCATTCTTGTGGAGGCAACTTGTTCCAAAAGTAAGTCCTCCCAATTGTGCACCACCAGGGTCATCTGCTGCGTTTTGTTGTGAAACTCTACTTCATTCCACGCATGTGAGCACCTGGGACACCTTCTTCATTTTATCTCCGCCACTTCTAGGATTTTCCTTTGGATGGATTGGCATATTCTTTTTAATCACTCTCAAGATCAAAATGGCCCTCCTTGGTTTCAATCATCTTTCTTTCCTTTGTTTTTTTATGGCATCAAACTCAGGTGCAGACTAGGGACAGTCTGTAAGTTGGGGAGAGATGTGGTGCCCCATCCTGTACACCCTGGCCAGTGCGGAGACTTTAATTTATTTATGATTTTTCCTTATCATCATCCATAGGCATCATTATCAAAAAAAAAAATCTTTGATCTGGAATAGGGTTCCATTTGGTTCCCAGCTTACCAACTGCTCATTCTCTCAGTTTGCAAGGACAATCTCTGGGTGGTCGTATCCCCGCTCTTGTGTTCAAATCCCTGCCGCTCCGCTATTCAGCCTTACAACTTTTTTTTTTCCAAGTGCACGGCCAAAAGACTGCCGGGCTTGGCTGCTACACCTACCTACCTCCAAGTGACCTATTGATCCATCCTAGAAGCTTATGGTCCATCCAATCCCCTTACCTATCAACTCCTTGACAATCTCACCATCCTCAATGATTTCATCATCATCCTTGATTGATCCATCTCCTCTCCTCCTCTGATCTCATTCCTTAGGATCTCAAGCCTACAATCTTTCCTCCTCCGTCACGGTCATGCTTCCACTCAGTATCATACCGCCATCCGAGCCATTTGAGATTGTCTCTCCATCATCCTTGACTATTGCTCCTTGATTGACTCCTTCAAATCAATCCTCATTGGTTTACCGCTCTCATATCCCAACCAATGCCATCAACCTCACATACTCTCAAGCTGCCTTCAAACTCAACCCATCCCAGCAAATCCTCATCTACTCCAATTCAATCAATTCCCAATCCACCTGCTCACTACCCCCAATCCAATTTGTGCTATCATTGCTCACCAGTTTCCCGCGCAAGTCTTCTGTTGCTTCCGTGGGTTGGTGATGTGTCCTGCGCCCCTCAAGGATTCTGACCGCGCGGTATCTGCGGGCCAGCGGTTGCCACGGGGGGTCAGCCTGTCTGCGCGGCCCGTCACCTCACCCTCACCTGCCTGTGCCCACCATTGGCACGGGCTGGTGTTCCTTTTCATCCCCGCTCATTCATTTCCTTTTATTATTTCATTCATTATCAAAAAAAAAAACCGCTCTATTTGTAGTATCTCTTGTAAATAGTTTACAGGGACCCATCACCCATAAAAGGAGGGGCTCTCCCCAGCCTTTTGTTCATCATCCATGAGAGTGTGTGCTTATGTCCCCCCCCGTTATTGTGAAATTAGATCCTGATCCTTATCCTGGGTATATCTCTGATTGCGCCCCCAATCCATTTTTGACCCTTAGTCTTTTCCCCTCTGTCTCCTGATCCTTATCACCAAACAATAGCCTTGCTGGTTGAAGAAAATTCTGTCTGTTGCAATTTTTTGAGTGTGTTATACCACTCCTTGATCCCTTTCTCTGACCATACTGGTCCTGATCCCTGATCATCTTTCTGGAGCCAATCAAGATTGATTGAAGAGGTCTTATTAAGCTTAAGACCTGTAGTGTTATACCTTCCTTTATTTTCTTTGGAGTTGCATTCTTCCAGCCTACTCTTGAGCCCCTTGAGAAGTGTTGAGGTTATCCTTGCTTCAAATCAGTTACTGTTTGCTTTTAGAGCTTCTGAAACATTGTGCTTTGTCTTGTACAGCCACCCTCAGTTATCTGGTACCCTTCAAGCGCTTGATTACGGAGAGTTGGGCAGGTTCATTGAGAACCTGGAGGTTGGTTGGGTTTGAGTTGATCATCCCCAATCTTCTGCTGACGAACAGAGTTATTAGCTTGTGGGCGTTGTTTACATACAACAGCTTTTGTTCTTTGGACTCTAAGCAGACTTTAACTTCTTTTGTTCAATTTTTTCCCTGCATAATCTTGTCTCAGAAAGTGCTGTTCCATCGCTACCGAAATATTATCATCTTTATCCTTTACTCCTTGATTCCTCATTTACCAGGTTCTGGACCTTGATCTTGGTTACATCTAAATATTTTTGTATCACTCAGGAGGGCAGCCTAAACAGCACCTTTCCCCTCCACAGAACTGCCATGGCCTAGCACAGTTTGGAGTGTTACAGTGTGTTCAATCAACTAACCCAATATAATAACAAGAGAAAGGAGCAATCAACTATCACTAAACCCTCAACAGATGTCTCTCTGGTTGCCACTAAGACCCAAGGTAATAAGGATGAAAAGAGGATCGAGATGAAATGCCAAGAGGGATACCACAACCCTAACACTCCCCACTCCGAATCTTTGTTCTTTCATTTACATCCTCAGGTTGCTCCAGAGTGGTGGATAGAGCAAAAAAACAATTGTAAAAACAAAACAAAAAGGAATCCTACAATTAATTACCATGCTCTACTTACTCTATGGATCAATGTGGACAACAACCCCAATCTTCTTGTAGACTTGGGAGCAAATGTTCATATCTTTAAGAATTTGAAACTCTTCTCCACCATCAGACTCCAGGATGAACCGGATGAAATACAGACAGGCAAGCTAGAAGCTAATCTTAAGATACGCGGTACAGGAATGGTTAGGCTAGAATGGAGCAACTTGGTTATCACTCTTGAAGACTGCGCGTATGTTCCAGATATTGTTGTCAACCTATTTAGCCCCAGACTCCTTGCCAAGAAAGGCTGTTCTATTCCTCAAGTTTGCAACAGATTCTCTGTGGTTTGCAACAACCAACTCTTACTGAAAGGCTTGATCCAAGACAATCTATTCATAGTTGAAAGACCATGATCTGCTGACCCGCATCAAGGTTTGAATCTTTCAGATCAACTTCCTAGTCCTACTCTTCCTCTTCTCAATATCCACCAGATGTATGGACACGCTTCACTCTCCACTCTCAAGCCTCTGATAAAAGATCTCTAAACCAATGAAGAACTCCAAAATTTCCACTGAAACAGCTGTGTAAAGAGCAAAATTACAAGATTGCCATTTTCCCGTTCCTCTACCCCCGTCAGTAAACCTCTAGATAGAATCCATCTTGATTTTTTTTGTCCAATCAGCCCTCAATCTAAGGCCAGTCATAAATATCTTCTTACTCTGGTCAATAGTTACACCTGCTAATTAGCAGCATTCCCTCTTACATCCAAGGAAAAAACACCTGAAACTATGATCAACATCCTTGAAACTGAAAAAAAAAATTAAATTACTAACCTTCCAAAATTTTCTCTGATAAAGGTACTGAGTTTACCAATTCTACTCTCAAAGAATTTGCTAAGAAGAAACACATCAAAATTCTTACATCAGACCCCTATCACTCTCAAAATAACAGGCAAGAAGAAAGGGCTAATAGAACTATAATAGAATCCGCTTGAGCCACCTTCTCTTCATCCCAATTGGCAAAGAATTACTGGAACATTGTAGTTTGCAGCTGCTGCTTTATGCTCAACCAGATCCCAAGAGAAGGTATCCAATCTTCTCCCTTGGAAATTATTTTTGGTAAGAAACTTCCCACTTATTATTTAAAACCCATAGGCTTGTCTGCTATTTATCTCGCCAATTGACTTCAGAAAGGTTGGAAATTTGACAAAAAAGGTCTTGAACGAGTGCTGATTGGATTTAATCCTACCTTCCACTCAAATCTGATCCTCAACTATCTTGGAGGCATTTTCAAAACTAAACACATCAAATTTCTCAAAAAACAATTAAATGATTTTCCCTTCCTTGAGTCTCCTGGATTAGATATTTTCTCTCAACCCAACTTAGACTCTAATGAGAATGACTTTTCTTCCATTGACAAGCAATATTCAATCCAAGAACCTAATTCACAATTAATTGAATCCGACTCGGATCAAGATGAGGTTCACTCTTTCAATTCTCAAAGTTCAGACTCTCTTCCTATTGCCGCACCTGAACCACCAGCTTGAGGGGCAAATCTAAGACCTAGACACGAAATTCAGAAACCCCAAAGATAAGGGTTTCTGTCATGCCTCCCACTTAGGACTTATTGTCTTCATCACTTTGACATGTGCTCTCCTCAGTACCATCTACCTCAGTCTAAAAGCGTGACACAAATAAAGCACAACATCAATGGTGCAATCCGCTACTTCCTCTGGCTTGCGTTGACCTTCCAATCTCAGTGACCAACTCAGTATATACTTGCAAAATTTGCAGTTAACTCCATACCGGTTGGCCATCTATTATGAGATCCAATCTCCTTCCCTGGCCAATCAACAGCCTCAGACTTCCATCTTTGGTCACGCACTGTTTGTTAGTTTGCATCTATGTCTAACTAAGCCATCATTACTGTACAGTTTGCAATTGGACTAGCCCTTACCCTGCATACACTATTACTTCTAATTTGCATTACCTTCAACTTCATTTGCTCCTGTCCTAATTCATCATAAATTTTTACGCTCAGATTCTATTGTCTTGCACTTACGCCATGAACTGGGATATGGTTGTACTGCTGCTTCATTTCCTATCCCGTTCCTGTCATTCATTGCCTCACCGCCTTCAACTGTAGTTTGCTCATCACCAGGTTGTATCTAGTCACTTTGGATTACCTTATAAGGGCTACCCCCTTGCCTGATGATTGTCTCCTCAGTTAGTTAATTTCATACATTCTTTCATTTTGCTACAACCTAGTTATCACATCGGACTCAGGTTGAGTTTCCTTCCTCAGAACACATTCCATTCCTCTTGCCGTTTGTTGAGTGGCATAACCAAGTTTGCACTTTGCAACTGAGTCTTGCTATTTGCACTTGCCCTTGCACTCAGCATTCCTTTGCGCTCACAATCATCTAAGAATTTCCCTATAGTATGTGGGGTGTTCGTGTGACAGTAAATCAGACAGTAAATTAACTAACTCAACTCATCTATTGTAGCTTGCCAACCTATATTAGACTTCTTCTTCTCGATGTCACGTACTCGCTCAACCGGGAATGCTTCCCTCGCCCCTTACAATGATGATATCCATTGGGTAGGAAGAACCAGCGTTCCCCGGGCCCAACAACCCTTAGATCCCGTTCCTCCTTCTAAATTGCCATCTGTTGAACCCCTTGATGGTCCTTGGACTCCTCCAGGGGATGTTCCGACGGACCCTCTTGCGGAATTCGCAGATTCCAACCATTCTTCCAATGAAACCTTGACTTGTGGTAGACCACGGGTTTGCACTACTGCTCCCAAGACCAATGCTTTGACCCTGCTTTCAAAATTGATCCAGGCCCTCACTCATGGTGCCCAGCAATCTAGTCTAAGTACTCCTAGCTTTTGCACTCTGGGCATGAAACAACCCAATCACTTTCCAGGAGAACACCCTCATAAGCTTATATCCTACCTACAGTCTTGTAAAATCATCTTTTCAAACAACTCCAACAATTTCCCTTCCAACAGGCATAAAGTTATGTATGCTTTGTCCTTCTTAGGAGGTAGAGCCTTGCAGTGGTTCAAACCGTACCTCGAACTTTTGTCCAACAACAGTCCCACCTGTATTCTCAACAACTGAGACAAGTTCAAGCAACAACTGTTCACCCTGTTTGGCAACCCCAATGAAGTTCAAAACACTGAATACAAACTTAATAGTGTAGTTATGAAGGAAAATAGTAGAGCTTCCATTTATATCTCTCACTTTTGAACCTTGCAGTCTTGCATCCAGTGGAATGAGGCCGCTCTTCTTTTCTATTTCCGAAAGGGTCTACCGGCAAGCTTAATTGAACAGCTTGCAGTTGGGGGTCATAAGACAACCTTGCTCCAGCAGCTAATCAATCAAGTGATTGAGCTTGATAATGGCTATCACAAAAAGAATCGCTCTTGGCAAAATGACCATGGACCATCCACCTTGGCTCCAAGGGTGGACAACTCCTCAAAGCAAAAAGCAAGGAACCCAAAACCATCCAAACCAACCCCAACATCAAACTCAAACTCAAAAGGGAAAACCGTCACCAAAACTCCAAAGTTCTTGGACAAAGAAACCGGGATGCTATGGAACAAGGAACGGCTACAAAGGGAGAAAACGGGCTGTGTAAGTATTGTGGAGGAAAACATGATGTCAACAGTTGTGCAAAGCGGTTAGGGCGTGAAGCGGCTAAGCAGTCAAAAAATTAGCTTGTAGTTTTTCTGATACTCGCAAGGAAAGCTACACATTATCTAAATTACTGCAAGTAAATCTTTGCACTTGCAAGTCACTAGGTGCTCCCAGTTTGAGATTTATCCTATTCCATTCCAACAACACCCCTTATTGAGTCTTACTTGACTCCGACGCTGATGTTTCTTTCATCAGTGAATCTTTTGCCACTTCCAAAAATCTTACACGTTCCAAGATAGATAAATTTCCTATCTGTTTAGTAAGTAGTGCGACTGAACCGTCTTATTGGGTCTCCCAAAAGGCATAATGGACCTTTTCATTCTCCAATTTCCCCAGCTTCAAATGGGATTTTTTTGTCTTGGCTATACCCGGAATGGATGATACCATTCTAGGACATGATTTCCTAGTTTACTGGAATCTGGATGTGAATTGGCAAGAAGGAGTAATTAACCTTTGAACCTTGCACCCCCAGAACACTAATATTTCCTTCAAACAGTAATTAAACAGCCTACCTGACACTGTCATTGAGTTGGATGACACTTTTCCGCCAGGAGATTTGCAATATCCTGACCTTCATTCCCAAATTCCCTCTTCAGATTTAGGAGTTATTGCTTACCTATCCAGCTTACCTCTTTACTGTTCCTTCAAAGAGAAACAGAAACCAACCAAACGGTGTATTTTGAGCTCCCTAATCCTCTTGCACCATGCAAGCACCTCAAATCCGGTGCTTGAAGATCACAAGATTGAAGATTTAAAAATCATTTGAGAGTCTTTACCTTCAGTTTATCATGAATTTGCTGACGTCTTCTCAGCTGCAAGAGCAGATAAACTGCCTCCATCCCGTCCTTAAAATCAAAAGATCAAACTTACTGGCCCACCTCCGGCACCAGGACCAGTTTACTCTCTCTTGACGCAAGAATCAATTGCGCTTCAAGACTACATTGCGGAAAATGTAGCAAAAGGATTTCTTCAAACAAGCGATTTGAATAACGGTTCACCTGTCCTATTTGTTGCAAAAAAGGATGGCGGACTTTGCCTTTGTTTTGACTACAGGAAAATGAACCAGGTAACCCGGAAGAATGCCTATCCAGTACTGCCTATGTTGCATCTCCTCACCCTCCTCCATGGAGCTGCTTATTTCTTGAAGTTAGAACATCAAGGTGCCTATAAACTAATTTGCATTATGAAAGTTCATGAGTATTTTAACGCGATGAGAACCCGGTTTGGCAGTTATGAGTATACTGTCATGCCTTTTGGCCTCTGTAACGCTCCTTCCACTTTTCAACATTTTGTCAACAACATTTTCTCAAATCTTGTAGGTAAATACCTTGTGGGATATCTAGATGATATACTAGTCTACTCAAGGAACCTCAAAGATCACTTTTCACATGTGCCAGAGGTTCTGCAGCGACTTTGCAAGAATGACCTGTTTGCGAAAGCCCCTAAGTGCAAATTCCATTCCTCTTCTCTTCGGTTTATAGCTGTCGTAGTCTTGCAGCAAGGACTATCAATGGACCCAGCCAAAAGCAAATGCATATTGGACTGGCCCCCACCTTCTTTGGTTAAATCCCTTCAAGTTTTCCTTGGTTTCATTAATATTCATAGGAGGTTTATTGAGAGTTACGCCAAGAAAACCGTGAATCTTACTAACCTTCTTCAAAAAGACACTCCTTTTTTTTTCACCAAACAAGCTGCTTTTCAATGAAAATGCCACCAAAGGATTCATCACTGAAATGAAAAAGGCCATCAAAAGAGTGAAGGATGTTGCTAGAGAATTACCTAAGGATATACTAGCATATCTCCTACTCTTCAAATTTCCCCCTATCCTTGAAAATCTGAAACAGCAAATTATGCATGTAGAGAAAAACCTGACAATGGATGTTGTGTTCAATCACCTCACCCAATATAATAACAAGAGAAAGGTGCAATCAACTACCACTAAACCCCAACAGATGTCTAATCTATATGATCAAAGATGACAAATTTTTAAATACCTTTCAGGAAAAGTAGAGAAAGAAAACCATTTTCATGCTCCAAAATTAAGAGTCATTTCCTTCACCATTCCAAAATATCCTTTTTGTCAGTAAAATATACCTCAGTCCATAAGTGTGACACAAATAAAGCACCACATCAATGGTGCCTTCTGCTTAATACATCCTGCTTGCATAACAAATTTCCAATCTTTGCAACTCATTATATACTTGCAAATTGTTTAAGTTGAATCTAATCCAGTTGACCATCCATTCAAGATTTTCTTTTCTTCCCCTGGGCATCATTTACCCTTGTACTTCCATTATCTTTCACACAAAAAATAAGTAGGAATAATGCATAGATAGCAATATCAAATGTATAGTTCCACCAACAGACCAGCGCCCTTCCCTGCATAAAAAAAATCCATTCATTCAAATTTTACCCACATGTCATTCCTTCCATGTCTCACCCATTCATCCTGTAGTCTCAAATTCTATTTTCTTGTACCTGTTCTAAAAACTTGCAAATTTCTGCACTATCTATTTCATTTTCCAACCAATTTCCTTTGAATCATTGCATCCTTTCTCTCTAGCTGTAGATGGCCATCCACAAGGTTGTATCCAAAAACCATTGAATCAAGTTATGAAGGCTACAACTCCTGACTAAAGAGTTTCTCCTGAGTTAGTTAATTTAATATATTCTTTCATTTTTCTAAGATAAGTCATCCCATTGGGTTTTTCCTTGATTCCCTTCAATTTGAAAACTTCATCCCTCCTTCTGTTTTTCAAGCCATTGAACCCTTGGTTTTCACTTTGCATTTAGCCTCACTATCTTGCATTTATTATTTGAAGTCAGCCTCTACTAGTTTCCCTCATGATCATCTAAAAAGTGGGATGGTTGGGTGAAAACCATCAAAAATGGGCTGAAATTCCCTTCAGAGGCCTTGGAGCTGCCACCATCAAATGCGGAAAAAGCAAAATCAAACTAGAAAACACTGCATGGATGCCTGAATCTAGTGTCAACTCATCTCAATGGGTGCCATGCTTACTAAGGGCTGCAAAATTTGAGTCATCCTCCAGCCAACTCCTGCACAGTTCAACCTGCAATGCAAGGGTCAAATATTCTTGGAAGGGGTAATCCCAAAGAAACTCTTAATCATCTCTACCCCACACTGGTTCCCAGCTGCCTGCTACCAGTCTAAAATTAATCAAGAAAATCTTGACAGAAGATTTTCACATGCAGGGTCTGAAAGAATGTAGAATTTTGTAGTAAATTTCATCAGCTCAGAGGAAAAATCAACCTTAAATTGTACTTCCTGAAAAAAGATCAAGAAAACCCAAGCTCCCTTCAAGGATGACCAGAAATCTGCAAAAAAGTCTTTGATTGTCTTAAGGTTGACCTGATTGGTCCTCTGAACCCCACCAGTAAGAGAGGCAATCTCTATGATTTCACCATGTTCAATCACAAGTCAGGATACAAAACCTCCTTTCCTATTCCTAGGAATGACTGTGCAGAGGTCAGAATTATCTTTGTGATCAAAAAGGAAGCTAAATATCAAATTATATATCCCATAAATTTAGTCACTGGTGAAGGTGGCAAATTCCACCTGCAGCGTGGAGTGCTGCTGTCCCTGTCAGGCCACCTGGCTGGTTGCGGAGGCCCTGTTGGGTTGCACCCCCATGTTCTGGCGGCCCCTGCCTCCTCCCCTGCCCTCACTTGGTTGCAAGGGGCAGGGAGGATGCCATGTCCCTCCTCTACCAGACCAGCCAGCTGGTCACAGAAAATATGACCATCAAGGTGGGAGCAGACTTGATAAGCCCCCCTTCTCAAGACTGATTAAGATTGGGCCATCTCCCCCCCCCCCTCTGTTACCAAGGGGGAGGCAACCAATGAGGCTAGGTGGGCCTGACCACCACCCAGACCACCTTCTTTGTGACGTCCCCTGGGGGTATTGAACCCCAGGGCCCCTGAAGGGGGATTTCATCACCTCCCCAGGGGATTTGAGAAAAGGAGGGGGCGGGGGGTGCACATGCCTGTCAGTAACACCACCCCCTCATGAGTTCTTGGGAAGACCCAGAGTGATTCTGGGTCCACCCTGACCATTTTTCCTGGTTTCAGGAGGCAACCAGGCCTGTGAGTGTACAGAAAGGGCCAGAATGGTAAGAAGAGAGATGTAACCAGGTAACAGGGCTGGTTCTAATAGATAAACAGCCAGGGTCTGAAAATAAAGGGGCTGGTTCAGCCCTGTGAGGGTGGAAACAGAAAATTTGACCAGTAGAGGCTGGTTGAATGGGTTAAGAACTAATGCCAAGTGAGATTAGTAAGCCAAAAGCAAGTAAAAAGGCTTGTAGATCCTGTAGACCCCATTTGGGGCGGAATCTTTGCCTTCTGCTTGTTATTACATGAGCTCAACATGAGCACCATCTTTTGTATGTAAGGATCTCTTCTCCCTGCTGTTTTCCATCCATTCATTCATCAATTTGTTCACATTCACAAGTGTCCCATTTCCTCTGCCTTAGATTTGTGAGAATAAAAAGCCCAAAAGGTTAGTCAAAGAGCATTATTTGAAGCAAACAAAATTCTGAGGCAATAATGTCTTATGATTGATCCCAAATCTGAGGCAGAGGCAATGGCTCACTTGTGAATGTGAATTAATTGATTAATGAATGGATGGAAATCAGCAGGTAGAAGAGCTCCTTAAATGCCACAGATCGTGCTCATGTGGAGCTCATGTAATGACAAGAAAAAGGCAAAAATTCCGCTCTAAATGGGCTCTACAGGCTCTAAAAGCCCTGCACCTTGGTTTGGTTTACTCAGCTCACTTGGCCTGACTTCTGAACCCTTACAACTAGCGGTTACCAGCAAAATTTTGTTTTTCCACTCTCACAGGGCTGAACCAGCCCCTTGCTCTTCAGACCCTGGCTGGTTTTCTATTACAACCAGCCCTTTTACCTGGTAAGATCTTTCTTCTGGGCCTTTCTATACACTCACATCCCTGGTTGTAGGAGGCAAAAAGGCCTGTGAGTTCACAGAAAGGGCCAGAATGTTAGAAGAGAGATGTAACAAGGTAACAGGGCTGGTTATTATAGACAAACAGCCAGGATCTGAACAGCAAGGGGCTGGTTCAGCTCTGTGAGGGTGGAAAAGCCAAATTTGACCGTTAAACTCTGTTTGAAAGGGTTCAAAATCAATTCCAAGTGGGCTGAGTAAGCCAAAAACAATAACAGGGCTTGTAGAGCCTGGAGACCTCATTTGGGGCCAAATTATTGCCTTTTGCTTGTCATTACATAAGCTCCACATGAGCAAAATCTTTTGTATATAAGAAGCTCTTCTCCCTGATGTTTTCTATCCATTCATTCATCAATTAATTCACATTCACAAGTGTGCCATTGCCTCTGCCTCAGATTCAGGATCATTCTTAAGACATTATTTTATCAAAATTTTATTTGCTTTAAGTTGTGCTCTTGGACTAACCTTGTGGGCTATTGATTCTCACAAATCTGAGGCAGAGGCAATTCCACACTTGTGAATGTGAATGAATTGATGAATGAATGGATTTAAAACAGCAGGTAGAAGATCTCCCTATATAAAAAAGATGGTGCTCATGTGGAGATCATGTAATGACAATCAAAAGGCAAAGATTCCGCCCTAAATTGGGTCTAAAGGATATAGAAGCCCTGCTACTTTATTTTGGCTTTCTCAGCCCACTTGGAATTAGTTCTGAAACCTTTCAACCAGCCTGTAATGGTTAAATTTGGTGTTTCCACTCTGACAGGGATGAACCAGCCCTTTGCTGTTCAGACCCTGGCTATTTGTCTATGAAAACCAGCCCTGTTACCTGATTAAATCTCTCTTCTTATAGTTCTGGCCCTTTCTGTACACTCGCAGGCCTGGTAGCCTCCTGCAACCAGGCCCCTGGCCCTTAAAATGGCCAGGGTGGACCCAGAATCACTCAGGGTCCAGCCAAGAACTCATGAGGGGGGGGGGTGTAATGGGCAGGCATGCGCCCCCCCTTCTTTTCTCAAATCTCCCTCCAGGGGCCCTGGGTGTCAATACCCCAGGGATTGTCACAAAAAAGGTGGGCTGGGTGGTGGTCAGGCCCACCCAGCCCCATTGGTTGCCTCCCCCTTGGTAATGGGGGGGGGATGGCCCCTTTGGTCTTTAGGTGGTGGGTGATCAAGTCCCCTGCCACCTTGCCTGTTTCCTTCATTGCGACCAGGTGGCTTGCCTGGTCAAGGAGGTACCAGCCACCCTCCCTCCCCCTTGCAAACAAGCAAGGGGAGGCAGGGAGGCAGGGGCTGCCAGCCCCTGCAGCTGCAACCAAACTCTGCGGCTGGAACCAGCTGGGTGGTGAGACCAGAGCTGTGGCGCCACAGAAAGCTGGTGAGGGGACTCCAAGGGGAGTCTCCTGCCCTCTAAAACAGCCCTGAGGGGGATTTTAGGCCCTACAACAGGCCCCAGGTGAGGGTCAAGCGGCCCCAAGCGGCCCACAACACAGGCAGCATCCCCAATGGGCCTCCAAGGCCCAATGACCCCAAAAAACATACTTTGGCAGGCCAGCCCGTCTTGCCAAGTATGTCCACAATAATCCTTGGGCCCATAAATTCCCAGAAAAGCCCATCTGGCTAAGGTGGCCCATCCACCTTGATGGACCCTTCATTTCCCTTGTCCTGATTGACTTGGGAAAGGTGGTTTTATGCCCAAATTCCCAAAGCCATGATGTCCAATGGGCCGTGGAGGCCCATTTGTGCATCCCGTTTGGATAACACACTAATATTCACATTACCTGAGTGCATCTGTATTTTAACACACCCCCTTAATCCAAAAGAGATGCCATTTGCATACTAGAAAAAAAAACTTGATTCTTGTTCCTATCTAACACCTTGATGAAAATATCTGCAATCATTGCTCCAGTGGGCATGTACCGTAACACTATCTCTTTGCAGTTTACTGCATCATGTATATAGTTATAATGAGCATCAATATGTTTTGTTCTTGAATGGAACAATTGATTCTCTGCCAAGGCAATGGAATTCTGATTATCAGAATACAAAAATGCAAACCATTGTAGTTTATGTGTATCCTCTAAGACCTTTCTCAACCATTTTGCTTCCTGTGAAGCTGACAGGTAAAGTCTTTACTTGGCTTCTGTTGATGAAAGGCTTATTTCTGAAACCCTTTTTGACATCCATGACACTAAATTCTTCCCTAAGAAGAAAAAAAAAACTACTTGTTGATTCCCTCTTCTTACCATCTGCCCAACTTTCATCAGAATAACCAACCAAGTCAAAGTTTTCTGACTTTGAAAACTGCAGTCCCAGAATGATTGTTCCTTTAAGATACCTCATAACTCTCTTCAATGCTAACCAATGCCTCATGCTAGGTCTCCTAAGTGTTGTGACAAAAAAGAAATTGCAAATGCAATATCTGGCCTTGTACACTGTCCCAAATAATTTAAAGATAAAATAACTGACCTATAATCATTCCCAGCTTGAACAAACTCTAGATGCTCTTCATCTGTAGACTTTTCCTACCAAATGTTAGAATGCATCAAATTACCAAAGACTTTTGCATCCTCTAAGCAATAATGCTTAAGTAGAGCTGAAACATAATGCTTCTGATCCAACATGATCCCATTCTTGCTCTTACTAACTTTCATTCCCAGCACCTGCTGTGCCAGACCAAGATCTTTTATCTTGAACTCCTTCTTGACCATTCCATGACTCTCTCTTTACCATTCCCAATAATTATAGTTTTGTCAACCCAAACAAACAAAATTGCAGCCTTTCTAAAAGAGAGACAAGGTTTGGCCTCACTTGTCCCAAAAACCATCTCCATCAGTTTCTTACTCATAGTGTTATACCATGACCTATCTGCTTGCTTTAATCCATACAGGGATCTCAACGACTTGAGGACATATTCCCCTTTATCTTCTGAGAAGAAACCTCTCATGCAGATTTTCTTCATAGTTTCTGGCTTGTTCTCTACCAGCCATTCTTTGAAAGCACCAGGAAATGACATATACACAGTTTCATCCTCTCCAAGTTTTTCATTCAAGTATGCAGTCACAAAATCAGCTTGTCTGATTTCTTCACCAAAATACACTTCCAAAGCAATGATGTACCTGAACATGGAAAACCTCCCATTTGGCAAGAAATTCTCCTGGTAATCAATACCCTCTCTCTTCTTGAAGCCCTGTGCAATGCATCTAGCATTGAAACACTCCAAAACTTCATTAGTATCAAAATTATTAGTCAAAACTAATCTAGACCCCAAAATGGTCTTTCCCTTTGGAAGTAAATCCTGCTTAAACACTTCAATTACACTATTATTCTACATAGAATCAAATTCCTCAATAATAGCTGTCTTATAATTGGCTCTCTTGTCAGAATTCACAGCATGGCCAAAGCTATTTGGGTCAACTCTATTACCCATCTATGAACTTAACTGTAGGATCTCATTAAGAATACACTGTTCCCAAAGTGTATTTTCTTCATATTCTTCAGACCCATAGAGGGACTTCCATTCCCCATACCTATCAACAGTATTTCTCATCCTGCAACTCCTTCTAACTGGAGGTGGAAGATAATCAGGTTCTGATTCCACAGACTCCCCTGAAGGGGGTACCAAACCCTCCTGTGGCACGTCTTCGATATCAACATCATCATTAATGAAATTCTCACCAGCCTCTGCTGGTGAAATAGGCTCTAATGCTATTCCCTTCTGTGATTCCTGAACAGAAATGTCTTAACTACTCTTGAGTGGAAAGGTACCTTCTTCAAATTTTACATCCAAACTATGGATAACCTCTCTTTTCCTTGGACAATAAATCCTATATGACTTACTCATTGAATTATAGGCTAAAAGTGCCCCTGTTCTGGCTCTAGGATCTAACTTACCAACCATCTCATTATGATGGACACTATAAAAAACTAAGCAACCAATTGTTCTCAGGTGTGACATTTTGGGGTACAACTTCCAAAAATGATAATGCAGACTTTTCCCATCAACACTTACTATATTGTGCAACAGACACACTGTGAACACCAAATCAGCCCATAAAAACTGGGGTAGACCAGATTGAGCCATGATAGTTCTGAATTTTTCCAATAAAGTCCTATTCATCCTCTCAACTATTCCATTGTTTTGTGGAGTACTAGCAGTAGTAACTATATGAGTGATGCCGTAATAATTCAATAGTTTTTCAAAATCTTTACCCACACCCACCCCCTTCATCAGTAATAACCCTCTTGATCTCCTTCATCAAACTATTCTTTTTCCAGACTTTGAAGATTACTGAAACCTCCTCTGTGGTCTGATCCTTTGATCTTATTGGTTTTACCCAAACATAATGAGTTTCTCCATCAACTAAATTGATGAATTATCTTTCCCCTCCAAGGGACACTAGTGTAAATGGCCCTGCCAAATCAATGGAAAATTAATCTCTAGGAACTTCTGTGCAATCTCCACTCTTTGAGAACAAATTTCTGGTCTTGGCCCCCAAGGTAAAACTTTCACAGTTGCTCTCCTTCACCTTATGGCCATTTTTTTAGCTTGCTACTATTGCAGAGCAAGCTGCAAAAGTAACAAAATTACATAAAAATAATAATAATATAATTAACCTAAGAAGGAGTAGGAAAACCATACATATTATTAAGGAAATGGATTCTCCATTCAAAATTAGGTAGGGTCACTCACTGACCCCACCCTTGAAATCCAACTCCTTATATTTTGAAATAATTAAGGAAAGAAAGACCAAAATACCATGGCTCCACTATTGAGCTTTTGGGCAATCAAATATTTCACACTTATTTTCAAGTATAGTTTTCACACCTAAAATTCAGTCAGAATTGAGGTGTTGTGTATATTTTAGGAGTTATGGACAGAAATGTGTTTTGTTACAATTCCCGCACACAGCCGCGGCAGCCAATGCACCCCCTGTAAGACTCCAAACAGTGCTAGGCCATGGCAGTTCTGTGGAGAGGAAAGGTGCTGTTTAGGCTGCCCTCCTGATTGTTACAAAAATATTTAAATTTAACCAAGATCAAGTTCCAGAACCTGGTGAATGAGGAATCAAGTAGTAAAGGATAAAGATGATAGTAGTTTGGTAGCGATGGAACAGCACTATCTGAGCCAAGATTATGTGGGAAAAACTTTGACAAAAGAAGCTAATGTTTGTTTAAAGTTCAAAGAACAAAGCTGTTTCATTTAAAAAACACCCTCAAGCTAATATCTCTGGTCGTCATCAGAAGATTGGGGATTATCAACTCAAACCCAATCAACCTCCAGGTTCTCAATGAACCTGCCCAACTCTCCGCAATCAAGCCCTTGAATGGTACCAGATAACTGAGGGTGTCTTTACAAGACAAAGCACTATTTTTAAGAAGCTCTAAAAGCAAAAAGTAGCTAATTGGAAGCAGGGATAACCTCAACAATTCTGAAGGGACTCAAGAGTATGCTGGCAGAATGCAACTCCAAAAAAAAAGGGAGGTATAACACTCCAGGTCTTAAGCTAAATAAGACCTCTTCAATCAATTGTGATTGGCTCCTGAAACATGATCAAGTAGGGATCAATACCAGTATGGTCAGAGAAAGGGATCAAGGAGTGGTATAACACACTCAAGAATTCCAACAGACAAAATTCTCTTCAACCGGCAAGGCTATTGGTTGGTGATAAGGATCAGGCCACAGAGGGGCAAAGACTAAGGATCAATGGATCAGGGGGAAATCATAGATATACCCAGGATGGGGATGAGGATCAGATTTTAATGATAACAGGGGGGACATATGCACACACTCCCATGGATAATTGGAAAAGGGCAGGGGAGAGCCCCTCCTTTTATAGACAAGAGGTCTGTAGACTATTTACAAGAGAGATTTACAGATAGAGTGAAAAAAAAAGTTTTTTTTTTTTAATATAATGAAAAATAAATGATCAGACCAAGGGAAGCCATCAGCCCGTGCCAATGATGGGCGCGGGCAGGTTACAATGAAAGGGAAGGCCCACGTGGGAAGATTATTGACAGGCCTGGCCAATGGATGACCTTGGATGAGCGCCAGCACGCCCTGGGTGACATGACAAGGGGATCCACAGGGCCTACTGATGAACCGCGTGGGAGACCCGGGAGCTCATGCAATGGATTGGGTACAAAGGATCAGACAACCGCAAGCAATGCTTGCGGTCATTGGCCAATGGACTGGGATTGGGGATTGGGGAAAGGAAGGATTGAAGGGTGATAGGAACTTGGACAGAACCTCATTGTTTGACTTGGGTTTGATGGTCATTGGGTGTGGTTCAACAATTGAGAATGCTTGATGGGGAAGGTCATCCTAATCCGATCATTGACCCATTTGATTGATTACAATCTGAGCCAGTCAGAGTTGGTCTGATGGTCAAGTTAGCCAGTGGGAGTCCATCAATTGCTTCCCAATATCCAATGTTGGGATTTTGATGATTTGATTGAGAGAAAGGAATGGGGAAAAAGGCTTGCCAGATGAGAAGAATGTTGAGGAGTTAGAGATAGTATTTGTTGGTTGAGATCAATGATGGAAACCAGAGAGTTGTTGGGGGTGAGTTGGATGGCAAGAGGGAACTCAAAGATGGCAAAGATGGTGGTGTCGTCCCGGTTGTCTTTTGGACAATTGGTACGGGATGACCAAAAAGGGGATCAAGGGAAGCCAATTGGGGGTGCTGGTGCTGGTTAGAAGCCCGCAAGCCAAGCCGGCATTCATCTGTGTGTTTGCCAAAAGGGTGGATAGCAGCGCAAAGCAAGGGCAAATTGAACATAGGAACGGGCGCTAGGAACCCAAGGAATGATCCTAGACGACTAGGAGACTGGGAGCTGGAATTTTGGGAAGTTGATATGGGAATCATTCCGGATCAAAAAGTTTTTTTGATTTTTTTTTTGGATCTAAATGGAGGCTATAGAAAAGTTCATAAAAATTTTACTTTTTACGTACTGGTCCAGAGGTGTCCCGGATTGGGCATCACACCGCACGTGGCTGAGATACAGCCCTGTCACTCAGTTAAGGTCGTGTATGCAGCCCTGGGCCTCTGACAAGTACGCAGCCGCAGGACTACGGGTTGACAGAGTGACAGGCGGCCTGAGAGGCTTAGGTACCGCGTAAATGTGCTACAACCCACACGGGAAAATTCTACATCTTTAATAAATGTTCCCATGGATAGTAAATTGTCTAAAATAACATAATATTATATAAACATACTTAAATAACCCTTATACGTATTTTCTATTAAATATAATTCAAAGTACCAGGAATTTCAAAAATAATACAATGACAACTTCTAAAAATATATTAAAATACTTTAATACAATTTTATGACAATTTCTAGACATCAATATGTTTGTGACACACTAAGAAAACTAATGATGTAAAAATATTACATGAACTCCCATGAATTATATTTTGAAGTAATTATTTTAGTAAATCAACTGGAACACAAAAATTAGGAGTAAAATCAATATCATGACTTTACTCCAGTTATTTGATACATAATGAGAACTCACCTGACATCAGGATGTCCTTAGAAATTTCTATTCAAATAATTATCAAATTACTGGGAATATTTACTATGGATAATTTATTAAATAATACATAAATAGGACAGATTAGTGTTATTCACACGTCCTAATATCTATTATAAAGTAGAATAATTCACATACCCTGCGGAATTAGATGCTACCCGTGCTATAGCACCAAGAAAACGTGAAAGGCTACCACTGGTTACCCTTCTAGCCTTATGTTCCGTCCCTTTAAGCCCCTGTAACCCTCGGAAGGATAGTATTGGGACTCCAAAAGCTATAAATAAAGAGCTTTTTTGAGGATATTGATGGGCACAGACCAAGTTATATTTATATCCAGAAACCGTTCCAAGGTAATCAAGTACTTATAAGAGATAGGTAAGTGATTTATGGCTAATTCCAATCAATAATATCCATCCTCAACCTCTTTTTTATCAATTAAAACTGCTGAACAACCTTATAACCCCAGTATACAGGTTTAACCCATCAGTGCACGTCCCAAACAGATACCAAAAGGATTTAATAATATACCTGTGAGTTTTATTATCCTTTTTCTGTCGTGACAGCTTGGTTACAAGGACCTGCCACTCCACCGTGTATTTTATATACATATTATCTTTGGGCAAAATATCCTTCAAACTAAAGAGCCCAAAGTAACCAGGACTACTTGTTTTCATACTGAAATCCCTAAAGAGGGTTGTTAAAGATCCCCAATATAATTTTGGCCCCTCTCAAAAAATATTCAATAATCAATTTATTCATATTGATTTATAAAAATAAACCATAACCATACCAATTAACCTTGCAATAAGCTTAATCCAAATATTTTATGGATTTTTGCTGCATTTATCAAATAATATATCTTTTATTTATTCTATCACCTCTGGTAGCTAAAGGATAGTAAGGGTCTTGGCATCCAGGAGGCTGACACATTTCTTTTGTGAGAAACAGTGCTCAGAGCTGAAAACTTGAACAAGTTTGCACAGAGCAACTTATTCCGAACTTGTATGCACAGGATAGTTCTCCCATTCAAATCAAGAGAAAAATTATCTTCTTTAAGATAAGGAATTTGGAACCTTTGGTCCAGAGGAAGCCAGGAGAAAAAACGTTATAAGGCAGATCTGGTACATAGAAAACTTTCTCAAAAGATATTTTGAAACCCATGTGATTTTCAAGAATAAATTTTTCAATTCCTTCAATCTGAATTTTTCTACATTTTTGGCCAATATTTACCACACCATAAAAATCTCTATAATTTGAAAACAAAATTGGCTCAAAAAGCATGTGGTATGTAAAACCAGAATCAATCAAAAAAATAAAATCCTCCTTCAATCCTCCTGTAAGGAAAGACAAATTATCAGCAACTGATAATTTCTTATCATCAAGGTTAAGATTACCCACTTCATAATCAATCAAGTCCATTTCTTGATCCTCAATGAGATTTGACTCTTTTTGGGGAAATTTTACTCAAAAGCCTTTTCTGATGTGAATTCCAATGCCACCATAGCAATGTTCTCCATTGCAATGTTGACCTCCTTTTTTACCTTGTCTTCTTCTTAAGAATTCTTCCTCTTCTTGGCCCCCTTGCAATCCTTTGCATAGTTCCCCTTCTTCTGACAATTATATCACAAGAGCTTTGATAAATACCTCTTGGCCTTTTCCTTCTTTCTGGATTTTCCTGTCTTTCCAAATGGAGAAGTTCCTGTGCCCTCCTCCATCTTAAATTGAAGATCACCCTTTTCAATTTTCTTCAGCACATCTTCTTCCCCAGGAAGTGGATCCAATTGAGATATAATCCTAACCAAGGACTCATACTCTTTTGGTAGGTTCTGGAGAATTAAGAGTGACAAACACTCAGGATTCATGTTCAGCCCAGATGACTTGAAATTAGAAATGCTTGATCTTGGCTCCCCAAAAAATTTTTTAAAGTTGAAGAATTTCAACTTATACAACTTATTGAAAGCAATACCCTTCTGATGAACAGAATTACCAGCATAATTGGCCTTGAGAATCTTTCATAAAATTCTTGCTATCCTCTTATTTTATTCTTTCAAAGTCTCAGCAACCCATGCAATATGAATTTCATCCAAATTCCTAAGAATGAGATGGTAAGACTTCTTCTCTTCCTATGAACTAATCAATTTATCATCTGCATTCATTAAATCCCCACAAAAAATTTTGTCTGTCTCACTGTCCATTGAGACAGACAAAGCACTGTAGTTTTGACCATTCAAAACAATCTTGGTGGAACTGGATTCTGGTATATAAGACATATTCTTGGAGAAATTGAGGTCCTTGAGGTTGTCCAAAGTACGGTATAAGGGTCTATCTGTGTTGGAAATAATTATGATGATGGTACTGATAATTTGTGAGAATTAATGGCCCAAAAGCTTAGTCAAAGATCTGTATTTAAACCAAAAGAAATGCTGAGAAAATAATTTCTTATTATTGATCATCAATCTTAGGCAGAGGCAATTGCACAATTGTGAATTGGAATGGATTGATGAATGAATGGATGGAAAAAAGCAGGTAGACAAGCTCCTTAAATACAAAATATGTTGCTCATTTGGGACTCATTTGATAACAAGCAAAAGGCAAAACTTTTGCCCCAAATGTGCTCCACAGGCTCTACAAGCCCTGAAACTTGGTATGTGCTTACTCAGCCAACTTGGAATTAGTTCTGAAACCTTTTGACCATCCTGTACCACTAAAATTTTTTGTTTCCACCCTCACAGGGCTGAAACAGCCCCTTGCTGTTCAGACCCTGGCAGGTTGTCTATTACAGACAGCCCTGTTACCTGGTTACATATCTCTTGTAACCAATCTGGCCCTTTCTGTACAGTCAAAGGCCTTTTTTCCTCCTGAAACCAGGCCCCTGGCCCTCAAAATGGCCAGGGTGGACCCATAATCACTCTGGGTCTGGCCAAAAACTCATGAAGTGGGGGGGGGGGTGTAACCAGCGGGCGTGCGCCCCACCCCCCTTCATTGCTCAAATCCCCTGCGGAGGTGATCAAATCCCCCTCCAGGGGCCCTGGGGGTCAATACCCCAAGGGATCTTCACACAGAAGGTTGGCTTGGTGGTGGTCAGGCCCACCCAGCCCCATTGCTTGCCTCCCCCTTTATAACACGGGGGGAGATGGCCCCATTGGTCTTGATGTGGGAGGTTGATAAAGTCCCCTCCCACCTTTCTGGTCACCTTTTTTGCAACAGGCTGGCTTGTCTGATTGATGAGGGACCAGCCATCCTCCCTCCCCCTCACAACCAAGGAGGGGAGAAAGGGAGGCAGGGCGTCCAGCCCTAGCAGCAGCAACCCAACTCTGCCTCCCCAACCAGGGCCAGGGACCTGCACACAGCGGGTGGGGGACTCCAAGGGGAATCCCCTGCCCTCTATGAAAGGCCTGCAAGGGGCACCAGGTGAGAAACAAGCGGCCCCAATGGGCTGCCAAGGCCAAATGACCCCAAAAAACATACTTTGGCAGGCCAGCCCATATGTCCAAGTATGTCCATAATAATCCTTGGGCCCATAAATCCCCAGATAAGCCCCTCTGGCTAAGGCCACCATCCATTGAGGGGCCCCTCATGGCCCGTGTCCCAATTGACTTGGAAAACGTGTTTTGGTGCCCAAATGACCAAAACCAATAACATCAACATAAGCCCATGTGGCCCATGTGATGTCCAATGCACAATAGCCAGGTGCATCCGTATTTTAACAAAATTAAGCATCAATCATAAGAAATTATTGTATCAGTATTTCTTTTGCTTTAAATACTGATCTTTGCCTAAGATTGTGGTCCAAGAATTCTCACAATGGTTTGAGCTGCGTAATCTTTTCTTGGAAAGGGAAAGTAGGCAATTTAGCCTAACTTGTTTTCACCAATGGTGAGGGAGTATTGTTTAACCCCTTTGCTTCTGGGATTGAGAGGTCCTAAAAGATTGAGGTTAAGCCGTTAAAAGACTCCATTTGCAGGATTTTGCTATTGCGTAAAGGAGCTTATGACTATTTTACTTTTCTGGAAAGCAATGCATTAAAACTTATCTTTTGATCCTTTATCAATGGTCTTGCCAAGATATTTTTCAATAAGCTCACTCCCAGATTTTAAAAGTTTGAGATGAAGTTCTTCCATGTTTGCAACAGATATATAGAAAACGGACTTAATGATGTTCAATGGGGGAAGAAAAATCAGCAGATCATTCTAAATTGATTCTTTGAGCACCTTTTTGTTCCTGAGTTTGCTGTAAAATCTGGATGGTTCAAATTTCATTACAACAGGGAAATTGCATCCCCTAATAAGCAATATGAAGTTGACCATGGCTTCTGGGACCAAAGCTGCATTTTACAAATGGATGGTTTTTGATTTGCACTTTATCATTGTGGTTTGAAGTCCCTTGATAGGGATACAGGCGCCTTTTCTTCCAGTTTGGATGAATTCCTGTCCAGTCTTTACTTGCAGGTTCTTGAATTTTTTACAATTCCTGTTCATGAAAATGGAGCATCCACTGTCCAGTACAAATGTAGGAGGCTTTTCTAGATGGAGACAAAAAAAAATGCGTAGAAGTGCAAATATTTTGGATTTTTTGCAAATGGTTTCCTTCCTTTCTTAGGGTGGAATTCATTTTTGAGCTTGGGGAATTCTCCCAAGCAAGCCAATGGGGAATGTTTGTTATGTAACAGCTGGGTTGTGTTTTTGATTCTTGCATATTGCGTAGGTGTGATAAAATCTTGGTTTTGAGTGATAGAGAGAAAAGTTTGAATCTGGTGGATCAAGTCCCTTAGAGTGAGCTTCATTTTTGTGTTGTATAAGGTGTCCCAAGACAATTGATATTTTCAAGTCATTGCCAGAGTGCATGCTTTGTGATCTTATGATTTTAACAGAGTCTGGAAGTTTGAAGAGGATTAGATCAATGAGAATTTTGGAAGGTGGGTCAATCCTAACTTCTTCCAGTTTACTGATGTGGAGTTAAGCAGAGTTTGAAAAGGTTTCAATATTGTTTAGGTTGAAGGGAAGGTAATCGAATTCAAAGAAAATGTGGGCTCTGTTGGCTGCTTGACATGAGGCAAAGTAACTTTTGGTGGCTATTAATTCTAATTTTCAAGGGAGAAGAGGCCAATAAGGATCTGAATTTAAGCTTCAAGTAATAACCTCAAAGGAAGAATATGAACAAAAACTTATGATGGTTCACCTAATAAGGACCAGACAGACTCTGGTGCAGAGAGTTTTGAGGAAAGTTAGAGAGAAGGAAAGATAACGGAAACAGTAGTGGTGAAGGAATAGAAACACAGTCAATGCAGGCCAAGTTGGAATTGGAGCAGTTTGGTTGAGTAGCTGGTTTTGATAAAGTGGTGATTCTGATAATTTTAAGAATCAGGTTATTTGGAAAAGTTTAAGTGCATGAACAATGGTACTTACCTGACTCAGAGGCTTGGGGTCAGTGGTGCAATCTTTTGGTTGCACAAAAGAACAATCTTCCCCAGAATCTGAGCCAGGAGAGCTAAATTATAGTAGTGTAGGCTTGAGTTTGGAGTACTTGCAGAGTTTCCGGAGCAAGGATGAGAAGATGGGGTGAGGGGTCATGGATGGGAATAAAATGAAATAGACCAGAAAAAAATAAAGTGAGTGAAAGGAGAATGACAGAATAGATAGAGATAGAAGCAATAGAAATAGAATGGAAATGAATTGAGCATATAGCCCAAAGAAGGAAGGCACAAATCAAGGGATTTCTTCATACTCCCTTGTTCAGACCATGAACTGATTTTGAGACTTATGAGTGCATTTTTCAGTGCAATTTGAGCCACTGGCTTGGTAAGGAAGTCAGACAAATTCTTTTTTGATGCCACTTTTTGAAGCTTGATTTCATTTTTGGAAATCTCATCCCTGATGAAGTGGAAGCATAGCTCCATATGCTTTGTGTGAAAGCTTGAATGGTTGGATTGATTTAGTTCCAATTTGATGGCGCCTTCATTTTCTTCAAAGACAGTTTTAGTTTTAGTGGCTTCTTCAGGGAAAAAGGCTTGAAGAAAGGATTTGATCCACCTAATTTCTTACAAAGCATCCGCAAGGGCCTTATACTCAGCTTTGGTTGTCAATAGAGATAACTTTGGCTACTTCTTGCAATTCAAGAAAACTAAACAGCCCAACCATTGAATCACTAGGCCAGAAATTGAGTGTTGAAAGCTTGGACACGTTGCCCAGTTAGCATCTACGTATGCAAGCATTTCCATTGGAGTGTTGAAAACTGAGGAGAAGAATAAAACTGTTGAGCTGGTATGTTGCAGATATTTGAGTAAGTGGAGGAAAGCTTGATAATGGTGGAGATTTGGTTTAAAAAGAAATTGTGCAAGATAGTTTACGGCAAAGTTGATATTGGGATGCCTGCATATGCTAATGTGATTCAACTCGCCAATAATCTTCCTGTATTTGGCACCTTTTGCAAGGAAATTTGGATGGTCCTGATTGTTTGAGGAATACAGCTTCCTGTTTGTTTTGAAATCAGTGGATAAATTCCAATAAGTGGGGAGTGGATACTGGGCACATATGTGCTCAATGAAGGATTTCTGATGAATTTTGAAGCCATTATCTTGGTGAACCATTTTAATTGCAAGTAGAAGTTATGCAGCCCCAGGTTCCTTGATTTTGAAGCGGTCAAACATTAGCTCAACAAAGTGGTTGGGATTGGTGCTGAAGATGGCAATATTAGTGATGTTTACATATAGGAACGTTCCATTGTGCCAAAAGAAAAAGTGATTGGCCTCACATCTGTTGAAACCAATTTCTTCCAGCCATTTGCAGAGAGTTTTGTAAAAGGCAAGAGGGGCTTGTTTTAAGAAATATAACACCTCCTTTAAATGAAGAATTTTACCTTTTGAGACAGTAATGTTAGCTGGAGGATTTATATATATGTCTTCTTGGAGTGGGGCATTTGGAAAATCAGCTTTCACATTGATTTGGCTGAATTGTAGTTTTCTTGAGGAAGCCAGTGCTATCAGTAATTGCATCATGTTTTATTCTCTGGTAGGAGATTGAGTGTTGGAGAAGTCTGAGAAATATTCCCGGTTGAATCCCTGTAGGCATAGGCATGCCTTGAATTTGATGATTCTTTTTTGATTTTCATGTTTTGTCCTGAAGACCCTCACAAACTTAAGAGGAAGTTTTCCGGAGGGCAAAGCAGTTTCTCCCCAGACTTCATAGCTGATCAAGTTGAGCTCTTCCATCTTCATGGATTTGATCCAATCTTCTTGGTCTTTAGATTTGAGCGCCTCTTGCAGGCTCTGAGGATCCACATAGGAATGGTCTACAATTAGGTAAACAGCAGGAAGACCTACCTTGGAATGAGGTCTGTGGGGTAGATCAATGATGTTGGAGGGAGTAATTTTGTTGAGTGAAGGGATTTTAGAAAAAGGAGAATGTTCAGTGGAAGTGTCAGCTTCCTGATACCAGGAACTTTGCTTCCCTTTTGCTAAAGAAAGTGATATTGGTGTTGGAATAATAATAATTCCAAGAAAATTACGTAAAATGCTCAATGATTGATTTAGAAGCAAGTGCAAAGTTTGAGTGGTTTGGTTGGATTAAATTGATTTAAATAATTTTTTCAAGAGGGGCCACAGTTTATGTAAACTGAGGATCTTTATTAGATAACAACCTCTCTTCAAGGAGCTCTTTTGAACCGTTTAAAGACCTTGAGACAATGAGGTCCCAAGTGATTACTCAAAAGGTGGTTTACTCAAGGGGATTGGGTGGACTGGCTGACTCACAGTACTTATGCCCGGAGGCAAGGAGGAGATGACTGACCAATTTAAGCAGAAAATCCAAGAAACTTGCAGAAATCCACGGTTGCAAGGGTCTCAGGACAATTGGTGGGGATGTTGCTTATATTCTTCAATGGAATTAACAATGGGTTTAGAATTCATGATTATACTATCTGTCAGCCTCCTGGATGCCAAGACCCTTGCTATCCTTTAGCTACCAGAGGTGATAGAGTAAATAATAAATATATTATTTAATAAATGCAGAAAAAATCTGTAAAATATTTGGATTAAGCTTATTGCAAGGTTAAGTGGTTTGGTTATTGTTTATTGTTTTAAATCAATATGAATAGATTGATTATTCAATATTTTTATAGAGGGGCCACAATTATATTGGGGATCTTTAGCACCTCTCTTCAGGGATTTCAGTATGAAAACATGTAGTCCTGGTTACTTTGGGCTCTTTAGTTTAAAGAATATTATACTTAATAAATATGTATATGAAATACACAGTGGAGTGGCAGGGCCTTGTAGCCAAGCTACCACGACAGAGAAAGGATAATAAAACTTACTTGTATATTATTAAATCCTTTGGGTATCTGTTTGAAATGTTTACTGATGGGTTAAACCTGTATACTGGGGTTATAAGGTTGTTAAGCAGTTTTAATTGATAAAAAGAGGTTGAGGACGGATATTTATTGATCAGAAATTGCCATAAATCACTTACTTATCTCTTATAAGTACTTGATTACCTTGGCACGGTTTCTGGATATGAATATAACTGGGTCTCTCCCCATCAATATCCTCAAAAGATCTCTTTATTTTTAGCTTTTGGAGTCCCAATATTTTCCTTCTGAGGGTTGTAGGTGCTCAAAGGGACGGATACTAAGGCTAGCAGGGTAACCAGGGGTAGGCTGTCATGTGTTATTGGTTCTATAGCACGGTTAGCATCAAATTCTACAGAGTATGTGAATTATTCCACTATATAATAGACATTAGGATGTGTGAATAACACTAATCTGTCCTATTTATGTATTATTTAATTAATTATCCTTAGTAAATGTTCCCAGTAATTTAATAATTATATAAATATAAATTTCTACGGACATCTTGATTTCAGGTAAGTTCTCATTATGTATTATATAACTGGAGTAAAATTCATAATATTGATTTTACTCCTTATTTTCGAGTTCTAGTTGATTTACTAAGACAATTACTTAAAAATATAATTAATGTGAATTCATGTTATATTCTTACATCATTAATTTCCTTAGTATGTCACAAAAATATTGATGTCTAGAAATTCTCATAAAAGTATATTAAAGTATTTCAATATATTTTTAGAAGTTTTCATTGTCTTATTTTAGACATTCTTGGTACTTTGAATTATATTAAATAATAAATACGTATAAGGATGATTTATGTATTTTCATATAATATTATTTATTTTTAGACTGTCTACTATCCACGGGAACATTTATTACATATGTAGGAATTTCCCGTGTATGTTGTAGCATGTTTACGCGGTACCTGAGCCTCTCAGGCCGCCTGTCACTCTGTCAACCTGTAGTCCCGCGGCTGCGTACTTGTCAGAGGCCCGGGGATGCGTATACAACCTCAATGGTGTGACAAGGCTGTATTTCAGCCGCGCGCGGGTGCATTGGCTGCCGCGGCTGCGTGCGGGAATTGTGACCAAACACATTTCCCTCCGTAACTCCTAAAATATACACAACACCTCAATTCTGACTGGATTTTAGGTGTGAAACCTATACGTGACGATGTGTGTGAAATATTTAATTGGCCAAAAAGCTGAATAATGGGGCCATAGTATTTTGGTTTTTCTTTCCTTAATTATTTAAAAAGATAAGGAGTTGGATTTCAAGGGTGGGGTCAGTGAGTGACCCTACATGATTTTGGGTGAAGAACCCATTTTTGTAATAATATTCAAGGTTTTCCTACTCCTTCTTAGGTTAATTGTATTATTATTATTTTTATGTTCTTTTTGTTACTCTTGCAGCTTGCTCTGCAATAGTAGCAAGCTGACACTATCAGACTGAGGCCATAAATCACTTGTTCATATTGAATAAAAACTTGATCACAGATGGCAAGGGTTTTGGCTTGATTACTTAAAAATTACTGGATTTTTAAACAATCTAAAAGGGGCTGTTTATATGCCTTTCTAGGGTAATAAGACCTTCTCAGGGTACATAGAGAGGGTTTTGCTGGTGTTTTGAGGCTGCCAGGCTAGCTACGGCTACTTTGCAGGTGTTCTTGGTGGTTTCAGCTGGCTATCCTTGCCTGTGTCATATTTCCATGTGAAATAATTTTCAGAAGGTATTTAAATATTAATTTTTTATTTTTATGGTTCAGACATAATTATTCATCTTGTATTACTTTATTACTTTCTTTATAGTGGCATGGGTAGAAGTGGTTATTTGTAGATTCTACTTCATCTTCTGCAAATTTTGGTAATTTTCAATAATTTTTGGTAGACTTCTTGATTTGTTTTGTTGTTCATAAAGATTTGGCAATCTAATCTATGTGACAACCTTCATTATTGCTTCTCACAATTTATTTGCTTTAATGTTTTTATTTTCATATTTTCATTCAATTTTCTTAGTTTTAAAGCATCTTCCTATCCGTCAGTCAACTTGTTACATATGCATGATGTATGCATGCATGTTGTAGCATGTTCCTGCGTTACTTGGCTGTTGGAATTAGTACCACTGATGCGCAGGCTTGACAGCTTCATGTGGGAATCCATCATCAGTCATTTTGCATGCGGTTTTATTGACATGCGCCTACATACTGGGTGTCAGGCGTGTGAACCCTTGCTATATGAATGCGGGGCTGCGCATGGGAATTGTTTCATAACAAAAAACCACCTGTAACTCCTAAAATATACACAACACCTCAATTCTGACTGAATTTTAGGGGTGAAACCTATACGTGGCATTATGTGTGAAATATTACAGTGGCCAAAAAGTGCCATAGTGGTGCTGTGGTTTCTTAGTCTTTTCTTCTGAAATTATTTAAAAATGTAAGGAGTTGGAATTCAAGGGTGGGGTCAGGGTGTGAACCTACCTATTTTTGGGTGGAGAATCCGTTTCTGCAATGATATATATGGATTTCTCATTCCTTTTCATTTTATTATTTATTTTCTGGTTCTAATCTGCTTTGGCAGGTTGCTCTTTTCAACTAGCAAGCTGACAGGGAGCAGGAGCAGAAAAAGTGATGGGGGAAGATGGAGGCAAAGAGATAGGATTTGGGATTAATATTGGAGGAGAGATAGAAGGAAGCAAAACAGAAGTGTTGAGGAAATCAGTTTTCTCAGCAGGAGATTTAATAAAAGGGAAAAGAGACTTGTCAAAAGTGACTTTAGCAGATAGAAAAATTTGGAAGCAGCTTGTATCCAGCAGCCAAAATGACATAAAGTCATTAGTGTTCCCAAGCATGATCCCCTTTTTACAGGTGGGTTGAAATTTGAATGTCCTGTTGGCAATTGGGATTAGAGCATAGGCTGCGCAACCACAGAACTTGATAAATTTATAGTTGAATTCTTGATTATGCCAGATTTGGTAAGAGAATTTGTTGACACAAGACATGGAAGGTATAAAATTCAGGAGGTGAGTTGCAGAGTTGAAAGCTTTGTCCCAGTAATTTGGTGGAAGATTGATCTGGCTAAGGAGGCATTGTGCCTTCTCCAGGATTAATTGGTTAGACCTCTTGGATAGACCATTTTGTTAAGGGGTGTAAGATGGAGCAAAGTTTTGGAAAATGCCTGTCTCTGCACAGTAATTCTTGAAATCAGAGGAGATGAACTCTCCACCCTTATCTGAGATGCTTGGCAATCTTTCTGGTTTAAAGTTCAGCGCGAGTGACATAGTCCTTGATAGCTAAGTAAGTATTGCTCTTGAGCTTCAACAAGGCAATGGATCAATGACCAGAGAGCTGATTTGTGAGTGAGAGAAAGTATTTGAAACCAGAATTCAAAGTGAATTGGATTGATCCTTCTAATTCAAGACTGATAGCTTCTAACGTTTTGGTGACTGGCTTGAAGTGGTGAGTAAAAAGGGTAGCAGTGCCTTTACAAGTTTGGCATATCTTGCAAGTTTTTGGCACCAAAGAGCACAGTAGGTTGAGCAATTTTAGAACAGATGAACCCAGATGACCCAGTCAATCATGAAGGAAATTATCTGGCTTGTTGAGCAGCAATTAAGGTTGATGTCTTTCTGAGAATCTTGTGCCACAAAGCTCTGTGAGGTTATTGGAGGTGGAGCCCATGAAAGATAAGTTGTCACACTGTACCTCCAACCCTGAGAACTCAAATTTAGTAAAGACCCTCTTCTTTGCATTCAGTTGAGTCAGGTAAATGAGACATTCATTAATAGTGGAAATCAGTAGGTCAATATCTAACACAACAACAGCACCCAGATGATTCATCAGTTTGGCTGAAACAACATGAGTAGCGGTAAGAGAGTTTTTGGGAGATCCTGTTCCAACTTCTATCCTCGTTGGTGTGGCATTGAACAAGTATTTAGGGTTGTTGACAATGTGTTGACTAGATCTGGAGTATTAAACAGGAATCTGGGCAAGTTTAGGCCTAGGGGTCAGATAGATCTGTGCTTTGAAGTGCGGTTTGGAAGGAGTACTGGTTGTTTTGGTAGAGGCATGAAGATTGGCATTCACCCATTTGTTCCAGTTGGGTCTCAGATGGGGATAAAGGAAACAAAATTTGTCCTCAGCGTGTTTGGAGAGAGGATTTTGATAGTTTTTGGAGCAGGTATGCTTAGTATTTCTCGTCTGTGTGGATTTAAGAAGAGATGTGGAAAAGTTCAGATAAGGGGTGACTTCATGGTTCAATGTGCGGGATGATTCCAAATGTGTGATTTATTCAATCTTTTTGAGAACTCCAGTGGGATTTTGAAGGAGATTTTTGTTCAGGATAATTGTGTTGACCATGTGATAGAAAGAACTGGGCAGTTTGGCTAAGATAGTGTAGCTCAGGATATCAGCGGGTACTTCCAGGCAGTCAACTGATAATTTTTTCATCAGTTTCTGGCATTCTGTGATGTACAGGTTGAAATTGCCTTTTTACTGAGATCAAATGAAGTTGAGCTAGATCCTTCCACAAATGTTGGAGGACTGAGATGCATAGCTTGAGAGAATGGTCCCCCAGATTTTGTGCTGGTCCCAATTGTTATCTGAGTTCACTACTGCATCAAATGCAGGATCTCCTAGGAGTTTTGTAATGATATTTGCCTCTTCAAATAATTTGTTTTGTTTACAGGCTGAGATAGGGCTTGGAGGAGCATCCACCACCAATTCAAGAAGACCCTTCCTTCTGAGATAGCTTTTTATTTGGAGAAACCAGGAAGGAAAATTTGAGTTTTTTAAAAGCGGGATATTCAGTTTAGATTGAGAATTTTCCTTGGTCTCTGAAATGGTTGTTTTTCTGATCCTGGAAAGGGTGGTCCTACGGCATTGGGACTGTAAATCTGAAGGGATAAGAGGTTAATAAGGATCTGAATTTCAGTTGCAAGTGATAACCTCAAATGAAAAACATGAACAGGAGCTTATGATAGTTCACCTCATAAGGACCAGACAGAATCTGGTGCAGAGAGTTTTGAGGAAAGTTATAGAGAAGGAAAGATAATGGAAACAGTAGTGGTGAAGGAATGGAAAGACAGTTGATGCAGGCCAGGTTGGAATTGGAGCAGGTTGGTTCAGGAGCCGGTTTAATTAAAGTGGTGATTCTGAAAAGTTGAATAATCAGGTTATTTGGAAAAGTTTAACTGGATCAACAATGGTACTTACCCGACTCAGAAGCTTGGGGTAAGTGGTGCAATCTTCTGGTTGCACAAAGGAAGAAATGTCATTTTTCTAGATTAAAGACTATTGTCCTTCCACTTTGAAATACCCTTTTCCTCAGTACCATCTACCTCAGTCAATAAGGGTGACAAACTAGAAGCACAACATCAATGGTGCCTTCTGCTTATCAACTCTGGCTTGCAAACTACCTTCCATTCTTGGAGAATGACTCAGCAGCCACTTACAAACCTTGCAGTCAACTCTACCTTTGTCAACCATCCTTTTGGGCTCCGCCTTTTTACCCTGGGTATCAATAAACCTTTGGTTCCAATTTCTGGTCACATTCTCTTGCTAGTTTGCACCCAGGCTAGTCAAACCACCTCAAATTTATAGTTGGCAAATGGACTAGTCCCTTACACTGCATAAACAACACCTTCATATTTTCATTGCTTCTGATGTCACTCCCTCATGTCTCAACCATTACACTCCATTACATTTGTCCCCTATTGTCTTGCACTTAAGCTAAGACCTTGGAAACATTCATATTTTTTTCATTTTTAACTCCTTTCATGTCATTCATTTCCTCATCTCTCAAAACTTTAGTTGACCGTCCATCAGGTTATATCTAGTCATTTTTGATTACCTTATAAAGGCTACTCAGCTTGCCTGGGGGTTGTTTCCTCAGTTAGTTAATTTCATACATTCTTGCATTTGATAAATCCAGTCATTACATTGGGCTTGGGTTTGGTTCCCTGCCATTGGAAAATTCATGCCTCTTGCTGTGTGTTAAGTTACTCAACCATAAGTTTGCACTTTGCAGTTAGCTTTTGCTACCTTGCACTTAGCAGTTAGCTCTTGCTACCTTGCACTTAGCAGTTAGCTCTTGCTACCTTGCACTTGCCAACGCACTCAGATTTCCTTTCGTTCTCACAATGATCTAAGCTTGCCCTATAGTACGTGGGGTGGTTGCGTGACAAAAAACTTCCCAGGAATCTTAGCCAGGAGAGATACTTTATAGGAGAGTAGGCTTGATTTTGGAGTAATTGCAGCGGGTCCAGCAAGAGGATGAGCAGATGTGGTGAGGGGTCAGGGAGGCGAATAAAATGAAATAGACAGGAAAAAAATAAAGTGAGTGATAGGAAAATGAGACTATAGATAGAGATAGAAGAAATAGAAATAGAATGGAAATGAATTGAGCATGTAGCCCAAAGCAGGAAGACAAAAATCATGGAATTTCTTCAATTTTGAGGAGTTCTTGTTGTTGGAGTTGATGATGTTTGTATGGGTGGCTGTATCCACTTTTGACATAAGCTATCTGGCCATTTTTTTTTCATCAGGAATTTCATTTTTGCTGTTTGGAGAGTTTATGAGATGGAGTAAACCATGCATTTTGACCATATTATGGATTTAATTTTTCCAGATGGAGGAGTTGGATTTGTTAAACAGAGGGGTGGACTCCATGAGGGAATTAAGGGCCAGAGCCTTGAAGTTTGATTCAGTTCCTGGTCCAGGCATTTCTGAGGATTGCATTTGGGTAGGTTCAATAAAGCTGGATGGATCCATTTTGGCTTTTAAACAAGATGAAAATTCAGTGATTCCTGAAACCTGACCCAGGCTATGAATTGCATCAAGGCCAACTAGGTTAGAAATCAACTTGAAAAAGGTAACAGAGAAGGTAGAGACAACATTTGGAAATTAGAGCCAGACAGAAACACACCAATTCTATGAGCTGGATTATGGCGCGTACGAAGGCTTCTGTAGAATTGTTGCATTTCCAACTTTTTTGGGCAGTTTTTCTTGAGAGCTTGATTATAGCTGTTGAGAAAATTGGTTCTGATTGGTTTTAAATGTTGAAGTTACAATCTGTCTCAATGCTTTATTTTCTTCTATTTCAGTCTCAAGTATCTTGTCTCTCTGTCCTCATTCTTTTCTTTTTCTCTCTCTTTGCTCTCCAATTTTTCTTAACCATCCAACCAATACACCACTAACAAGCACTAGGACGGATGGCTGAAGATTCTCCATATCAAGAACGCTCCAACCAAGGAGAAGGCTTGAAAAATTCCCTTTGAACTTGTCTTGGATCATGCTGATCAACTGATAAATCCATTAATCCACCAAATTTCATCTAGAAAATATCATCAAGGACTCTTCAGAAATCATTAAGCATCATCAACTACAAAGAAAACCTTGACACTCATAAATCAATCAAACCTGCCAGCCAGCTTGAACTTAGTAAGATTGAACAAGAATCAACTCCTTGCTCAGTAAAAGAACTCTAAATGCTTACATTATCTTAAAATTCTTTCAAAGTGCCGCGTTCCACCCTATCAATTCTTTCACAGGTATTTCCTTCACACAACTGGCTACATTTACTCAAGTCTATCCTAATCTCTCTCATTCTCTGACTCTTGCCTTCAGCCAGTTGTTTCACTGTTGTGGAATTCAAAAGAGGAATTCCCCCTTAATGGTTCCAAGTTTGGAAGTTATTGATCCCTTGCGTCTGTAAACACTGAGCGCAACTGTTCCCCCTTTGACTGAGAGATAGAGAATTGAGAAAAAAAGATCCTTCCAAAATTAATGACAACTGGTGTTCTCTCCCTCCCCATGATATCCAGCTTGAGGGTGCGGCTTAAGTAAACTCCCCCTCAACCCTAACCTAATTAAAACCAGAAAAAAGCAAGAATAATGAAAAACAACCCCTAAGAACAGACCCCTAGCCTCAAACCTATACTTCCCATCCCATAATCCACAACCCATATCCCGCATCCCATATCCCATATCCATCCATCTGTATTTGGCGCCTGCCTTTACGTCCAACCAGTTCTTCCTTTTCATGACGCATCCTTGTGCTGTGCCCATCTTGGAGCACCACCACATGTCTGCATCCGCCCAACGCGCCATTCCAGATATCCAAGATATATCCCCACAATCCAATCTGCGTCTTGCAACGTGCAATCTGCGCGCAATCAGTCCAATCCAATACAATACAATCCATCCCGCATATCCAGATGCTGAGCCCAATTTGATTGCTGCTGAGCCTGCAGTGCGACATGCTGCAGCAAAGCCGCACCCATTGCTGAGCGCGCTTCCCCTGCTCAGCCCGCGGCTACTTCTGGGTGTGCAGTGCGCAGCCTATTCCAACTTGCGTCTATAACATACCACCACATCCCCCCCCTAGCTTGATTTCTGTCCCCAGAGATCCACCACTATCTCACCTGCCTGCCACTATACCCAAGCTATACCACCTCCAACCGTAACGCTTCATCAGACCAAAAAAAGAAAAGAAAAATCTCATCCAACACCCTACACCAAATATTTACTGCACATACTGCAGCCAGAACAGACTTTTGTGCCAAATCCTTCCGGGCTGGGGCGCCTGTGTCCCTTCCCAAGCCGGGAACAACCACTTCTCCCTGTTGGCGGGCATGCCACTTGAATGCCCCCAAGGTTGTCTGCGCAAGAGGACCCGTTGGGAATCCTTTGTGATCTCAAGCGATCAGGAGATCTCAACAAATGAGTGGACCACGCCTGGCTTGCCTTGCAATCATCCGCAACGTTCCCCGCAAAATCCTCCATTGCGCAAGAGCCACAACTTGGGCTTGCCTTTCCGCCGGGCTGGACCTCCAAGGCGCCAGCTCTTCCTCCATTGCCACTGCGTCCTCCCACTCCTTGAAGGCCAACTCCCCCTCTGGCTTCAACTCCTCCACCGCCATTGCCATCTCTGGGTCCAAGTTCATCACTGGAGCCCGCGCATGCACTGTCTCTTATGATGATTGAGTTGTCACCAAAACCCATGGCTGCTCCAACCCCTCCGGCCGCAATTCCCAAGATCCTGGAAATCCCCCTAGTTCTGGCACTTCCCTAGGCAAGGTTTGACACAATGGTGAACAATGGGGACAAACTCCCCCGGTTGTTTCTAGCAGTTCCCTACACACACACTGCCAATGCACAACTCATGGTCTTGGTGGATTTGCAATCCCTAGCCATGTAGGCTTGCACAAAGCCGAGGATGTGATGAGGACTCGGCCAACTTAGGCGGATTGCCCCCCTTTCTCCTCTTTCTTCCATCTATCTTGTATCCTTCCCCACACCTATGCAAAAATAAGTACTTATGCCGCGCCATCCAGAGCAGCCTTTGACTTTGTGAGACCCCTGAGAGAAATAAGAGCTGCGCGCAAGATACAAGAGAGTGAGAAGGATTTGTGCCACTGAGAGTATTGGGTGAGAGTAAGAATATCCGCAGCAAGATCCGCACTTTTGAGAGCAACCAGAAAGAGTGAGGAATCCGTGTGAGTGAGAAGTATCCGCTCAAGGTACCTGGACCGCCCCAGAAGAACTGCCACAAAGTTCCCCGTACCCATCTTAGGAACAGAGAGAGTACAAAGAAAAACAGCCACCAGCACACATCCATGAGAGATAGAAAGAAAAAGAATACGCCCAAACCCATTTGCACCTTCCAGCTATAAGTTAACCAAGAAAACTTAAAAAACAGATTTTTTTTTTGTAAAACACCAGCTGCCAAGGCCACCCCTTTTCTCTTTGACCCACATTCATTCCGCTGAACGCACTTTCCAAGTTCTATGAATCATCTGTGCGTTTGCATCCGAAATGCAGGGCTTGTCCTTGCGTCTACAAACCCTGCTTTGCGTTGTGCCCATACCTAAAAGAAACCATCCATAGCCAGAAATCATCTGAAAAGCCAATCCAGAGAGACAAGAATAAGAAAACAAACATTCTGGGGTGTCTATTTATTCCAGCTGTGAACTGGCTAGAACACCCCCTCACCAAATCCAACATATCTCCTATTTGTTTATTGTTCCCCCCAACTTTTCTGCTGTCCCCAGTGTTCAGCAGTTTTTTACTTTTCCAGACGGGAAGTGCATACATGGGCTTGTCCTCAGAAGACAGATCCGCGTTTTTGTCCCCTTTGCTATCCAAACCAGCCTTCTTGACACATGAAGTTGAGCCCTTCCCAAAGAATTGTTTCACGTGCAAATCTGCGTCCTTCCGTCCAATTCCTCCAACTGGTAGCTACCTCTGGTGAACTTGGAAATCATGCAAAAAGGCCCATTCCATCAATTGGCAAATAGCTTCCCCCATTGAGTTTCCAGGCTCTGGTTGTAAAGCAGAACCAAGTCCCCCTTCCGCTATGGATCCTGGAGTTTATGCACGCAGCTCTTGTCCCAGTAGTGGATGGACTTTGTGCATGTCACCTTCAGTCTTCCAGCCTCCCTATCCAAAATTTTAACCTGTTGCAGGAGTTGCTCAGTGTGGTCCTTGACCACATCTCCTTAATCAAATCTGAAAGAATTGAGATGGCTAAACACCAGAACCACTTATATTTCAAATAAGAAAAGATAAGAAATGTTTAGCTCAAAGAACAACAGGTTGAACAAGTATGAGAATCTTAACCAACAGGAATGAGAATTGATATCTATGAAATCTCAGCACAACATTGGATCCAGCATCTTAAAGTAGACACGCTTGATGAATTTGATCTTCTATACTGTAGCAAAGTGACCTTGACATCTTTGGTTGTCTTGAATGGGGTGATCTGTCAATTCTGAGTGTCAGCTAAGGTCTCAACCATTAAGCACCTCGAATCACAATTACCAGATAGTAGTCCTTTGCAGTTGTTGTTGATGAGTCATTGGTGGAGATTGGGATTGAAGTTGGTGATGGATTGAGTGAGTGAAAGATGAGAAGCTGGTGAGAGAAGAGTGGTACAAGGATTAAATGATGAGTATACTTGAGTGTCCTTGACTTGCCTATTATCACCAGCAAGAATGTTGGAGCGCGTGCGCTCAGATTCTGACCCATGCAGTTTTGGAGTGTCTCCACCGCTGTTGTGATGTCATGGACTTCAATCTGGTGTAACACAATATTCTCAACAAAATTCACCTCTCAATTAACAGACAAAAACTACAGCATGTGGAGGAAGAAATTCAAGGAATATCTCAAACTGCAAGGAATATTCAAAATCCTGACAAAAACATACACTTACACAAGGATGTCAATCAGGAATTTGTAGCGCACATCATAGCCAAATCAGACTAAAACACTTATGACAATTTCATTGAAAACTTCAATGAGGACAACACAAAATTGATCTGGATTTCAACTCAAACCCACTTTGCCTTGTCACAATCAGCAAATAGAGCACATATCTTGAATGGATTCCTTGACCAAACAATGGAAAAAGAAATAGAATTGGTTGTCACATTGTTTAAGGTGCACTTGAATAAAATGTCTGAGGTGGGATCAACCTACCCTCAGATATTGTTGCGTACCTGGTTCTTTTCAAGTTCCCCTCAAGCATGCAGTCTATGAAGTCCCAGATTATGCATTCAGAAAGTGAAATGAAGTCTTATATATTTCTCAACCACCTAATTCAGCACAAAAACAAAGCAATTGCTCTAGCTGATCTAGCAGAACCCATCAGTATAGAACTATACAGGGGAACTAGGTGTGAAAAAGGAAAAAATAATCTTGCTGTTACCTCCCATCCTGAAAGCTCCTACTGGTTTCAATTCCCAGAGCTGAAGCCTCCAAATGTTCACAATTGGAGCAAGAAAGGCAAACCTAAAGGCAACAACAAGGCAAATTTTAATCATTACTCCTTCTTCTGCAGAATAAACTTCACCAAAGATTCACTCTCTAGGAGGTTCATCCTAGATTTTGGGTGCTTGGTACACATGATTGTCAATGCTTATTTGTTTACCACTCTGAAAAGGAGTAAAGGGGCTGATAAAATGCAAAATGGCAAGAAGAATTTGGCCATCATTCTTGAAGGAACCGGCTAAGTTGCACTCCCAACCAAGGATGTAAATGTTAGCTTTCAAATGCCGCATGGGTGCCAAAGTTGACTGTAAACACCATCTCACTTTGCGCTCTTACAGCACAGGAAGCACAACTGCAGGTATAATCCAAACTTCAACCAAACATCTTCTCTTTGGTTGTGAAGGCACAACCGTTCTCTCTGGTTCCATTGTCAAAAAACTTTTTGTGATAGACATGGAGACTGAATTGAAAGAGTCCTACTATTCAAACAAAAAAATTCTGTCTCTCCACAATTCCCTGGGACATGCCGGAATCAAGCGTATCAAAAAATTCCCTAATCACAACATATCGCTTGCTCAAAAGAATGCTGTTGAATGCATAAGCTGGGACAAAGCCAAAATCACCCAAAGATCCTTTAGCAAGCAATAGCGGATAGCTCTCAGGTGCTTTGAAAAAATTCATTTAGATCTCATGGGCCCTATAAATCCTACGTCAAAGAAAGGATCAAGATAGGCACTCAATCTCATTGACTCATACTCCAGATATGTTTCTTGCTTTTCCCTAAATTCAAAAAGTCATATGGCAGAATTTCTTATCTTTGTCATCAAGAATCATCACAGAAAAACCAGTAAATAGCCTGCTGTGGTGTGCTTGGACGGAGGGGGCAAGTTTTTAAATGAAAATCTTCAACAGTACTACCAAGCCCACCATATCAACCAAATCATAAATGAACCGTATCACTCACAGCACAACATAAGAGTCAAACAAGCAAATAGAACAGTGATTGAATCCCCCAGGGATATCATCTCCTATGCAAGATTGCCAAAATATTGCTGGCACAAGGATATAAGAGGAGCATCTCTCATGCTCAATAACATCCCCAAACAGAAAGGCAATGACTCTCCCTGGAAGAAGATGCACTCAAAATACATACCAAAGGACTATGTCAAGCCCAGTGGCACTGCAGTCACCTACCAGCTCAACAGCACCATGATCAGGTCAAAACTGGATGAAAAAGGCGTGTCTGGTATTTTGATTAGATTCAATCCGGTTCTTCTTTTGTACATAATAATGACGGCAACTGGGAAAATCATCAAAAAAAAGCATATATTCTTCAACCTTAAGAATTAAATCAAAATATCTCTTGATGAAAATCCAGAAATCACTGCCCAAACCAAAGTTCAATCCAGTTCTCCTGCTCCGCTTGCCTCCAAATAGCCTTCTAGAACAACTGTTGATGACATTATTATGGATTAAACATACTTTTTGCATGCAATCAAAACAGAATACAATTTCGGACTCTTACAGAAACTCAGAATCTGAACAAAACTTCCAACACAACTTACAAAACAGGAATAACATCTCAAAACCAAAGCGTTACAACTTTTTGGCTGAAAAATAGCCAACAAACCTGAAAGATGCAATGAGAATTCCCCAGTGGAAGGAGTTGGCAATGAAGGAATTCAATACAATAAAAGAACAAGAGGTGTGGGAGGAAGTACATGAAAGTGTAGTCAACAACCCACTTGACACGGTAGCAGTATTTTTTGAGATCTCAATAGACTCTCACATCATCTCATGTATTCCCGCTCTGTGAGGAGACCCCCGGGGGGCTCCGGGGATGGTTTCTACTTCTTTTCTTTCCTCTATCTATCTCTTTTGTTGAATCTCTTCTTTCTGTTTTTGACAATTATTGTTCTGTCTGTTTCTTTTCTCGCGTCTGCTCTTTTATCTTGTCTTTTCTATTCTTCCTCTATTGTCCGCTTGAACACCATCTCTCTCCTTGTCAAATCTATCCACGTCCACACACTTCTCCACGTCAAATCTTTCCTCATCCATCCAATCTCAGCCTACTTTATGATCTCTTCCTGGTAAGACAACCCAACATCAATCACTAATCAACCAAGAGAGACTAACAATGTTTCCACAGACCTGCATTCTTCTATTCTACTCACCTACACTCAACATGTCCTTCTTGTCCTGATTAACCTAACCCTCTATCCAGTTTGGTTGAGCTGTTGGTATCTGTTTTCTTTCTTTATGCTCATTCTTCATGGCTATGTTTCTCTTCTTTTGAATTATGATTCTAACCCTGAAATGCAGTCTGTTGGTTTAGTCCTCTAGCTCATTATCTGAATTTTTATCACAGTTAAAAGCCGAAAATTCCCCTGAACAACTGAGATTCTCAAGATGACCAAACCAACAGGAGCCACGGACTACTTTCATGAAGTCGGTCTAAAAGCTGCGGTCGAAGCAATACCTCCCCTCAACAACAAAAACTATTCCATATGGAGGGATAAAATGCTTATGCTTTTTGACCTCAAGGACATCAAGGATGCTATCACAAGTAATACTGGTCAAATTTCTATGAAGCAGGATTGAGATATTAGGGCCGTTCTCCTCTCAAAACTGGACAGTACTACGCACGCCAATGTGGTCAACTCGGCAAATTTCAACTCATCCAAACTGCTTTGGGCCAAGATAACTTGTTGGTTTGCGTCGTCTGAAACTGCCAATTGTGCTAGGATTTTCAAAGATTTTCTTCACATTACCTTCAACAACCACGCCATCAAGGATTTTGTAACGGATACTAAGAAGGCTCTAACAAGGATGAACAAAGTAGGGATAGAACTACCCAAAAATGTTCTTGCCTATCTAATTTTATTCAAATTTTCCCCTAGTCTCAAGAATCTCAAACAAAAGATCATGCACGTGGAGAAGCTAATGACAATTGATGTTGTTTACAACCATTTAATTCAATAAGATAACAAACAAAAGGCTCAGCTAAAAGCCTCTAAAACAACTTCTAATCTCTTTCTAGTAACTAAAAGACCCCAAAATAATCGAGAAGACAAGAAGGTGAAGATGAGATGCAAAGATGGGTATCATGACCCGAATGCTCCACATTCCGAATCTTCTTGCTTTCACTTACATCCTCAAATTGCGCGCAGCTGGTGGATAGAACAACAAAAAAAATGGAGAAATAAAAACAAGAAGCCTCAAACAACCATCAATTACCACGCTCTTCTGACCCTATGGATCAATGCAGATAACACTCCCAATCTCCTAATTGATTCTGGTGCTAACATCCACGTCTTCAACAATTGCAAATACTTCACCAATCTTAAACTCCAAGAAGAAAATGAAGTAATCAAAACAGGAAAACTCAAAGCTAGTCTTAAGATCGTGGGGAATGGTACGGTAAGATTAGAATGTAAGAAATCTATCATCACCTTAGAAAACTGCTTCTTTGTTCCCAATATTGTAGTCAACCTCATTAGCCCCTGTCTCCTAGACAAGAAAGGTTGCTTTCTAACTCAAAACCACAACGAGTTCTCCATCAGCAAGGATGGGTCAGTCGTTCTCAGTGGGTTAATTTGCAATAATCTATTTGTAGTCAAGAAACCAAAGGCCATTGGATCAAATAATGTGATTAATCACACCTCTCAATCGGCTCAAGATCCACAATCTACGCTCCTATCCCTGATGGACATCCACAAGACATACGGTCATGCCTTGGTCTCCACTCTTCAATCAATCTTAAAGGATATCTTTACCCAAGAAGACTTAAATCAATTCCAATGCAATGCTTGTGTGCAAAGCAAGATCACACGTTTGTCTTTTCCTTCTGTTTTGACCCAATCCAATCTCCCACTTGAACAAATCCACCTTGAGTTGGTTGGACCCATCACCCCCGAATCCAAATCTGGCCATTGATACATTTCAACTCTAGTAGACAACCATTCTGGATATCTTGCTGCATTTCCCTTACACTCAAAAGACAAAACCTCCGAAACTATAATCAATGTGCTGGAGGTTGAATTCAAGAGAATCAAGTATTTTCCATCAGAAATCTACTCCAACAAAGGCTCCCAGTTCACTAATTCCACACTCAAGGAATTTGCCAAAACTAAACATATCAAGCTACTCACCTCAGAACCCTATCACTCCCAACACAACGGCCATGAAGAAAAAGCAAATAAAACAATCCTCAAATCAGCTTGATCCACATTTTCTTCCTCCAAAGTGCCCAAAAATCATTGGCATATCAACACAAGAAGCTGTTGCTTCATGCTTAATCAGATACCTAGAGAAGGTAACCTTCTCTCTCCTTGGGAGCTGATGTTTGGTAAGAAGCTTCCCGCTAACTATTTGAGACCTGTAGGTTCTCCTCTGATCTATCTGGCCAATCGCATTCAAAAAGGCCGCAAGTTTGATGAAAAGGGACATGAGGGGATACTATTTGGGTTCAATGCAACCTTTCACTCTTATCTTGTTCTTAACTCATTGGGTTCTATTTTTGAAACAAAGCACGTCACGTTGTGGTGACCAATCCGGGACACCACGGAAAAAAAAAAAAAAAAAAAAGAAAAAAAAAAAAAATATTTTTTTTCGGTTGTACCCCTATGGGTACCTTCATTTCCACCCATCTCTCAACTTCTCCCTGTCCTAGCGGTCTAGGACAGGCCTCTTGCCTGTCTCTCCGCTTCAATCCCCCCCTCCTATGTTCAACTTCTACTTGTCGCGCTTGCGGCCCTGACTTTTGGCGACGCAAGCAATTGTCAAACCACCTTTGACAATCCCTTTGATCCTTCCCGATCCTCTCATCCAACCAACGCCGTCGCTTGTCGCGACGGTTTTCAAATATCATTTGATCAATCTCATCATACCCACCATCTCAACCTACCAGAGCATCATCATCAACCACTCCGTCATCATCAGCTCCAGAGGATCCCACTCAATCCACTCATCAACCATGCCATCAAACAACCTCGAACCCAACTCAACCCACCACCCACCGACTCATCCAATCTATCACTCCTACCATCCACTCATCCCTCCAATTGGGTGATGACAGCCGTTGTCGACACCCGCAACCGCTGTCGCGGGTGTCCATCTGGTTGCCTGCGGTCATTCTTGACGCGGGCGACATTCCTTTTTTTTTTTTTTTTTCCTCTCATGTCATCTTTTTTTTTATGTTTTCATTTTCCCGCACCTATTTGTAGTATCTCTTGTACATAGTATACAGGGCCTCATGTCTATATAAGGAGGGGCTCTCCCCTGCCTTTTGGCCCAGCATCCCATCAGACCATCATCATCTCATCTCATCTGTTTCCCCCATCATCATAATCAACTTATCCGTGGGCATCCTTCCCCACTTATCTGAGCAACTTATACGGGTATATCCATGATTGCCCCTTGATCCTTTGAGCCTCCATACTCAAACTCTGTCCCTTGTGACCTTGATCCTTATCACCAACCAATAGCCTTGCTGGTTGAAGAAGAATTCCTGTCTGTCTGAATTCTTGGGTGTGTTATACCACTCTGATCCCTTTTTCCGACCATACTGGTCTTGATCTCTCCTTGATCATTTTTCTGGAGCCAATCACATTTGATTGAAGAGGTTTTATTAAGCTTAAAACCTGGAGTGTTATACCTCCCTTCTTCTTTAAGGTTGAATTTTTCCACGCTATTCTTGAGTCCCTTGAGAAGTGTTGGGATATTCTTGCTCAAATTCGTTATTGATTTGCTTCTAGAGCTTCATAAACAAATTGCTTTTGTTTTGTTCAGCCTCCCACATTTATCTGGTACCCTTCAAGCGCTTGATTGCGGAGAGTTGGGCAGGTTCATTGAGAACCTGGAGGTTGGTTGGGATTGAGTTGATCTTTCCTAATCAGCTGCTGACGACCAGAGTTATTAGCTTGTGGGTGTTGTTACTTACAACTGCCTTGTTCTATTGAACTCTGAACAAACCTTGACTTATTTGTTCAAGACTTTACCTGCACCATCTTGCCTCAGATAGTGTTGTTTCCATCGCTACCAACAACTCTTATCCTCTTCCCTTAATTTGATTTCTCATCCATAAGGTTCTGGACCTTGATTCCGGTTACATTTAAATATTATTGTAACTCCTAGGAGGGCAGCCTAAAAACAGAACCTTTCCCCTCCACAGAACTGCCACGGCTTAGCACCGTTTGGAGTCTTACAACGTTCCTCAAGAACCATACAAACAATTTCCCCCTTCTGGAGCCTGTTGGCACCAATATCTTCTCTCAATCTTGTCAAGACTCCAACAAATCCAATTTTTCCTCTACCAATAAACAATTCACGGCTAGGGATCACAATTGCAAATCCTCAGAATCTGACTCTCCTCACAATAATTCTATCTCCCTCAATTCTGATTCTTCTGACCTTCAACCAGAACCCCCTCCGATCCCATCTCCTGTCCCTGTGAGTCCTGAAGTCTACTAATGACCAAAAAGCAAGACTCGAAAACCTCAACGCTATGGTTTTCATCACTATTACAAACCTCCTTCATACAAGGCCGCTCGGAAATGCCCTGAATGGCTTAAGTGGGAGAAGGCTTCTAAAGAAGAATTGGAATCTATCAAATCACAAGAATTGTGGGAAGAGTATTATGGGATGCCTGAAAACATTCTAAAGACCACGTGGGTCTTCAAGGTGAAGGAAAACTGCCATGGAAAACTGGTGAAATATAAAGCAAGATTATGCATACAAGGGTTCAATAAAGTTCTGGGTGTTGACTACGATGCAACCTGGGCACCCACCGGCAATCTTGGCTCTTTACAAATCTCTCTTCTATATGGCTTAAAGGAGAAAATGACCTTTACTCAATTAAATGTTAAGGGCGCTTTTCTCCATGCTCCTCTCAATGAAACTGTCATTGTCCGGACACCTGAGGGTTCTCTCAGAAATTCCCCCTATCTCAAACTCAAAAAATCTTTATACAGCCTCAAACAATCTCCAAAGAATTGGTACAAAACACTGACCTGTTGGATTAAAGCTCAAGGATTCCAGGAATCTAGCAGCAATACTTGTCTATATATCAATACCAATTTGAAGGAGATTCTCTACTTCCATGTAGACAATCTTATTCATGTGGGAAGAAACAAAAAATTCAAAATTCACTTTCTGGAGAGGTTCAAAAACTCTTCTTGTCACCCGCCAAATACGATTCTTGGAATGTTGATGGAGGTTGATAATGATTGAATTCTGCTTAGTCAACCTAATCAAATCAATCGTGGTCTGGAAGAATTAGGTCTCACAGACTTTAGGGACACCCACTCTCCTCTCACTCAAAATCTCCACCTGGAACCTGCCTCCAATGAAGATCACAGAGTTCAAAAAACTTAATTTTAACTCTTGTTCAGTTACAGGACTCCTCAACCATCTCTCCCAATATACTTGTCCCAACATTGCGTACGCTGTTTCAAATCTTGCTAGATTTAATACCAAGCCTGGCATTTCCCATTGGAGAGAAGCTCGTAAAGTCTGGAAATATGTCAAGACTACTAAAAACCTCAAACTTATCTTCAGTCACAAATCCAAAGAAGAGATGATTTCTGGTTACAGTGACGCGACATGGGGAGATGATCCGTCCTTGAGGAAGTCTCAAACTGGTTTTATCATTTTCCACTATGATAGTCCTGTAGTCTGGAATTCTTCAATACAAAGAAATGTTACTTACTTGTCAACAGAATCTGAGCTCAATGCTCTCATTGACTGCTTTCTTGAACCCAAGTGTATTACTCACTTAATAGGCAAAATTTATCAATCTCCAATAATCAAACCCACCATCTACATTGATAAAAAAGGATTAGATGATAAGATCAAACAATTCGGATCCCATTCTAAATCTTGTCATATCAACATCAAGACAAAGGGTCTAAGGGAAGACTACAACAAATCTGAATATAGTCTATCACTCATCACAATGGATGCAATGGTTGTTGACTCTTTGACAAAGTCCTCCATCTGCGGTTCTCTTCAACTTCTCCAAAATTTCATCTTTGCCCGTAATCAGCAAATTATCTTTCCAATTCTCTTCTCTCTCTGTTGTCCTATTAGTCACAAAGGGTGTTGCAATCTCAATAGACTCTCACATCATCTCATGTATTCCCGCTCTGTGAGGAGACCCCCGGGGGGCTCCAGGGATGGTTTCTAATTCTTTTCTTTCCTCTATCTATATCTTTTGTTGAATCTCTTCTTTCTGTTTTTGACCATTATTCTTCTGTCTGTTTCTTTTCTCGCTTCTGCTCTTTTATCTTGTCTTTTCTATTCTTCCTCTATCATCCACTTGTACACCATCTCTCTCCTTGTCAATTCTATCCACGTCCACACACTTCTCCACGTCAAATCTTTCCTCATCCATCCAATCTCAGCCTACTTTATGATCTCTGCCTGGTAAGAAAACCCAACATCAATCACTCTTCAACCAAGAGAGCCTCACAATGTTTCCACAGACCTGCATTCTTCTATTCTACTCACCTACACTCAACATGTCCTTCTTGTCCTGATTACCCTAACCCTCTATCCATTTTGGTTGAGCTGTTGTTATCTGTTTTCTTTCTTTATGCTAATTCTTCACGGCTATGTTTCTCCTCTTTTGAATTATGATTCTAACCCTGAAATGCAGTCTTTTGGCTTAGTCCTCTAGCTCATTATCTGAATTCTTATCAGTATTCAAAATCAAGACCAACACTCACAGGAAGGCACCAATTTTCAAAACTTGCCTATGCCTGGAAGGCTTCAATCAACGCTACGGTCTTGATTACTTTGAAAACTATGCTGCCGACAGCAAGGTGGCTTCCTTGAGGGGGTTACTAAAGTTTGCAGCGGAAAAAAATCTTGAGATTCTTCAGCTAAACATCAAGGGAGCCTTTCTTCACTCAGAACTTGACAAACAAGTCTTCATCAAAACTCCACATGGATGCAATGGAAGTCAAAGTATCTCTGACTTAAGAAGTCCTTTTAAGCCTTGAAACAAGATCCTTGAAACTGGTACCAAATGTTGAGCAACTGGATCAAGTCACAAGGCTTCAATGATTCAGACTGTAACCAGTTTCTCTACATAGGTAATGACAAGACTAAAATTGTCTTCTTTCATGTTGAAAACTTAGTTGTGACAGGAGATGTTGATAGTTTCCAAAAGGCCTTCCTCAGTAGGTTCAACAATTCCTCTGCTCACCCAACAAACACACTCCTGGGAATGAAGCTAGTGCGCATGAGTGGTCTTATTGATTTGTCTCTACCACTCCACTTAGAAAAAGGGCTCTGGGAGCGTGGTCTCACCAACTTCAGGCATGTATCAACTCCACTCACCCCCGTTTGAAACCTCAGAAAAGCCAATGAAAAGGATCACAAGGAGTTCCTTTCACACAATCTGAGGTATAGGTTGCCAATTGGATTGCTGAACTTCATTGACAGACGGGCTCAACCAGAAATTAGTTTTGCTTTCTCAAGCTTAGAAAGACACTCCATGAAACCTGGCCTGAGCCACTAGGAAGAAGTTTGACATGTCTCAAAATATCTTTGGGCCACCAAAGATCTAACACTCACAATTGGGCCCTGCTCCATATCCACTTGGCTCATCTTTTTCAGAAATCCCACTTGGGCAAATGACCCAGAATCTTGGGTATATCAAAGCGGATACATCTGCTCATTAATGAAAGTACCCTATTTTGGACTAGTAAAAAACAGCAAAGTATCACCCACTCATCAACAAAATCCAAATTTGTGGCGTTATGTGGTTGCCATCTTGAAGCTTGATTGCTGCAAAAACTTACCAAAGACATATATTGATGCAAATTCAGCTTTCCCCTTCACCTAATTGACAACAAGGGGCTGGATAAAAAAATGAAGAAATTTTGGCTCATGCTCCAAAGCCAAACAGATTGATGCAAAAACCAAGAGTCTTCAAGATGACTTCAAACATGGCCTCATCAACATCAAGCTCATTTCATGCTTATCCATGACAGCCAACACACTTACCAAGGCATCAAATAAAATCTCAAAATATTTTCTTGTAAATGCTTTCAACTATCTCTTTCACTGACCTTGGAGTTGTGGGGGCGTGTTAAATGTTCAATTTGAAAGCTGTCTCAATGCTTTCTTTTCTTTTATTTCAGTCTCAGGTCCCTTTTCTCTCTTTCCTTATTCTTTTCTTTTCCTCTCTCTTTAATCTCCAATGTTTCTCAACCATCCAACCAATACAAAACTACCAAGCAGTAGGACGCACGGGTAAAGATACTCCATATAAAGAACTCTCCAACCAAGGAGAAAGCTCAACAACTTCCCTTTGACCTTTTCTTGGATCATGCTGACCAACTGATCAATCAATTCATCCACCAACACCCATCTAACCAATATCATCAAGGACTCTCAAGAGCTCATTCATCATCACTGACTAAAAAGAAAACCTTGACACTCATCAATCAATCAAACCTGGCAGCCAGCTCAAACTTAGTAAGATCAACAAAGACTCAACTCCTCACTCAGTGAAATAACTCTAAATGCTTACATTCTCTTACAGTTATTTCAAGGCACCGCTTTCCTTTAAGCTGAGGAAAAGTTTCTAGAGTTTATTGTCTGCAAAGAAAAATGAAATAGAAAAAAACCTTGAGTAAAACAATTTGATGAAGGAGAGTGATAAAAGAATGAAATGCAATTGAGGGGATTCTTACCCAAGGCACATTCTCTAGTGTTAGGAATGACTGTGATGGGAAGGAAGACAAGGTAAGAAAATAATGAAAGGAAGTGATAAAAGAAAATAGATCTGCAACAACAAAGAAGCAGAAATGAGAAGGAGGAAATCAATATATGATAATGATGACTGTTAGATATCTCACATCTGATCAACCTCAGTAATATGAGACTTTGGTTTGATTTGGTGAAGATTGATGTTATTTGGGTTTTGATTTGAGCTGAGCAAGGAACGGTCAAGAAGGATTGGGACAAAGAATGGAGGGAGCAGCAGGCATTAGAGGCAAATGGATGGAGGGAAATGAGCCAGGTTATGGTGAGAAAGAAGAGTCAAAGGAGATGAAGAAAGCAAGGGAGAGAGAGAGCGTTTTAAAGATGATCTTAAAGATGGGAAGAGGGATTGATGTTTTCAAAGGAGCTGAGATGCTGATGGGTTTTATGAGAAAATCAGATGCCAGATCAGAGTAGAGCCTTATCAGCTGATTCTCTTTATTTGAGAGTTCCACACCAGGAGCAGGGTGGGAGAAGGTTGTGCAGCATTCTCAAATGAATTTGAAAATGGAAACATAGTGAATAGGAGATGACAGCAAGAAAAGGAAAAAAGAAAAAAAGAAAGAAAACAAAAAAAACAACTACACAATGAGAGAGAAAAGGCAAGGAAATGACAAAACGCTGCCATGATCAGATGTGAGGAGATAAAATGGTGGAGGTGAGATTGACAACTGAAGAACTTAGAGCTGCCTTAGTGAGGGAGTTGCAAGCATTTGATGGGATGGAATGAGAGGAGTGATGAGTGAATGATTGTCTTGTTGTTCTTGCAACCGCTTGATTTGCATTGTGGTAAACCAAACCTGTCCTATAGCCATCAGACTCATTTTATCTTATTAATTATTATTCTTAAATCAAATTAAACTCAAGAAAATACTGAATAAATTCCAAACCCCTCATAAACTACACTCTAAACTCAAACCAACCTGAAAACCCAAATCAATCACCAGATAAACCCCTTCAACCATATCAACACCTGTCATAAAAACAACCCAACACCTGGCACAGACTTGATTATGTCACATGGATTAATAAAAAGTATTAATTTCATATATAATCAAAAATATTATGCTTAAAATAACCACAAAACAAAACAACATACCACTTACCAGCAGGACTTAAACCATATCAGTACCAATGTTACACTACAACCAGTACTATGAAAACAAGTACACATGACTTTTCTGGAACTTTCACCGCAAGATAAGCCCTCTGAAGCTTCCTCTCAAGCACTCTGATACTCAGTTTGCCACCATTCCAACCATGCAACACACACACATGCACCAACAGAAGTAGGGGCTCATGCAGCCAAGAATATCTCAATTCTCACCAACCAGAAATAACAACTCAGTGCACATGAATTTTCTGGAACTTTCACTACCAGATAAGAGCTCTGAAGCGTCCTCTCAAGCACTCTGATACCCAGTTTGTCACCATATAAACCATACAACACCTTCCAGCCACACTCTGAAGTTACCCAAGGGGACATGCGGTAAAACAGCATACCTCATATCTCCACTACTAATCATATTGAGACAGCATGCAGGTAGTTCCTGCAACATTTTATACATGATAAGGGCTCAGAAGCGTCCTAAGAAACACCCAGCACATGAATTTCCACCACCAAACCCATGCAGGTCACACCATTTCAAGCTACCAAAGAGGGCTTTCAGCTGCCAAGCATGTTTCATGCTTTTCCCAACCAGAAAAATTAACTCAAGCTGCAGGCAACTTCTGCATCATTTTTTATACAAGATAAGCACTAAGAAGCTTCCATATCACACAATTCTTATCTCTTATCTCATATCTTAGCCTGAATCTCAAAGATTGAACTAAAAATACAGTTATCTCTCAGCCTGATTTACAAATTTTATCACCAAAATGATCTGTCTCATGTAACTGTACCATCCTGTGCTTCAACGGTGCAGAGGGAGGCTCAGAACCGCACTCAGGGGAGCCCTGAGCATCCCCTGAGGAATTATTTTTCCATTTAAGGAGGGCTTTTTTGCCCTGTCCAAGGGGTAAGGCATGGCATCAGCCCCAGAGTATGGCCTCAGCCCCACCCATGATGTATGAACCCTAAGATCTATGGCCTTTGCCTGTTCAGTACCAGCTTTTTAGTGAACCAGAATAAATTTAAAAGGAATCAAATACGAAATTATTGTTGAAAAATTGACCAAACTCCTGGTGTCTTTGAAGAAGGGTTCTTGAGAAAAGGCCTGTTATTCAGCACCTATTTTTAAGAGGGAAAACCCCTTAATTTTGATTAGTAAATTCATAAAAGAGGAAGATAACAACAGAACAAACAACAAAGATTTTTTTCCGCCCATCTACCTGCAAGAAAGCCCATCTTTGGGTCATCCTACTGGTTAAACACCTTTTAGTCAACCCTTAAATCCTTTAAAAGGAATTGGAAAAATAGTCAGAAAAAGTCAAAAATTCTTGCTTATGAATTGGTGGAAGCTTGCCAATAATCAAATAAAACCTGGAATAGTCTTGCAATTCTTGAAAACCTCTATTAGCAATTAATCTAGGTCTGATAAGAGACCTATTTTAAGTCTCAAAGAAACCAGCCACTAATTAAAAAAAATTATTGTGCAGACTTATTATAGTTCGGAAGGGCAGGAAATTCAAAACCACCTTAGCTTACCTCTATCTATTCAAGACTAGTAGTAAACTAAATTCTCCTTCTAGTGACTGCCAGCAAGCTATTTGCTAAATAATCCCATTATTCCTTGGAGTCTCTACAGCTTATCAACATGTTTCAAGGCACCATGGTGAGATTCTTGATTGACTAGATTTTTTAAAGCTTTATTATTGATCAATGAGTGATAGGGGTGATTTGCGGGGGGATTCATTTCTAGAAGAAGTTGTGAGAGCCAACTTTTACCTTTTGTGGCCAGGACAAGAGATTTTAGCTCGCCTTCAGTGGATGATAGAGAAATTGATCCCTGGAGCTTGCTATGCGACAAGACTGGACAGCCGTAAAGCATAATGAGATATCCAGTATGACTTTGTCATGATTTGGGATCATTTCCACCATCAGAATTGCTGTAAACTTTGATTTTGTATTGAAAGGAGGTATTTTGAAGGTGCAGAGCCATTTCTTTGGTGGAGTTAAGGTAGCGCCAGGCGTGTCTTGATCCAAGCCAGTGTTGAGATCCAGGTTTTTTATTGAAGCGGGAGAGATTGGATACAGCATAAGAAAGATTGGGTTGGGTTTGGCTGGCGATGAAGTTGAGGAATACAGTGGAGGACCAAAAATTAATGTGAAGCTTGAGAAAGTCTTTGTGTTTGTCATTGGAGGCACCAGAGAGCTTGATATTTGGGGTGAAAGGCATACTAATTGGCTTGCAATCAGTGAGACCAAGTTCTCTGAGAGCAGTGTCAATGTGATTGGTATGGAGAAGTCCGTATCTGTTGTGGTGACCAAATCTGGACACCCTGGACTAGATGGGGAAAATTCAAAATTTTTTTTACAATGCTTTTATTTAGGTGTCATTCAAAAAAAAAAAAGGAATTTTTTTTGTATCAGTATCACTGCTCCAATTACCTCATCCTGCCAAGCATTACTCTGTCCCAGTGGTCTAGGAAAGGCCTCTCTTGGTCTCATCACCTAGGCATTGCGTTCAATTCCTTCTCTCTTTGTTCCCCCCTTCCTTTTGGCCAAACGCACGGGCCAAGACCCGCTTGGCCCAATCTTCCTCTGCTCAGACCGTCACCCCAAGTCCCTATTGCAACCTCACCACCATCACCATCACCATCATTCCTCCTGGGACTCTTCCACCTCCCCCATCTGCCGCCACAACCACACCCTCCTTCTTGGATCCAGTCCTCCCCCTGCCCCTCAATCCAGAAAAATTTCTGGCGGCCCTTGGGCGTCAGCATCCCGCCAGTCTGTCATCACCATCCTCGTTGTCCCTTGTCCAAAAAGATCCAAACTACTCCAGGCCTACTACCACCCCCACGACTTCCAAGTGAACTCACAAGTCCTCAAAAACAAACCCAAACAGCCTCCTCCGGTCGAAGTTGAGTAAGATTGTGGCCAGTGTCACCACGGCTGCCTCAGGGAACTCAAACCTAACTCAACATCAGTCCCTCGCGACCTCCCCTGTCACAATCATGACAACCACCACCACACCCCTGACACCTATCATTTTCCACTCAATCCCCCTCCGTCCGCGACTTGGCAGACATCAACCAATTGCCCAATCAACTCCACCAATCCATCAATCACATGCACCCCCCTTCCATTTTCGGTTGGGGGTGGAAAAGCGTCATCTACCGCCCTAAACATCTGGGGGAAGTCTGGTTCAATTTTTTCCCACCCCTTCCGCCTTTGGGTGAAGGGTGGGTGATCTTTGTGTTGTTGCGCACGGACGCAAGAAAGGTGAAGGGATGAGGAAAAATCCCACCCCAGTCAGGCAGGCTGGATTTCCACTGGCCCGTGTGATCTATTTTTCTGATCATCTAGAGTCTAAAAAAAAATAAAATAAAAAAAGAAATATTTTTCTCTGCTCTATCTGTAGTATCACTTGTACATAGTCAAAAAGGGCCTCCTTCCCATATAAGGAGGGGCTCTCCCCTGCCTTTTGGCAGGGGGGGGTATCTTATGGCATCTTACCAGAGAATTGTCATTGCTATCATCTCCAAATAAAACATCTGTGGGGTCCCATTCCCCTTTATATGAGTCCAAATTCTGGGTATATCCATGATTGGCCCTTGATCTTTGAGCCTCCATACTCTAATCCTGATCCTTGATCCTTGTCCCCAACCAATAGCCTTACTGGTTGAAGAAGAATCTGAAAAATTGAATTCTTGAGTGTTTTACACCACTCCTGATCCTTTTATCCAACAATAATGGTCCTGATCATCCTTGGATTATCTTTCCCAAACCAGTCATGTTTGACTGAAGAGGTTTTATTAAGCTTAAAACCTGGAGTGTTGAACCTCCCTTTATTTATTTTGAAGTTGAATTCCGCCACACTACTCTTGAGTCCCTTGAGAAGTGTTGGGTTATTCTTGTTTGAATCAGTTATTTTTTTTGCTTCTAGAGCTTCATCAAATAATTATCTATGTCTTGTGCAGCCAACCACAGTTATCTGGTACCCTTCAAGTGCTTGATTTTGGATAGTTGGGCAGGTTCATTGAGAAACTGGAGGTTGTTTGGGATTGAGCTGCTCTTTCTTAAGCTTCTGCTGACAACCAAAGCTATTAGCTTGTGGGCATTGTTACTTAAAATTGCCTTTTCCTGTAAAACTCTGAACAATCCTTGACTTCTTCTATTCAAGTTTTCCCCGGCATCATCTTGCCTCAGATAGTGTTGCTTCCCAGCTACTGACTACTTTCATCTTTATCCTTTACTCTTTGGACCCCCATTTACCGGTTTCTGGACTTTGATCTTGGTTACATTTAAATATTTTTGTAACAATCAGGAGGGCAGCCTAAACAGCACCTTTCCCCTCCACAGGACTGCCATGGCCTAGCACCGTTTGTAGTCTAACATTTGGTCCCCCGGGCCGGGATCAAACCAGCAACCTTGGGATTTACAGTCCCAAAAATCATCAACTTTGAAATCCAATCTCTTTCTTTTTTTTCTTTTTGTCATCATCTAGATACTTGGAGGCAACTTGTTCTAGAATTAAGTCCTCCCAAATGTGCACCATCTGGGAAATATAATTGTCTTTTTTTGAGAAACCCTACTCTTGCCAAATTTGTGAGCCAATTTGGAAATCTGCTCCTTGAATCTTTTAGGAAACTCTGTCAAAATTGAATCACCAAGCGCCTCTTCTGCTTGTCCTAAGATTGTTAAGATCAAGCCCCAGAACAAGAACTTAGGTTTCAATGGGAAAAATCTGGAAGGCTTCTTGGACTTGTACAAGATGACTGCTTTGGTGGACGGGGCTAGAAAATTTGATATGGCTTACAAGTTGCAATTTTTTATCTCCTCTGATGAATTTATGGAAATAATCCAGTTGTTTGAATGTTCTGAACGGCATGACTGGGCCCTGCTGGGGGAAACAATGTTGGCCTATTGGGGAAAAACAGATTTAGCACAATTTACTTTGCAGGATCTAGATAACGTTGTCTCCCAGTTGACCTCCAATGGTGGTGTGGCTTCAGCTTCTGATTATCAGTCCTTTAGGAAATCTTGGGCTCCCATCCAATCCTACCTTGTCCAAAACAATCACATCAACACAGTGGATGAAATTCAAGTCTGATTTTTCCAATATTTTTCTCCTGGAGACCAGGAAAGGATTGAGGAAAAACTGGTCAATTCTGGATCCATGATCACTACCAGGAATAATCAATTCAAGCTCCCTGTTTTTTTTATCCTTAGGGAAGTGGTGGATAAAGTTATGAAAGGTCAAACAGCCCTCACTTTTGAAAAATCTAAAACCACTGAACCAGTCCATGCTCCCTCTTTCAAAGAGGCAAACAAGACTATGAATAAAATGGAATCTGATGGCAGGCCCAAGAATCCTCAGCCTAACCAGGAAACTGCTACAATGGACAAGATCTTTAAACTTCTCAAAGCCTTTGAGAAAAAAATGGATCAAAAGATTTCCTTTCTTGCTGTTCCTAAACCTTCTAGTGCTGTTTTTAAAAATACTCGAGTCTGCTATTATTGCCACAGGGAAGGCCATGGAACTGGTCAATGTCTCAAACCCCAGAAGGACAAAGACAAGAAATTGGTAGAGCAAAAAGGGAATAACTTTTTCCTTCCTAATGGTGCCCTAATCCCCTTCACTTTGTCTTTCCCTATTAGTCATGTGGTGGCCTCTTACCAGCCACCCCATCCTATGAAGGAATCCTTGGCTTCTGTGGATTTCCAATCTTCTTGTGGTACTCTTCAACCCTGGTGTCCCCCAGCTATTTCCTCCTCCTCTCTGGTTGGTACTTACCAATCCAATACAGCTAGGAAGAGACATGAGGTGGAAAGGTTTCAAGATCACCCTGATCCTCATCCCTCATCTATTAAACCTCCTTAATCCCCTGATCCTGTTCCTGCTTCACCCAATCTTCCTCCCTCCACCCAGTCCAAAGTTTGGTTTGAGAGGGAAATTTCCAAAGATCAGCCCAATGCTGCGGAAGGGGTATTAAATAAAATTTCTGATCTTCAAATTCCTGATCTATCTGTGGCTGAACTCCTGTCAATCTCTCCATCTGTTGCTGAAGGAATGAAGAAATGGGTTTTGCGTTGACGTGTGGAAATTGGTACTGAAGAATTTGTGGTCTCCTCTGGAACTTTGATGGAGGATTCTGGTGGAACAGATCACTCTTCTGAGTCTAGTCTTTACTCTTGTCCTCTTGGTTTTCTTCCCTTCAATCTTGGTGAATCAGCAAAAACGGTCTCACTCCTTGTTGATTCTGGCTCTCAGCTCAACTTGATCTCATATGCTATGGCCTGCAAACTTATACTCAGCCCTAGGGTCAGCTTCACCTCTTCATTGTATGGAATAGGAAACCAGTCTTGCAAATTGGTTGGATTGTTGAAGATGTTCCAGTCCGGATTGGCTGCTAAAGATTTTTGATCACTCAAAAGGAAGTCCTCCAATTTCTTTGTCCAAGGTACTAGGATTATAAAAAGAGGCAATCCTTGTGCTCTTATGGTTTTCACTATCGCCTCTAAACAAGATTCAATCCTTGAAAGTCTCCATGAAGGCCTTGGGCATTGTGGGGAAACCAAAACCTATCAATGTATATCCAAACAATTCTGGTGGTCATCTTTGAAGAAATCAGTCTCTCAATGGTGCAAGAGTTGTGAAGTATGTCAGAAACATAATCTTAAGCGCCCGGCTGAAATTCATTATCCCACTGGAGATTCCACTGTCTTTGGAAGGATTGCTATGGATGTGGTTCACATTAAGGCTGGTGGAGCTAAGTACCTCATTGTGACTAGAGATGATTTTTCTGGATGGGTTGAGGCAAAATTTGTTAGGAACCTCAGCTCTTAATCAGTAGAAGCCTTCCTTTATGAGACTTGGACAATGCGTTATGGGTTGGCTCAATTTTATTCAACTGATGGTGGCTCTGAGTTTGGTGGCAAACATGCCAAAATGATCCAATTGCTTCCTGGTCAACATAGCATGACCACTCCTTATTATCCTGTAGGAAAAGGGATGGTGGAAAGAGGCCATGCACCTTGGAAGGCTGCTCTTGTCAAGTTGGCTGGTGAAAGTGGAAAGAATTGTTGAAAATTTCTTCCTCTGGTCCTCTTCTCTGATTGAATTTCAACTAAACAAACCACTGGCTACTCACCTTACAAAATCCTCTTTGATCAAAGGGCTGTCCTTCCTCTTGATCTGGAAATGGAATCTTTCTTAGGTATTTCTTGGGAAAAGGTTTCTTCCACCACTGATATATTAGTTGTCAGATCCAAGCAACTGGAGAAAAGTGAATATTTTTGTGACAAATCTTATCAGAAAATGATGGAGTCAAGGGAAAAATCAGTCAAGTATTGGGAGGATAAGCATTCCAATCGAGTCAGGGACCCCTTGAATCCTGGTGATCTAGTTTTAGCTTATAATTGATCCTTGGAAACTCAGTGGGGAAAGCTTTTTTCCAATTGCTGGAATGGTCCTTATTGAGTTGTCCATCAAGTCAGAGGTGGATCATATCTTTTGGAGGAACTGGATGGTATTCAGATGGACAGAAGGTTCTCTGCTGATCAGGTCAACAAATTTCATTGTTGTGGAGGCAACTTTGATCAGAAGTAAGTCTTCCCAATTGTGTACCACCAGGGTCATCTGCTGTTTTTTGTTGTGAAACTCTACTGTATGCCACATATGTGAGCACCTGGGAAGCCTTCTTCATCTTATTGCAGTCAACTCTAGGATTTTCTTTGGGTGGATCAAGATATTCTTTTCAATCACCCTCAAGATCAAATGGGCATTTCTTGTGTTCAATCATCTTTCCTTTCTTTTTTATGACATCAAGCTCAGATGCAGACTAGGGACAGTCTGTAAGTTGGGGAGAGATGTGGTGACCAAATTTGGAAACCCTGGACCAGATGTGGAAAATTCAAAAAAAAAAAAATTACAATTCTTTTATTAAGGTGTCATTCAAAAAAAAAAAAAAAATCGGATTTTTTTTTTGTATCAGTATAAATCCTCAAATTTCCTCATCCTGCCAAGAATTCCTCTCTCCCAGTGGCCTATTAAAGGTCTTTCTTGGTCTCATCACCTAGGCATTGCGTTCAATTCCTTCTCTCTTTGTTCCCCCTTCCTTTTGGACCAGACACGCTCGGCCCGATCTTCCTCTGCTTGGACCGTCATCCCAAGTCCCAATTGCAACCTCACCACCATCACCATCACCATCATCCCTCCTTGGACTCTTCCACCAACCCCATCAGCCCAGCAGCCCCCACAATGGATGATGATGATGATGACAAGCGCCATTTGGCTGCCATCCAACAACTGCGCAAGCCCATCATCTCCATCCCATCCTAGACCCACCTACTCAATCTTCCTCAAACCAACTCAAATCCCAATTAGAATCCTAAATCAATTCCATCCAGCTGGCCATGAACCTCCTTAACAATCTCAATCACTTGCACTTCCTCCGACTCATCAGGATCTCTTGCTCCACCAAGGCTTGCATCAACCCAATCTTCAACCTCCTCAACCTGCTTGTCAACCTACTCAACTACGCTCACAGCTTGATCAACAAGGCACAGCTCTATTCAATTGGTAGACAGACGCATGCATCAATATTGGAGACCAAGAGTAATATTGATCTCAACAAGCGCTCCCTCAACTCTCAATCAAACCTCTCCTGTCACAACCATGATGACCACCACAACACCTCTGACGCCTATCAACTTCTGCTTGATCCCCCTTGGTCCGCAAATTGGCCAAAGTCAACCGCCTATCAACTTCCACTTGCACCCCCCTTCCATCTTTGGGTGGGGGTGGAAAAGGGTCTTCTACCACCCGCAAACATCCCGGGGCGGTCTGGTTCAATTTTTCCCCACCCCTTCCGCTTTTGGGTGGGGGTGGGTGATCTTTGTGTTGTTGCGCACGGCCATCCGCGGACGGACCCAAGAAAGGTGAAGGGATGAGAAAAGATCCCACCCCAGTCAGGGAGGCTGGATTTCCACTTGCCCGCGTGATCTATTTTTCTTATCATCTAGTATGTGTAAAAAAAAAAAAAAAGAATTGGCTCTATCTGTAGTATCACTTGTACATAGTCTAACAGGGCCTCCTGCCCATATAAGGAGGGGCTCTCCCCTGCCTTTTGGCATGGAGGGGGGATCTTATGGCATCTTATCAGAGAATCATCATCACTATTATCTTGAAATAAATCCTCTGTGGGGTCTCATTCCCCTTTATCTGAGACTGAATTCTGGGTATATCCATGATTGCCTCTTGATCCTTGAGTCTCCATACTCAAATCCTGATACTTGATCTTTATCACCAGCCAATAGCCTTGCTGGTTGAAGAAGAATTTGACTGATTGAATTCCTGAGTGTGTTAAACCACTCCTGATCCCTTTATCCGACCATACTGGTCCTGATCATCCTTTGATTATATTTCTGGAACCAGTCATGTTTCACTGAAGAGTTTTTGTTAAGCTTAAAACCTGGATTGTTAAACCTCCCTTTATTTCTTTTGAAGTTGAATTCCGCCACACTACTCTTGAGTCCCTTTGGAGTGTTGGGGTATTCTTGTTTGAATCAGTTATTTTTTTGCTTCTAGAGGTTCATCAAACAATTAGCTTTGTCTTTTGCAGCCACCCACAGTTATCGGGTACCCTTCAAGTGCTTGATTGCGGATATTTGGGCAGGTTAATTGAGAACCTGGAGGTTGTTTGGGATTAAGTTGATATTTCCTAAGCTTCTGCTGACAACCAGAGCTATTAGCTTGTGGGCATTTTTACTTACAACTGCCTTGTCCTGTTGAACTCTGAACAATCCTTGACTTCTTCTATTCAATTTTTCCATGGCATCATCTTGCCTCAGATAGTGTTGTTTTCTAGATACCGAATACTGTCATCTTTATCCTTTACTCTTTGGACCCCCATTTACCAGGTTCTGGAATTTGATCTTGGTTACATTTAAACATTTTTGTCAAACTCAGGAGGGCATCCTAAACAGAACCTTTCCCCTCCACAGAACTGCCACAGCTTAGCACCTTCTGGATTCTTACACCATCTTTGGTGTCTACTAGTTTATTTCCAAGAATGTTTTTAAGAGGTCCGTCCTCCAAAATTTTGAAAGTGGTCTTGAGACTGTTTCAAAATTCAACATAGTTCCCAACAATCAACAGATCATTGACATAAAAAAACATGTAAAGCTGCCTAGTTGTGCTGATGTAGAGACACGGTTTGGCGCTGGAAGTTACAAAGCCTTCATTTAAGAGCCAGGTTTTGAGGGTTTTGTACCAACTTTTTGGCACCTGCTTCAGTCCATGAAGCGCTTTGTTTAGCCTGAGATAAGGAAAAGGAGATTCATAACCAAGAGTGGTTTTGATGAAGATGTCTTCATCAAGATAAAGGCGGACTTTATATCCATCTGCCATAGAGTGAGTTTGTGATGTAATGCATAGACAAGAAGTACTTGGAGGGGTGTGATTGAGCAAGTGGGAGCATAATTTTGGCCATAGTCAAAAAACTCCTCCTGTTTGAATTCCTGAACGCATAAGCAAAATTTGAATGAGATTTGGGATTCCTTGGGGCCATCCTTGATTCTGTGAACCCAGAATGTTTTTAATGCATTCTTGCCTTTGGGAAGTGAGTGACGTCCTTCCCAGCCCTTCATGACTTCAATGCCAGTTAATTCTGATTTCATCAATTTAATCCAACTTGAGCTTTCTTTGAAGTTGGTAGCTTTGTAGTAGTTCTTGGGTACGGATTGGACCATGAAGCCGTATTGTTGAGGGTTTTGGAGAGTGTTTGGATCCTGTAGAGTTGGGACAGATGGTGGGAGTAGTTCCTTAGCAACAGTGTTGTCTTCCTCAGAGTTGGACCTTGATGATTCAGAGATCAAGTTGGTGGAGGAGAGGATTGATTGCTGGTTTTAAGTTTGTTCTGAGGGAAGTTTTGAATGAGAATGGATTCAGTGGGAGAAGACAAAGGGTTATTTCTGGAATTAGAGGAAGAAGTTGGAGACAAGTGGGAATTTAGAGCATCAATGAGGAGAGAATCATCGGTAAGAAGTGAATCAAAGAGGGAGTTGGAGTTAGAGTTTTCATTTGAGAGATAAAATAAAACAGGTAGATTTTAAAAGAGTTTGACATGTTTGGAACAAACAATTTATTATTAGGATGGACATTAGATTCAATACAAATTAAGGTCTAAGTCAAATCCAGTCAGAATAACCTCTAAACCTTTTTTGTCCAACTTGCCGGTGGAATGTGCTTGATTAAGAACAATGGCTTTGGAGCCAAGAAAGCGGATGAGATGAAGTTTGGGAGGAGTTTGGGTCCAGAGTATGTGGGCTGAGACTTTGGACTTTAAGGATGGAAGGAGATTGAGGATCAGACAAGAGCTGACCAATATTTCATCCCACAGGAATGTGGGGATGTTCATATTTATCATAGTGGTTGGTGCACCTTTGATAATGGTTTGGTTTCCTCTTTCAGTCACCAAATTGTGTTGGGGAGTATATGGTTTGGAGGTGGAATGTTTGATGCCATTTTTGGAGAAGAAATTTGAAAGATGATAATTGAAAAACTTGCAGCCATTGTTAGAGTGAAAAATCTTTAACATTTTTCATTTTTGGTTGGCATGAAGTTTGATGAAATTGATAACTTTGTCTGGTACGTTGGATTAGAATCTGATTGGTATGCATGTCCTGAACTTTGACCAGTTGTTGGTAAGCAACAGAAAGTAGCAACATTCAGAGAGAAAAGGTGGGTTGTTAGCTCCACAGACATTGGCATGAATCTGTTCAAAAAATTCTTGACTTGGAGGAAGATGATTTTGAAAGGGTTTTTTGTGAATTTTTCCTTTTGCGCAGCAGACACAGTCAAAATGATCATATTTGAGATTGGGTAATTCTTTGGAAAGGAGAAAAGTCTTTTCATGGTGGGGATGACAAAATTTTTTGTGAATGGTGGATAGAGAGATAAATAAATAAGAAAGAGCCGTAAAATTGAATCCTTCTTTAATTAAGAAAAGGTTGTCCTTGATAATGCCAGACATTATTTGCGTGTTGTTGAAGGTAATGGCAAGCTGATTTTTCAACAAAAGGGTCGGGGAGCATCCTTTTTGAATGAGTTGGCCGAGTGATATAAGATTTATGGCAAGATTGGGGACATAAAGGGAGTCCTGAAGATGGATGAAAGCAGAAGTAGTTGTCATGATTGCCATCCCTTCTCCAAGGGAGGAGATTGGTGCATTGGGTTTGCCAATTTGCCTTTTGGTTCCATTGAGATGAATATGAGGAAAGAATTTTTGATTGTTGAACATGTTGTTTGAGGCGCCAGAGTCCAGTAGTACTCAGTTAGGACTCAAAAGGGGAGACAAAATCATGGCAAAGATGTCGGCCAGATGAACTGAAGACAAAGTTTGAGGGTTTGAAGGAGTGTTGGATGGAGTTGTTGATTGCGGGCCGCTTTGATGATTGCCATAGTTGGGTCAAAGGTGAGGTTAGAGCCACCAGCATTTGCTTGTCTTGTGATTGGCCTGAGGATTATGCCAGGTTGGTTGGCATTTAATGGCATTATTCTTAGTCACCAGAGCTGAGGCACAGGATCCAGCCATGACCTATTTTTTGACTTGGTTGAGGTGTCTCAGAACAAGATTGGCGTCACTTTTGCTCTCCCCAAGTGAATGAGTGATCATTGTTTTGAGGTGTTTGAGCAATGGTGGAAATTTGTAGAGCAGTAGATAGGCAGCTAAATTATTTTCCATTTGTATTCCAATCTTGGAAATTTGGATTAGTCATAATTGAGCATCAGTGATCAATTTTTCAACCCTCTTGGGGTCAAACTGAAGATTGAGGAGATTAAAAAAAACTCTAGAACGGTTGGCTGTCTGAGAAGAGGTGTAGTATTTGTTGATTGACTTCCATAATTCAATTCCATTGCTCAGAAGATGGTCCTTGACGCAGTTGATGTAAGTAAGATTGTCCAACTTGGGGAGAATATATCCAACTATTTCGAGATTCACCTCTGGAGGACATTTATTGGGTTCAGAGAAATTAAGCCACTGAGATATTCCCTTCAGGGAGAGAATGGTGATGATTTTGGATTGCCATAGGGAGAATTTGGAATCATTGTTGAGTCTATTCTAATCTCTCTCATTCTCTGAATCTTGCCTTCAGCCAGTTGTTCCACCGTTTTTTCCATTGACCTGTTGTTTCCTTTTTGATTTATTTTTTCTTAAGCTCATTATTTGCTTTGTCTGTGGAATCTGTTCAGCCTGTTCTTGGTTACCAACCATAATTTCTCACAATTGGTAGGTTAGATTTATTTGATGTAGAGCTACTGATTATGAGTTGGGTTCAATGGAAACCTCAGGCTGAGGAGTTGATCAGTTTGAGATCAGGCTTTTGAAACAGAAATGCAGGAGAAAGAGCATGGAATGAAGAAAACAGTGTGTAGTATTTGAGAATTGGAAAGACCAGTGACCAGGTAATGTGGGCATGATTGAGGAAAGAACAAGGAAAAAGAAGTGAACAATCTATTCTCAACATTTCTTCAAGTCTAAATCCCTCAACCACATTTTGAAAACACCATATAACCCAAAACCCAGTGGTAAAGCTCAACAACCAAAAAAAACCAGAATTTAATTCATGTTGGAAAACTTAACCTGGACCACATTTCCCAAGGAAAAATTTCATATCATCATCCAAAGCTTCTGCTTTTCACTGAATCAAGTTGCACATTGGACAGAAGATAAATACCCTGACATACTTCTGCACAAATCTACTATTCTTCCTGCATATCTGAGACCCCTTGGAATCTCCCTAATTCAACTTCTCAACAACACCAAAGTGTCATCAAACCTTATTTAGAAGGGAGAAAATAGTCTCCATATTGCCTTCAACCCTAGAATTCTATGATACAAAATCTTTTCAAAATCCTGTAAGAGGATTGAAAAAAAACATGCATCTTCTCTCACCAAATCCTTATTGTCTGGGATTATTTCCAATTCTGACAAACCCACTACTTCCCCTAAAGAAACAGGCAATATTTTGGACACCATTGAACCCATTCTGGGCAAGGATAAAATTTCTACCTTATCCGCATCTCCCATAAAATTTGCCCTCAATAAGAAGAAATCAAGCCAATAACCACAATACTTAGGGACTCCAAAATAGCATTGAAAGGGAGGAAAGTGATGTGGTCAAAAAATACCCTCAGGCTTTCACTCAGAAACTGAAGCCTAATTGGATCTCCCAAATTCTGAAGTTGATTTCACACCAACCTTTCAAAAACATTCACAAAGCACTGAAATCCTCTGTTTGGCATGCACTTATAAAAAAAGAACTAGACACTGTCGAAGAACTGGGTGACTTGGAAGATGCTGAAAAATCTGGAGTTTTAAACCATCTTTCCTCTGTTTTGCATGCACTTATAAACAAAAAACTAGACACTTCCAAAGCACTGGGTGACTTGAAAGATGCTGAAAAATCTGAATTTTTAAACCATCTTGATTCAACTTGCAATTTCAGCTTGAAAGAAGACCTCCACTCTGGGGAAAACAATTTGAAGGATTCCATGTGTGTTCAAGGATTCAATCAACAATTTGGCATTGACTCCCGTCATTTGTTTGCATTCACCAGCAAAATAGCTTCACTAAGGGCACTCTGAGCCTACAGTGTTGATAGGAAACTCCAAATCCTCCAATTTGATGTAAAATGGGTTTTTTTAGATATGCCTTGAGGAGAAAATCATCCAATCAAAAAATTTCTGTATGGTCTCAAGAAAGTACTGCTGAACTGGTACAATAACCTCATCTGCTGGATCAAAAGTCAATTCTTTTCTGAGAAAAAAAGCAACCCCTGGTTATACCTCCATCAAAACAAGTTAACTGCCCTCTTCATCCACCTAGAAAATTTGGTAGTGGTAGGAAATTCAGATCATTTCAAAGGAGTCTTCCTAGATAAATTAAAATACTCCTACACACACAAAATTGAAACGCTCCTTGGAATGAAGGTAGAAAAAGGGGAATAGTATTTAAAACTGTCTCTCCCACTACATATAAATAAAGTCTTGGATAAATGGAACCTCAATGATTAAACCCCCAAATATCCCATGCACCAGTGAAATACACTTAATTATTGCTAGCAATGATGAAATACACCAATTCAAAATCCTCAATGTAAAGTATTGATCTTGCATTGGTCATCTCATCTTCATTTACACTCTGATAAGAACTGAAATCTGCTATGCAATATGCCAGATCCTCAGCAAACCCTCCCAACTCCCACTGAAGATTGTTGATTTGAAACTGGAAAATTCAAAAATTTATTCCAAACAAAGACCAATGGGTCTGAAAACAGGGAGGCGCAAACAGGAAGTGATGGTAAAAACAAATAAATGCAATATGAAAGAAAGTGTGGATTTCTTATTTTCAAGCTTGAGAGGACACAAGGAGCACACAGAAATGAGGTGAAAAATGGAGTAAGAGAGTCTCAGAGGTACAAGGAGGTGAGTGAGAGCATCCAAAATTGTCTTGGTAAACCAGCTTGTAAGCTAATTTTACAAAGCATGAGCCGCAATTGTGTCCTAAATAGGACCTCACAAAATAGCAATGTGCATAAGTTTGGTTTAAAATCAAAAAATTTAAAAAACTTATGGACCTTGCTAACCCCAACACTTTCCAGGATTTACCACGCCCTCCATAACTCCACCACTTCTCCCTCCAATATTACCAGCATCAACCCCCCCATCCACTCCTCCCCCTCCAAATCAACCCTATGTGTGGGTTTTTTCTATTCATGTTCATACTCTTGACTAATTTTCAACTGTGTGGTGGCAAGCATTTTTTTAGGGGTTGACAATTGTGGTTCAACCCTCCTTAGTTACCTAGTGAGCGGGCTTAGCAACCATGATTGCGCCAGGCACTTGCTAAAGCCCTTGCTTAATATCTTTTTGCACTAGCAAGGGATTAGCTAGCCAGAAGTTATCAAGCAACAAATGTGGATGCTCTGAGCACATGTCATGTGCATAAAAATGGATGAGTGGGGTTTGAACCTCAAATTTGATCAATATTTGTGAGAGTAGTCAATTCTGCAGGAGCTGGTAGCATGAGCCTTAGGAGTTGAAGGTGTAGAGATAAATTCAATGAGGATGAAGCTAGTTTTGATTGGTAGATGTGGCTGGGCCAATGAGCTTGGAGATTCAGCCTTTTTAAAGATGAAAGGATCAAGGTGGAGTGGAGAGAGGGTTTTCAAACATTGAGTTGGAAGGAAGAGAGTTATGGGAAGAATGAGAGGGTTGAATTGGAAAGGAGGGACCGGAGATGAAAGAAAGAAGAGGGAGAGATGGACAGATGAAGGGATAGATTTTCAAATTGTCATTGATAGAGGGTTGCGGCAGACAGAATGGGGGACTTCAGTTTTGGAGGAAACACACTGAAATTTGATGTAGAGGACAATGAGAAGGCACAGATGATGACACACCACCTTCATCAAATGTGAGTTGAAAAAATTTCAGAAACTCAGGTGAGTGTTAGGAGATTTTAGTTCAGGTCTTTTTAAGAAGTCAGAAAGCATTTGATTAGATGGGAAAAGACAGGTGATAAGATAATGGTTGTCGTGTTTCTTGCAGAGCCATTTAATCCGGGTGTCAGCGTGTTTGAGGAATTTATGGTGAGGTTCCTGTTTGGCAAGATTTTTCAGAGCTTTATTATCAATCAGTCAGCAGTGGGACATTTCAAGAAACAGATTAATTTCTTTGATGAAGTTGGACAACAAACTTTTTTCTTTCATTACCATTAAAAGTGCTTTGAGTTTGCCTTTGGTGGATGAGAGAGAGATGGTGGATTGTAGTTTTCTGTTCCAAGAGAAAGTGCAGCCATAAAGCAGTTTGATTTAGCCCGCGTGGCTCCTCCTGGACTTGGGATAAGTTTGTTGATTGTAGTTTCTATAGGCCTTGATGTTTTACTCAAAAGAGTTGTTAAATAACTGCAGGGCAAGAAGCTTGGTTACTTCCATGAGTTCCTTGACTTTATCCAGTGAGGAATTCCCTGCTTGTTGTTGAAGTGCAATGTAAGGAGTTCAAAATGATTTAAAAATAATGAAAAATGCAAAAACCAGAGAAAAAAAAATATTATTGTAACCATTCCTTTACATTTTCAATTAATTCTTTTTTGGATTAAATTTTCAAAACTTTTAATAATCAATTAGAGATCTTTCAAGTTTGTTTTTTGGAATTTGTTGGATGTATTCTTGAATGAAAAACATTGGATACAGAAAAAAACAAAATTAAAAATGCTCTTGAATATTGTTTTTAATATCAGGATGAAAGTTTCTTTCTTTTCAGGTACATAGAATATCATAAAAAGATTTTAATAGCAGTGATTTTCAATTTTAATCAAAGTTTTTACCTCATAAAATATTGATCACAATGAAAATCACTTCAAATACAAGGGTTTTTCTACGTTTTTAAATATAATTTTTGTTACATTAAAATGAAAAAATAAAAAATATTAAAAAAAAAAATATTTTTTAAGAATAATCCTCAAAGGACTGTATCATAAAAACTAATTGTTATTGAAACTGTTTTTATAAGTTTTTCTGTATTTTTTCTCTTGGAAATATCAAAAAAAAAAGGATAAAAAGAAACCTCAAGCAGCCCAAGTAACAATTTTTTTTAGAACAGACCAGAGGGTCTTAAACAATAATTCTCATTCTTTAAAATTTTTTTTCTCAATTTGTGGTTAACTAATTTTGCTTTAATTTTTTATTGAAGCGCTTGAAATTTCTTTCAATCCTTTTTTGTTTTCCTTTTAATCATCAATTTTTGGTAACAGAAATGATAGTTCTTTTGAATTATGAATATTTATTCAGGTAAAAAGTGAAAGCTTTTTAGAATGTTAATGTTGCTTCTCAAAAACTAGCTCATATTTCCTACAAACCATGTTTGTGAAACACAATCAAACATTCCATCTTTTAATACTTGGTGCACCTGTGTGCACTCCCATATAGTAGGGCAGGATCCAGAATTTCAGCTTGCAGAACCAAAATGTGGTCCAGGATCCTTTTTTGATCTTTTTCATTTTTTTTTTGATTTTTTCATTTTTTTTGCAATTTTACTGATTTTTTTGTTTAATTTTTGTATTTTTTAATATATATATATATATATATATATATATATATTTGTTCTTGCATGATGGAGGAGTTAGAATAAGTTTTCCAGTGTTACAGAAGGAATTGCGTTTTCTTTTAAATTTTTTTTTTTTTTTTGATTCAGTTGATGACTTAAGAAAACTTTTTAAAATTGATGATGTTGCTTCTCAAAAAATAGCTCATCTTTCCTAGAAACTGTGGTTTTGAAACAAAATCAAGTGTTCCATTTTTTGATATTGAGTGCACTGGTGTGCACTCCCATATAGAAGTGCAGGACCAAGAATTTTGGGTGGAAGAACCCAAATGTGGTCCAAACTTTTTTTCAATTTTTTTTTCTTGTGATTTATTGATTTTTGGTTTTGCTTCAATTTTCAGTGATTTTGATTTTGATTTTTTTGTTTCTTTTCTTTTCTTTTCTTGTTTTTTTGTCTGGAATGATGGAGCACTTAGCATAATTTGTCTTCTGTGCAAGATGGCATTGAAATTTTACTTTTATTTTTCTTTAATGTTAAATTTATGACACATTTGACTTTTGTACACAACTCAAAAGGGCTCTTTGGCATGCTACACAACTCCAATTGAGTTGTGAGAGCTCTTAACAACTACAATTGAGTCCTGTGGCCTCCAGAAAACTTGATTGAGTTGTGTAGCCACCACACAACGGTTTTTAGTGGTGTGGAACCACAAGAAACAACTACATTCAAGTTCTTTGGGTCTGTGCACAGCTCCAATGTAGTTGTGTATCTTGCCACACCACTACAAACTGTCTTGGGCCAAATAAAATAAATGAATGGCCAAAAAAAGGGTGATGATAAATTCACAAATCCCACTCGTGTGGGAGTTGTTTAGGGCCCTACACAGCCCAATGGATGTTTGGGGGCCTGTAAAGGCGTCCAAAGTGAGAGTTAACATGTTTATACGCGTTGAAATGCGTCAAAGGGGTTTTCTCAAACAGGCGCAACCCCAGGATCATTGAATACTCCCTAAAAAAAGCATTTTTGGGTTGTGTACCCCCAATCACGGTGGATTTGATGCCTGGCGGGGGGTATAACACCCCCTGGGGGTTTTACCACAGTTTTTGGAACCCCCTGGAGCACATTTGGGTTGCATCAACCCAAATTTGGGATCAAAAGATACTATGTGGGACTGTTTTACCCCCTTTTAGCAACCCAAAATTGAAACCAAAGTAAAACTAAAGTGAACAAAAGTGAATCTGTAAACCAAGGAATTGGATTTCAAGGGAAACTGCAAACAAGAATCTGTCAGACTCCTGGATGCCAAGATCTTGGCTATCCTTTAGCTACCAGAGGTGATAGAGTAAATAATAAATATATTATTTAATAAATGCAGCAAAAATCCGTCAAATATTTGGATTATCCTTATTGGAAGGTTAAGTGGTTTGGTTTTTCTTTATTTTTTTGAATCAATATGAATAAATTGATTATTAAATATTTTTATAGAGGGGCCACAATTATAATGGGGATCTTTAACACCTCTCTTCAGGGATTTCAGTATTAAAACATGTAGTCCTGGTTACTTTGGGCTCTTTAGTTTAAAGAATATTTTACCCAAAGACAATATGTATATAAAATACATGGTGGAGTGACAGGACCTTGTAGCCAAGCTGCCACAACAGAGAAAGGATAATAAAACTCACTGGTATATTATTAGATTCTTTGGGTATCTGTTTGAGACGTGCACTGATGGGTTAAACCTGTATACTAGGGTTGTAAGGTTGTTCAGCAGTTTTAATTGATAAAAAGAGGTTGAGGACGCATATTATTGATCAGACATTTCCATAAATCACTTAATTATCTCTTATAAGTACTTGATTACCTTGGAACGGTGTCTGGATACGAATATTACTGGGTCTCTGCCCATCAATATCCTCAAAAGAGCTCTTTATTTATAGCTTTTGGAGTCCCAAAATTGTCCTTCTGAGGGTTTTAGGTGCTCAAAGGGACGGACAATAAGGCTAGAAGGGTAACTAGAGGTATCCTGTCATGTGTTCTTGGTGCTATAGCATGGGTAGCATCTAATTCCTCACGGTATGGGAATTATTCCACTTTATGACAGACATTAGGACGTGTGAAGAACACTAAACTGTCCTATTTATGTATTATTTAATTAATTATGCTTAAAAAATGTTCCCAGTACCTTAATAATTATATTAATAGACATTTCTACGGAAATCTTGATGGCAGGTAAGATCTTATTATGTATTATATAACTGGAGTAAAATTCATAATATTGATTTTACTCCTTATTTTCGAGTTCCAGTATATTTACTAAGATAATTACTTAAAAATATAATTCATGTGAATTCATTTAATATTTTTACATCATTAATTTAATTAGTATTTCATGAATATATTGATGTCTGGTAATTCTCATAAACGTATATTAAAGTATTTTAATATATTTTTAGAAATTTTCATTGTCTTATTTTTGACATTCTTGGTACTTTGAATTGTATTAAATAAAAAATACGTATAAGGATTATTTTTGTATTTTTACATAATATTATGTATTTTTGGAATGTCTACTATCCACGGGAACATTTATTAGATATGTAGAATGTTCCTGTGTAGGTTGTAGCATGTTTACGCAGTACCTGAGCCTCTCAGGCCGCATGTCACTCTGTCAACCCGTAGTCCCGCGGCTGCATACTTGTCAGAGGCCTGGGGCTGCATAAACAACCTCGACAGAGGTACAGGGCTATATCTCAGCCGCGGGCGGGTGCATTGGCTGCTGCGGCTGCGTGCAGGAATTGTGACAAAACACATTTCCGCCCCTAACTCCAACACCTTAATTCTGACTGAATTTTAGGTGTGAAAACTATACGTGAGAATGTGTCTGAAAGATTTAATTGGCCTAAAAGCTCAATAATGGAGCCGTAGTATTTTGGTTTTTCTTTCCTTAATTATTTAAAAAAATAAGGAGTTTGATTTCAAGGGTGTGGTCAGTGAGTGACCCTACCTATTTTTGGGTGGAAAACCCATTTCTGTAATAATATTTATGGTTTTCCTACTCCTTCTTAGGTTAATTGTATTATAATTTTTTTTATATTATTTTTGTTGCTTTTAAAGCTTGCTCTGCAATAGAAGCAAGCTGAAATTCCCCCACTCAAAGATGTGGCCATATCTGAAAAAAATCTGGAGGAAGTTGGGAGAAAAAATCAACTTCATGTGTGTTTCAGTTCCTTTTTCTGGCTCTGTAGTTTCTGAGATGTATTGGTCCATCAGGTATATTATTTTCTGGTAACTATTCATCTTTGTCTGCAGATTCTCCTTTGTATCTTACTAAGTATAGTCTGAAATCTTTTCCTTTTAATCTCTCTTTCTTATCTCTCAATATCCTTCTAACTTTCCCTTTTTCTTTCACAGGGTCAGGTTATATTGGGATTATTGCTTCCTTCTCTAGGTTGAAAGTGTTTTACTAGGCTAACAGGAAATACTGGATGTTTCCTTGATAATTCTTCACTCAAGATTACTTCCACAGCATTTTTTGCCATGCATCTTCTTGATAACAAATGGTCCCATAAAGGCTGGTTTCAGTTTTCTGTTGCCTGCAAGGTTGTTGTAATTGATTGTAGATATCAAGATCTGATCTCCTATTTTAAAGTCAGTTTCTTTATGTGATTTGTCCCATCTTTGTTTGTTGTATTCTACTGCTTCTTCTACAAATTTCTGAGCATGATTATTTGCCAGATATATCAACTTCTTAAGTTCAAGAGATGTTGGATGAATAGTGGCTAAGTTATAGTTCCAGTTATTCCTAGGGAGTTTTGGGATCCATCCTCTTTCTAGTATGTAAGGAGCTTCTTTGGTAGTAGAATGTTTACTGCTGTTATGAGCCATTTCTAGGGCTGGGAGTAGGCTTACCCAATCATTGCAAAAAACATCTGAGTTTTTGTATTCTAGACAAAAGCTACAGAAACTTTTTAGCATAGGCTCTAGGGTCTGTATCATCCTTTCAGCTAATCCATCAGTTTGTGGATGGTATGCTGTAGAAAATGCTAGAGTAGTACCCATTATATCATGTAGATTCCTCCAAAAATCAGAGGTAAATTTGGGGTCTCTGTTGCTGATTATAATCTTGGGTATACCCACATCAGCTATTATCCTATTCCAGAATAGTAAAGCTACATCCATAGCACTATCTTCCTTGTGGTTAGGCAAGGATTTTGACTTTTTGGAATATCTGTCAACAATGACTAGGACAGAGTTATAGGAATGAGTATCTCCAGAGGGGAGGCGGGTGACAAAATCCATATTGATGATTTCCCATCTGGCTTTAGGTTCAGATATCTTCTGTAAGAGTCCAAACCTTTTTCCAGTAGTTTTATTAGATTTCTGACAGGTTTCACAGCTAGTAATATATTCAGTAGTGATTTCTTTCCAGTCTATCCACAAAGCAGTTTGTTTTACTTTTTCTAAAGTTCTCTCTGTGGATGGATTCCCTGATGAACAGTTGTCATGGCATTCCTGGAGTATATGTTATATATGTTCTATTTTGCTTAGTACTAATACGCTGGAATGTTGGTTTCTATAGTAAAGGAGACCATCCCAAAAGGTAAACCTTCCTGCTTTATAGGGTTTAAGTAGTGAAGCAGGCGGGCTCTTTATCAAAGCTGCTTCTGGGGATTCACATTCCATAATGGTAATCAGCATCTTGATTTCAGGATTTTAGCTATCCCTTACTAGGTTGAAGAAAGCAGCATCTAATTCACATAAGTGGATCCCCATTATTGGAGCACTCAATGCAAAAAGATTGATGTTCAGGATAGGAAAGATATCTTGATCTTCAGGGTCATATGCTGGATTGTTAGATTCATTAGGCAAAGCATTCCTACTTAGACTATCAGAATTCTGATGTTTAGCTCCAGCTTTATGCACTATAGTCATCTGTCCTCTAAACTGTTTTATGGCAATTTGCCACCTGAACATATGTCTGCTAGGAGTTTTCATGTTCATAAGAGTTCTTACGGCATTGAATTCCGTGATTGCTTGAAAAGTGGTGCCTTCTAAGTAATAGTGTAGGTTCTCTAAAGCCCATATCAGCCCCAAAATTCCAACTTACTGGCCCCATATCTCTTCTCTGTATCTTTGATCTGTCTGCATATGAAGAGTTCAGGTTTTTCTACTGGTCTATCTTCTTCTATCCTTTCCTGATGTAAAGCAGCTCCTATCCCTTCCATGCAAGCGTCAATGTACAGTTTGAAGGGCTTGGAGTAATCTGATTGGATCAGTAGAGGAGTAGAGGTCATAGCTATTTTTAATTCCTCATAGTTTTTTAGTCTCTCATGAGTCATTTCAAATAGTGTGTTGTTGATGCATACTTCATACAGACTTTTAGTTAGCATAGCAAACTTTGGTATTTATTTTCTGTAATAACTGCAAAAACTAATGAAAGACAGTAATTATGTCTTGTTTTGAGGCATAGGTCTATTCATGACAGCAGCTATCCTATTTTGATCAGCAGCTAGAGTTAGACCAGAGACTATATGTCCTAAGGCTTTCAATTCTCCCAAGCCAAAGTTGCATTTCTTCATGGACACCCTTAATCCTGCTCTTGAGATTGTCTGGAGTACTGATCTTACTTGGTTACTATGAGTATCCCAGTCATCAGAGTTTATGATAACATCATTTATATATACCATCATCCATCCTTGTCTGATGTAAGTACCTAGAACTGTATCCATTTTTCTCTGGAACTGTGATGGAGCATTTTTTATACCAAAGGGAATCCTAACACATTCATATATTCCCAAATGACAGATTATTCTCATAAACTTCCTGCTTTCAGGGCTTATTAGTATCTGGTGGAATCCTTTAAGAATATCCATAGTAGTGATGTACTTAGCCTTGGACAAGTTATGCAGAGCATGATCAATCCGGGGTATAGGATAATAATCTGCTTGAGTGTAATAGTTGAGCATCCTGAAGTCTCCTACCATTCTTGACTTGTCATTATGCCAAGCTATGATTACAGGTGTGGTCACATCTACCTGTTCATTATGCCCTACTTTCCTTAATACTTGCAAGTCTATCAGTTCTTGGATAAGTTCCTCAAAAGCTTATCTAGACTTAGGAATAGAAGGATAGGCTGGCCTTCTTAAGTTAGGAGGATAAGGAGGCTTGATGGTCAATGTCAATACCATATACTGTCCTTCAATATCACCAATGGGATGATCTTTAGAAAAAAAAGCATTCTGGTTCTCAAAGAAGACTTTCAATATACCTTTCTTCTGTTCCTCAGAAATTTTCATATTCAGAGCTTCTTGAGAGGAATATTCTTGGTCAAAGTCTTCTAAATGATTTTGATAAGTAAAGGAGGGGAATTTAGACTGAATGGTGCATATCTTAAACTTCTTATCCCAATTACCTCCTACTGTGAAGTATCTTCCTCTACTCTGGAACACGTCTATACCATATAGACATAAGGCATCACTACCCAGTATCAAGTAGTAAAATAGTCCCTTGAGCAATACTAAAAATTCCACTTTAATTCTCAAAGTTCCTTTAGTGTGAGGTAGTATTATAGGAGCAGTCCATACACCAATAGCATTCATGGTAGAGTTGCAAGAGATGAAGCTGGCTTTTGGGACGGGCAAAAGGTGTTCTTTCCAATTGGATTCCCATTTGTTTGAAAATTCAGCACAGACACATGAGCAAAAGGCTCCACTATCCAGTAATAACCTTATAGTCTGTTTTTATACAATCCTGTTGCATAAAAAGTTTGACCAGTGGTGTAACATTTCCAACTCATAGGTTTAACTGTTAATGGGTTGATATCCAAAATATACTTAGAAATCATGGTAGGATCCAATTGTTGGGGCAAGCTAGAATTCCCATGGATTTTATTGATTTCTGCAGAAGTACCTATATCTCCTGATATAACATTAAGAGGGTTGGTCAGGATCATTTCACATTCAGAAAGAGATCCTTCAGTATCAGCTATATCTTCATAGTTCTGATTCCCTTCAACCTCCTGTTCTCATTCCAAGACTGCTATCTTCCTTTTTGGTAATGGGAAGTCTTGTCTCATATTCCCAGTCTTGTTACAATTCTAACATTTTGCCAGCATCCTCTCTTTATCCCTATTCTCATTAGGTTTCTTATTATCAGAGGCATTTATCAGAGGAGGATGTTCTCTGGCTTTGTTGTTATCTTTCTTTTTGGGTCTGGAAGGGGCTTTCTTGTACAACCCATTCATGTCTATTACTTCTTCTGGCACATTGATTAGAGTGGGCAAGTCCGCATCCATACTCATCCTACATCTTACCCTATGGTTAAGATTGCCAGGACACAGGTTGAGGAGTCTTTCATTGACTTCCTCTTTATCAGAATATGGATAGAAGCAATCCAATCTTTTCTTCTGTTCCAAGCACCATTTGTGAGTTTTATCCTTGGAGGGGTCAAATGAGGAATTTTCGAAATTTTTCATCATTTTCCTTTTCCACATTCTAGAACCAAATTGTTCTCTGATCGGAAGTTTCCAAGAATTCCATGGTAAGGATCCTACTTCTTCTCTCTTACTGATAAACCAGTCCAATGATACTCCTTCAAATAGCCTGGGTAGCCTGACTACAGCTATAGCTTCTGGTAGGTCATAAGAATTAATGGTGTAGTCAATAAATTTAACAAAATTTATATGATTTTATTCTCCTTCACCGGAGAACTTGGGCCATTCAGAAATTGGGGGTAACAGTTTGATTGCTTGCTCCATCTCAGGAGTAGGAATAGGCCTCAAGGTATCACACCTATGCATTCCTAATAAGGGTGGTGCATAAGGAGTAGTGGTTTGTCTGGGAGGTTTTGTTTCCTCTGTAGTACTCCCCAAGGGTTTGATCAGACGGAATTTCAAGTCTCTATGATCATTTTTGATCAGATTAAGTTGCAGTTCCACTATGTTATTAAGCACATCCAATTTTTCACTAAGGGATAGAATAGAGCTGTTAGTGGTGATTGCCAATTCTTCTTTTAAGGGGTGGAAAGACATAATTAAATCTTCTTGGATTCCTGATAACATATTCTAAATTGTTTGAGTGTGTTGGATCCTACCTTGATTAATTGTCTCCAATAACTGTTCTATGTGTTCTTTAATTTCTTCCATTCCCACCGTCTTTGTTTGGTTATTAATTAAATTGGCTACCACTGAGGTTAATTTATCCATTTGGGTATAAACCCCGTCCAAATCTTCACAAACAATTTTCAAATTATGACTCATATCATTAGGAAAGGAAGTAATAACGTCAGAGTTTTGTTTGGGCTCAGAATTAGAAACTAATTGTTGTAAACCTTTTTCCACTTTTGAGCTGGGATATTATCTGGTCCCAGACTTTCTTTCCCTTTGGCTTGGGATGGGAAGAGGATCTCTTCTTTCCTTATCCTTTGACTTTCAGTTGGGCTAATTGATCCCAAGGATTCCACTTTTCTATGTAGGAGTCTACCTTTTTCCTTGGAATCATTTTTCGAAGGGCTATCTGGGTGGGTTTTTCCTGGGAGATTATCTTTTTCATAGATACCATGTCCTCCTTGGCTTGGGCTTCTTTGAATTCTTCCCAATATTTCACGTGCTCTTTGACTAAGTCTTTGATCCTGGCTTCCTTGGCCAGATTCTGCTGGGATGGCTGCAGGGAATGTTTTTGTAAAGGAGAGTGGCTTGATTCTACTACCTTCTCTGGCTCTAGGTTGGGAGAGGGCAGAAGTGATTGGTGCTGCTCCTTGTCCATCAACATTTGATTCATGGGTTCTAGTCCCTTCATTGTTGTCCTTATTGGTGGTCTCACGGTTACTGAGAGCTGTTGGCAAAGATCCATAGGAGGGAATTCTTCCTGAGGCTCTTGTGTTACTTCTATTCATTTTCAGAATAATATGTTTGTGAGTATTTTACAGAAAAAATCTGTAAAAATAAGTTTTATTTCAAAACTTACTTAAATTGATGTTTAAAGGTACCAAGACCTTATTGGGGTTAAATTGATCTTTAGTAGGTAATCCTACGGGGTCTTGGTGTGTTCCAATGAGTTCTTCACCTGCCCAATCAATATTTTTAGGGCGTCCAGAGATATCTGGGATTTCCTGATCCAATAAATCAACTTCAGTGGCGGTGGTGTCAGCCTCCTGGATGCCAAGACCCTTGCTATCCTTTAGCTACCAGAGGTGATAGAGTAAATAATAAATATATTATTTTATAAATGCAGCAGAAATCTTTTAAATATGTGGATTAAGCTTATTGCCAGGTTAAGTGGTTTAGTTATTGTTTATTGTTTTGAATCAATATGAATAGATTGATTATTAAATATTTTTATAGAGGGGCCACAATTATATTGGGGATCTTTAGCACCTCTCTTCAGGGATTTTAGTATGAAAACAAGTAGTCCTAGTTAATTTGGGCTCTTTAGTTTAAGGAATATTTTACCCAAAGATAATATGTATATAAAATACACGGTGGAGTGGCAGGGCCTTGTAGCCAAGCTACCACTGCAGAGAAAGGATAATAAGACTTACTGGTATGTTATTAAATCCTTTGGGTATCTGTTTGAGATGTGCACTGATGGGTCAAACCTGTATACTGGGGTTATAAGGTTGTTCAGAATTTTTAATTGATATAAACAGGTTTGAGGACGGATATTACTGATAAGAAATTTCCATAAATTACTTACTTTCTCTCTTATAAGTACTTGATTTACTTGGAAGGGCGTCTGGATATGAATATTACTGGGCCTCTTCCCATCAATATCCTCAAAACAGCCCTTTGTTTATAGCTTTTGGAGTCCCAATATGGTCCTTTTGAGGGTTTTAGGTGCTCAAAAGGACGGACATCAAGGCTAGCAGGGTAACCAGAGGTATTCTGTCATGTGTTCTTGGTGCTATAGCACGGGTAGAATCTGATTCCCAAGGTTATGGGAATTATTCTACCTTATAATAGACATTAGGAAGTGTGAATAACACTAATCTGTCCTATTTATGTATTATTTAATTAATTTTTCTTTTTTTAATTATTTAAAAAAAAGAAGGAGTTGGATTTCAAGGGTGGGGTCAGTGAGTGACCCTACCTAATTTTGGGTGGAAATCCATTTCTGTAATAATATTTATGGTTTTCCTACTCCTTCTTAGGTTAATTGTATTATTATTATTTTTATTTTATTTTTGTTACTTTTGCAGCTTCCTCTGCAATAGTAGCAAGCTGACATTCCCCCACTCCAAGATATGGCCATATCTGAAAAAAAATCAGGAGGAAGTTGGGAGAAAAAATTAACTGCCTATGTGCTTCAGTTGCTTTTGCTGGCTCTGTCGTTTCTGCAATGTATTGGTCCATCAGGTATATTATTTTCTGGTAACCATTCATCTTTTTTGGAAGATTCTCCTTTGTATCTTACTGAGTATAGTCTGGTATCTTTTCCTTGTACCCTCTCTTTCTTTTCTCTCAATATCCTGCTGACTATCCCTTTTTCTTTTACAGGGTCAGGTTCTATTGGGATTATTGCTGGAGGAAGGTTGCTGCCTTCTCTTGGTTTGAAGTCTTTGACTAGGCTAACAGGAAATACTGGATGTTTTCTTGATAATTCATCACTCATGATTACTTCCACAGCGTTTTTGCCATGCATCCTCTTGATAAAAAATGGTCCAACAAAGGCTGGTTTCAGTTTTCTGTTGCCTGCAAGGTTGTTGTAATTGATTGTAGATATCAAGATCTGGTCTCCTATCTGAAATTCAGGTTCTTTATGTGATTTGTCCCATCTTTGTTTGTTTTATTCAACAGCTTCTTCCACAAATTTCTGAGCATGATTATTTTCCACATCTATCATCTTCTTAAAGTCAAGAGATGTTGGATGAATAGTGGCTAAGTTATAGTTCAAGTTGTTTCTAGGGAGGTTTGGAATCCATCCTCTTTCTAGAATGTAAGGAGCTGCTTTTGTAGTAGAATTTTTACTGCTGTTATAAGCCATTTCTAGGGCTGGGAGTAGGCTTACCCAATCATGGCAAAAACAATCTGAGTTTTTGTATTCTAGACCAACGCTACAGAACCTCCTTAGCATATCTTCTAGGGTCTGTATCATCCTTTCAGCTAATCCGTCAGTTTGGGGATGGTATGCTGTAGGAAATGCTAGAGTAGTACCCAGTATATCATGTGGATTCCTCCGAAATTCAGATGTGAATTTGGGGTCTCTGTCACTGATTATAATCTTGGGTATACCCACATCAGCTATCATCCTATTCCAGAATAGTAAGCCTACATCCATAGCACTATCTTCATTGTGGTTAGGTAAGAATTTTGCCTTTTTGGAATATCTCTCAACTATAACTAGGAGAGAGTTATTAGAATGAGTACCTCCAGGGGGGAGGCTGGTGAAAAAAACCAAATTGATAATTTCCCACCTGGTTGTAGGTTCAGATATCTTCTGTAAGAGTCCAAACCTTTTTCCAGTAGTTTTATTAGATTTCTGGCAGGTTTCACAGCTAGTAACATATTCTGTAGTGACTTCTTTCCAGTCTATCCACCAGGCAGTTTGTTTCACTTTCTCTAAGGTTCTTTCTGTGGATAAATGTCCTGATGAACAGTTGTCATGGCATTCCTGGAGTATATGCTGTATATGCTCTTTGTTGCTTAGTACTAATACGCTGGAATGTTGGTGTCTATAGTAAAGGAGACCATCCCAAAAGGTAAACCTTCCTGCTTTATAGGGTTTAATTAGTGAAGCAGGCAGGCTATTTATCAAAGCTGCTTCTGGGGATTCACATTCCATAATATAAATCAGCAGCTTGATTTCAGGAGAGTAGCTATCTCTTACTAGGTTGAAGACAGGAGTGTCTAATTCACATAAGTGGATCCCCATTATTGGAGAACTCAATGCAAAAAGATTGACGTTCAGGATAGGAAAGATATCTTGATCTTCAGGGTCATATGCTGGATTGTAAGAGTCATCAGGCAAACCATTCCTACTTAGACTATCAGAATTCTGATGTTTAGCTCCGGCTTTATGCACTATAGTCATCTGTCCTCTATATTGTTGTATAGCAATTTGCCACCTGAGCATATGTCTGCTAGGGGTTTTCATGTTCATAAGAGTTCTTACAGCATTGCAGTCCGTGATTACTTGAAAAGTGGTGCCTTCTAAGTAATAGTGTAGGTTCTCTAAAGCCCATGCTAGTGCCAAACATTCCAATGACTAGCCCCATATATCTTCTCAGTATCTCTGATCTGTCTAGATATGAAGAGTACAGGTTTTTCTACTGGTTTGTCTTCTTCTATCCTTTCCTGATGTAAAGCAGCTCCTAGCCCTTCCATGCAACCGTCAATGTATAGTTTGAAGGGCTTAGAGTAATCTGGTTGGATAAGTAGAGTAGTAGAGGTCATAGATATTTTTAATTCCTCATAGTTCTTTAGTCTCTCATGAGAAATTTCAAAAAGTGTGTTTTTGTTGAATACTTCATACAGACTTTTAGTTAGCATAGCAAACTTTGGTATGAATTGTCTGTAATAACTGCAGAAACTGATGAAAGACAGTAATTCTGTCTTGTTTTGAGGCATAGGTCTATTCATGACAGCAGCTTTCTCATTTTGATCAGCAGCTAGAGTTAGGCCGGAGACTATATGTCCTCAGGCTTTCAATTCTCCGTAGCCAAAGTTTCATTTCTTCATGGAAACCTTTAGTCCTGCTCTGGAGATTGTCTGAAGTACTAATCTTACTTGGTTAATATGAGTATCCCAGTCATCAGAGTATATTATAACATCATCTATGTATACCATCATCCATCCTTGTCTGATGTTAGTACCTAGAACTGTATCCATTGTTCTTTAGAAGTGTGATGGAGCATTATTTATACCAAAAGGCATCCTAAGATATTCATATATTCCCAAATGACAGATTATTCTCATAAACTTCTTGCTTTCAGGGCTTATTGATATCTGGTCAAAGCCTTTAAGCATATCCATATTTAGCCTTGGAAAAGTTATGCAGAGCATGATCAATCCTGGGTATAGGTTAATAATCTGCTTGAGTGTAATTGTTGAGCATTCTGAAGTCTCCTACCATTCCTGACTTGTCATTATGCCAAGCTATGATTACAGGTGTGGTCACATCTACCTGTTCATTTTGACATACTTTCCTTAATACTTGTAAGTCTATCAGTTCTTGGATATGCTCCTCAAGAGCTTTTCTAGACTTAGGACTAGACGGATAGGCTGGCCTTCTTAAGTTAGGAGGATAAGGAGGCTTAATGGCCAATGTCAATACCATATCAAGTCCTTTAATATCACCAATAGGATTATCTTTAGTACAAAAAGCATTCTGGTTCTCAAAGCAGACTTTTAATATATCTTTCTTCAGTTTCTCAGAAAGTTTCATATTCGGAGCTGCTTGAGAGAAATATTCTTGGTCAAAGTCTTCTAAATGATTTTGATAAGTAGAGGAGGGGAAGTTAGACTGAATGGTGCATATCTTAAACTTGTTATCCAAATTACCTCCTACTGTGAAGTATCTTTCTCTACTCTGGAACATGTCTATACCATATAGACATAAGGCAACATTACCCAATATCAGGTAGTCACATAGTTGGTTGAGCAATACTAAAAATTCCACTTTTATTCTCAAAGTTCCTTTAGTGTGAGGTAGTATTATAGGAGAAGTCCATACTCCAATAGCATTCATGGTAGAGTTGCAAGAGCTGAACTTGGCTTTTGGGATGTGTAAAAGGTGTTCTCTCCAATTGGGGTCCCATTTGTTTAAGAATTCAGCACAGACACATGAGCAAAAGGCTCCACTATCCAGTTATAACCTTATAGGTCTGTTTTTATTCAACCCAGTTGCATAGCACGTTTGACCAGTGGTATAACCTTTCCCACTCATAGGTTTAACTGTTAATGGTTTGACATCCATAATATGTCTAGGAATTATAGTAGGATACCATTTTTGGGGCAGGCTAGAATCCCCATGGATGTTATTGATCTGTGAAGAAGTACCTATATCTCCTTCTATAACATTAACAGGGTTGGTCAAGATCAATTCACATTAAGAAAAAGATCCTTCAGTATCATCTATGTCTTCATGGTTCTGATTCTCTTTAACCTCCTTTTCACCTTCCAAGACTGCTATATTCCTTTTTTGTAATGGAAAAGCTTGTCTCATATGCCCAGTCTTGTGACAATTCCAACAAGTTGCAGGCATCCTCTCTTTCTCCCTATTCTCATTAGGTTTTTTTATTGTCAGAGGCATTTATCAGAGGAGCTTGTTCTCTGTTTTAATTGATTGCATAGTTCTCTTTGGTTCTGTAAGGACCTTTTTTGTCCAACCCATTCATGTCTATTACTTCTTCTAGCACATTGATTAGAGTGAGCAAGTCCGCATCCATACTCATCCTACATCTTACACTATGGTTAAGATTGCCAGGACACAGTTTGAGGATTATTTCATTAACTTCCTCTTTATCAGCATCTGGAAAGAAGCAATCCAATATTTTCTTCTGTTCCAAGCACCATTTGTGAGGTTTGTCCTTGGAGGGGTCAAATGAGGAATTTTAGAAATTTTTCATCATTTTCCTTTTCCACATTCTAGAACCAAATTGTTCTCTGATCAGAAGTTTCCAAGAATTCCATGGTAAGGATCCTACTTCTTTTCTCTTACTGATAAACCAGTCCAATGCTACTCCTTCAGATAGTCTGGGTAGCCTGACTACAGCTATAGCTTATGGTAGGTCATATGAGTTAATGGTTCAGTCAATAAATTTAATAAAATGTATATGATTGTATTCTCCTTCTCCAGACGACTTGGGCCATTCAGATATAGGGGGTAGCAGTTTGAGAGCTTGCTCCATCTCAGGAGTAGGACTAGGCCTAATGGTGTCAATCCTATGCATTCCTAATAAGGGTGGTCCATAAGGAGTAGTGGTTTGTTTGGGAGGCTTTGGTTCCTCTGTAGTACTCCCCAAGGGGTTGGTCAGGGGGACTTTTAAGTCTGTAAGATCATTTTTGATCAGATTAAGTTGCAGTTCCACTTTGTTATTGAGCACATCCAATTTTTCACTAAGGGATAGAATAGAACTGTTAGTGGTGGTTGCCAATTCTTCCTTTAAGGGGTGGAAAGACATAATAAATTCTTCTTGAATTCCTGATAACATATTCTCAATTGTTTGAGTCTGTTTGATCCTACCTTGATTAATTGTCTCCAATCACTGTTCTTTGTGTTCTTTAATTCCTTCCATTCCTACCGTCTTTGTTTGGTTATTAATCAATTTGGCTACTACTGAGGTTAATTTATCCATTAGATTGTAACCCCCGTCGAAATTTTCACAAACAATTTTGAAATTACAACGCATATCATTAAGAAAGGAAGTAATTAAATCATAGGTTTGTTTGGGCTCAGAATTAGAGGCTAATTGTTGTAAACCTTTTTCCACTTTTTAGCTAGGGATATTATCTGGTTGCAGTCTTTCTTTCCCTTTGGCTTGGGATGGGAAGAGGATCTCTTCTTTCCTGATCCTTTGCCTTTCAGTTGAACTAATTGATCCCAAGGATTCCACTTTTCTACGTAGGATTCTACCTCTTTCCTTGGAATCATTTTCTGAAGAGCTATCTGGGTGGCTTTTGCCTGGGAGATCATCTTTTTCATAGATACCATGTCCTCCTCGGCTTGGGCTTCTTTGAATTCTTCCCAATATTTCACGTTCTCTTTGACTAAGTCTTTGATCCTGGCTTCCTTGGCCAGATTCTGCTGGGGTGGCTGCATGGAATCTTTTTGTAAAGGAGGTTGGCTTTATTCTGCTACTTTCTCCAGCTCTAGGTTAGGAGAGGGTAGAAGTGATTGGTGCTGCTCCTTTTCCATCAAAATTTGATTCACGAGTTCTAGTCCCTTAATCCTTGTCCTTACTGGTTGTCTCACGGTTACTGAGAGCTGTTGGCAAAGTTCCATAGGAGCGAATTCTTCCTGAGGCTCTTGTGTTACGTCTATTCATTTTCAGAATAATATGTTTATAATTATTTTACAGAAAAAATCCGTGAAAATAAGTTTCATTTCAAAAATCACTTAAATTGATTTTCAAAGGTACCAAGACCTTATTGGGGTTAAATTGATCCTTTGTAGGTAATCCTACAGGGTCTTGGTGGGTTCCAATGAGGTCTTCACCTGCCCAATCAATATTTTCAGGGAGTCTCGAGATTTCTGGGAATTCCCAATCAAATAGATCAAATTCAGTGGCGGTGGTTTCTGGTACAGGAGGGTTTACCAATAAAAAGGTGTATTTTATTGGTTTAATAAAATATATTAATATTATTTTCTTTTTAAAAATAATTTGGTAATGCAAGTTGTGTAATTACTTTTATATTTCAAAAAGTAATTTATACGGTATTTTTTCCAAGCTTTATGTTTTCTTAATAGAGCCTGAAAGTTGATACGCCTTTCAAGATCATCTTGTTCAGGGAGTTTATCTAAGTGTTTACGTGCAGAAGGGATATTAAGTTGCTCACCTTGAGTTAAAGCTTTCCAACCAGTAGGTTTATAATTTTCAATATATTCTTCTTTTCTTATTTTTGAAAGTATTAAATAATATATTATTAATTCTGCTTGTTTTTTAAATCCACTGCAAAAGAATTTAATAATAAATCAAGGTTATAAAGTCAGATAAATTTATCTTTGATTTTATTTTTTTGTGAAAATGTCTGGTCCAAGGTATCAAATATAATAAAATGGAATATTTCCCAGACAGACCCCCAATTTTCAGCCTCTTGGATGCCAATACCCTTGCTATCCTTTAGCTTCCAGAGGTGATAGAGTAAATAATAAATATATTATTTTATAAATGCAGCAGAAATCCATTAAATATGTGGATTAAGCTTATTGCCAGGTTAAGGGGTTTGGTTATTGTTTATTATCTCAAATCAATATGAATAAATTGATTATTAAATATTTTATAGAGGGGCCACAACTATATTGGGGATCTTTAACACCTCTCTTCCGGGATTTCAGTATGAAAACACGTAGTCATGGTTACTTGAGGCTCTTTAGTTTAAAGAATATTTTACCCAAAGATAATATGTATATAAAATACACGGTGGAGTGGCAGGGCCTTGTAGCCAAGCTACCACGACAGAGAAAGGATAATAAGACTCACTGGTATGTTATCAAATCCTTTGGGTATCTGTTTTAGACGTGTACTGATGGGTTAAACCTGTATGCTGGGGTTATAAGTTTGTTCAGAAGTTTTAATTGATAAAAACAGGTTTGAGGACAGATATTACTGATCAGAAATTGCCATAAACCGCTTACTTATCTCTTATAAGTACTTTATTACCTTGGCACGGTGTCTGGATATGAATATTACTGGGTCTCTGCCCATCAATATCCTCAAAAGAGCTATTCATTTATAGCTTTTGGAGTCAAAATATGGTCCTTCTGAGGGTTGTAGATGCTCAAAGGGACGGACACTAAGGCTAGAAGGGTAACCAGAGGTATCCTGTCATGTTTTCTTGGTGTTATAGCACGGGTAGCATCTGAATCCTCAGGGTATGGGAATTATTCTACCTTATAATAGAAATTAGGACGTCTGAATAACACTAATCGATCCTATTTATGTATTATTTAATTAATTATCCTTAGTAAATTTTCCCAGTAATTTAATAATTTTATTAATAGAAATTTTTATGGACATCTTGATGTCAGGTAAGTTCTCATTATCTTTTATATAACTGGAGTAGAAGTCATAATATTGATTTTACTCTTCATTTTCGAGTTCCAGTTGATTTATTAAGATAATTACTTAAAAATATAAGTCATGTGAATTCATGTAATAGATTCACAACATTATTTTCCTTGTTATGACACGAAGATATTGAAGTCTATTAATTCTTATAAAAGTATATTAAAATATTTTAATATATTTTTTGAAGTTGTCATTGTCTTATTTTCGACATTCTTGGTACTTTGCATTATATTAAGTAAAAAATATGTGTAAGGATTATTTATGTATTTTTATGTAATATTATGTATTTGTAGAGTCTACTATCCACGGGAAAATTAATTACATAAGTAGAAAGTTCCCGTGTATGTTGTAGCCTGTTTACGCGGTACCTGAGCCTCTCAGGCCGCCTGTCACTCTGTCAACCCGTAGTCCTGCGGCTGCGTACTAGTCAGAGGCCCAGGGCTGCATACACGACCTCAACGGTGTGACAAGGCTGTATCTCAGCCGCGCGCGGGTGCATTGGCTGCCACGGCTGCGGGTGGGAATCGTGACAAAACACATTTCCGTCCATAACTCCTAAAATATACACAACACCTCAATTCTGACTGAATTTTAGGTGTGAAACCTATACATGAAAGTGTGTGTGAAATATTTAATTGGCCAAAAAGCCCAATAATGGAGCCCTAGTATTTTGGTTTTTCTTTCCTTAATTATTTAAAAATATAAGGAGTTGGATTTCAAGGTTGGGGTCAGTGAGTGACACTACCTAATTTCCGGTGGAAAATTTATGGTTTTCCTACTCCTTCTTAGGTTAATTGTATTATTATTATTTTTATGTTATTTTTGTTACTTTTGCAGCTTTCTCTGCAATAGTAGCAAGCTGAAAAGTGGTTTCTGGTACAGGAGGGTTCACTGATAAAAAGGTTTTTTTTATTGGTTAATAAAATATATCAATATTATTTCAAAATAATATGGTAATCAAAATGTATACTTATTTTTATATTTCAAAAATTAATTTATACGGTATTTCTTCCAAGATTTATGTTTCCTTAATAGAGACTGAAAGTTGATACAACTTTCAAGATCTTCTTGTTCAAAGATTTTATCTAAGTGTTTACGTTCAGAAGAGATATTAAGTTGCTCAGCTTGAGTTAAAGGTTTCCAACCAGTAGGTTTATAATTTTTAATATAATGTTCTTTTCTTATCTTTAAAAGCTTTTAATAATAAATTATTATTAATTCTGCAATGGTATTTCAATCCACTGGAAAAGAATTTAATGATAAATCATGGTTATAAAGTCAGATAAATTTATCTTTGATTTTATTTTTTTGTGAAATGTCTGGTCCAAGGTATTAAATATAATAAAATGGAATATTTCTTGGCCAGGCCCCCAGTTGTCAGCCACCTGGATGCCAAGACCCTTGCTATCCTTTAGCTACCAGAGGTGATAAAATGAATAATAAATATATTATTTAATAAATGCAGCAAAAATCCATAAAATATTTGGATTAAGTTTATTGCAGGGTTAAGTGGTTTGTTTATTGTTTATTGTTTCAAATCAATATGAATAAATTGATTATTAAATATTTTTATAGAGGGGCCACAATTATATTGGGGATCTTTAAAACCTCTCTTCAGGTATTTCAGTATGAAAACACGTAGTCCTGGTTACTTTGGGCTCTTTAGTTTAAAGAATATTTTACCCAAAGATAATATGTATGTAAAATACATGGTGGAGTGACAGGACCTTGTAGCCAAGCTTCCACGACATAGAAAGGATAATAAGACTCACTGGTATATTATTAGATCCTTTGGGTATCTGTTTGAGACGTGCACTGATGGGTTAAACCTGTATACTGGGGTTATAAGTTTGTTCAGCAGTTTGAATTGATAAAAAGTGGTTGAGGATGGATATTATTGATCAGAAATTGCCATAAATCACTTACGTATCTCTTATAAGTACTTGATTACCTTGGAACGGTGTCTGGATATGAATAACACTTGGTCTCTGCCCATCAATATCCTCAAAAGAGCTCTTTATTTATAGCTTTTGGAGTCCCAATATTGTCCTTCTGAGGGTTGTAGGTGCTCAAAGGGATGGACACAAAGGCTACCAGGGTAACCAGGGGTATCCTATCATGTTTTCGTGGTTCTATAGCACGGGTAGCATCTAATTCCTCAGGTTATGGGAATTATTCCACTTTATAATAGACATTAGGACGTGTGAATAACACTAATCTGTCCTATTTATGTATTGTTCAATTAATTATTGTTAGTAAATGTTCCCATTACTTTAATGATTATATACAAAGACAGTTCTATGGAAATCTTGATGTCAGTTAAGTTCTAATTATGTATTATATAACTGGAGTAATAGTCATAATATTGATTTTACTCCTTATTTTCAAGTTCCAGTTGATTTACTAAGATAATTACTTGAAAATATAAGTCATGTGAATTAATGTAATATTTTTACATCATTACTTTTCTTATTATTTCACGAATATATTGATGTCTAGTAATTCTCATAAAAGTATATTGAAGTATTTTAATATATCTTTAGAAGTTTTCATTCTCCTATTTTCGACATTCTTGGTACTTTGAATTATCTTAAATAAAAAATAGGTATAAGGATTATTTATGTATTTTTATATGATATTATGTATTTTTAGACTGTCAAATATCCACAGGAACATTTATTACAGATGTAGAATGTTCCCGTGTAGTTTGTAGCATGTTTACGCGGTACCTGAGCCTCTCAGGCCGCCTGTCACTCTGTCAACCCGTAGTCCCGCGGCTGCGTACTTGTCAGAGGCCTGGGGCTGCGTACACAACCTCAAAGGAGTGACAGGGCTATATCTCAGCCGCGCGCGGGTGCATTGGCTGCCGCAGCTGCGTGCAGTAATTGTGACAAAACACATTTCCGCTCATAACTCCTAAAATATACACAACACCTCAATTCTAACTGAATTTTAGGTGTGAAACCTATACGTGACAATGTGTGTGAAATATTTAATTGGCCAAAAAGCTCAATAATGGAGCCGTAGTATTTTGGTTTTTCTTTCCTTAATTATATAAAAATATAAGGAGTTGGATTTCAAGGGTGGGGTCAGTGAGTGACCCTACCTAATATTGGGTGAAGCACCCATTTCTTTCATAATATTTAAGGGTTTCCTACTCCTGCTTAGGTTAATTGTATTATTATTATTTTTATGTTATTTTTGTTACTTTTGCAGCTTGCTCTGCAATAGTAGCAAGCTGACAGAATCCCACAAAATTCATCTTTCTCATATCAAATGTGAGAAAACTTGGTTTTTGTTTATTTGAAATTTGGATTGAATACTAAAAAAGCATTTTTTTTTGAATTATGTAAACAATGGCAAGCGCTCATTTTTCTAAGATGGCTGAATTAAAGACTAAATAATAGTGCCATGAACAAAGATGCAGAAAAAAATGCATTTTTTCAATGAAAAATTGGAAGCCCCAATTGAATTCTCATCAAGGGTGATAATTGAGGAACAAAATTTCTCTCAAATAGACGTGCCCTCAGGTGGTGAGTAAAATTTCATGTTACTTTGGTCTTTGGCTGATTTAATTTAATGGAAACTGAACTATGAAAATTTTAATATGGCCTACCTATGACATACCCACTTGCCCCAAAACCTGGAAGTTCTTTTTCTACTAGGGAAGAGGCAAAAAAATGGTGTCAAACATGGGCAATGAAGCATGGTTACACTTCAACAGTTTCAAACTCAAATTCTGATAAATATGTGGATTTAGCCTGTGATAGACATAGTTGTTAATCCGGAAAATGCTAAAGAAATGGTCAAGGCAAACTTACACAAGGACGGTTGAGGGAAAGTATTCAATCTGTGCAAGTAAAAAAAAGGCAGACCCCTTGTGGTGGGTTTTGAATTTATCATTACCATTTATTTCTTGATTCTTTTGGGGGCTTTTTTGGATACATTGTTTTTTAAATTCTATTTCTTTTCTCTCTATCAAAATTGGGGACAACAAAGGCCACGTTTCCAAAATTCCCTGCATGCCTCCCTGGTGGGCGGGGGGACCAGAAAAGTGTCATTCTTGCAATGACCAAATTTCAGTTTGATGAGAAAATTTTCCTAAGTTTTTCATTTTGCTGGCAATAAGATAATTCACAAAAAAAAAGGAAAAAAATCTCAAAAATAAGGATAATGTTAAATTGACGGCTCAATGGGACCTGTGGCACCCTACACGACTCAAATGAGCCGTGTGGCATGCTTCACAGCTCAAATGGGCTGTGTGGAATGCTACACAACTAAAATGGGCTGTGTGACATGCTATATGTCCCATTTTAGTTGTACGGCACGCTAAAAAACTAAAATCAAGTTGTGTAACCTGCAGTAAATAATAAATAATAAATAATGAATAAAAAATTATAAATAATAAAGTATAAATAATAAAAAATAAATTAAAAATAAGAAATAATAAATAATAAATAATAAATAATAAATAATAAGTAATAAATAATAAATAATAAATAATAAATAATAAATAATAAATAATAAATAATAAATAATAAATAAATAAGAAATAATAAATAAGAAATAATAAATAATAAATAATAAATAATAAATAATAAATAATAAATAATAAATAATTAATAATTAATAATTAATAATAAATAATAAATAATAAATAATAAATAATAAATAATAAATAATAAATAATAAATAATAAATAATAAATAATAAATAATAAATAATAAATAATAAATAATAAATAATAAATAATAAATAATAAATAATAAATAACAAATAATAAATAATAAATAATAAATAATAAATAATAAATAATAAATAATAAATAATAAATAATAAATAATAAATAATAAATAACAAATAGTAAATAGTAAATAGTAAATAATAAATAATAAATAATAAATAATAAATAATAAATAATAAATAATAAATAATAAATAATAAATCATAAATCATAAATAGTAAATAGTAAATAATAAATAATAAATAATAAATAATAAATAATAAATAATAAATAATAAATAATAAATAATAAATAATAAATAATAAATAATAAATAATAAATAATAAATAATAAATAATAAATAATAAATAATAAATAATAAATAATAAATAATAAATAATAAATAATAAATAATAAATAATAAATAATAAATAATAAATAATAAATAATAAATAATAAATAATAAATAATAAATAATAAATAATAAATAATAAATAATAAATAATAAATAATAAATAATAAATAATAAATAATAAATAATAAATAATAAATAATAAATAATAAATAATAAATAATAAATAATAAATAATAAATAATAAATAATAAATAATAAATAATAAATAATAAATAATAAATAATAAATAATAAATAATAAATAATAAATAATAAATAATAAATAATAAATAATAAATAATAAATAATAAATAATAAATAATAAATAATAAATAATAAATAATAAATAATAAATAATAAATAATAAATAATAAATAATAAATAATAAATAATAAATAATAAATAATAAATAATAAATAATAAATAATAAATAATAAATAATAAATAATAAATAATAAATAATAAATAATAAATAATAAATAATAAATAATAAATAATAAATAATAAATAATAAATAATAAATAATAAATAATAAATAATAAATAATAAATAATAAATAATAAATAATAAATAATAAATAATAAATAATAAATAATAAATAATAAATAATAAATAATAAATAATAAATAATAAATAATAAATAATAAATAATAAATAATAAATAATAAATAATAAATAATAAATAATAAATAATAAATAATAAATAATAAATAATAAATAATAAATAATAAATAATAAATAATAAATAATAAATAATAAATAATAAATAATAAATAATAAATAATAAATAATAAATAATAAATAATAAATAATAAATAATAAATAATAAATAATAAATAATAAATAATAAATAATAAATAATAAATAATAAATAATAAATAATAAATAATAAATAATAAATAATAAATAATAAATAATAAATAATAAATAATAAATAATAAATAATAAATAATAAATAATAAATAATAAATAATAAATAATAAATAATAAATAATAAATAATAAATAATAAATAATAAATAATAAATAATAAATAATAAATAATAAATAATAAATAATAAATAATAAATAATAAATAATAAATAATAAATAATAAATAATAAATAATAAATAATAAATAATAAATAATAAATAATAAATAATAAATAATAAATAATAAATAATAAATAATAAATAATAAATAATAAATAATAAATAATAAATAATAAATAATAAATAATAAATAATAAATAATAAATAATAAATAATAAATAATAAATAATAAATAATAAATAATAAATAATAAATAATAAATAATAAATAATAAATAATAAATAATAAATAATAAATAATAAATAATAAATAATAAATAATAAATAATAAATAATAAATAATAAATAATAAATAATGAATAATAAATAATAAATAATAAATAATAAATAATAAATAATAAATAATAAATAATAAATAATAAATAATAAATAATAAATAATCAATAATAAATAATAAATAATAAATAATAAATAATAAATATGAATAATAAATAACAAATAACAAATAACAAATAACAAATAACAAATAACAAATAAAAAATAGCACATAAAAAATAATCAATAATAAATAATGAATAATAAATATGAGCAGGTAGATTTGAACACATCTGTAATCATATCTTTGCATAATGACAAGTCATGAATGGTAGGAGACTTCAGAATGCCCAATAATTATACTCAGGCAGATTATTATCCTATACTCCGGATTGATCATGCTCTACATAACTTTTCCAAGCCCAAATATATCACTACTATCAATATGCTTAAAGGTTTGCACCAGATACCTATAAGCCCTGAAAGCAGAAATTTTATTAGAATAATCTGTCATATGGGAATACATAGGATGGCCTTTGGTATAAAGAATGCCCCATCACACTTCCAGAGAACAATTGATAAATTTCTAGGTACATAATTCAGACAGGGATGGATGATGGTATATATAGATGATGTCATCATATCTTCTGATGATTGGTATACTCATATCAACCAAATAAGATTATTACTCCAAACTATCTCCAAAGAAGGATGAAAATTATCCATGAAGAAATGAAACTTTGGATATGGAGAGTTGATAGCCATAGGGAATATAGTGTCTGGTCTAACTCTAGCTGCCAATCAAATAAAGATAACTGCTGTAATGAACAGACCCATGCCTCAAAATAAAACAGAGTTACTGTCTTTCATTCATTTTTGCAGTTAATACAGACAATACATACCAAAGTTTGCTATGCTAACTAAAAGTCTGTATGATATTTGCAACAAAAACACTTTATTTGAAATGACACATGAGATATTGAAAAACTATGTGGAACTAAAAACAGCTATGACCTCTACTCCTTTACTCATTCAACCAGATTACTCCAAGCCCTTTAAACTGTACATTGACACCTGTATGGGAGGTTTAGGAGCTGCTTTACATCAAAAGTGAATAGAAGAAGAAAGACCAGTGGAGAAACCAGTACTATTCATATCTATACAGATCAAAGATACAGAAAAGAGATATGGAGCCTGTCAGTTGAAATGCTTGGCTCTAGTATGGGCTTCAGAAAAGCTACACCATGACTTAGAAGGCAGCACTTTACAAGTGATCACAGACTGTAATGCTGTAAGAACTCTCATGAACATGAAAACCCCCAGCAGACATATGCTCAGGTGGCCAATTTCCTTAAAACAGTATAGAGGTCAGATGAGTATAGTGCATAAAGCTGGAGCTAAACATCAGGATGCTGATAGTCTGAGTAGGAATTCTTTGCCTAATGACCTTAGTAATCCAGCATATGACCCTTAGGATCAAGATATCTTAATTATCATGAACATCAATCTTTTTGCATTAAATGCCCCAATCATGGGGATCCACTTATGTGAATTAGATACTGCTTTTTTCAATCTAGTGAGAGACCACTACTCCCCTGAAATCAAGCTGCTGATTACCATTATGGAATGTGAATCCCCAGAAGCAGCTCAGATGAATATTTTACATTCTTCATTAGTTAAAACCTCTAAAGCACAAAGGTTTACCTTTTGGGATGGTCTCTTTACTACAGATACCAAAATTCCAGTGTATTAGTACTAAGCAAAGAATAAAATATTCAACACATACTCAAGGAATGCAATGAAAACTGTTGATCAGGGCATCTATTCACAGAAAGAACCTTGGAAAAATTAAAACAAACTGCTTGGTGGATAGAATGGAAAGAAATCACTATTAAGTATGTTACTAGCTGTGAAACTTGCCAAAAGTCTAAGAAAACTACTGGAAAAAGGTATGGACTCCTACAGAAGATCTCTGAACCCAAAAATAGATGGGAAATAATTAATATGGATTTTGTCACCGGCCTCCCCCTGGAGGTACTCATTCATATAACTCTTTCCTGGTTATAGTTGACAGATACTCTAAGAAGGCAAAATTATTACCTAACCACAAAGGAGAAAGTGCTATGGATGTAGCTCTACTATTCTGGAATAGGATCATATCTGATGTTGGTATATCCAAGATCATAACCAGTGACAGAGACCCCTAATTCATCTCTGAATTTTGGAGGAATCTACATGATATACTGGGTACTACTCTAGAATTTTCTAAAGCATACCATCCACAAACTGATGGATTAGCTGAAAGAATGATACAGACCTTAGAAGACATGTTAAGAAGGTTCTGCAGCTTTGATCTAGAATAGAAAAAATCAGATGGTTATTGCCATGATTGGGTAAGCCTACTCCCAGCTCTAGATATGGCTTTTCAAAGCAGTAAAAATTCTACTACCAAAGAAGCCCCTTACATACTAGAAAGAGGATGGATTCCAAAACTCCCTAGGAATAACTTAAACTATAAATTAGCCACCATTCATCCAACATCTCTTGACTTTAATGAAATGATAGATCAGGCAAATAATCATGCTCAAAAATGTGTAGAAGAAGCAGTAGAACACAACAAACAAAGATGGGACCAATCACATAGGGAACCTGACTTCCAAAAAGGAGATCAGATCTTGATATCCACTACCAACTTCAAAAATCTAGCAGGTAACGGAAATCTGAAACCAGCATTTGTTGTACCATTTTTTATCAAGAAGATGCATGGAAAAAATTATGTAGAATTCATCTGAGTGAAGAATTATCAAGAAAACACCAAGTATTTCCTGTTAGCCTAGAAAAACACTTTAAACCAAGATAAGGTGGCTAACTCCCTCCAGCAATAATCCCAATAGAACCTGAGCCTGTGAATGGAAAAGGGAAAGTCAGCAGGACATTGAGAGACAAGAATGATAAAGTGCAAGGAAAAGATGTTAGACTATATTTAGTAAGATACAAAGGAGAATCTGCAGACAAAATGAATTTTTACCAGAGAATAATATAAATGACTGACCAATACATCTTAGAAACTACAGAGGCAGCAAAAGGAACTGAAACACACATGCAATTAATTTTTTCCCAACATGTTCCAGATTTTTTTGAGATATGGCCATATATCGCAGTGCGGGAATTTCAGCTTGCTACTATTGCAGAGCAAGATTCAAAAGTAACAGAAATAACATAAAAATAATAACAAAAAATCAAAATCAGAAGGAGAGGGAAAACCATAAACATTATTACAGAAATGGGTTCTCCACCCAAAATTAGGTAGGGTCACTCACTGACCCCACCCTTGAAATCCAACTTCTTATATTCTTAAAAAATTAAGCAAAGAAAGACAAAAATACCACACTTCCACTATTGAGCTTTTGGTCAATTAAATATTTCACACGTAATGTCATGTATAGGTTTCACATCTAAAATTCAGTCAGAATTGCGGTTTTGTGTATATTTTAGGAGTTACAGACGGAAATTTGTTTTTTCGCAATTCCCGCACACAGCCAATGCACCACCGCGCGGCTGAGCTACAGCTCTGTAACTCTTTCAAAGTTGTGCACGCAGCCCCAGGCCTCTGAAAAGTACACACCCATGGGACTATGGGTTGACAAAGTGACAGGCGGCCTGAGAAACCTAGGTACTGCATAAACATGCTAAAAACTACACGGGAACATTCTACATATGTAATGAATGTTCCTGTGATAACAGATGGTCTAAAAATACATAAAATTATATAAAAATACTTAAATAAACTTTATACGTATTTTTTATTAAATATAATTAAAAGTACCAAAAATGTCGAAAATAAGATAATGAGTACTTCTAAAAATATATTAAAATACTTTAATATACTATTATGACAATTTCTAGACATAAAAACTTTTGTGACATACTAAGAAAACTTATGATGTTAAAATATTACATGAATACTCATGACTTACCCTTTTAAGTAATTATTTTAGTAAATTAAATGAATTTTGAAAATAAGGAGTAAAATCAATATCATGACTTTCCTCCAAATATTGAATACATAATGAAAACTTACCTGACATCAGAATATCCGTAGGAATGACTATTAAAATAATCATTAACTTACTGAGAAGATTTATTAAGGATAATTAATTAAATAATAAATGAAAAGGGCAAATGAGTGTTATTCACACGTCCAAACATCAATTATAAAGTAGAAGAATTCCCTTAACCTGTGGAATTAGATGATACCCGTGTTAAAGCACCAAGAAAAATGTGACAGGCTACCACTTCTTACCCTGCTAGCTTCAGTTTCCGTCCCTTGGAGGCCCTGTACCCCTCAGAAAGACAATATTGGGACTCCAAAAACTATAAATAAAGAGCTCTTTAGAGGATGTTGATACCCAGAGACCCAGTTTTATTTACATTCAGACACCATGCCAAGGTAATTAAATACTTATAAGAGATAATTAAGTGATTTATGGCTTTAGTCTGATTAATAATATCTGTCCTCAACTTCATTTTTTGAATTTAAACTGCTGAACAACCTTACAACCCCAGTATACAGGTTTAACCCATGAGTGCACGTCCCAAACAGATACCCAATGTTTTTAATAATATACCAGTGGGTCTTATTATCGTTTTTCTGTCGTTGCAGCTTTGTTACAAAGCCATGCCACTCCACCGTGTATTTTATATACATATTATATTTGGGCAAAATATCCTTAAAACTAAAGGTCTCAAAGTAACCATGACTACAAGTTTTCATACTGAATTCCCTGAAGAGAGGTGTTAAAGATACCCAATATAATTTTGGCCCCTCTACAAAAATAGTTAATAATCAATTTATCTATATTGATTTCTGACAATAAACCATAACCAAACCAATTTACCTTGCAACAAGCTTTATCCAAATATTTTACAGATTTTTGCTGCATTGATTAAATAAAATATTTATTATTTATTCTATCACCTCTGGTAGCTAAAGTATAGCAATGGTCTTGGAATCCAGGAGACTGACACAATATTTATGAAAGGAATTATTTCCCAAAGATAATATATATATAAAATATATGGTGGAATGGAAGGGCTTGCGTGGCCAAGCTGCCAAAACATAAAAAGGATAATAAACTTTATAGTATTTGATCCTTTAGGTTCCCCTTGGAGATTTATATTGATGGGTTTAAACCTGTATCTGGGGTTGAAGGTTTTCCAGCAGCATAAATTGAGAAATAAAAGGTTGGGACATATAATATTAATCAGACTAATGAAAACAATCACTTCATATGTTTTTTAATTATTTTATCACCTTGGCATGGTGTTTGGCTGGATGTAGAACTGGGTCTGGAGTATCAATAAAATAAAAAGGAGCCTTCTACTTATATCTTTTTGGTTCTTAATGCTGTCCTTTTGAGGGCCATAGGGGCTAAAGGAGATGGGCACTAAGGCTGTAAGGGCAAAAAATATTGACTCAGCATGTGTTATTGGTGCTAAAGCATAGGTAGAATATAATTCCGCAGGTTTTAGGAATTTTTTTACTATTAATTGAGTCATTTGCATGTGAGAAAAACCTTATTCATCCTTAAAGCCTTTCTTTTATTACTCATTCTAAGTGGATATTCACAGATCTGTTAGTTTTCTTTCATGGCAGACCTTTCTACCAATGATTAGATTTAATATCATTTTTAATTATGTACTAGTAGATGGGAACAAGAGCATTGTAATACTATCAACTCTTATTTTCAAAATTCTGATTATTGACTTTAAATAATTAATTAAAAAGATATACTTTGGAAAATTATGTATTCATTTTGAATATTCAGTTTCCTTGGAATGTAATCTATATTTTAATTTCTTGAAGTTCTCATATTTGTAAATTCAAGCTAGATTTTAAGATTTTTCAATCAAATGTTATCTATCTTTGAAATTTCTATGTTTAATTTATATATTTTGTAGAAATATGTAAAATATTCTTTTTAATTAATTTTATAATAAATTATGTCTTTCTTATCTCTTTTCTACTTGCAGGGACATTTATTACATATGTATCATGTCCCTGTCAAAGTAGTAGAAGCTATAGGTGGTACTTTAGTTCTCATGCTGTCAGAATCGTGTCAAGCCAGTCTGTCCCGCCACCGCGTACTAGTCTGGTGGATGAGACTGCATACCTGCTTGCCAGGTTGCTTAGACAGGGTAACAGCACTGCTACTTAGCTTCGCATGGGAATTTTTAGCTGGCGCGGCTGCATGCGTGAATTGTGACAGATCCCCTTTTTAGGTGTAACTCCTTCAATACAAAGAATTCATAGATTCTGATTTAATTTTTACTTTGAAAACTATAGATGAGGAATCACGTGAGATATCAAATACAGCCAAAAATATCTTAGACATGCTTTCTCTGAATTTTTATTAAATATGTAAAATTATAATGAGCGGCAATTTGGCACTAAAATAAGTTGCAAGCGGTTGTTCACAACCCATTTCGGAAAAAAAAAATAAAAAAAGAAAGAAAGAAAGAAATTAAAATAGTTAAAAATAATTAAAAATAATTAAAAATAATTAAAAATAATTAAAAAAAAATTAAAAATAATTAGAAATAATTAAAAATAATTAAAAATAATTAAAAATAATTAAAAATAATAAAAAATAATTAAAAAAAATTAAAAAAAATTAAAAAAAGTTGAAAATAATTAAAAATAAATAAAAATATAATTAATTTTGATTTATATTTTTTCAAAAAAAAACAGGAAAGACTTTGAAACAAGAATAAATCAAAACAAATATAGGCAAATAAAAACAAAGAAAATTAGGCCACCAAAGTAAATGAAAATAAATAAAATGAAAATAAATGAAACAAAAAAAAATAAAATGAAAATAAATAAAAATAACAAGAAATAAATAAAAGGGAAGTATAAATAAAAATAATAACAAAAAAACTTTCATTTATTAAAAAAACACCACAAAGGAAAAAAAGCAAAAAAACACAAGTAATTTCAACTTGAATAGCCCTTAAGAAAAAACACCAAAAATGAAATCCAAAAGGGTGATGATAAATTCACAATTCCCAGTCTTGTGGGAATTTTTTGGGGCCTTACACGGCCAAATGGATGCGCGGAGTTTTGTTAACAACTCCAAATGGCGCATGCAGGCCAAATCATGCCTCTAAGTGCTTCCAAGGGGTTGTCTCAAACACGCTCAACCCCCTGGGGCAGTTTACCCTTTCAACAGATTTTTTGGGTTGTGTACCCCCATTCATGGCGCTTTTGAAGCATGAATGCAGGTATATGACCCCCTGTGGGGTTGTGAAAAATTTTTTGGCACCACCTGGACCACGTTTGGGTTCCATCAAACCAACTTTGGGATCAATGCATACTATGTAGGACTGTTGGACCACACCTAGCTATCCCCAAGTGACACTAAAGTGAACTAAAAGTGAAATAAAGTGAAATCAAGTGAGATTAAAGTGACACCATAGGAGAATGCAAACAAATGTCTCAAAAAATTGATCTTTCTCAACTCAAAACTGAGAAAACTTGGAAGTTGTTCAATTGAAAGTTGGATAGAATAATGAAGTAGGATTGCATTTTTTTTGCATTATGGTAACAGTTTCAAGCCACCCTTTTTTTAACATGGATGCATTGAAGGACTGCTTTGACAAGTCCATGCATACAGCTGAGGCAAAAAATTATTTGGGGAATGAAACATTGGAAGCCCCAATTGCATACTCATCAATGTTGAAAATTGAGTAAAAAAAGGTTTCACAAATAGATAGGACCTTTGTTGGTCAGTAACATTATGTGTTACTATTCTCTTAGGATAATTTAATTTAATGGAAACTAAACTTTGATAATGTCAATATGGAATACCTATGACTGACACACTTGCCCCACCTCCTGTGAAAGATTTTAATACTAGGGAAGAGGGACAAAATTATTTTCAAACATGGGAAATGAAGCATGTTTAGGCTTTCAAAGTTTTCAACTCAAAGCAGGATAAATATGTGGATTTTTCCTGTGATATAAATGGTTCCTAATTGGGGAAATTGCTCACAGATAGGCAAGAAAAACTCACACAAATAAGGTTGGGTGAAAGTTTTTAATCTGTGCAAGTCACAAAAAGGCAGACCCCTTGTGGCAAATCTCCTATAGAAATTATCAACATAATTATGAACCATCCCCACACCCTCAGTGAATCCTCACCTGAATAAAATCTCTGGGGTAGCCTTATACAAACTAAAAAAAGGAATTAAAGATGGATTCAATAAAATTCAACTCAAAAGAAAATTGAGCAAGATTCATTGTTCCAATTATTTTGATGACCAAATGATCTATAAAACTAAGGGTATCGTAATGGTAGCATAACTAAAGTGGAAAAGTGATATGGAGGTCCTCTGTGAACAAATGTTTGATTCAGGTTGGGTTCATTGGGAAAAATTCAGTGGAGAGGGTCACTTGGAGGATCTATTCTTGGCTCACCCAAAGTAATTAAAGCATTTCAAAAAATTAAATCATGTGGATGTGGAAACTTGGTTTGGACACCAAGACCAAATGTGATTTTGAAAAATATGAGAAAGTGTAAGGATGAGTTTGAAAAAGCAAAATGCAATGGAAAAGTGAGAAATAGTGCAAACAACGGATGAAAAGCTTGTTGGGCAAACAAGTCTTATGGAGAGGAATTTAAAGGAATGAGACTTGATAGGAAACAGCCCGGAAAGATATAACAGAGCCAGTTCAGGTGAATAGATCAAGTGGAGAAAGTTATTCTGTTAAGTCTTAGTAGCTCTCTCCCTGCAGTCCCGCACGCTTCTCTCAGTACCCTTCCTGCGCGCGCACTCTTTCACCCATGGCGGCCTAACTCCAATACTGAGATGGAGGAGCTTGGGGATCTTTCTCTTTCCCATTTGGTCTCATTCTCTCTTATCAAGTCTCACTTGCGTCTCTTCTTTCTTCTTTCTCCTTACTTCTCTTTTTAATTCCTTCTATTTCCCCTTCTTTTTCTCTTAACTCCTCTCTTCATCAAAACTCAACCTTTGCCTCCGCCAAATCAACTCAACTCTACCAACCATAAAGCTCTTCCTGGTAAGACTTTGATTTCTCAAACTCTCTCAAAATAACTCTACCACTCTGTGCTATTCAAAATAGCGTACCGGTTCTCATATTGGCCATTTTCACTCTTCTCCTCGACTTCCACTCTCTCGATCAACTTCAATTATCACACTTGTCGCCTACCATCCTAATTGCGACCATGTTCCTGTTCATTTGGTGAGAAAGAGAGCACATATCTGTCAATTCCTAAATTTCAGCCTCCTGGATGCCAAGACCCTTGCTATCCTTTAGCTACCAGAGGTGATATTGTAAATAATAAATATATTATTTAATAATTGCAAAAAAAATCCATAGAATACTTGGATTAAGCTTATTGCAAGGTTAAATGGTTTGGTTATTGTTTATTTTTTCAAATCAAAATTGATTATTAAATATTTATAGAGGGGCCACAATTATATTGGGGATCTTTAAAACCTCTCTTCAGGTATTTCAGTATGAAAACACGTAGTCCTGGTTACTTTGGGCTCTTTAGTTTAAAGAATATTTTACCCAAAGATAATATGTATGTAAAATACATGGTGGAGTGACAGGACCTTGTAGCCAAGCTTCCACGACAGAGTAAGGATAATAAGACTCACTGGTATATTATTATATCCTTTGGGTATCTGTTTGGGACGTGTACTGATGGGTTAAACTTGTATACTGGGGTTTTAAGGTTGTTCAGTAGTTTCAATTGATAAAAAGAGGTTTGAAGATGGATATTACTGATCAGACATTGCCATAAATCACTTACTTATCTCTTCTAAGTATTTTATTACCTTGGCACGGCGTCTGGATATGAATTTTACTGGGTCTCTGCCCAACAACATCCTCAAAAGAGCTCTGTATTTATAGTTTTTGGGGTCCCAATATGGTCCTTCTGAGGGTTGTGGGTGCTCAAAGGGACCAAAACTAAGGCTAGAAGGGTAACCAGGGGTAGCCTGTCATGTGCCCTTGGTGCTATAGCCCGGGTAGCATCTAATTCCTTAGGGTATGGGAATTATTCTACCTTATAATGGACATTAGGACGTGTGAATAACACTAATATGTCCTATTTATGTATTATTTAATTATTTATCCTTAGTATATGTTCCCTGTAATATAATAATTATATTGTTAGACATCTCTACGGACATTTTGATGTCAGGTTATAACTTTGAATGATGATTGAAACAGCAAGCTGACATGAACAAGTAATGATGATCAGGAACAAGTCATAACAACAAAATAAAACATTGAGAAAACCAACACAGTGAGGAGTATTCCCGAGTAGCTGATGACTATCATAGAGAGTATGGGAAATACATGGCGGGGCTGAATCACAATCATAGATTCTTATGAGTATCAGTCGGAATGATCTTCAGTTAGAGATTTTCTTACCGTTTAAAGAAGATGCTTCTTGATGGTTGAGCTTTGGATGGTTGAGAGATGTCCGATGATGAGCGTTGGGCTTTATGTTCAGGTTGAGTGACCGTAGGGATGAGGTTTGATTGAAAAATACCCAACGCCTTTGATGAAGCAATAAAAATAGAAGACAGGGAATAAAACAAAAGAGAGCAATAAAAGATTGAAGAACAATTGAAGAATAACAAAGAAAACAGAAGATTTAAAGAAAGAAATGATTAGTCCTCAGAGGTGAACACAAGGATCCGAGTGCAAGAGTCTCAAGCCAGGATCAGAGTGAAATATTCAGGACTCATGGCTCCGGTTGTGGATGTGCGTGTTCCTGCAGTTGCTGGGTTTGACTCCGTGGGAGTACCCGCGGAAACATTGGACCTGTCACAGCGCATCTCTCTTTACACTCCCCTTAACTGGAGATCATCCTCATTTGAGTTGAAAGATCGATTGGGTGAATTTCCCCAATTGTTTGAGGCTGACAGCCTTTGTCAGAGGGTCGGACATCATCTTCTCGGTCTCGACTAGTTGTATGAGGAGGGACCCTTCTTTCAGTCCTTCTCTTAATCCTTTGGTCTTGAGATCCATATGACGGGTTTTGGCATTTGACCCAAATTTCTTTAGATTGTCATCCACGCCTTTGTTGTTGATGTAGTGCGTTGAAGATGACAGACTCAATTGGAAAACTTCACCTAGCAGATGGCGGCCCCACTTGCTCTCAAGATACGAGTCCAGCAATGAATTGAGTTCAGCCTCTGTGGACGATTAGGTAATGTTTCTTTGTTTATAACTTCTCCATGAAATGAGGCTGCCAAAGGACATACCCAAGTATCCTGATTGCGACTTGCGACTTGTAGGGTCCTTTGCCCAGGAGGCATCACTGTAGTACTTGATGGGACCTTTAGACTCATCGTATGAGAGTTTGAGTTTCCAATCCTTTGTGTAGTTCAGGTACTGCCAGGTTTGTTTGAGTTCCTTCCAATGAGTGAGTCTGGGCTTATTCTGGAATCTCTCCAGGCTGGAGACTGAGTAACTGATGTCAGGAGGGGTCCGACTAGCAATGTAGTTCAAGAGTCCAATGGCGGATTTGTAGTTTATGTTGAGTTTCTTGAATGCTTCGAAGTCCTCGTCTGATGATTTGCTCAACTGAAGATGGGGTGTTAAAGGGGTGAACAATGGTCTAGAATCAAGCAGGCCAAGTTCTTCCAAGCCGTGTACAATGTGTCAAGGTTGACTAAGCAATATACTTCTCAAAGTTCGTTCAAACTTCATGCCCAGAATTGTGTTGGGTTCATGAGCTTGAGAACCTTTGAATTTCGTTTGAAATTTGTTATCAAAATCATCACTGTCACCAACCAGGATCACGTCGTCCACGTGAAAGAAGAGAAAGGACTTGTTTTCCCTCGACGAGTACAGGCAGGGATTGCTATTGGACTCCTTGAACCCTACAGACTTGATCCATTCTGTAAAGGTGTCATACCATTTTTTTGGTGACTGCTTGAGTCTGTATAAGCTCTTTTTGAGTTCAGGAATTGACAGGTACGCGGACATCCTTGCGGTTTTGTGATGATGACTTCTTCATCTATGGGTGCATGCAGAAAGGCTGCCTTAACATTGTACTGCCTGATGCTCAGTTGATTCTTCAGGGAGAGTAACAGGATTGTTTGTAAAGAGGCTATCTTGCCAGTAGGGGCAAAGGTTTCATCAAAATCTAGACTGTGAACTTGATTAAATCCTTTAACACAAATCCAGGCTTTGTGTATGATGGTTTCATCGTGAGTGTTGTCCTTGATTTTGAATATCCACGTTGTGTCTAGTGGGTTCAGTGGAGTCTCGCCCTCATAGTCTTCCCACACTTCAAGTAATTCACATTGATCAATCTCTTTTTTAATTGCTCCATCCCATTTTGGGCCTTCCGCACATCGCCTGGCTTGATCGAATGTTTTTGGTTCAAAATAATGGTGAAAAACATAACGTTGCAGGGGTCTGATGGAGGATCTGTCGCGAAGAACCCTACAAATTGGTCTGTCAACTATCTCCGCAGTTCTAGGTTTTTCATATGGTTCTGTTGATTGATGAGGCTGGCCATTTGATTTGTCCTCTGAACTTGACTCTGACTCTGAGATGCTGGTCACACCTTTGTCAGAAGAATTCACTTCGGCTGGTGGATTGCAATAGTTCATCCGGTCTGGAATTGTTTCAACGGTCTCCTCTTCAGTTATCAACGGACTTTCATCCATTGTTTCTTTGGAGGCAAAGTCGAGATCCATGGTCGAAGTGATTCCTAACTGATCCACGGACTTTTTGAGGAACCAAACATGCTTAGATTGAAGAATCAGCCCATTGGGCATGAGGATCCTGTACGACAGAAATTCCGGGTTATATCCAACAATTTTTCCCTCTTTTCCCTTTGGTTCAAACTTTTCCCCTTTTGTTCTTTTATGATTCAGTACTATTGTGGTGACTCCAATCGGTTGAAGATAATTAGAAGTTAATCTGTTTCCCTTGATGAGTTCCCAGGGAGGCTTATCCAGACCGTCCTTTGGTATTTGATTGAGACCAAGAAAGCATGCTTTGAGCACTTCCAACCAGTATTTTTGGGGTAAGTGAGCTGAGCTTAACGATGATCTTACACTCTCTATAATCGTCCAATTGGCCCTTTCAGCCCTGCCATTGTTTTTGGGATGATATGGTTCAGTCACCAACTGATTGATGTATTTCTCCTTGAAATACCTTACTAACCTGGAGTTGACAAATTCCAATCCTCCATCTGAACACACCGTAGTGGGATAATACCCACACGCGTTCCTCTGTTTCTCTATGATTTCAATCAAAACCGGGTTTACGTTTTCCTTTCTGTGTAGAGGGATGCCTGAGATGTAACCCAAATAGTTATCCACAACCATTAGTATGTACCTATTGTGTTGGAGTGATTCCGGCATTATTGGTTCAATGACGTCAAGATGAATTTTCTCAAAAGGTTTGGAGGCTGATGTGGAGGTTTCCTTGAATGGAATCTTAGAAATCTTAAAAAGTAAGCAGTCCTTACATTCAAACGTTTCCCGCTCCTTGGAGTTGAATTTTATCTCCTCGATCATTGCAAGGCCACCAAGCAAAGCATGACCGTAGGATAGATGAAGATCCTTCAACGTCCTTGGGTCTGAGTCTTTGTGCTTGGTCAGATAACACTCATTGTTGCCAATCCTGCGCGGTTGGTCTAGGACGAAGGGATTGTTGATTATTGAACCTTGACAAATCTTGTGATCATTCTTGTTCAACTTGAAATGGCCAGATTTAGCTTTCAGAACACATCCTACGTCTAGAAGTTTACCGGGGCTTATCAGGTTGACTACAATGTTGGGTACATACAGACAGTTGGACAGTGTGATTGTTTGGTCCTTCAAATTCAATCTGACTGTTCCCAGACCCAGGATGGGCAGATTCGCTCCAGCTTTACCGGTAGATATGTGTTCTCCTGTGTAGTCCTCAAGCTTAGTAAAGAACCGTTTATCGTTGACGATGTGAGATGTCACACCACTATCAAACAATATGTTCTTTTCTGCCCCTAATTTTGAGTCGATCCACCTTGTGACAAATGCATGAAAGTGCGCTGAGTCCTGGTTCTTCTTTTTCTTCTCTTTCCACTTGTTTTGGTTCTCCCTCCACCACTTGGGGGCCTTTTCTGGATGGAGATGGAAGCATTCAGATTCAGAGTGATTTTTATCCTGTTTTGGATTATGGTAGCCTTTGATGCATCGGCTAGATGGAGCGTTCTTTGTCTTGATTCTCATAGACAACAGAGCAGTCTGGGACATTTGAACTGTACCTTTATCAGTGCTTTCGGCCTTGACTTCATTATGATATTGGACAAGATGGTTGCATACAAATTTGACCGAGATCTGTTTGTCGGAGTGCATTAATTGACGCTTGAGATCTTGAAGACTTGACGGGAACTTGAACATATTTAGATAGGCAAGAATGTTGTTGGGTAGGTCTATACCTATGTCAATCATCTTCTTTATTGACATTTTGATGTTTGTAACAAAGGTCAGTATTTCATCTTCTTTGAACGCCAGATTTAGAAAGTCATCAAATATCCTAGCTCGATTGGATGCCTGAGAGGATGAGAATCGCTCCTTGATTGCCTTCCAAATGTCCTTGGCAGAATTGATTTTGGCCGCGCTAATGACGTTGTTGTGTGTGATAGTGTCTACCTTGGAGATAAGTAAGAGCTGGATTTCATTGTTGTCTTGAGAGGAGAGCAATTTGGAGGTTGATTTGAGGATGTCAAGTACTCCTCTGAGTTTGAGTAAGGCTTTCATTTTATCTTTCCAGATCCCCTAATTCTCTTCAGTCAGGAGGGGGGGTAGTCTCGAGCGCCGTTTTTAGCATAGCCTGTCGGAAAGAATCCGTTGAGAACCCCGATCCCGTAGCTATTGTCCTATGTCTTGCTGATTGAGAAGAGAGCTTCGGCTTTTAACCGTATAACTTTGAATGATGATTGAAGCAGCAAGCTGACATGAACAAGTAATGAAGATTAGGAACAACTCATAACCACAAAAGAAAACATTGAGAAAACCAACACAGTGAGGAGTATTCCCAAGTAGCCAATGACTATAATAGAGAGTATGGGAAATACATGGCGGGGCTGAATCACAATCATAGATTCTTATGAGTATCAGTTGGAATGATCTTCAGTTAGAGATTGTCTTACCGTTTAAAGAAGATACGTCTTGATGGTTGAGCTTTGGATGGTTGAGAAACGTCCAATGATGAGCATTGGGGTTTATGTTCAGGTTGAGTGACCGTAGGGATGAGGTTTGATTGAAGAATACCCAACGCCTTTGATGAAGCAATAAAAATAGAAGACAGGGAATAAAACAAAAGAGAGCAAAAAAAGATTGAAGAACAATTGAAGAATAACAAAGAAAACAGAAGATTTAAGAAAAGAAATGATTAGTCCTCAAAGGAGAACACAAGGATCCGAGTGCAAGAGTCTCAAGCCAGGATCAGAGTGAAAGAGTCAGGAGTCATCTCTCCGGTTGTGGATGTGCGTGTGCCTGCGTTTGCTGGGTTTGAGTCCGTGCAAGTACCCGCGGAAACATTGGACCTGTCACAGCGCATCTCTCTTTACACAGGTAAGTTCTCATTATGTATCATATAACTGGAGTAAAAGCTCATAATATTGTTTTTACTCTTTATCTACAAGTTCCAGTTGATTTGTTAAGATAATTACTTAAAAATATAAGTCATGAGAATTCATTTAATATTATTACATCATTATCTTCCTTAGTATGTCACAAAGACGTTGATGTATATTAATTCTCATAAAAGTATATTAAAGTATTTTAATATATTTTTTGAAGCTGTCATTGTCTTATTTTAGAAATTCTTGATTCTTTGCATTATATTAAATAAAAAATACGTGTAAAGATTATTTAGGTATTTTTATATAATATTATGTATATTTAGACAGTTTACTATCCACGGGAACCTTTATTACATATGTAACAAGTTCCCATGTATGTTGTAGCCTGTTTAGGCGGTACCCAGGCCACTTGTCACTATTTGAGCCCATGGTCCCGCGCCTGCATACTTGTCAGAGGCCCAGGGCTGCGTACACGACCCTGACGGGTTGACACGGCTGTATCTCAGCTGCGCGCGGGTGCTGTGGCTGCCGCAGCTGCGTGCGGGAATTGTGACAAAACACATTTCCGCCCGTAACTCCTAAAATATACACAACACCTCAATTCTGACTGAATTTTAGGTGTGAAATATTTAATTGGCCAAAAAGCTCAATACTGGAGCCGTAGTATTTTGGTTGTTTTTTGCTTAATTATTTGAAAATATAATGAGTTGGATTTCAAGGGTGGGGTCAGTGAGTGAACCTACCTAATTTTGGATGGAGAATCCATTTCTGTAAAAATATTCATGGTTTTCCCACTCCTTCTTAGGTTAGTTTTATTATTATTATTTTTATGTTATTTTAGTTACTTTTTCAGCTTGCTCTGCAATAGTAGCAAGCTGAAACTAAAACTCAATCTGAACTGGTGATTGGCAGTCTGCTCCTCAACCTCCAACTGTCCCATGTCCTCAAGCTTCCCATTTAATCAGCGGGTTTCTTCAGCCTTTCTCATCTGTCCATCATCCAGGGTAGGATCCAAACGCTTTTGATATTTTCCATCTTCATTAACTCGTTGTCAATTCATTGAATCTTGTTGGTTTTCTAGTCTGGTCTTAAGGCTTTTAAAAGCAATTCATTTGGTCAAATTTTATCACAGTCTGCTTCCTCAATTTCTCCTCTCAGCCTGTCCTCTCAACATGTGTGGTCCGTCCTGAATTACTTCTGTCCTTGAAACACAAGTACGGGCCCAAGCTGTAGGATTCTCACTTTGTGTTTCTTCTTGTGAACCTCTATTTCCCTCAGATTCTCTGTTCTTATTTTTTTGATTCTTTGTAAAGCTTATGCTGGTTCTGAGTCATCTAGAAATTCAATTCAATCTTTTCACGGTTAAATGCCAAAGGCTTTACAATCAAATTTAACCAAACCAACCAAGAACAAACCAGCTGGGGCGGCCAACTAATTTCATCAGGTGGAGCTCAAATCTTCTGTTGAAGCCATCCCTCCCTTGAACAAAAAGAATTATATTGATATGGCGGGATAATATGCTCATGCTATTTGACTTGAATGATATCAATGATGCTATCACTAGGAATTCTGGCTTCCTTTCCTCCAAACAAGACAGAGAAATTCAAGCCATAATTGTATTTAAACTAGACATCACAACCCAAGCCAATGTGGTTAACTCCACCAACATAACCTTTTCTAAACTCCTATGGATGGAAATTACCAGGAAATTTGCCTCCTCTGAGACAGCAAATAGGGCAAGGGTATTTAATCACTTCCTTCACTCAGCTATCAATGAACAGGCCATTGAGTGATTTAATTACCAAGATGCAAAAGGCAATTAAAAGGATGGAAGATGTAGGAATTGAACTGCATAAAGAGATACTTGCATACCTAGTTCTCTTCGACTTTCCTCCAATTCTCAAAAACCTTAAGCAACAAATCATGCACGTAGAAAAAAACATGACGGTGGATGTAGTCATGAACCACCTCACACAATATAATAAAAAGACAAAGGCACAATGAAATTCAAATAAACCGGCAACAGATGTCTCACTGCTGTCAACTAAGGCCAAGATCCACAAAGACAAAAAGAAGACTAAAATGAGACGCCCAGAAGGATAAAACAACCCTAATTCACTGCACTCAGAATCTTCTTGCTTCCATTTAAATCCCCAAATTGCACCTGAATGGTGGATTGAACAACAAAATGAGTGGAAGAGCAAGTCAAAAAGAACTCCAACCATCAACTATCATGCCTTGCTGACTCTCTGGATCAATGCAGATAATAACCCCAATCTCCTTCTGTACTCCAGATCAAATGTCCATACATTTAACAATCCCAGGTATTTCTCCTTCATAAAACTCCAGGAAGGATAAAAAGAATTGGAAACCAGCAAATTAGAAGCTAATTTAAAGATATGCGGAACCAGAAAGGTAAAATCAGAATGGAAAGACTCCACAATCACTCTTGAAGATTGCGTCTACGTACCTGATATTGTCGTCAACCTTATCAGTACTGGTCTCCTTGTAAAAAAGGGCTGTAATCTCTCCAAATTCCACAACAGATTCTCTGTCACTTGGAATGACCAATATGTACTGAAAGGATTGATTAGATACAGTTGATTTGTCATTGAAAAACCCCATTCAGCCATCCAAAGTCAAACTATAAACCCTACCAGCCAATCTTGCACCCCTCCTCATTCTCTACTCAATATCCACAAGATGTATGGACATTCCTCCATCTCAACTCTAAGCCAATTGTGAATGATCTCTACACTAATGAAGAGCTCCACAAATTCCAATGCAACAGCTGTGTCAGAAGCAAAATTACTAGGTCTCCATTCTCTTGCACTTCAACTCCTTCAAACAAACCTTTAGATAGAATTCACCTCAACCTTATAGGGCTGATAACACCTCAATCTAAGGCAGGTCATCATTACATCCTCAAGCTGGTAGGCATCTACTCAGTCTATCTAGCAGCCTTTCCACTAAAATCCAAGGACAAGGCTACTGAAGTGATCATAAACATCCTCAAAGTCAAACACAAGAGGCTGAACTACTATCCTTCCAAAATCTTCTCAGATAAAGGAACCAAATTCACCAATTCTACCCTGAAAGAATTGGCCAAAGCTAAACACATCAATCTAAAAACATTGGAACCTTACCATTATCAACACAATGGCTGATCTGAGAGAGCTAATAGAACTATCATTGAATTATCCCGCGCCACTTTCTTGTCAACCAGGTTAGCTAAAAACTATTGGCACATACTGACTCATGGCTGCTGCTTCATGCTCAAACAAATTCCTCAAGAAGGTAATCACCTATCTCCCTTGGAGCTCATGTTTGGTAAAATTCTCCCCGCTAACTTTTTGAAACCCGTAGGCGCCTCTGTCTTCTACCTCTCAGATCACATTCAAAAAGACCAAAAGTTTGATGAAAAGGGACTCAAGGGCATTTTGATTGGGTTCAATCCCACTTTTCACTCCTACCTCATTCTCAACTTTCTCGGTGTGGTCATCAAAACTAAACATGTTAGATTTCTCAAGACCCAGCTAAACAAACTTCCTTTTCTCCAATCTTCCAGTCTAGACTTTTTCTCCCAATCCAAACGGGACGCCTGTGAAGCTGAATTTTTGAGAAATGACAACCAATATAGGATCAGGGAAATACTTCCAGAATGTCCTGAATACAACTCCAATCTAGAGGACACTAATTCCTTGGAGGCTCACTCTCCAGATCCCCCTCTCCCCCCTTCTCCTGAACCAAAAACTCAGAGACCCAATCTAAGACGGCAAAACAAAATCCAAAAACCTCAAAGATATGGGTTCCATAATTACTATGAAACTACCTCTCATAAGGCGGCACAAAAGTTCCCTGAATGGCCTAAATGGAAAAAAGAATTGGAAGAAGAGCTGAAATCCATCAAATCCCAGGAAGTTTGGGAAGAATACTATGACGAACCTCACAATATCCTGAATACCACCTGGGTATTCAAAGTGAAATAAAACTGCCATGGCAAGCCTGCAAAATACAAAGCCTGACTATGCGTACAAGGATTCAACCAGGTTCAGGGCCTGGACTATGACACAACCTGGGCACCAACTTGAACACTGGGATCTCTCCATCTTGCTCTGCTCTATGGCCTAAAGAATAAGATGACCTTCACCCAATTTGATGTGAAGGGAGCCTTCCTGAATGCGCCTCTAAAAGAAACAGTAATAATTAGAACACCTGAAGGATCAAACAGAAAATTGCTTTTTTAAAATTGAAGAAATCCCTCTAGGGCCTTTTCCAATCCCCAAAGAACTGGTACAAAACTCTCACTACCAGGATTAAATTGCAAGGTTTCCATGAATCTACAAGTGACCCTTGCCTGTACCTCAACTCCAAATCCAGGGAATTCATCTACTTTCATGTCAACAATCTCATTCACGTCAGGAAGTCAGAAAACTTTGCTAACAATTTTCTGAGCTGATTCTTGAATTCTTCCTGTCATCCTCCAAACACCATCCTTGGCATGCTAATGGAAATCAAAGAGGAAACAATTTTCCTCAGCCATCCAAGTCACATTGATCGAGGATTGGGAGAACTAGGTCTCACCAATTGCAAAGACACCAACTCTCCACTAACTCACAATTTCCATCTTGAACCCGCTTTGGATGAAGACCATGCGGAGTTCTCCAGCTCAATATAAACTATTGTTCTGCTATTGGACTCCTAAACCATCTGTCCCAATACACCCGCCCTGACATTGCTTTTGCTTTCCAAGTCTAGCCTGATTCAATAAACAGCCCAGACTTTCACACTGGAGGGAAGTGGGCAAAGTCTGGAAATACCTGAAAACCACCAGGAATCTCAAACTCAACCTCAAGTAAAATACCTCTCAAGAACCTATATCAGCCTACAGCAATGCTACTTGGGGCAATGATCCTATGTTTTCTAAGTCCCAAACCGGGTACATTATTCTTCACTACGGTACCCCGGTCATCTGGAAATCTTCAAGACAAATAAACATAACTTACTCTTCTACCAAATCAGAGCTCAAAGCGCTCCTGGACTGCTGCCTGGAGCTAAAATGGATTGCTCACCTTGTTGGCAAAATCTACTCTTCACCTGAGTGCAAACCAAAAATTTGAACTGACATCAAGGGTTTGGAAGACAAGATCAAGAAGTTTGGGTTGCACTCCAAATCGCGACACATTGATATCAAGACTAAAGGCCTGCAAGAAGATTTCTGCCTCTCCAAGTTTGACCTGTCTCTTATTCCCACAAACAAAATGATAGCAGATCCACTGACTAAGGCCTCCGCTGTCAATGCTCTCAGCATCCTTCAACAAGAAGTCTTTACTCAGACCCTATCTTTAATCTTCTCTACCCTTCCTGTTACCAGTCACAGGGGGTTTTAAGTCTCAGTAGCTCTCTCCCCACAGTCCCGCGCGCTTCTCTAAGTACCCTTGCCGCATGCGCTCTCTCTCACCCATGGCATCCTCACTCAAATACTCAGATTGAGGAGCTTGGGGATCTTTCTCTTTCCCTTTTGGTCTCATTCTCTCTTATCAAGTCTCACTTGCATCTCTTCTTTCTTCTTTCTCCTTACTTCTATTTTTCATTCCTTCTATTTCCCCTTCTTTTTTTCTTAACTACTCTTTTCATCAAAACTCAACCTTTGCCTCTACCAAATCAACTTAACTCGACCAACCATAAATCTCTGCCTGGTAAGACTCTGATTTCTCAAGCTATCTTGACAGAACTCTACCTAATCCTCTAGCCACCTAGTCTGCTTCCTTGATTTCTCCTCTCAGCCTGTCCTCTCAATATGCGTGGTCTGTCCTGAATAACTTCTGTCCTTGACACACAAGTACTGGCCCAAGCTGTAGGATTCTCACTTCCTTTTTCTTCTTGTGAACCTCTTTTTCCCTCAGATCCTCTGTTCTCATGTTTTCTTATTCTTTTTACAGCTAATGCTGGTTCTGAGTCATCTAGAAATTCAATCCAATCTTTTCACGGTTAAAAGTCAAAGGCTTTACAATCAAATCCCGCACGCACTCTCTCTCATCCACGGCGGCCTCACTCCAATTCTCAGATGGAGGAGCTTGGGGATCTTTCTCTTTCCCATTTGGTCTTATTCTCTCTTATCAAGTCTCACTTGTGTCTCCTCTTTCTTATTTCTCCGTACTCCGCTTTTTCATTCCTTCTATTTCCCCTTCTTCTTTTCTTAACTACTCTCTTTATCAAAACTCAACCTTTGCCTCCAACAAATCAACTCAACTCTACCGACCATAAATCTCTGCCTGGTAAGACTCTGATTTCTCAAGCTCTCTAAACAGAACTCTAATTGATCCTCTAGCCACCCAGTCTGCTTCCTCAATTTCTCCTCTCAGCCTGTCCTCTCAATATGCGTTGTCCGTCCTGAACAACTTCTGTGCTCAACACACAAGTTGTGGCCCAAGCTGTAGGATTCTCACTTCCTCTTTCTTCTTGTGAACCTCTATTTCCGTCAGATTCTCTTTTCTTTTGTTTTTTTACTCTTTGTACAGCTTCTGCTGGTTCTGATTCATCTAGAAATTCAATCCAATGTTTTCAGATTTAAACGGCTTCTAGTCTTGTGGGTAGAATGAGTTAAATATTGATGAGCTTGAAGATTGATTTTTTGAAAAGCTTGATTTTGAGGGATTGATTGAGTTGAGAGATTGATTGCAGTTGGTTTGCAGAGGAGAACAATGGTTGTTGATTTATTGATTGGATTGAACAAGCAACATTGATTCTGTTGTTCACCTCTTGCTGAGGATGTTGAGCGGTCTTTTTCAGTGGATTCTAGGAGGCCGCATGGATAAACAGCGTGCGGGCGGTGTTCGCGTAGTTGAAGGTAGGTGGACTTCTCAAAGAGACAGAGGGCGCTTTTACAATTGAACATGGGCAGAAAAGACAACAGAAAAGAAAAAGAAAGCAGACATGAAGAACACCAAAACAAAGATGAGTGTTTGGATGAGTGATAAGGAACATAAGAGATTGGTAAAGTCAGAATACCAACCTTAGATGTGATTGATTGTACTTATAAATCAAATTTGTTCAAAATCCCCCTATTGCATCTTGTAGGAAGTACATCCAACAAAAAAAAAAATTTAACAAAAGCTCTTTTTTCAATAACAAGAGAAACATTTGAGTTGGAAAGTTGGTCTGTAAATGCACTAAAGGAGTTGTCTTATTATCCTGAGATGTTTCCAAAAGTCTTTGTGAAAGAATTGGTAAAAATTTGTTCTAGAGAATTTCCACCAAGTCTACAACACATTCTTGTCAATAGCACTTGTCCAAAAACATACAAAAAAACTTTAAAGTCCACTTTAATAATTAAATTCAAGGGTGGCAAAGCTTTACGTCTCTATGGGCTAATCATGGGGCCTAAGAAACCAAGGAGGAGGCAGAGTTCAATGATGCTGAAATTAGATTAAGTGCCAAATCAGAGCCTCTACTGGTAATCTTCCTTTTTTTGGGTTGCTTACATTATGAATTTTATAAAGTATTTCTTGGCAGACCATGAGGATGTGCTTGAGTAAATGGATCATCATATCTTCTGTATAAAAGAGATGTTTTTAAGAGCTTGGAATTTAAAAAACCCTGAATTTGGAAATAAAAAAATGTTTTGATTTGAAGGGGCCCATGCTACTCTAAACGAATTCCTTGCCAATTCTTTGGGAAATGTCTTTGATGTTTGGTGAAACCTAGAGGGAACAGTGTCCAATCAAATTCAATTAGTTTAGGTGGCCCTTTACAACTCTAAAATAAATATTGGAATATTTCTTCCTACTGAAATGTTAAAATTGGGATAAAAGGTGTCTTTACAGGCAATCAAACTTGTTGTGGATCAATTAGACAAATTAAAGTGGAACCATGATTGGTAATTGTGCACCAAGTCATACTCAATGAATATGGTTTTTCCCTGTTCCCATCAAATAGGTGACCTACTAGGGTCAAGGGGTATATTATGCCTGAGGGTCTTCATCCTCACTGGAGGTTGGATCATGACCCTTGAAGTTCTAGTTCTGTAATTTGGATTAAGTTGGATTGTTGGATTGTTAAGATCACTTTGTGATCAATGCTTTTTGAATGATGATTCCTACTTGATTAATGTTTGATCCTTTTGAATTTTTAACAGTCAATTTTGATAAACTGCTCAACAATTCTCATTTACATGACAAGCTCAATGCAGACATCTTGCTCATGATGAAAAAGATTATTGCGGGCTTTTTAAGCACTTGATGAAGGAGATGGAAAATTATCAATCAAAGCCAAAAATGGAACCTAAAGTCTTTCAATCAAGCAGAGGCAATACAAAGTTGACAGATACCCAGCAAGCCCCTTCTTCATATAAAAATTTTGAAAAGTAACCTAAGCAGGAATAGATAATTACAAAGGAACCAAAGAGGAAAAGACAAAATATTTTAAATCTTTTCTTTTGTGAAAGGTTCCTTTTTTGGGTTGAATGAACTGATAGTAAAATGATTTGAGACGTGAAAGGATGGCTCTTCATCTGAATCTCAGATTTCATAGGATGATACTGAAGAAATAATTACAAGGGGATCAGAAAGAACAAAAATATTAAGTTTTTGATTTTGATAAATTTTAATTTTTGATTTTGATAAATTTTAAGGTTTTAATTTGACAAATTTCAATGTTTTATTTTTGATAAATTTGAATTTTTATGGTTTAATGTACTAATGGGGTAATTATTTCTGAGGTGCAAGGATGGCTCCTCATCTGAATTTCATAGTTCAGTGGAAGAGACTGAAATTTTATTGGGCTTGGTGCCATGGGATCAGATTCATTTTTCAAGAATGAAGTAGAAGCAATGGAGGAGTCAAAAATAAGTTAATATTTGCTGAGTTTTGTTTCCTTTAATGAGATTTTAATTTTGGCTAACTAATTATTGATTGTGAGAAGTGAATGGACTCAATCAAATACCTGAGAACTTACATAAGTTCCTTGGTGGGGCTTGGGATCCAGTTGGTGGTGGAAATTGTGGATTTGGATTCATTGCTAAATCAATTGGGTATGATGAGCTTGGATGGTTTCAATTAAGAAAAGAAATGATTGAGAATTTGAGGATAAATATGAAGTTCTATGCTTAGATACTTGATGGCTCTAAAGATGTTAAAAAGATATGAAAAAGAATCGCTGTGAATGACATCAATGAAAATATTCCCTCTTCAAAATATTTTTCAAAGCTTGAAATGGGTCAATAAATAGAAGATACTTATTGAAGACCAATGTTTCATTTAATTGCGACCATGATTTAACTTTACTCCCATGTAAATGGTTGGGAAAGAACAATCAGATCCTATCTTCACTTGATTTGTTAACAATAAGAATAGTGTCCAGATTTTCCGCAAAGGAGATGTGATTCCAATACCACATGTATTTCCAAAACATGTTCCATGATTTCTGAAAAATTAGCTTGTTGAGTTGATCACCTCAGAGATAAAATTGAGTGGTATTCTAAATTATTTATTAATTTCATCATTTAATTGATTCCGTTAACATAGCCTTGTTTAATCTGGGAGGGCTTGGGCTTGCCACTGTTCCCATAAAACAAAGAAATTAAACATAATTTTATTATTCCATGCAATTTTCAATCCAAAAACTCCAAAGTTTTGCTCACTTTTGGGTTGAGAAAAATTCATTTTGAGAAAAATCAATTCATGCAAGAGGCAAGTGGTGTGTCTGTACGTGAATGTGTTTGATTCCTATTCTTTTTGTGGTCTAATAACAGTCCCACATAGTATTCTAAATCCCCAAATTTGGGTTTAAAGCACTCACATGTGGTCCAGTGGTGCCTAGGTACCCCAAAATCCACTCTCAAATGGCCCATTTTTGGGGGGAGCAGCCCATATGGGCCAGGAAAACAGGGGAGACCACAGCTCAAAACTTGTGCATCCCCCGGGGGGTTTCAAACCCTTGATTTCAACCGCCTGGGAGATGGGGGAGTTGCTTGCAACCAGGCTTACTACTTTCTGGGCTGTGATTTTCTGTTTACAACCCTGATGTCGTCAATATATCATTGGCCTTCAATATAAGCTATCTAAACTCAAATCAATAGAAGAAGCAATAAATTGGCATACTCTGAGTTCCCCATCATTGACTTCTACCTCCCCCTTGCTTTTGGAGGCCCCATAATTTTCCCACAGAGTCATACAGCTTTACAATTCTTCATTTTCATTAATGAAGCGCACTTTACAGTTTTCTTGAATGTCTCTAGAAAATTTCCAGGAGCACAACTGTCTGAATGACTCAGGAAAACTGTGTTTATTAGCACAAACAAGAGCTTTTTTACAGTAATTCACAAAGAATTTTGAAAGCCTCATGGGATAATAAGTCAACTTAATCAATGCCCCCAACACCCAACTGTAGAACTCATATGTTTCTTTTGTTGTAAAAACAAAAGAATTTTCAAAATTTTTCTTGTTGGCAGTCATTCCTACAACATGCAATAATGGGATGTTGTACCTATTTGTTTTATGAGTACAACCCAAGAAAGCAATATGATGTAATTTTGGGCAAAGCTTTATAGACTCAGGATGAGCCAAGAAAAGGGCCTCTAAGTGACCCTGTCCACCATATTTGGACATGGAAACCCACTTAGATTCCTGGACCATTTTCAATAGAAAATCCATAAAAGATTTCCCTTCCAGTCCTGCAAGCTTTACCTTCTGCTTGGTTTTATAGATTTTTTTATTGTAAATATATTCTCTACAATCAATATTGCTTGATTTCCTTTCAATTTGAACCGCATTGAATCCATATTTCATGCCTTATTTTAGTAGATCCAACGCTTGCGCCTTAATTCTCCTCAGTTGAGGATAAGCTGAAGGGCTTTCCAATGGTTCATGATTGTTTAGGCCATTTAGTATGGAGAGATGTCACATGGAATCTGCTATTTTCCTTCTTGAACGGATCATGAATGGACACCCAACCTTCCTAGTGTGAGTTTCCCTTTGAATTTTGGTGAGACATGGCCCTTCATGAACCCCAAATCTGTCACAAGATAGATCAAAGTGTTAATCTTTCCTTGAATTGAAAGCTGTCAATGCGTAGCCATGTGTGACTCCCCATTTGTGACAATAAATCTTGGCTTCTTTCCTAGAAAGGCTTTCACAAGAGGATTGGTCAAGCAGATCTGGCATCCCTTAGTTACATTATCATTTTTCAAGCCAAATCCTTCTCATTCAAATTAGATATGAAGTGTGACCCACCAACTTTATTAAATTCCATTTGTGACAAAAAAACTTGTTCCAGTTGTGAAGAAAAACTTTTTCCTCAATTTCCACCCTAGATGAGGATTAATTGGGGCTTCCAATGTTTTCTTCTCCAACAACCTCGCCAAATCCCTAGATTCCACCAAAGCTTCATTAAGTACACTTTTAATTCATTCCTTTAACATAGCCGTGTTGAAACCAGGGGGGCTTGGGCTTGCCACTGTTCCCATAAAAAAAATAATTCAACAGAAATTTATGATGAAATTTAATTTTTAATCCAGGATCTCCAAAGGTTTGCTCACGTTTGGGTTGAGAAAAATTAATATATGCAACAGGTGTCGTTTGTTTTTGTACATAGTTTGTGTCAAGGGTTATTTTTCCAATAGGCAGAATGTTTTATTTCCAAGTTTCTGTTTTTTGTCCAATAGTGCCACATAGTATGCCAGATCTCCAAATTCGGGTTGAAACAACTCAAATTTGGTCCAGGGGTGCCTAGGTACCCCAATTCCCCACTCAAATGGCCAATTTGGCGCTAATTTTCCCCAAATGGGCCTTGAAAACACATTCAACCTTCATATACTACTTGCGCGACTCCTGGGCGTTGCAACCAAATGTTCACAAGCTATTTTAGGTCGGGGCTCCCCAATTGCAACCCCTTTGGGTTTGAAAATGTGGTTTTTCAATTGCAAGTCATAATTGACTTTTCTTGGGTTTCCAATGCGCTTGAATTGCTGTTTGCAACCCTCAGGTCTCCAATTTAACATTAGCCTAAAAAAATAAAATTAAAAAATGAAAAAATTCAAACATCAAAAATAAATCAAAAATGAAAGAAAAACTGCATTATTTTTCTCATGACCACTACTCTTCAACACATGAGTATTTTATTACACCACTACAAGTCGCAAACGTGGGCATTTCCTTGGTCCGTGTGGGTTACATATACTGGTTTTGTGAATTTAAACAATTCGGAGGGGGAGTGCCTTAAGCCAACATTGTGTTCTGCCAGCTGGAAGGTTTGAACCTGCCCAACTATAAAGGATTGCAGACCAGTGCATTGGGCATTTTCAAATTGACTGTTTGATTATGCTTCAAAAAAACAGTTATTATTAAGGACAAGCTAGTGTTCAAGGAGCAACATCAAAATTCTAGGAAATTTTTCAATCTCACCAAAAAAAATATTAAAAATACAAAAGAAGTTTCATTTTTTTAAAAGAAAATGAACATTAAAAGAAAAAAAAAGAAAGGATTGACAGAAATTTCAAAACTGCAAAAAAAATCAAAGCAAAATGGGTTCAAAAAAGATTGAAAAAAAGCATAAGAGAGTGGGATTCATTTTTTGAGACCCCTTGGCCAGTTTCAAAAATGATTTAGTTACTTGTGGAGCATGCATTTCCTTTTTATTTGTTTTGGGGTATTTGCAAGAAAAAATAAATAGAAAAATTTATAAAAACATTTTCAATAACTCTCTGTTTTTAAAATGGAAAATTTTAAGGATTTTCACTGAAACACTATTAATATTTTACTTAAAAACATTTTTTATTTTTTGACAAAATGTAACAAGAAGATGATTTAAAAATTTAGACCACCTTATTTACCACCCCTTTTATTTAACCTTCTTTTCATGGTTATAAATATTTTTTAGGGAAAAATATTTGATTAAAATGAAAAATAATTTCTCTGTTTCAATCTTATAATGATATCATAAATACTTGACAAGACAGAATTTCTTATTCCTGATGTTCAAAAAGATATTGAAAAGGATGTGATTTTCAAAGTACTTTTTTCCTGGACCCAATTTTAAGAAGCCTATAATAAATCAAACAAATACCAAAAAAATATTAAAAATTTTATGAATTGATTTCCAAACATTCCAAGTCTTTGAAAAACTAAAAGAAATTCAATTAGAGGTCAGAGGAGAAGTTCCACAAATGAATTGAGACTGGTTTTTTTATTTTATTGATTTTTGGAAAGATTTATGAAGGTCTCAAAATAATTAGGAAAGTCTGAAAGTTTTTTTATAGGGGATTCGCATAAAATTCCACATTTCTGGAATTTTATAAATTTCAGAAAGAAAATGGTTCAAATGCCTGTTTCCAAGGAAATTCCTGTGTGCAGAACATCAGAGACATGTATAATATCTGTTCATTTAAGTGTAAGGGCTGTGAAAAAAATCATGGTCAGAATCAAAAAGATAATTAAAATCAAAAGCATTCAAAAATCATACATAAAACAAAAAAATAACAAAAAACAAAAAAATAAAAACCAAAACAAAAAAACAAAACAAACAAAACAAAACAAAAAAAGAATAAAAAAATAAAAAAATAAAAAAATAAAAGAATAAAAAAATTAAAAAATTAAAAAAATAAAAATAAAATAAAATAAAAAAAGGGATAAATCAAGAATACAAAGATTAAAATGCAAAATCAAAATCAAAAATGAAAACAGAAACAAAAAATGGAATTTTCATGCATTGATGAAGAGCTCAATTCAAAAAAAAAAATATAAAAAAAATAAAAAAAAAATAACTTTGATTTAAGGTATTTCTATTCTTCATATCATGGATTTGTTTTTAAATTTGGGTTATAAATCTTGGGGCATCCATCCCATTTTTTTCAATTAGCTCTGAATTCTTCTTTTTCAAAAAACAGATTAATATGGCCACCAGCATGAAATTGTTTCTTGAAGGAGAAATCAAAAACAACAACTTCATTCCATGAATAAGAATTAAATTTCCTTTTTTCAATAAAATTGCTATCATGTGTTATGAGCCATGATACAAATCCAAAAAAGTTTATGCAACACAGGTCTGAAACAAATTTATCAACCATTTCAAAACAACTTTGAAATTAAGAATTTATAAATAAATCTCAATTATTCCTCTTATGTAAAAATTTTCAATTAAATTCATGCATTACATAAATATTGTCATGAATCTTCTGGTAATATCCAGGAATCAATTTTATTTTTGACTTCAAAACCAAAACAACTTAAAAAGAGATTCCACTCACTATCCAAGGGGCTACACCTGCCGGAAGGGGTAGCCAATTTTTCATTGTGAGATGCTGCATGTAAAGGAAGACTTAATTTTTTTTGGTGGTTGATGTATAGATTTGGATTGGCGCTCAAGATCACAAATTTTTCTCCAAGGGGCCATTTCTTGAATGTTTTGTACCAGATTTGGAGTGCCTGTTTGAGACCAGACATGAATTTGTTTATTTTGAGGAAGGAATAGATGGAGTTGTACCCAGGAGCAGTTTTGATAAAGAAATATTTGTGAAGCCGCGCTTTAAGGAAGGAATATTTGATTTCAATTTGCCACACATTGAGTTTGTGGTGTAGCGCATAGAAAATTGGCACTCAAAGGGTGGTGATTGAGCCGGTGGGAGAATAGGTTTCTCTGTAATAAAATAACTCAACTTTTGTGAATTATTGGATGCAGGTCCAGGATTGGAACTTGATGCCAGTGTTTTTGGGATTGTCTTTGATTTAATAGAGCCATACAGTGGTGAGAGCGCTCTTAAAATTGGGAATTTTTTGAAAATCTCCCCAGACCTTCATTAAGTCAATGCCAGGAGATAGCAGTGACAGATGGAGTTGAGTTTAGGAAGTCAGTGGGGAATTTATTGTCAGTGAGAAAGGAATCAAAAAGAAAGTCATTGGATGAGAGATAGTCAGAGGAGCAGTGAGAATGAGGGATATTTAAAAATATTTCGACATGTTTTGAATGGAAAATCTTCCTTGCATGGGGAAGTTAGACTTCATATGAGTTGATAACAATTTTGAAGCCTACTAAAATTCCTTCTGAGCCCTTTTCATTGAATTTCCCAGGATTGCACAACTTATTGAGGAATTTCTTCTTTCGACACCAGAATTTTAATAAGATGAAGTTTTGGTTGTTTATTGGTCCACAGCTCATAGGCCAGATCATGGAATGGGTTGAGTGAATAAGATTGAGGATTTGGCAGGAGCTGACCAGTACTTTACCCCAAACAAGATGGAGGATATTCATTTTGATCATGGAATTCCAAGGAGCCTCAAGGATAGAGCCACTTGCTTGTTTGGAAACAGGATTATGTTGAGGGGTGTAAGGCTTGGAAGTGGTATTTTTGATCCAGTTTGTGGTGAAAAAGATAGAACTGCAATTGGTAGGTGAGCAGGGAAAGAAGAGAAATATAAAAAAAAGAAGATGGAGAATGAAAAGAAGGGTATAATCACCACCCTCAGACACCTAGGATGCAACAGCACGGATTGTAAGAGGCACAAGGGAAGACATCCTAGGTGAAGGGATGGTGCCAGTACTTAACCATGTGAAGACTGGTGCGCAGGCTGAGAAATGTTGTGTGCAGGCATACACTTAATGGGGTGTGCAAGAGTGTAGAGGTAGGCCTGTCCTTGAGCTGAGCTCTCTTATCCTGCTGCTTGTGAGAAAAAAAGGAGACAACTCAAAAGAAGCAGATATAAAACAAAGAAGGCAGATTGTGACAGAAATGATGAGGAGGCTAAAGTGAGTGGGAGACCATGTGAGTGATGGTGAGCTGGGCTGGAAGAATTTATACCAACATCTGACCAGGCATCATCCCAGTTATCTGCAGGGCCCCATTTTGAAAATCTTGAGTTTTTTGTGGAGCAAGAGAGGAGAGACTGGTTTAGTGAGGGAGTTTTCAGGGTTTTGCTTTGATTCAATCCAATTTATGGTGAAGTTTCCCTTTTACAACTTCTCCCTAAGGAAGTAATACTGTAAATTCAAGTGCTTTGTTTTTAAATTGGTGTGTTTTGACAGGTTGTTTGCAAGTTTGATGCAGGTGTTGTTGTCCTTGTGGATCAATGTTGGGCGCATGTGTCAATCAGAAAAAAAATCTTGAGCAAGGGAGTGAATTCAAATAATCTGCAGCAGCCTGTTACCCATCATGGTGGTTGACACCTTGGAGGTAGGTTGTTTGCCAGATTTGCAGCTGACAATTTCCCTGTTCCGGAGGAAAAGGAACCTGCTGACAGAGAGTCAGGTGGAGAGGCAGGTGGCCAAGTTGGCATCAGCAAAGAAACTCAAATTTGAGTTGGAGGTTTTGAGATAGGAAGCACTGTTGAGGGAAAAATATTTTTTATAACAAATTGATTATATTAAAAATTGAAAGAGAAGTTAATTTGGAACATGATGGGAAAAAGAATCATCTCAATATGTTTATTAATGATAACGTTGTTGAAGATTAAGTCTCTGTGATTTATTTCAAAGAAATATCTAAACATCCCAGAAACCTGGAAACATCACATTAATGAAGAAAAGAAAAGATATTATGATATCAATTGGTAAAAAAATTAAAAGAAATTCATATGTATTTAGTTCTGAAATGTCTCATACAGATAAGAATAGTAAAAACTATCAGAGAAAATGAAAATTTCACAATCATCACACTCCATGGTAAAACAAATAAACCAAGGAAAAAATAATTTTCCAATTCCTTCCCTCTTTGCTTGTATATATTCATATTAATGAGGGAGATCTTTTCTATAAAAGTGTCACACAACAAACCCATGTACTACAGGACAATCTTAGATTATTTTGAGCGTAAAGGGAGAGACTGATTGCAAGGGAAATTCAAGATAGCAATTATAACTTCAAATTAAAAAGTTATGATTTGATGGCTCAGAAAAAAGCAAGAGGAAGGAAGTGTTCTGATCATGGAGAGGAACTAATTTCAAGCCCAATGTGATTACTAGTTTTAGCAGATGCAAGAAATTATTAAATTAAATAACTGAGGAGACAATCTGCAGGCAAGAAAAACAGCCTTTATAAGGTAATCCAAAGATTACTAGACAAAACCCATTGGATGGCCATCTACAGCCACAGAGCAGTAAGGAAATGAATAACAGGAAACGAATGGGAAAATTAAATAACATTACAGTTGTTTCCAAGGTCATATCATAGGTGAAAGGCAATTTAATATGAGTGTAAAACAACCTGATGGATCAAACAGGTAGGAATGACATGTGAAAAAAATGCATATGTGAAGATGTAGCTTATGCAGGGTAAGCAACTAGTCCATTTGCAAAGTATTCAGTTAATGTGCTTTTTAGGCGTGGTTGAAAGCTATTTTGAGTGCATGAACAAAAATGGCAGTCTGGGGTTGATGATACCCAGGTTAGAAGAGAAAAGCCTGAATTGATGGTTGCCTGGCATAGAGTTCACTGCAATATTTGCAAGTATATACTGAGTCAGTCTCCAAGATTGGAATATTTTTATGCAATCCAGAGTTGGTAAGCATACTTCGCCATTAACGTTGTGCTTTACTTGTGTAAATCTTAAGGAGCAAGATAGATGTTACTGAGGAAAAGGATATTTAAAAGTAGGCAAGACAATAACCCTTAACCCTGAAGCATGACCGTTGCCCGTGTATAAAGCTGCAAGCCCCTGAAAGGGTTCATATGATTTTTCCATCTAATTCAAAATTTCTTTTAACTACTTTATCCCCCTTAATTATTACTATACTTCAATGCTTGTTAGAATAAAATTTTAATTAAGTATGTATTCATCCTCATCTTTCCTTTGCAAAAACTGCATTTGTTGAAATGAAAGGTGTGTCCCTAGTAAGGCTGCTCAAGGCCTCCAAGGCAAGTGCAAGCAATTTTGTCTCCAAAAAGTGGCATGAAATTTTCATTTGAATAGAAAGAAAGTTTTTGATACTCCAGGGGCATCCCCAAGTGATGCTAAAAGTCAAAGATCAGCCCCACAAGTGAATTACAACATCCCACCATTGCCGGAGGTTGAACTCTTAGGAGTGCATAATCCAGGTGAGAAGGCTAGAGAATGAATGAATGAAAAATGAAAACTAATATAATCTAAGCAAATTCCAAGGTTCCAGAAGTACAAAAATAACACACGTCCACCACTAACACTTTACTTTGGACTTTTGGCCAGGTTCCAAGCAAAAAAAAATTATTTTGAGGTGAGGAGCAAGGTTCAAGGTGAGGAGCAAGTTGTGGCGGTCACCAAGGAGGCAAGGGAAGAGCAAATTGAAAAGGAAGGAGGAAAACGGACGGGACAGGAGGAAGGAAATGGAATGTAATAAGGGAAAGGAACAGGAGAGGAGGAAATAATTGAGACAGACAGAGGTGGAAGCAAAGGAAATGAGATGGAAGACCAAAGCAAAGTACACCAAGTGTGAGTTGTGGAGCCAATAAAAGCTGATGCAAGGAAATTGACTGGCAATGGTGGGGAGGTTTTGTTGCAATGTAGAAGAAATAGCACTTACAAAGAACTCTTGGATGAGGGTGGATGGAAAGCCCAGCAGAAGAGGGCTCAGACTGCAAATTGCAAAGAGAGATTGAAAAAGCATTTGGTTTCACAAATTCTTTGCGTTGCACCAAATGTTGAGTTTCATAAATGATGAAGATTTTGATGAATGTAGTTTAATGGTGTTAAGTATGATGAATGAATTAGTTATTTTCTTGAGTTTCCTTTCATTTAATTTGTTTCCATCTCTTTTCCTTTCCTTTCACTTAATGTGTTTCCATCTAATTTAATTTCCTTTCATTTAATTTGTTTCCATCTCTTATCTCCTTCTGTCTCAACCTATGGTTTTGTGAACTGGGAAAGGTCACCAATGATCTTTCTTTTCCACCCAGGGAACCCCCTCTCCTCAACTGGTTCAGGCCTTGCCCTTAAAGGTGGTCTGGCTCTTCTTCCCTGGGAGGTGATCTCCTTGGTCTTCTTTCTTTTTCTTTTTGATCTCCTTGTTTTATTTTCTATATCTTCTTCCTTCTACTTCCTTCTTTGTGTCTGCTTCATCCTTGTCTTGTCTTAACTATCTATGAATCCATGCCTGGTAAGAACATGATCCTCAAGGTCACTCTAACTCAATGCCTCTGAAAACCTGGCTCCCCCGCTTGCAGCCATCCACCTACGTCTTCTTGCCTCTACTACCTTTTTGCTGCCAGATTTCTTGTCTACTCACTAAATGAAGTCTAAGCTTGCTGGTTTTCAGTTCTAAGAAATCTCATCTCAATCTCATAAAATTTTAGCTGAATCAAACACAAATTGGGAAGAGGTGGAACAGGAAATGAAGGATAGTTTTTAATTTTTAATGAAAATTATATATATATATATATATATATATATATGTAATTTTTAATGAAAATTATATATATATATATATATATATATATATATGTAATTTTTAATGAAAATTATATATATATATATATATATATGTAATTTTTAATGAAAATTATATATATATATATACATGTAATTTTTTTTTCAGAGATGATGAATGTTATTGCTTTGAAATAAAGGGAATGAATAAATATAGAAAGTCAAAGGTTGGAATTAAAAAAAAATAAATTTAAGAAACCAAAAATGAGATAAGATGGGATGTAATGAGAAGCTAGATGAGCTTTTTGATATGGGATAGGATGGAAATATGGAATGCAGTTGGATGGGATATAACTAAGATTGGCAGGGTTTGCAAGGGTGGTTTTCATGGAAGTCTTGAACCAAATTGGGGGAGTTGCAAAGATGATGGGCTGGTTCCCACAAGGTGTGATCTTTTTCAGAATGGAAGCCAGTCCATTCAAAAAGTTATTGAAGTTTTCCTTTGCGTAATCTTGAATCCAGAATATAGCTCACTTCCGACTCTAGATGATCTTGGAAATTGACCAGTCACAGAGGGGGATGAGTCTTGCCCGGGCATAGGACTCAAGCTGGCTCTAGGAGAGACACATGAAAGACCAGTTGGATACCTTTACATTTTGCAGGTAGGGTAAGTTTTAAAGCATGGAGAGAGATGACTGATTTGACTTTGAAGGGGCCAAGCTTTCTTTCAGAGATGTTTTTGTTAAAATGTGGATGCACTCAGGTAATGTGCAAAGGAGTGTGTAATCTAAATGGGATGCAAAAATGGGCCTCCACCGCCCATTGGAAATCACGTGGGCCATGTGGGCCTATGTGGGTGTTATTGGTTTTGGGCATTTGGGCGCCAAAACACGTTTTTATGGTTTTTTGGGACACGGGCCCTCACAGGCCCGCCAGGGTAGATGGGACACCCAAGCCAGATGGGCTTATTTGTGCATAAAAGGTCCCAAGCTTCATTATGGACATACTTTGCCAGATGGGCTGGCCCGCCAAAGTATGTAAGTCTCACAATTTGTCTTGGGGCGGCCCATTGGGGCTGCCGCCCCAATTGCGGCCCGCTAGGGGCCGCCGCCCCTTTCGCGGCCCACTTGGGGCCGCTGCCCGCGTCGCGGCCCGTTTGGGGCTTCCTTTACTCGTCTAGACAGACCACGCAGGGCTGTTGCACAGCCAAAAGATCCCGCGCGGGCCCAGCTGGTTGCGCTCGGCAACCAGCGCCATGGAGCCGGGGCTCACGGCCCTGGCTCGCTCCCCCTCCCCTTGCTTGCCGTCGCAAGGGGGATGGGGGCGAGCTGGCTGGGTTTAACCAGCCAGCAACCAACCGCTACAGTGCGGTTGGTCAGAGAAGGGGGGACCTGACCACCCCCTTGCCCAAGGAGGTTGCGGCGCCGGCCGCAAGGGTAGCTACTGGCAGGTGGGGGGGAATTGATCACCCTGCCACCATTGATTGTTTGAGGCAACCAAGCAGGGCAGGGGCGCTCTCCCCCCCCCTTTTACCAAGGGGGAGGAGCAATGGGCCTGGGGGGACCTGATCACCTCCCAGGCTAACTTACTTGACAATGCCCTGGGGGTATCAACCCCCAGGGCCCCTGGGGAGGGGATTTGACCGCCCCCACCAGGGATTTGAGAGAAAGAGGGGGTGGACAGCATGTCTGCTGGTCACAACCCCCCCATGTGAGTCTGAGACCGGACCCAGGTGTGCCCTGGGTCCCACCTGGCCCATTTGAGGGGACAGGGGCTGGCTGCATGAGGAAACCGGCCCGTAAAAAAGGCAATGAGGTCATCATGGCTGGTTGTAACTGACAACCAGCCAAGGATATTGAACAGTTAAGGGGCTGGTTCAGCCCCATGGAGGTGGAAACACCAGAAATAACCGTAATAGGCTGGTTGTAAGGGTACAGGGACTGATGCCATGTGGGCTGATGTAGTCCAAACCAAGTAACAAGGCCAGTAGAGCCTGTAGAGCTCTTTTGGGGCGGAAAATTTGGGTTTTGGCTTGTTTTATCATGGGCTCACAAGAGGCCAATCTTTTGTACTTAAGGAGCTCTTCTCCCTGCTTTTTTCCATCCATTCATTCATCATTCCAATCAAATTCATCCAACATATTGCCCCATTGTGAGAGCCCCATTAGCCAATATTGACACCCAGTGTCCAGCATTTCTTTTGCTTTAAATACTACTCATTTCCCTAAGCTAATTGCTGGCCATAATTTTAACAGTTTTGGGTTGGGCGAGTTCTGCAAATGTTGCAAGAATTGAGCCATACCTGATCTTCTTCTTCAAAGGTTGGAGCCATAAGTCAATGTTGGTCTGATTGCTCCTCGTGGCGCTTGTTTGCTGCTTCAAGGTTGGTTCAAATTTTCAATTGAAGAGTTTGAATGTGATTGAAATAATTACTAGCAGGTTGAGAAGGTGCTTTGTGAATAGAAGCAAAAGTCAGGTTTCTACCATAAGGAGTCTGGAAGGGCAACTGTTTGGTGGAAGAATGAGTGGAGTTGTTGTAGGCAAAATTGACTCATTGGAGCCATTGCAACCATTTTTCCTGTTTGTAGGCAATATACATTCAAAGATACTTTTTGAGAATCTGATCAACGTGCTTGGTTTTCCCAACCATTTCTGGGTGGTAAGCCATTGATAAGTTTCAAGTTATTTTCAAATGTTGGCATAGTGAGTTACAGAAGCTAGAGATAAACAAATATCCAGAATCACCAACTCTATTTTCAGGAAGGCAATTTTTCAAAAATAAATATTCTATCAATAAAGTAGCTAAGTCTTCTGAAGAGGCAGTCACATTACTGCAAAGAAATGAAGCCATCTTTGAGAATCATTCTACTACCACTAAAATAGCATAATAACCACTAGAAATAGATAATTGCAAACTGAAATCCATTGAACACAAGTTCCAAGGAATAGGTGGGATTGGAAGTGGCTGGAGAAGCCCTGCTGGTGTTTTAAGGAATTTTTATGATTTCAATCATAGTACTCACTAACATAGCCTTTCACTAGTAAAAATACGGATGCACTCAATTAATTTGCATATTAGTGTGTAATCCAAATGGGATGCCTAAATGGGCCTCCACGGCCAATTAGAATTCATGTGGACCACTTGGGCCTATGTGGATGTTATTTGTTTTGGGCATTTGGGAGCCAAAACATGTTTTCCAAGTCAATTGGTACACGGGCCTTGACGGGCCCTTCAGTTTGGACGTGCCACCTTAGCCAGATGGGCTTATCTGGGAATTTATGGGCCCAAGGATGATTATGGACATACTTGCCCAGAAGGGCTGGCCCTCCAAAGTATGTTTCTTGGGGTCATTGGGCCTGTTGCGGCCCGCTCAGGGACGCTTTTTTCTCAACTGGGGCCCGTTGTTGGGTCCGACGGCCTGCCCAGGGCCGTTGTAGGGGCCAGGGGACTCCCTTTGGAGTCCGGAGTCCCCCCAACCGCTGTGTGCAGGGCCACAGCCCTGGTTTTGGTTGCGGGGGATGGTGGCCCCTGCCTCCCTCCATCCCCTTGCTTGGTTGCAAGGGGGAGGTAGGATGGCTGATCCCCCCTCTACCAGAACAGCCACCAAGACTTCCCAGGCAGGTTGCAGCAAGGCAACTGGTGGTGGGAGGGGATTTGATCACCCCCCCACCTGAGCAATCAAACAACAAGGCGCTCCCCCCCAGTTACTGGAGGGACATGATCCCCCTCCAGCCAACTCAACTTTTGATACGTCCCAGGCCGGTTGCATCAAGGCAACGGGCAGTGGGGGGGATTTCATCACCCTCCCACCTGTTCAAAGTGGAAAGAAAGAAACAAGCAGGCGCTCTCCATCCCCCCCCTTATCAAGGTGGAGGTGGAAAGGGCTGGGGGGACTGGATTTCCCTTCAGCCCGTTTATCTGTTGGTCTTCCAGGGGAGAATGTTGTCCCAAGCAACCAGCAGGGGATTTTACCACCCCTGCTTGTCACCTAGGAGGGAAGAGGGGGGGGGATGGGATTTCTGGTGGTTTGAAAACCCCCCTGTGTGAATTTGAGACCAGACCCAGATGAGTTCTGGTTCCCACCTGGCCCATGTGTGGGGCCAGCTGCTAGATGCATGAGGCAACTAGCCAGTATTTTCATATTTGAGCACTAGATTTGAAGTGCTTGCAAGATTCAAGAGGATTAGGGAGCTCAAAATACACCTATTGGTTGGGTCCTTTTTGTCTTCAAAGAAACAAGGAAGAGGTAAGTTGTAAAAATAAGAAATAACTCCTCCATCTGAAAAGGGAAATTGGGAATGAAGCTCAGGATATTGAAAATCTCTTGGCGGAAAATTTTCATTTAACTCAATGAATGTGTCAGGTAGGCTATTCAATTCCTGTTTGAAAGAAAGCTTAGTGTCCTGGGGTTGCAAGGTTCAAAGGTTAATTACTCCTTCTTGCAAATTCACATCCAGATTCCAGTAAAGTAGAAATTCATGGCCTAAAATGGTGTTTTCCATTCTTGGGATATCCAAGACAAATAAATCAAATTTGAAGCTGGGGAAATTGGAAAATGCAATGTTCCATTTTGCCTTTTGGGAAACCCAATGAGATGGTTTTGGTTGCACTACCCACCAAAAAGAAGGTAAACTTATAAATCTTGGAACAGGTAGGGTTCTTGGAAATGCCAAAAGATGATATTATAAAAGAAAAATTAGCTATGGAATAAAGTAAGACACAATAAGGAGTATTTTCAGAATGGAAGAGGATAAATATTGAACTTGCAGCACCAAGTGAATTGCAAGTTTGAAGATTGAATTGCTGTAATTTAGGGAATGTGTAGTTTTCCTTGCAATTATAAGAAAAAATACAAGCTAATTTTTTTGAATGTTTAGCTGCTTGACGCGCTAGCTACTTTGCAAAACTAATTACACAATTTTTTTGTCCACAATAAATACATAAAACTTTGTTTTCCCACCTTTGCTTCTCCTTTTTCTGTAGCATCCCCATTTCCTTGTCAAGGAATTTTTGAGTTTTGGAAACAGCTTTTACCTTTGGGTTTGAGTTTGAGGTTGCATTTTGTTTGGAGTGTTTTGGATTCATTGAATGTTGCTTCAAAGATTAGCCTTACTTTGGGGCCAAGGTTGAAGATCCATGGTTTTTTTCCCACAAGAGGTTCTTTTTGTGATATCCATTATCAAGCCCAATTGCCCAGTTGATTAGCTGCTCAAAGGAGGTTGTCTTATAATTCAAAAACTGCTAGATGTTTGATTAGGCATGCCAGTAAACCTTTTTGGAAGTGAAACAAAAGTTTTTCCTTGTTCAATCCAATGCAAGACTGCAAGGTTTGGAAATGGGAGATATAAATGGAAACCCTACAATAATTTTTCATAATTATATTATTAAGTTTTTGTTTTGTGTTTCACACTTTGTTGGGGTTGCCAAAAAGTGTGAAAAGTTTTTCCTCAAGCCTTTCCCAATGTTTAAGGATAGAAGTGGGACTTTTACTGGATAATTTTTCAAGATAATTCTCAAACCAATGCTAGGCTCTTCCACAAAGAAAAAAAGACACATATATATATAACTTTACGTCTATCCAAAGGTAAGTTTTTTGGATTGTTTTAGAAGATTATTTTGTAGGACTGTAGACAGGATCTAAGCTTATGGGATTGTTCCCCTCTAAATTTATCAGGCTGCTTCTTTCATGGATTATGGAAACTAGTCTTGGATGATTTTTAGGGCAAAGGGAGAAACTGAGTGGGAAGGAAAATGAAAGATAGCAAGGCTAACTGCAAAGTCCAAAATTATGATTTGATGGCTGAAAAAACAGAAAGAGGAAGGATGTGTTCCACTGGAGAGTAAATCAATCCAAGCCCAATGTGATGACTGCATATAGAAAATTCAAGAACATATAAAACTAACTAACTGAGAGGAAAATATTCAGGCAGTCAACACAGCCCTTATAAGATAATCCAAAGATAACTAGATACAACCCAAAGAATGGCCATCTACAGGTAGAGAGTGGTAATGCAATGAATGGAAGGAATGGAATGAGAAAATTAAATAACACTATATTGGTTTATGATTTTTTACCATAGGTTCAAGACAATAAATTATAAGTGTACAAGAACGTGATGGATGAGACAGGATTGAATGAAATATGAAGACAATGAAAATGTGCAGATGTAGCATATGCAGGGTAAGTTACTAGTTGATTTGAAACTATTGAGTTAATGTGGCTTTCTAGGCATGGCTGAAATCTATTGTGAGTGCGTGACCAAGAATTGAAGTCCAAGGGTTGATGCCACCCAGGGTAGAAGAGCAAAGCTGGAATGATTGTTGACCAGTATAGAGTTCAATGGAAGATTTGAATGTATATAATGAGTCATTTGCAAAGATTGGAATGTTTTTACGCAAGTCAGAGGTGGTAAGAAGACTGCACCATTGATTTTGTGCTTTATTTGTGTCATTATTAAGTCCTGAGGAAAAGGATATGTCAAAGGGGGAAAGACAATAACCCTTAACCTTGAAGCTTAAACAAAGAACCTCATCTACCCATTTTTATTTCACATTAATTCATTGACATTCATCCATTTGACATTGAATAAACAAAATCAATTACTAATTTATCTACAAAATATATCACTAATCACCAATAAATTATCCATACCAGCTAACAACCAATTCAGATAAACCATCTTGCTTTTCCTACTTGTTTTGCTTCCCTTGCCATACCTGGGGGGGCATATTTGGACTTTTGCTTTCTGAATCTTCTTGATTTAGCTGTACTGGTCATCTTATTTGATATTGTTTTATTTTTGCAAGAGGAATACTCCCTTGCTTGTTGGTTTTGTCTTGATTTGGCTGTATTGGTTGTGTTACTTGTTTTTTTTTTTGATTTGGTATTGATTGACTGTTTTACTCACTTTATTATTTTTGGTGGCTTATTGCCATATTGGGGCTTATTGGCTTTCTGACTTGTAATTCCTTTGATTTTGCCTTATTGAATTTCTTCTTTGTACTTTTCTTGATTTGGTTGTGTACTGTCTTACTTGTCTTTTGTTGGCTTGCTTTTCTGGTCATCTTTATTTGGTCTCAATCAGGCCTTCTATTGCTTGTTTGACTCAATTATTTTTTGCCTTACCAGATCTGGGGGGATTTTTGCTTTTGATTGTTTTAATTGCTACACTTTCCTTTTTTTTTCTTGATAAATTGGGTTGGATCAATTATCTTGCTCATTTTAAGATCATTCAATTGTCTCATCAATCATTGCCCAAATCATAGATTATTGCATTTGGTCCCCAGGCTGGTCATAAATTGTCACTTTTGTCATAACTGATTGTCCCCTCTTGTCCTGCTTGCCATCAATTGTTGTCTTTCTCTTTTTTTTTTGATTGGTCATGTTGCACCTTTAAACTAACTTTTGGTTTTTCAAGCTTGTTTCCTCAATGATCTTGCTTTTATTCACATATTCTATTACTTCTATCTCTTTTTCCAATTGCCACCACTTTCCATTATCTGTTGCTGCTTACTGTTGCTTGTTCCTGCTCAATTTCGTCTGTTGCCGCTTATATCTGCTTGGATTCTATTTTATCATTCTGATTATTTAGTTTTATTAATAGTGATAACAAAGATCAGCAAAATAATCAAATAAAAATGGATAAAACCCAAATCAACAGCAGATTGTTCCTTACAGAAGAAAACTACTTTAATTGGACTACCATGATGGATTCTAAACTTTATTTAATTGGAGCCTTGGATCTCATACTTTTAAATGATCCTAGTAGGCCTGAAACTAAGGATAAATTGAACAGAAATTCATAAAGTCTTATAGTTAGAAACTTGAATTAAGCAAACCTTGCTTATGTATCCAATACACTTGAGCAATCACTTAAGAGGAATTTTCAAGCACTTGGGAAGCTCCAACAAGAGAAATACGTGGCAAATGAAATTGCCAGTCAAAAATTAGCATTTTCTAAATTTATCAAAATTTAATTTCAAGAAACAATCATTTTAATTGCAGATATCAAAGCTGCTTTCAAAAAATTAAGACTTTTTGGTTTCAAATTAGAACAGAAAGCCTTGATCATGATGATCTTGAGTAAATTACCTAGAGAATTCTAATCCTTTTTTAGCATGATATCACATCAAAATGAAATTAATTCTATTGAATATTTTTTGAATAAGCTTTAACAAGATCATGTTCAATTTAAAATCACAGCTGAAAATGAGAAATCAGAAGCACTATTTTGAAAGAAAAAAAATAAATGACATTTGCAACTATTAAAAAGGAAAGAATCATGTAAAAGCATAATTTTGGAAAAAATACCTAGAAAATTTCCTCAGACATCTTTCTCCAATATGGAAAGTGATAAAACTACAGTAACACTAGATGAGGAAGTAAAATCTCTTTAAAAGGAGAAACAGTAAACATGTAAGGTTGTTTCCCCCTACCAAATTAGCGTTGGCTGTTGAGATTTTAATCCCTTTTGAGGGAAAAAGAATTTTTATAACAAATTGATTCTGTTAAAAATTGAAAGAGTAGAGAATTCGGACCATGATGTGAAAAAGAATCATTTCAATATGTTGATTAATGATAAAGTTCTCAAAGGGTAAGTCTCTGTGATGTCACATAAATATCAACACTTTCCAGAAAACCAGGTACATCATAGTAATGGAGAAAAGCAATGAAATTATGATATCAATAAGTAAAAGAATTGTAAGAAGTTCTTATGTATTTATTTGTCAATTTTCTTATGCAGATAGGAATAGTAAGGAATATCAGATCAAATTAACATTTCATTTTTATTGCACTTAAGGGTAAAACAAAGGAAGAAAGGAGAAAAGAATTTTTCAATTCCTTCCCTCTTTGATTGTATATATTCATATTGGTGATCTTTAAAAGAATTTCTCTACCCAGTTGTATTTCACATTCATCAATTTGAAATTTAATCAAAAAATAAATTTAAAATTTATCTACCAACTATATTGCTAATTGCCAATAGGAGGGCTGCTGGGAGAATGTGACCCCTTAATATTTGGTGGATTTTAAGTAACTAAGGACAAGGAAACGCACTTTGTAGCGTCTTTGGCTGTTTTTTTAAGAAACTGTGACAGATAGTTGGTTGAAAAGGTGATATTGGGACATTTTTTGGCAACTGATATCATTGGGCCCCCCAACAAGCTTCCTATAATCGCCAGTAAAAATCTGGTGTATCTTTTCAGCCAGTGAAATCACATCCTTTGGATGAGATGATTGCATAAAATTGATTTCTCGAATATTTCCATTGTTTGCAAACACAGCTTACCCCAATTTCACTATCAGTTGCTTCAAAATTTCTTGCATTATTCAAATTTTCTTCTGATTTAATTCCATTCTATTTACCCCTTGTTAAATCTATGGTTGAAGGTTTTTTCTTCCCATTCATTCTTGTTTTTGAACCTCTGGTCCTTTCAAAGTTGTTTAATTTACATCTTTCCATTTTTTTTCCTTCTGGTGACTTCCCTTCACTTTGTCCAAAGCTGAGTGTCAATACTCTATAACTGGAGTGGTCAACCCTAAAGTAAACAAAGCTATGCCAGACAAATAACTCTTGGCCTCTCAATCAACCAATCATTGACACACCATCCTCAAACATCAAAAATATTGACAATCATCCAATCAAGACCACCTGTAGCCAGCTTGAACAAAGCAAGGAATAACCACAAATCTTTGGTTGTGACTCTGAATAACCACCCTCACTAGTTTGTCCAAGGCGCTCCTCTGGTCTCATTTGGTAAACTTTGTTTCTGGTAATTTCCAACTTGTCTCCAACAAGGCTCCTGTTGGTATTGCTTCCTTTTGGGTTCCCTGTTCAGAGATGTTTTGTCTTATTTCATATCCTGATCTCTTTCTCATTGTAATACAGTCTGGTTCTGGTTTCCCAATCAATCCTGATTCTTCTCACAGTTAAAAACCAAAAGAAGCAATGCCTGCAACCGGACCCTAATCAATGCCAGGACCAGGGTGAGAACCCAAAAGCTTCAAATCCCAAGCCCTGAAGGTACTCATTGAATTGAAACCACTGCTAAAAAAAGAAAACTACAGTATGTGGCGGAAGAAAATGGAGAAGATGTTCAAAATCAGGGGTATTCCCCACAAAATGAACTCATTGAACGATTTTCTGATACTAGACAAGGAGAAAAACCAAGAAATTATGGCATACCTAATTGGCAAACTTGATACTAATACCCATAACAACATCATCAATGACCACAACAAAGGCAACACCAAACTCATCTGGCTAGCAACTCAATCACATTTTGCCTCATCTAAATCAGCAAACAGGGCTTGTGTTTTCAACAGTTTTCTTCATCTCACCATGACGCCAAACATTGAAGTGTTTGTGAAAACCATCAAAACCTTCCTGAAAAAACTCACAGAAGTTGGTATTGAGCTTCCCTGCAATATTATTGCTTATCTAGCTCTTTTCAAATTTCCATTGTTGATCCAGAAAATGAAAACCAAAATCATGCACTTAACCACGGAAAAGAAAATAGAAACTGTGCTAGATCACCTTACCCAAAATAAAAACAAAGTCAGCGCACAAGAAAAACCAAACAAACCAGTCAATGTAGCGCTATACAACAGACCCAGATTTGAAAATTGCAAACACAACTCTGCCTTGACCTCTCATCCGGCCAAGACCTGTTGGATTGAATTTCCAGAGCTCAGACCACCCAACACTCACTATAGAGGAAACAAAAGTAAAAAGAAAGGCGTTGATGAAGCCCACTATCACAACTTCTCATTCTTCTGCAGACTAAACTTGTCCTGTAAAGAGAAGTCAACCCCAAGGCAATTCATACTAGACTCCGGTTTCTCCATCCATATGATAACCAAGAAGAACCATTTCCAGTCCATCTCCAACACAAATGGAGAAGGAAATATCCAAAGAGGAAAGAAAAAAGCCAAAATCAAGATCAAGTAAATTGGTAATGCTATAATTCCTTTTAAGCACTGCAAAATTGATCTCAGAAACTCTTTGTGGGTCCCCAATTCAACTGTCAAACTCACATCCCTTGGAGCTCTGGTGGAAAAGGGAGTAAATTTGACTGTAAATTCAACTGTCTTGCCCTGTGCCTTTTCTGTACATTTTGGCCACAGGGAAATTATCTCCAGGAAAATCCTCAAAAACCTCTTTGTAATAAACATGACTGAGGAATACAACACCAGTTTTTACTGTAAGATTTGAAGTAGGTTGGAAAACCTGGACCAGGCTGATGAATTACATACAAAAGAAAGGTTCAGCTATGAGATGAATCAACAAGGAACAATTACCACATAGAAACCAATCGGATGACAACAAACAGAAGTAGGACCTCTACAAGCAGGGTTATGGCCCCTGAACGGACTAAGTAGAGAATGGCGCTGAGGATGAGATGGAACAACAAGATGGCTTTGAAGAAGACAGAGCAAAGAAGTCAGTTAAGGTTATCCTGAGGTTGAGTTGAATTGGTTGGTTGTCAAAGCCTACAAGTGTTTGAATCTGAAAGAGATTGGAGTTGCAAGTACTAAGTCGAGTGCCAAGATGATCAGAGAGAGTTGTAGGAGCAGCAGGAGGTCGGAGTAGCGAGTGTTGAGTCGAGTCCAAGGTGATCCTTTCGTCGTAGGTGATTCAAGGATGAGGGAATCAGTAGACGAAGACAAGACAAGCTTATAATGGGAAATGAGATCGTGAGATGAGGTACTAAACAGAGCTAAACTGAGAGACCTTCCCACGGAAGAGTGTACAGAGTGGCAGGTGACATGCGACAGAAAGAGAGTGGACTGCCGCGGCTGTACACGTTGACATCTGCATATTCACAGAGAGATCAGGAGATGAGAAAGAAGTCAAGGGATGTGAAACAGTGGACACTAGACAGTTGAAACAAGTGAAAACAGACAGAAAGTAAAGAAAAAATAGAATGCAGGACGTAAAGGCATTTACTGAGCAGAAGAGATATGATAGTTAACACGCCCACTCAACTCAACCTCAGGATTGATTTCACAACCCAACATACTTGGCAAGCCGTTCCACTGCTGTTGTGCTAGCAGCCTTGGGAAGTGAATCCGCCAACATGTCTTGGGATGATATCAGTTTGATTTCAATCAGTCAATTGTTCCAGTTGTTCCTTAGGCTTTTCAGTTTGATGTCAATGTATTTTGCATGGGATTTGCAACCAAATTTCTTGATCTTGTCATTTAATCCTTTTTTTTCAATTAGATGGACGGGGGGCAGATTTGATTTTCTCCAGATTTCTCCAATGAGATGATTTATCCAACGGCCTTCTAGGTGTCCAGCTGATAAGGCATTACACTCGGATTCAGTGGAGGAGTGAGCAATACTTTGCTGTCGCCAGCTGGTCCAGTAGATTGGAGAGCCTTTGAATAGACAAATGAAACCCGTTTGAGATAATCGAGATATGGGATCTTCCCCACACGTCGCATCACTGTAAATGACTAGTTGAGGAGCTGGAGTTTTAACTCAAAACACAAGTTGATATTCAATTGTTTTGAGTAGATACCTCCAGACGTGCTCAACTTCTTTCCAGTGGGAAATACTGGGATTTTCTGAGAATCTGGCCAGATTGGATACAGCAAAGCTGATATCGGGTCTATCCAGGGTAGCTATGAAGTTGAGACGCCCTATTGGTGATTGGTAATTTTTTCCTAGTTTCTTTAATTCTTTGGCCTCTTGTTCAGTTGCGGGTTGGAGGTGCAACCCAGCAGTGCATGGGCTATTCATTGGTTTGGCGTCCAAGAGGTTCATCTCCTCTGGACCTTTTTTGATATGGTTTGGGAGAGAGAGAGAAATACTGTCCTTCCCGACATCAACTTTCATTCCTAACAAAGTATCCACCTCATGAGCCGAAGAGTCTTTGAAACGCCCCAGAAAACTTCTTTTAAAACTGTCTAGGTCACCGACTACCACAAGATCATCAACATGGAAGAAAAGAGCGGTTACTTTATCTTCATGAAGATAGAGACAAGGATCACTGTCACTTTCTTCAAAACCGTTATCTTTGATCCAAGCGCTTAGGGTTTTGTACCAATTGAGAGGGGCTTGCTTTAGTCCATACAGAGATTTCTTGAGCTTGAGATACTTAGACGTTCTTTTAGATCCAGCTGGCGTTCTTATAAAGACTCAAGGGGTGCGTGAAGAAATGCTCCCTTAACATCAAATTGAAGAATTTTGAGGGACTTTTTGACAGAGTAGCTAAGCAAGGCTCGGAGTGAAGCAATTTTACCTGTTGGAGCAAATGTTTCAAAGTAATCAATACCGAATCGTTGGTTGAAACCCTGAACACAGACTCTTGCTTTTAAAGTTTTTTCTCCTGAGTGTAGATCATCGTTACTTTGAAATTCCCAGGTGGTGTTGAGAGGGTTTACAACTTCTGATTCCTCAGCATCTTCCCATACTCCAAGGTCTTTGATAGTTTCAAGTTCTTTCTCTATAGGCGGTATCCAGACAGGCGATTTCAGGGCTTTGGTGATGTTTTGAGGAAGCGAGTTGTGGAAGTAGCTGTATCAATCGGGAGCCTTCAGACTCAATCTATCCCTCAACTTTTGCTGCAAGACTTTGAGGACTTCAGATGCTGAGTGGTCAGAGTTGGAAGCTTCTGATTTGTCAGATTCGTCAATTTCAGGCTTCACATCTTCATCTTCAATGTTGGAGGGTGTTGGCTCTTTGTCAGGTGACTTTGGATTTGGCTCTATGCCAGGGTGATGGATCCCAATCGCTTCGTCATTGTTGAGCCTACCCGGGTTTGCAGCTGGAGTCGATTTAATAAACTTAACATGTTTAGTTTTGACGATTTTTCCAGTTTTTGACAGAATTTTTTAAGAGAGAAAACGCGGATTTTAACCTATTAGAATTCCTTCTTCCCCTTTTGTGTTCAGCTTAGACTTGATGTGTTGGTCGCTTAAGAGGTAAATTGCTCCCAACCCAATTGGTTTGAGGTAATCATTTGGAATTAAGCCGTTGTGCATCATTTCCCAGGGAGTTAATCCCCCTTTTTCAGAGGGAATCTGATTTAAGGCCAGACAACAGCTTTGGATGATCACGTGCCAGTAGGTTTTCGGAATTTTCCCAGAGCTGAAAACTGATCTAAGGGATTCCATTATTGTCCGATTTGTCCTTTCTGCTTTCCCGTTATGCTGAGAATGATACGGTTCGCTGACCAAATGATTGATGGATTTGTCTTTGAAGAATGTTTTGAGCAATTCATTCACAAATTTGCCTCCTCCGTTGGTGATTACCTCAACAGGGTACCTTTTCTTCTTTTTTGCTTCATTTTCTATTATGAATTTGATAGTTTCCGCTGCCGCAGCTTTTGAGGGAAGTGGGAAGGCTGACAAGCACCCAGATTTATTGTTGACCACTGTCAGCGCGAATCGCATTCCTCCCTTGCTGATGGGATTATGGGGTCCCATTAGGTCTAGATGTATTCTATCGAAGACTCTAGCTGCAGGAGACTGACTTCTGTTGAATGATGATTTGCTGATTTTACTCTTTTTGCAGGCCACGCATTCAAAAGATTTAGCAATTTTGCTGTTGATGCTATACCCAAGGTGTTTTTCCATTTGTTCAACACTGGCATGGCCGAGATTGAGATGCAGGTCCAGTAGTTCGGTTGACAATAGATAAAAAGTGACTTGATTATCTGTCAAGGACTTCACCTCGGTCAATGGTTTTGAAGGTTGGTCCATTGAGATAATGAGGAGATTATTTTCAATTGCCCCACTCATGACTGAAGCTTTAGAACTTCAAAGAACAAAGGATGGAGGTTTGACTTTGGAGTTCACTCTAAGTGTGCATCCTTTCAACAGTAGCGCCCCGAGAGAGATGAGATTGACGGTAGCGTCAGGCACCCAAGCCGCGTTTTCGAGTTGAATCTTTTTTCTGCCACTCGAGAGCAAAGCGGTTCCTACGCCCTTTATTGCAATACCTTCCCCTTTCTTTCCGGTCTTAATGAATTTGTCTCCCGTTTTTTTGTTGAGTGAGAGGAAAGAATTCCGATCTTGGAACATATGGATGGAGCATCCGCTATCCAGTATGTAGCAATTGGATGGTAGAATGCCGAGGTGGTTGGAGGCGCAGAAGAAAGAGTAGTCGTAAAAATGGGACTCTGCCTGTTGTTTCTTTTTGATTAATCGCTTGCTTTTGCTGGATGATTGATTGGGACGGATTTCTGGGAATTCTTCCCAGCAAGATGAAGGTGGGTGGGATTTCACAGCAGGGTTATGCTTTCCATTTTCACATCTTGGGGAATTGTATTCTCTGGAATTTTTACTGGAGTGGAACATAGCAGCATTAGTGTCTGAGGTTTTGACGGTCTCAGATTGCATTTTGTTTTTGTGCTGAACCAAGTTTTTGTCTTTTTCTGTTCTTATTCTGCAACTAACAAATTTAGTTACCTTTACTTCTAACTTGCTGTTTTCATTATCTCATTAACCCTGCCTCAGGCCCCCTCTGGGGCTCTCTAGTTTTCACTAACCTTCTGTCTTAGGCCCCTTTTGGGGGTTCTCTAGTTGTGCTTAAATACTGGTCCTCCCCTTGAACAAGGAATGAAAACTCATCTGATCACAAGAAAACAGTACCGGAGTGCCCCTTCCTCCTCATCAGATCAGTTCCTCTTGACTATACAAGAATTATCCCCTCTCCATTGGCTCTTTGAGGCCTTATCATTCTATTAACTTGACTCTTCAGAGTCATGCCGTCTCCCTTACTTCAACAAATAACCTTACTTCTCATCCTAAACTCTTCACGGTTAAAAGCCAAAACTCATCCCGCCAAGCCATCCGGTCAACTTCATTGTTTGAACTGGTACCAGCCTCCCGCATCCATCCTCAATCCAATCAGTCCATCTATCAAGCTCTCAAATCATCCAATCCTCCTTTGAGTCCTCAGTTCTCCTCTCCTGTCGGTCATCTGAGCCAAGTCAAGTTTCATCACTTGATAGAGTCAAAGCACAATGAGAGGTTCCCCCTTTAACGGCAATGAACCAACGATTAACACTGAAGTGATTGATCCTGATTGCCCCAATTACCATTGATCTCAATTACTCATGATTGACGATTAGGCTTGAATTGATCTACAACTCATTCTTGACTTCACGCTCATCACTCCTCATCCTCCAAACATCTTCTAAATTTTCCTACCAATCAATCTCCTACACCATTTGAAATATTTCATTTACCCCGTTTGGCAAACGCCGATCAAATCAAGGAACGCTACTATCAACCCGTTGAGATTTACCATCCCAACGTTGCATCCATCCTCCTCCAACACACTCATTGGCCCCGATTCCTTGCTCAAACTTCAAATTCTCCAACAACCATCTCTCCAATTTCAAACTCAACCCAAACCCACTCGATCCCTTGCTCTCCTCCTCTCAAAGTTGATCCGGTAGTTCAAACTCGCTCTTTAGACCAATCTCCGTCAGAAGACCTAAGACTTCCAAGAACCTTAACTCGATTCATCCTCAACCTAACTCAAACTCTCAATCCACCCAGATCCCTCCAAACTCATCTTCTCAACCCTTGTCATTGGCCCGACCTCATCTCTCACCTCAACTCTCCATCAAATCCTTGCTTGTCCACTCCAATCATCCATCCCTTGATTTGGCTTCTCCTGGTTGGCCATCAAAGCTTACACCCTCATTGGACTGGACCCTTTTTACTCAGTCTCCATTATCATCCCGCTTCCTCTCATCTTCCCGCCTTGACTTCCCCTCTGCCTGTCCTCTCCTCCCACTCCAACACACCTGATCATCACCCTTAACTCTATCGAGCTGCTCTCATCACTGTCCGTCCCGTACCCTGAGCTTGAATAGTCTCTTGATACAAATCCCTTTGACTCCTCAATACAGATTGTCATCATCAATTGATCTTCAATTGAAGGCCAACCATGTCTCTGACACCACCACCACCCCTTCTCCTCACAGGCCATCGGGTTTGATCCCCTCCGGTTGTAAGAACCCCAAACTGGATCCCGGGGCTTGGCGATTGTCTACCGCAAATCTATCCGCTTGCTCATCAACCCCCTCTCCCAATCAACTTCACGAGATCCTGGCCAACATCACCAAGCAGGTCAACAACTCCCCTCAACCTCGCGTCCCGTTGAGTAGTGGGAGCAGTCGTAATAGTAGTAGTAGTACTAGTAGCAGTAGTAGCAGTACTCACCCCCATCATCATCAAGCTCGCCACCACACTTCTGATCCCTCTAGACCTAGTCCAATTCGATCCCATCCTATTCCGAGCTTGAACAGTTTTATGCGTCCTTCACTACGCAAAACTGGTCCGGTCACTCGTTCCAGATCGATGCTTCGGCACATCACCCCTTGCTCCTCCCTGACCCCTAGAGCTACTCAATCCAATACACCAATCACTAACAAGATTTATTCTGATCTACCATCATCATCATCAACATCTGCGACCTCCGTTGCGCTTCATCTGCTAAATCCCCCCTCGCTTCATCTAATCCGCTCCTCCCAATAATCTCCTCCTCTCCACCTGCTACCTCAACAACCACGCGCTTGCTCCAATCCTCTGATACATCAACCATCATCATTTCATCTCCTCCATCTCATTTGCTACACCCGCTACCTCAACCACCACTCGCTCGCTCCCAACCACCTCATCCGCTCCATCCACTACCTCAACCACCATTGCTCCATTTCCTCTATCTCACCCGCTCCACCTGCTGCTACATCACTCATTGCTACATCTCCTTGCTTCATCTCATCCACTCCTCATGCTACATCACCACTCGCTCGCTCCCCTCCATCTCATCCACCTCAACCGCTACATCCTTACTACCTCTATCTCCAACATCAATACATCCATCATTGACTCACTCCAAACCAACATCAACCATCAACCATATCAACCTCTCAACATCATCACCATCAACAACATTCAAATCAACTTCAACAACACATCTCCATTCCTTCCATCTAGTATTGAACAGTCTGGTGTGTTGGAATCCTTCCCTCCTTTTTTGTTCAATACTATCTTTATATCTCTCCACTGTCCACCCTCTTTCATTACTATAACCACATTCATTGTCATTTAACAATATCACCCGCCATTATCCTACAACTGCTACCAATCCATTTCAAAACCATCACCATTACCATTCCCATCACCATCATCATCCCATCCATCATCCATCACCATCATCATCACCATCACCACCACTATCATATTAGCTTTACCATTACCATTACCCTCATCATCATATCATCCTCCCCATTAAGCTAGGGAGCTATGCCTGAGGTCCTTTTTGCTCCTCTTAAAATAGTAATGCTATTCTCCCATATCATGCTAGGCAACTATGCCTGAGGTCCTAGTTGCTCCTCTTAAAATAGGCTTTCATTCCCCATCTCATATGCTGACAAGGTGGTGTCTTGTCATCCTTTCTCAAATCTCATATCTCTCATTCTCATATTCTCTTCTCAATTCTCATGAATCTCTGAAATGTTGATTGGTCTCAAATTGGTTCCTAAATTTGTCAGTTAAGGTGGTTTGGTGTCTTTTTCTGTTCTTATTCTGCAACTAACAAATTTAGTTACCTTTACTTCTAACTTGCTGTTTTCATTATCTCATTAACCCTGCCTCAGGCCCCCTCTGGGGCTCTCTGGTTGTCACTAACCTTCTGTCTTAGGCCCCTTTTGGGGGTTCTCTAGTTGTGCTTAAATACTAATCCTCCCCTTGAACCAGGAATGAAAACTCATCTGATTCACAAGACAACAGTACCGGAGTGCCCCTTCCTCCTCATCAGATCAGTTCCTCTTGACTATACAAGAATTATCCCCTCTCCATTGGCTCTTTGAGGCCTTATCATTCTCTTCACTTGACTCTTCAGAGTCATGCCGTCTCCCTTACTTCAACAAATAACCTTACTTCTCATCCTAAACACTTCACAAGTGGTTTAGGACAAGTTTAACTGTCAGATCGTTCCCCAAGTGCATGATCTGGGATCTCATTGTTTTGAGAGAATCCGGAAGCTTGAACAGGATCAAGTAGCTGAGGATGTCTTCGGGCAGAATGATTCCGATTTTGTCCAAATTTCCAAGGTGAGTCTTGATGGATGTAACGAAGCCATCAATGTTGTTTTGGTTGAAACCAAGGTATAGAAAGTTGAAGAATAGTCTTGCCCAATTGGCTGCTTGACTTGAGGCAAAGTGGTTTTTGGCAGCGAGCCAGATCAGTTTGGTTGAGTCTTCATTTTCAGGAGTGATGATGTTGGTGTGGGTACTTGGATCTAGTTTTGAAATTAGGTATCCAGCCATTTCATCCTCATCAGGAATATCCACTTCAGAGTCTGGAAAGTTTACCAAGTCCAAAATGCCTCTCATCTTGAACAGTTGCTCCATTTTCTTTTTCCATATGGAGTAGTTTGTTTCCATCAGCAGCGGGGTGGATTCCATCAGAGATTTCAGCGCCAAAGCCTCAAAGTTGCCTTCAACTCCCGGTCCAGGTGATTCAGTGGTTCTTGCCAAGTTGGTTGAGCTCGGGTGATCCATGAATTTGGCTTTTAACCATGTAAGATTTGAAGTAGGTTGGAAAACCTGGACCAGGCTGATGAATTAAATAGGAAAGGAAGGTTCAGCTATGAGATGACTCGAAAAGGAACAATGACCACATAGAAACTAATAGGATGACAACAAACAGAAGTAGGACCTCTACAAGCAGGGTTATGGCCCCTGAACAGACTAAGTAGAGAATGGCGCTGAGGATGAGATGGAAAAACAAGATGGCTTTGAAGAAGACAGAGCAAAGAATTCAGTTAAGGTTATCCTGAGGTTGAGTTGAATCAGTTGGTTGTCAAATCCTACAATTGTTCAAATCTGAAAGAGATCAGAGTTGCGAGTACTAAGTCGAGTGCCAAGATGATCAGAGAGAGTTTTAGGAGCAGCAGGAGGTCGGAGTAGCAAGTGCTGAGTCGAGTCCAAGGTGATCCTTTCGTCGTAGGTGATTCAAGGATGAGGGAATCAGTAGACGAAGACAAGACAAGCTTATAATGGGAAATGAGATTGTGAGATGAGGTACAAAATAGAGCTAAACTGAGAGACCTTCCCACGGAAGAGTGTACAGAGTGGCAGGTGACATGCGACAGAAAGAGAGTGGACTGCCGCGGCTGTACACATTGACATCTGCATATTCACAGAGAGATCACGAGATGAGAAAGAAGTCAAGGGATGTGAAACAGTAGACACTAGACAGCTGACACAAGTGAAAACAGACAGAAAGTAAAGAACAAATAGAATGCAGGAAGTAAAGGCATTTACTGAGCAGAAGAGATATGATAGTCAACATCTAATCCAGAAATAAGCTATCAGAAATACACAGAATCCTTGGGAACGCCAGTCTAGGCTGAATGGAGAAATACTTCAATAAGACAATTCCTTCTGAGGAGGAAAAGGATTTTGAACTTCTCAATTGCAACAAGGCAAAAATTACCAAATCTCCCTTTTCTAAAGTCCAACAAACTGCCTTCAAAGCCCTAGACAGAAGTCATGTATACTTAAAGGGTCCCCTCAATCCTAGGGCCAAAGGCGGGTACAGATTCATTCTCAACCTCATTGACTCCTACTCCGGATATATTGTGTGCTTCCCACTCAAAATCAAAGATGAAGTTGCAAGCACCCTTATCTTTGTGTTGGAGAATGAACATAGGAAACAGCAAAGATATCCCTTGGAAGTCTGTTCAGATGGTGGAGGTGAGTTTTTCAAAAACCAACTGACTGCTTATCTGAAAGAACAAAATATCAATCAAATTCTTTTGGAAACTTATCACTCCCAACATAATGGGCAAGTATAAAGAGCTAATCAAACAGTCATGGAAGAAACTCAGGAAATACTCTCAGAAGGTTAAATACCAAATTTGTACTGGCATGAAGTTTTTTGCGGCTGATGTGTACTGCTTAATAAAATTCCTAAGGAAAAAGGGAGCAAAGCCCCTTGGGAGTTAATTCACGGCAAAAAAAATTTGGAAAACTACCTGAAGCCCATTGGCACCAATCTGGTCTACCAACTCAATGCCGTTCAAGTTCAATCCAAACATTACAAAAAAGTGGAGTCCAGCTTACTTATAGGCTTCAATCCTGCTCTCCTTTTGTTCAAGGTGCTCACTTCTTCTGGCAAGGTCCTCAATACCAAACACGTGATCTTCACTAAATGCGTAGCTGAAGATGTGAATTTCCACAAAGAACTGATTGATCTTGATCTGCCATCCAAAAACATTTCTCATACAACTCCAATCACACCTGCCAACTTGACCAACAACCAATTGCAAGATTCCTTTACTGACCCTACAACCAAGTAAATAAAGGAAGAAGATGTTTCCAATTCTCCCAGAAACTTGGACAAGGACTCAGAAGTGTCCAAAGGTCTCAGGCCAAACTTAAGGAACATAGATACCCTGAACAAACCCAATTGATACGCCTTCCACGCGGAGAACCTGCCCAAGTCAATAGAAAAAGCCCTTACAATCCCCGTCTGGAAGGAATTCGCCGTTAAAGAGTTTAAAAGTATTGAGGATCAAAAGGTCTGGGAGGAATTCAATGAGGAACTAGTAACAAACCCTCTGAAGACTGTAGCTGTGTTCAAAGTAAAGCACAACACTCATGCCAAACTGCCAAATAAAAAGACTTGTCTGTGTGTTCAAGGATTTAACCAGAAATATGGTCTGGACTACTTTGAAACATACGCCCCTACCAGAAGAGTTGCCTCTCTTCAAGCTCTCCTCACATTTGCTTTCAAAAAGAGACTTGATCTCCTTCAACTTGACGTCAAGGGAGCCTTCCTACACGCCAACCTCAACAAAGATGTTTTCATTGTGAACCCTCTTGGGTAAGGCAGAAGCCGGAAGTGCCTGAAGCTGAGAAAGTCACTTTACGGCCTGAAACAGGTGCCACAAAACTAGTACAAAACTCTAACAACCTGGATCAAAGATCAAGGGTATATCAATTCCGCTTGTGACCTGTGTCTTTTTCTGAGTAAAGACAACTCCTTGGCTCTATTTTTCCATGTAGAAAATTTAATAGTTGCAGGAAACATGGAATATTTCAAGAAGAAATTTCTTGATTGCTTCAAAAACTCCTCAGAACACCCACCCAATACACTCTTAGGAATGAAGGTAAACCAAGACAAAAACCTCATACACCTCAGCCTACCTCTACACATTGAAAGAAGCCTGACCGCCATGAAATTGACCGAATGAAAACCAGTCTCCACTCCCAGGACCGTGGGAATCCATCTTTCTCCAGCATCAACAGAAGATCACCAAAGGTTTCTGGACCTCGGCGTGAATCATTGATCTGCAATTGGCCATCTCAACTTCATTGCAGGACTAGCTAAACCTGACATCAGCTATGCCATGTCCAGCCTAGCCAGATTTTCCAAGAAGCCTGGATACTCACATTGGATGGAAGTTTTCCAGGTGTGGCAATACCTGTCATCCACCAAGGATATCTCCCTGAATCTTGGTCCTCTCTCCATTTCTAAAAGGCTCATCTGTTATAGTGACGCCACCTGGGGGGAAAATTGCAACAGAAGGATCTCACAGAGCTGATTCATCTGCTCTTTCAAAGGAAGCCCCCTATACTGGACAAGCCATTGGCAGCAAAACATAACCCATTTATCTACAGAATCAGAATGTGTTGTGCTGTCTAGTTGCCACTTAGAGGGCAAATGGCTTCATCAGCTGCTGTCTGAAATGTATTGCAAATCCTTCAGCTGTCCACTTCACCTCATTGAAAATAAAGGTCTTGACCATAAGATAAAATAATTTGGGACTAATTCCAAGGCAAAAAAAATTTAAATCAATATGAAAAAACTTTGGGATGATTAAAAAAACGAGTTAATCAATGTAATGCTCATACCCTCTCAGTCCATGGCTGCCAACGCTTTAACCAAGGAAGCCAAAATATTTCAAATCACAGATTGGTAAATTCCTTCTACTCCCCTTTTCACTGACCTCTGAGTTGAGAGGGGGTGTTAAATCTATGGTTGAATGTTGTTTCTTCCCATTCATTCTTGTTTTTTGAACCTCTGGTCCTGTCAAAGTTGTATCCTTTCCGTCTTTCCATTTTTTTTGCTTCTGGTGACTGCCCATCACTTTGTCCAAATCTGAATGTCATTACTCTAGATCTGGAGTGGTGAGCCCTAAAGTAAACCAAGCTATGCCAGACAACTAACTCTTGGCCTCTAAATCAACCAATCATTGACACACCATCCTTGAAAATCAAACATCTCAACAATCAGCCAATCACGACCACCTGCAACCAGCTCAAACAAAGCAAGGAATAACCACAACTCTTTTGTTGTGACTCTGAATAACCACCCTCACTAGTTTGTCAAAGGCGCTCCTCTGGTCTCATTTGGTCAAATTTGTTGCTGGTACTTTACAACTTGTCTCCAAAAAGAATCTGGTTGGTATTGCTTCCTTTTGGATTCCCTGTTCAGAGATGTTGTGTCTCATTTCATATCCTGATCTCTTTCTCATTTTAATGCAGTCTGTTTCTGTTTTCCAAATCAATCCTGATTCTTCTCACCCCTTCCATATCCTAGCTTTCTGCTTCTTTTATTCCTGTATTACTTATGATTTCAATTGGTATTCTACAATGATTCTATTTTAATTCCTCCCAGAATCCATGTGGTTTCCATTTTTTCCCTCCATGATTTCTCCCTGATTTGTACCTTATTCTCCGCAATTTTCCACTTTTCCACCTATTAGCACAATCCCTCCTAATTTTCTGAAATGAAAAAGAAACCTTTTTGAACAAAATTTATCCTCATCTTTCATAATATTCCTTCTCTCATGAAATTTCTGTTCTATCTACAGCCAATTCTTAAGACATTTAATTGAAATTCACTCCAAAAATGATTCAAAGAAATAAAATTGAAACAATTCATAAAACTTTGCATTCTCCATAATATTTAAATTTCCATCTAAGTAAGATATTATTCTGGGACTATGATTATTTCATTTGGAGAGAAATATGCACACTGACCATAAACAGCATCACAAGAGATGATTTGTTGTTCAATCCCATGGTTACATTTTAAACATTGAGATTCTTCCAATTGACTAATAAATTCCTGTAAATTTGAATTGGAGTAAATTCCAAAAAGTAACCTTCTATTCTCCCATAAGGATCCACCACACTCAAAATGATTTTTATCTGACCCCTGAAGGACACTTTACCCAGCTTATATGACACAGTACTGTTTCCAGAATTGGATTTCTGTTATTCATAATTCCACTTTATTTCAATGGAGATGATTCTGATAGTTCTGCCATGATCAGAGAGTAAAATTTTTTGGTTCATTGGAAATTTTTATTTGATTGAAATCTTGCCAATTTGTTGAAGAGATGGAATTCCTCAGATCATTGAGGAATTTGTAATAAGATTCTGCATTTTCATGGACAGTATTTAGCTTTGGGATTGAATTTTAAGTTGTGGATGATTCAAGAATTCTTGAAATTTGATTTATCTCCAGTGGTGCTCCTGGTGAGTTGATCAGGGACATGAAATTTGAAAGTATGCAGAACCTTTGAACTCTATTAAGTGGTATTTCATCTGAGTTGAAGGTAAATTATATTCAGCATTGTGAATGAAGATTATGCCCCAATAAATTGTTCATTAGTTTGAGCCAGAGGTTGTTCTCCTTCTTTGACTTTGGATTTTTTTTATTTTGAAAATCTTGCTGGGCATCTCTTTTCAAGTGATTTAATTATCTAGAATCAATTTGTTTTCCCTGGGATCTTCATTTTCTCCAATTTCACCTTCATCATCATTTGTTTCATCATTTGATGAGTCTAGTACATTTTTATGTATATTTTTCCAAGAGGATTCTGGAAGTTTTAATTTGGTAAAAGCATGATATTTCAAGTCTCAGAGAATCATGTTGTGAATTATGTCAAATTTGGAATTTTTGTGGAATCCCAATAAGTGAGTCCTTCCAATATTGAGTAACGGAAACCATTCTCTTTGGAGAGATAATCTCTGTGTGATTTATTTTCATGGGACAATTTATATAATTGAGTTTTGTGCTCTGGTAAATTCCTTGGGTTCCAATTCAAAGGCCCAATTTCATTTATCTCAGAATATTTGATGGTACAGAAGTTTCAAAAGGTTTTTCCAGAATGACTTGTAAATCCTTTGATCTTTCAAATTGACAAAACATCTGCTATGACAGTTAGTATAGCAGCTCTGATGGTAAATCCTAAAGGGTTATTATAGGTCTTGGAGAAGTGGAAAACATTCCAAATTTTATGAATTTCTCTGACTAGGGGGTTTAGTATATGATTCAATTAAGGACCAGTAGGATCCTTGGGGCCAGGTATGATCCCCACTACATACATGTGTTAAAATATCTATGCACTTACGCGTGTGCTAGGTATAATTGTGTCAGCTCTCTGATACCAGGAACCTTGCAGTCCTTTAGCTACAAAGAGTGATAAAAGAATTTGGAGCAGTAATATTCCAAACAATAAACACTTTACAGCTACAATAATAATATGGTAAGAGCAAGTGCAAGGTTTAATTGTTTGGTTATAAATATTTTAAATATAATATAAAAAGAGGGGCCACAGTAATATACTACTGGGGGTCTCTACAGACTTGGCAACCTCTCCTCAAGGGGCCTCCTTAGGCAGTTTATAACCTTGGAATGAAGATGGGTGCCTTCTAAGGCCTTATCCAATAATTTGGGCGGGCAAGACAGCACAAAAACCCAGAGCAGGAAGGGAACAACTTACTTGGGAAGTAATCCACAGAAATCCTGCAAAGATTCAGGTAAGAAGCTTCATAACAGATGGGGTTGGTGGCTGGTTCAAACTTCTGGTTCTTGATAGTTATTTAGAAAATAATAATAATAATACTTCAGACTAGATCATAAATCACTTGCTTTCTTCTTGATAAGCACTTGACTAACAATGAAACAATGTCTGATTTATAATAATAATATCTCTGATAACTGATTGATTCTCCGGAACAAAAGGGCAAAAAGAGCCTGTTTAAATATTCCTTTTTAGGTGCTTTAGGGCCTCTAGAAGGGGTATTAGCCATGGGCTGAGGCTAGGGGGGCGGTCAGGGCAAGATTGGCACGTCCTCATGGTGCTTTTAGCCTACTGGCGTTAGATCTTTCAAGGAACAGCTCCTTTTTAGCTGCAGGATCTGTTAATCAACAGATTAATCATTTTGCTGATCCTGCACTGATCTTCAATTTGTACTGTAAGTACTGTTGTAAAGTGAGCAGACGTGGATGTTTATTGATACTCCGTCATCTGCTGATCCTGTATTTAATTTTTAATAATTTTTAAGACCACTCCTTGTGTAGTTTTGTGATCTTTGAAGGTTCTGATCAGCTCATGATGTGGTGAGTCTAGATCTTTATTTAATTAAGAAAAAATACTAAAAATTAGTTAATAACAAATTTTAATTGACTTTTAAGGTTTTTAAACTATGATCTACGCTTGTGTGGTAGCTTTACATGTGTAGAGTAGATCCTACTAGGTTGTAGCTCCTCTGAGCAGTACCTGGCTGTCAGACTGATCATGGCAGGCTAGGCGCGGGGATCAGTCCATTCAGATGCGCGCGGGGACTGATCCTCTGCTTGCGTGACTAGGTCACAGGATTACCTGCGCGCGGGAGGGATCAACTGCGTGCGGGAGTTTTGGTGCGTGGGAGTCCAGCGCTGTAGGGACGCGGGGCTGCCTGCGGGAATTGTGACAAAACACAATTCCCTGTGTAACTCCTAAGCTACACACAACACCTGGATTTTGACTGAAATTTACGTTTGAAACCTATACATGACATATCATGTGAAATATTAAAATGGCCCAAAGGTGCCATGTTGGTGCCGTGGTCATTTACCATTTTCTTTCAAATTAATTAAAAAATATAAGGAGTAAGAATTCAAGGGTCAGGTCAGTGAGTGACCCTACCTTATTTTGGGTGGGAAATCCATTTCTGCAATAATATCTATGGATTTCCTACTCCTTCATTTTATAATAATTTTATTTAATTATTTTTTTTGTTCTTTTTATTTTTGTTAATATTATTATTGTTGTTGCTTTGTCAGGTTGCTATGTGCTAAGTAGCAGGCTAAAAAATTGTAATCCAAATGAGATGCACATTGTCAGCTGTCTGATACCAGGAACCTTGCAGTCCTTTAGCTACAGAGAGTGATAAAAATGCTTGAATGATAATAATGATTATTGCTCCAATAATAAACACTTAGAAGCTCAAATAAATGATTCAATAAGAGCAGTTGCAAGGTTTAATTGGTTTGGTAGTAAATGGTTTTCAATATAATATAAAAGAGGGGCCACAGTATTATACTACTGGGGATATTTAAAGACTAGAAACCTCTCTTCAAGGGGCCTCCTTAGGCAGTTTAAGAACCTTGGAATAAATATGGGTGCCTTAGAAAGGACTTATTCCAATAATGGCCGGGCTTAACAGCACAAAATGGCCTAGACAGGAAGGGTAACACTCACTCTGAACACTTCACCACAAAAATCCTGGAATAATTGGAAGGGTTTCAGAGCAGATGGGGTAGATTGCTTGACTAAACTTCAATGGTTGATTGGTTAATATAGGTGAATAATACTACTACAGACTAAGTCATAAATCACTTGCTTATCTTCATATAAGCACTTGATTAACAATTACATGGTACTGATTGATAATAAATGATTCCTGGTAAACCAATGATGGAATAATGGATCCAAAGAGGTCTGTATAAATACCTTTTTGGGGTGATTTTGGTCTTCTCAGTGCATGTAGAGAGGGTTATGCTCGTGATCTGAGGCTGGCAAGCCAGTCAGGGAAATATTAGCACGTCCACTTGGTGCTTTCAATCAGCTGTTCTTAGATCTGCTGGATTTCTGTATTATTTTAGCCACAGGATCTGTTAATCTGTTATGGCGTAAATGTGATCATTCTGTACTCATCCTTTATTTGTACTATTGATTTTGCTTTGAAGCGTGCAGATGTAAGTGTTTACTGATTTTCCATCATCTGCGGATCATTTAGATAATTTTCAATAATTTTTATGAACACTTCTTGTAGTGTTTCGTGGTCTTCAAAGATCAGGATCATTGATTTACGTGGTAATCCTTGATCTTTGATTTATTATTAAAAAATGTTAATTTTCATTAATTTGATTTAAGTTTTGATCCTTTTAGATCATTATTAATGCATATGTACGTTTGTTACATATACTAGGCAACCCTAACCAGGTTGTAGCTCTTCTGAGCGGTACCTGGTTGTCAGATTAGTCACGACTGATCCAGGCGGGGCGATTGGTATTACAGATGCGCGCAGGGTAGGATCCGCTGCGTGCGTGGCAGAATCAGCTGGGCGCGGGTCTCTAGTACGCGGGATCCTGCTGCTACTAGTACGTAGGGTTATCTAATGATGCGGGGCTGCGCCCTGGAATTGTGACATAACACATTCCCACGTGTAAATCCTAAAATATACACAACACCTCAATTCTGAGTGAATTTTAGGTGTAAACCCTATACGTGACAATACGTGTGAAGTATCAGAATGGCCAAAAAGTGCCATACAGGTGTTGTAATTTTTAGTACTTATCTTTTTAATTATTTTAAAAATATAAGGACTTGGAATTCAAGGGTGGGGTCAGTGAGTGGTCCTACCTAATTTTGGGTGAGAAATCGCTTCCAGTAATAATATTGATGGATTTCTCACTGCTTATTTTGTTAATTGAGGTATTCTCATTTTTCATAGTTTGTGTTACTTTTTTACAGTTTTGCTCTGTACATAGTAGCAAGCTGACACACATATGGGCCTCTTGGGCCCATTGGACACTCACACGGACCATACGGGCCTGTGTGGATGTCATGGATTTGGGGAAACTGGCCTCAAAACGCGTGAAACAGGCCTATTGGTACACGGGCCCTAACAGGCCCAGTGAGTTATATGGGCAAAAACAGTAAGATGGGCTTGTATGGGCATAATTGGGATCAAGGTTTATTTTGGACATACTAGGACAGACGGGCTGGCCTGCCAAAGTGCGGTTTACTTAGTTTTTGGGCTTGGAGCGGCCCATTGGGGACGCCCCCCATTTTGCAGCCTGTTTGGGGCTGCTGCCTGCGTTGCCGCCTGCTTGGGGCTGCTCTTATTGCCTTTGGCCTGTCTATGGGGCCCAACAACCCACGCGGGGCCAGTGTTGCAGCTGCTGCGCTGGGTGGCAGCCACAGGGCTGGTGGTCCTGGCTCCTCCCCCTCCCCTTGCTTGCCATCGCCAGGGGGAGGGGGAGGGCTGGCTGGTTGTAACTAGCCAGGAACCGGTTGCAAGGGGCGACCGGTCATGGTGGGGGGGAATTGATCACCCCCCCACCAAAGGAGATGGCCAGGCAGTTTGCATTGAGGCAACCAGTGGTGGGGGGGAATTGACCACCCCCCCACCATTGAAGGGGCACTCTCCCCCCCCCCCTTTACCAAGGGGGAGGAGCAATGGGCTGGAGGGGACCTGACCATCCCCCAGCCCACTTACCATAGCAAAACCCTGGGGGGATCAACCCCCAGGGCCCCTGGTAGGGGGATTTGACCGCCCCCTCTGGGGATTTGAGAGAAAGAGGGGGGGGCGGCCTGTGCGCCGGTTAAACCCCCCCCCCAGGTGAGATTTTGGTTGGACTCAGGTGAGTCCTGGGTCCCACCTGGCCCATATGGGGGGCCAGGGCTGTACAAGTGCTAAGATAAGTAACAGGAGTGGTTGTAATGGAAAACCAGCCAGGCTTTTGAACATCTCAGGGGCTAATTCAGCCCCATTGAGGTGGAAACACCAGAAATAACCAGAATAGGTTGGTTGTAAGGGTACAGGGACTGATGCCATGTGGGCTGATGTAGCCCAAACCAATTCTTAGAATTTACTTCATTCCAGTCAGGTACCAAGTGGTTAAGAACTAGAGTGACAGTTAGATTTGAGCCTGATTGCATGGAATGAGAACTTATTGATTTAAGGGAATCAGTTAGTTTGAACAAGACAATATAGCTTAAAATGTCCAAGGATAGGTCTATGCCCACATTGTCAAGTTTTCAAAGGTGTAGTATTAGGGAAGTGACAAAACCATCTATTTTGTTTAGTTCAAAGCTTAAGTAAAAGAAATTGAAGAACATCCAGTCCCTGTTGGCAGCTTGACTGGAGGAAAAGTGATCCCTGGCAGCAAGTGTCAGCTTGCTACTATTGCAGAGAAAGCTGCAAAAGTAACAAAAATAACATAAAAAAAAAATAATACAACTAACCTAAGAAGGAGTAGGATTATTACAGAAATGGATTCCCCACCCAAAATTAGGTAGGGTCACTAACTGACCCCACCCTTGAAATCCAACTCCTTATATTTTTAAATAATTAAGGAAAGAAAAAATCAAAATACTAAGGCTCCATTATTGAGCTTTTTGGCCAATTGAAATCTTCACACACATTGTCACCTATAGTTTTCACATCTAAAATTTAGTCAGGATTGAGGTGTTGTGTATATTTTAGGAGTTACAGGCGGAAATGTGTTTTGTCACAATTCCCGCACGCAGCTGCGGCAGCCAATGCACACGCGCGCGGCGGAGATAGAGCCTTTTCACTCCGTCAAGGTCGTGTACACAGCCCCAGGCCTCTGACTAGTACGCAGCCGCGGGACTACGGGTTGACAGAGTGACAGGCGGCCTGAGAGGCTCAGGTACCGCGTAAAAATGCTACAACCTACACGGGAACTTTCTACATATGTAATAAATGTTCCTGTGGATAGTAGACTGTCTAAAAATACATAATATTATATAAAAATAAATAAATAATCCTTATACCTATTTTTTATTTAATATAATGCAAAGTACCAAGAATTTCAAAAATGAGACAATGACAACTTTTAAAATAATTTAATGTACTTTTATGAGAATTGCTAGACATCAATATTTTAGTGACATACTAAGGAAACTAATGATGTAAAAATTTTACATGAATTTACATGACTTATATTTTTAAGTAATTATCTTATTAAATCAATTTTAACTCAAAAATGAAGAGTAAAATCAATATTATGACTTTTACTCCATCTATATAATACATAATGAGAGCTTACCTGACATCCAGATTTCCGTATAAATGTCTATTTATATAATTATTAAACTACTGGAAACATTTACTAAGGATAATTAATGAAATAATACATAAATAGGACAGATTAGTGTTATTCACACGTCCTAATGTCTATTATAAAGTGGAATAATTCCCATAACCTGTGAAATTAGATGCTACCCGTGTTATAGAACCAAGAACACATGAAAGGCTACCCCTGGTTACCCTTTTAGCCTTATTTTCCTTCCCTTTGAGCACCTACAACCCTCAGAAGGACAATATTGAGACTCCAAAAGCTATAAATAAAAAGCTCTTTTGAGGATATTGATGGGCAGAGACCCAGTTATATTCATATCCAGACACCGTGCCAAGTTAATCAAGTACATATAAGAGATAATTAAGTAATTTATGGCAATTTCTGATCAGTAATTTCCGTCCTCCACCCCTTTTGATCAATTCAAACTGCTGAACAACCTTATAACCCAAGTATACAGGTTTAAACCATCATTACACATCTCAAAAAGATACCCAATGGATTTAATAATATACCAGTAAGTCTTATTATCCTTTCTCTGTTGTGGTAGCTTGGCTACAAGGCCCTACTACTCCACTGTTTATTTTATATACATATTATCTTTGGGTAAAATATTCTTTAAACTAAAGAGCCCAAAGTAACCATGACTATGTGTTTTCATACTGAAATCCCTGAAGAGAGGTGTTAAAGATCCCCAATATAATTGTGGCCCCTCTATTAAAATATTTAATTATCAATTTATTCATATTGATTTAAAACAATAAAAAATAACGAAACCACTTAACCTTGCAATAAGCTTAATCCAAATATTTTATGGATTTTTGCTGCATTTATTAAATAATATATTTATTATTTACTCTATCACCTCTGGTAGCTAAAGGATAGAAAGGGTCTTGGCATCCAGCAGGCTGACAGCAAGCCAGATCAGTTTGGATGGTTACTCTTTTTCTTGAGTGATGATGTTGGTATCTGTGGCTGGATTGAGCTTGGAAATGAGGGAGCTGGCAGTTTCATTGTTGTCAGAAATTATCTTGAGAGGGTTTCCTGAGTTCATTAGATGAAGAATGCCGCGCATTTTGAAGAATTGCTCCATCTTCTTCTTCCATACTGAATAGTTAATTTTGGTCAGAAGAGGAGTCAATTGCATGAGAGACTTGAGGGCAAGAGCATTGAATTTGCCTTCTCTGCCTGCTCCCGGTTATTCAGAAGATTGAGCAATGATGGATAAGCTATGAGAATCCTTGGGCTTTTAACTGTGTAAAAGTTAAAGATTTCCTGGAAACCTAGACCAGGATGGATGACAGTTCTGCAGGCTGGATTATGGCCAATGGACTAACTGGGCAGAACTAGATACACAACAACTAAAAATCAATGTGTTGATGGAGTTCATGTTGAGAGGAAATCTGCTTTCTACACCGCTCCCGCCTGCTTCTCACACTGCTCCCGCTCCCCGCACCAACCTCTCCCACACCACTCCCGCTCCCCACTCAAGTTTACCTAAACCCAGCTCCCGCTCCCGTACTTCCTCATTCACCATCCACTCACCCGCTTCTCCTCATTCATCATCCACTCACCCGCTTCTCCTCACTCATCGTCCCTCACTCATTGTCCGCCCCTCTACCACTCCAACATCCCCTCCTTGACCACCTTAACATCTGCTCCTCCATCATCGCCATCCACTCTTTCATCCCTTCATCCGCCTCTCCGCTCCTACATTACTCCATCACCAGCTCCCCTTCATCTATCCTCCGCCTTCTCCTTTGTCATCTTCCCTCAAGCCTCATCAGCTCCCATCCATTGCTTGACCTGCCATCCTCGACAATCAACTCTTGCCTCAACATCTCAACCACTCAATCCTTCTTGCCGATTTCCTTTCCTGTTCATATGTGAGGTTGACTTACTTCAGATCCCTTGACAACAGCTGACCAACCTCGAATTATTTCTATTCAGCTCCGTCTATTTCATTTCTCCATCTCTCTTGTTGTCATTGTCATTTGAGCAACTTCATTTTGTTCGCGTCCACACTGAGTGAGAATCTTCAGCTTTCTTCTACATTCTTTCTTACGCTTCTTCCTCAATGTTTGTTAATTTCTATTTCTTAGTCTTTTGGTTCAGGTAATCAAATATCTTTAGCTCTTCACGGTTAAAAGCCAAAAAGCCACAACTCCAACGTCTACCATGAGCTACAGAATGGAACCCCTATCTGAACCAACGGATCTCAACTCCCCACTTCTCAAGACCCTCACGGACTCAATCCCCACCTTGACGGAATCAAACTTCTCACTTTGGCGCTCCAAACTTATGAAAATCTTTGCCCTTAAAGGTATTGCCAAATGGCTCCTGACCTCCAAACCCGAGAAATTCCCTCCCGAAACCAATCTTGAATTGGTCGGATACATTCTAGCCAAGCTTGAAAATCAAACATATATCAACTGTGTCAAGGACTATCACCTAACTAATGGGATAGAACTCTGGAATTTGATAAATGAATTCTATGCATCATCTCAAACGGCAAACAGGTCTTGAGTTTTCTTCGATTTTCTAAACCTCCAATTTGATATGAAACACGTCGACAAATTCATTACCAATGTCAAAGCTTTTCTAATCCAAATCTCAGAAATTGGAATCAAGATGGACAAAGATATAATTGCTTACCTCATACTTTACAAGTTTCCTCCTGAACTTGAAAATCTCAAGACCACCATCACCCACTTGTTGGGAGAATCTAAAATCAATGGTGATCTGATACTCCGACATCTAAATCAAATCAAGAATGAAGTTGCTGCCGGCACCTATGCCTCAGCTATGCTGAACAAAGGTACAAAGCAGGAAGCCATCAAGTGTTGAGCCACCTGGCACAAACCACAATCCTCCCATCCTAAGCACGCATGCTGGTGGCTATACCCTCACCTTTGTCCAAATCCCAACAACAATCCCAAATCAAACAAAAATAAACCCGCCTCCGCCAATCTGTCCTATACCTCTTACAACTTTGCTATGATCAACTCTTGGCTTCTCTCCAAGCAAGCCATCATACTAGACTCTAGAGCGTCCCAATCTATGTTCAACTCACCGGAATTTTTTGAAGCCCTTACAGAAGACAACACATAGATTCAAACTGGAAAAGAGAACTTGTCACTCTACGCCAAAGGCATTGGAACGGCTAAAATCCTCTCAGAATCCTGCAGTGTTCTTCTAAGCCAGTCACTCTTTGTTCCTCAGCTGGCTGTGAATTTGGTGTCATTAGGACAACTATTGAACAAGGGATGCTCCCTCCATCTATCAGGACTGAATAACTTTGTTGTGAAGTTCAAACACAAGGATATTCTGTTTGGATCTATAGACAACAATCTCTTAGTCCTCAAAGATCTTTCTTTCTCTCAATCTGAATCAATCCGCGCCTTTGTCACACTCACCACTCTCCACAAACAATTCAGCCACCCCCATTTGGACCAAACCAAACTCCTGTCCAGAGACTTCCTGAAGATCAAATGGAGTGAGCTGTTGTGTGAATCGTGCGCACTTGGAAAAATTCACAAATCATTGTTCAAGGGTCATATACCAAACTGCACCAAACCGTTTGTTAGGCTGCATGCTGATGTATGTGGACCAATCAATCCAGTGTCCAAGACTGGAAATAGATATTTCTTATTACTCACCGACAAATTCTCTCGTTTCAAAACCTGTCTTCCCATCAAGGTTAAATCCGATGTCACAAATGAAATAATCAAATTCATCAAAGTACATTCAAATCAGTTCGGATATCAACTCAAGTCGCTCCATTCGGATAATGGCAGCGAATTTGTTAATTGCAAACTCACCAACTTCCTCCTGGACTCGGGAATCATACACACAAAATCCAAACCTTACACTCCCCAACACAACCCCATGGCGGAGCGTGGAAATCGAACAATAGTTGAAGCTGCGAGGACCACTCTTATCGACATGTCCATTCCTGTCAAGCTCTGGGACCAAATCCTGGTGGGAAGCTGTGAAATACTCAACCTTCTGCCAGCAAAAGAATCAAAGCTAAGCCCCTTGGAGATTTAGAACGGACTCAAACCCAAACTCAACTTGATCAGAACTCTGGGCTCCAAAACCATTGTTCTCAATCTTTGCCACAGTGTTGGAAAGTTTGAAAAAAAAGGCTGGGAAGGAATCCTTGTGGGTCATGACCTTCAGTTTAACTCCTAGCAAATCTTTGTCCCAGAACTTGGGGAAAAAATCCGCTCTAAGCATGTTAAGATTTTTGAAAACATAAAGCTAATGAACTCCCCTCTTCCCATGAACACCCATTCAAAACCCTTCTTCGAACCGACTCTGATCTTCTGGATACCCTTGGTTCAACAAATCAAAATCAGTCACCACCCTCTGACCAAAGCTCTAACGATCCCAAACATATGGAACCATCACCAGCTACCAAACCCACGGCGGACCCCGAAGCTCCAAAGGAAACTTCTCAGATCACCCAATCCAACTCCGACTCCTCGGACGACAAAGATCTGGTATCCCAACTCACTCCCTCCATTATAACTCTCAGAGACCGCTCCTCCCTTCAGCGGCCCCAGCGCTATGGATTTCTCACCCGGACCGTTCCCAGAAACTATGAAGAGGCCAAACGCCCACCCAATAGTCCAAATTGGACTCTTGGCATGAACAAGGAACTAACTGGAATCAAATCCATGGGTGTCTGGAACGGCTTCTACTGATTGCCAGAAGGCAAGAAAGCTCTGTCCACCGTGTGGGTATATTGGCTTAAAATCAACCCCAAAAACAATGGTCTCATCTTTAAAGCAAGATTATGTGTCCAAGGCTTTTGACAACTAGAATTCCTTGAATATGGGCAAACTTAAGCTCCCACTGGCCGAATCACTACACTTTGCACGTTGCTGGTGTACGCCTTCCATCACAACTTGCCAATAACGCAAATGGAAATCAAGTCCGCGTTCCTGCACGCCAAACTTGACAAAGACATCTACATCAAGGCCCCCTCTGGATACAAGACCCCCTTTCCTTATCTCAAGCTAAACAAAGCCCTATAAGGCCTGAAACAAGCCCCTAAAAGCTGGTTTGACACCCTCAAACAGTGGTTCCTGGATCAAAACTTTGTAGCATCCGCTGCTGACCCGTGTCTATTCATTAATCAATCCCTTCAACTTTTCATCTTCTGCTATGTCAACGACCTGGTCATCATCGGAAATTCACAAGAATTACGAGCAAAACTAAAAACTGAATTTGCCATCTTGCACAAAGGTCCTCTCACCAAAATCCTTGGGAACTACATTATTGAGTCGCCGGAGGGACCCTGCCTACATCAACCTGATCACATCAATACTGGACTGACCAAACTTGGACTCTCAGAATCCAAACCAATCAACACACCGATTACTCCTGGCATCGCCCTCAAACCTGCTACCAACAAAGATGCTTCCAACTTCTCCAAACTCAACATCGACTACCACTCCTGTACAGGCTACCTCAACTTCATCTCCACTCAAACTCAAACAGATCTCTCCTACCCTGTCTCCTCCCTATCCAGATTCAATGCAAAGCCCGGTCTGTCTCACTGGACCAAAGCCAAGCATGCCTTGCGCTTCGTCAAAACAACTCAACGTCTTGCTCTTTGCCTTAAAAATAGTTCCTTCAAATTTGACCTTGAGTCGTGGAGCGACTCCGATGGAGGCAATGATCCCGTCTTGAGAAGAAGCCACACTGGCTACTTGATATTTTTCTACGGCTGTGCTGTTTCCTGGCACAGCAAGCTTCAACCCACGGTTTTGCTTTCCTCAACCAAAGGTGAACTCAAATCTCTAGTTCTGGCCACTCAAGAGAAAATCTGGATCCTGAACCTCCTGAAAGAATTGAATCCCTCTCTATCTCTCACCCACTTCTCAAACATCGAAAACAAAGCCCTAAACAATCTTATCAACTTCAAATCTCACCACAGCGCGCTCAAGCACGTTGACACTCAAATCAAATGGCTTTAGGAGCAAAAAGACGCCAAACTCCTCATCACCAATCTTGTCCCTTCTGAATCAATGCTAGCCAACCCTTTGACAAAATCTGCAATCAAACCCTCAGTCAAACGCCTCACCAATACGATTCTGCAAGCTCTCATCTGAACATGGCGGCATGTTGAGAGGAAATCTGCTTTCTACACCACTCCCGCCTGCTTCTCACACTTCTCCCGCTCCCTGCACCAACCTCTCTCACACCGCTCCCGCTCCCCGCTCAAGTTTACCTAAACCCCGCTCCCGCTCCTGTACTTCCTCATTCACCATCCACTCACCCGCTTCTCCTCATTCATCATCCACTCACCCGCTTCTCCTCACTCATCGTCCCTCACTCATTGTCCGCCCCTCTACCACTCCAACATCCCCTCCTTGACCACCTTAACATCTGCTCCTCCATCATCGCCATCCACTCTTTCATCCCTTCATCCGCCTCTCCGCTCCTACATTACTCCATCACCCGCTCCCCTTCATCTATCCTCCGCCTTCTCCTTTGTCATCTTCCCTCAAGCCTCATCAGCTCCCATCCATTGCTTGACCTGCCATCCTCGACAATCAACTCTTGCCTCAAAATCTCAACCACTCAATCCTTCTTGCCGATTTCCTTTCCTGTTCATATGTGAGGTTGACTTACTTCAGATCCCATGACAACAGCTGACCAACCTCGAATTATTTCTATTCAGCTACATCTATTTCATTTCTCCATCTCTCTTGTTGTCATTGTCATTCGAGCATCTTCATTTTGTTCGTGTCCACACTGATTTAGAATCTTCAGCTTTCTTCTACATTCTTTCTTATGCTTCTCCCTCAATGTTTTTTAATTTCTATTTCTTAGTCTGTTGGTTCAGGTAATCAAATATCTTTAGCTCTTCAGTTCAGTAACAGTGTTTCTTAGTGTTTGTCCATCTAGTTCTACACAGTCACTCCATTAGCCATAATTCAGCCTGCAGAGCTGTCATCTTTCCCGGTCTAGATTTCTCACAAATCTTTAAATTTTACAATTTTATGATTCACATTCACAATGGCTAGAGTCACCATTGGAAGGATGATATGGTTTTGTCTTTTTATCTAGGGTAATAGGAAAAAAAATTGAGTTTCAACTATGGGGACACCGGTTGAGGTGAAATTGAAGTGGTATGTGTTTGAATTTTTGTTTCTCCGTTGTTTTGCCTAAACCTTAGGCGCTGTCAACTTTTATAATCATCCCTTGAGTGATATTTTCTAGTGTGTACTCTATACTATACAGGGTTATTTAAAGTTCTAGTTAAATCTTTATCATTATTCCTAGTGGTTTATCTTTATTGTCTTTCTAATGAGTGTTTCAGTCTGGTGATTCCTTTATTTTATACAGAGTATTTATAAATTTTGTTAATTCTTTATCTCAATCCATGTGGCTCATTTGTCTCTATCATTCCTGAAGTGGTCCTCCAAGTTGTGCAGATTCTAGATGGTCTGATATTGAATATTTATCATATTTATTCATTATATTTCTCAACCACTTGTCAGCCTCTGATGTACTTAGTCTATTAAAGTCTGGAGCTTTAAAAGGGAAATGCATCATCTGTTCTATCTTACTTTGAGCTGGAGTGCCCCTCTCTTGACTCCTTTGATCCGTTCCTCTTTAAGTTACAAAGACTTCATACCATCTTCTTCAACTATCTCACCAGGGCATCTAACTCAAACCTCAACAATGTCATCTTGTGAGTGGGCCATGTTTTCATTTTTATTATCTAATGGATAACTATGCTTTTTTGGTGATTTTTGGGGCAGTGCTTGTTGAGAAATTTGAGCAGAAGAAGAACTTTTTGTGATTTTCTGATGCATAGAATATCCAGAAAGGGGGAATTCTATGCCTTGATTTATCAAAATGGGATTCATTTTAGTTTTTATGGAGCAGTTTTCACACATGAAAACAATAATTTGGATATTTTTTCAGGCCATTTTGGTCCAATTTCTTTATGAGTGGAATAATGGATGATGGAGGAGAAAATTGTCTCTTTATTTGTAAAAATTCCCACGAAATATTTTTTAGGGAATATTTTTTTTGTTTTCCTCCTCTCAGTGGCTTTATTAAGATGAAAGAATTGAGTGCTTACCTTGAAAAATTCACATTTATTCCATGAGGCATTTTTCAGGAACTTTGAAGAAATATTTTCTTCACTTATCATGAAAAAATTGATGGTTTATCATGAAGCAGTTGATGGATTATCAAGAGCAGTTGATTTCCTTCATGAAAAAAAAGAGGCTTATCATGAAAGATTTTAAGGCTTATCCTGAAAAATTTGAAGGCTTAGAATGAAAAATTTGAAGGCTTATCATGCAAAATTTGTACACTTATCATGAGGGGTCTCATTGCATTGCTTATCCTGGAGAAATATTGATTGAAAATTTTTTGGAATAACAGGTTGGAATCCCAAAAGAGATAAATTGATCCATCAATATTGTCAAACTCAATGACTATAGAAATACATTGAAAGACAAACTGGCCTTGTTTGATGCCAAAGCCATTGCTTAAGTGAGCTGGTTCCCCAGTTTCCTCATGGATACCACAAAAGCTACCATAGGTGATGGCATTGATTTTGTCATCAATATGAGCTTGATTTTAAAAATCCTTCCAGGTGCCCGTGATGTTTCCAGCAAAAGGCTTGGTGTCCTTGGGGTCTCCATATTTTGGTGCGCCAAAGCTTGGAATGTTGGCCTGTTTCATCTTCTTGAGTACATGTGAAAAGAGTCCAGGCGGCAACGCTTTGTATTTTTGGGACATGATTTGTTGAAAAAAAGGCATTCTTTCCAGGAGAGCCTTCCACTTTTTTTATATTTCTAGAATAAGATTCTTCAACTTAAAATTATTATATGTTTCTGATCAAATAAATTGAATTCAAATCAGTATAAATTTCAATCATAAATTCACTAATAGAATTAATTGCCAAATTCTACCACTTCATCATAACCCTTTTTCAAACCAAGGGCTTTCATTAAACAACCAAGAAAAGAGGAATTTTTTGATTGCCATAGGAAAACAGTTGTGGTAAAGGGTCTGATTTCCTCATATTACGTGGGTGTCATGTCCAACCACTTGGGGAATTTTTAAATCAAGCCAAATTCATGCTAGTGGTTTGTGAGGAAAACGATGGGAGGGCTTTGTTTAATATGGTTTTTGAACTGCTTAAGGAACCTGGTTTTTTCTTGCAATTGAGTGAAAATCTGGACATCTGATCATTGTAAATTGATCAGATTGGCTGATGGAGAGGCTGAGACCAGGGAATTTAGTGATATTGGCCAATGCCTCAATTTTCTTCTTCTGATTTTCAGGGCTGAAAATGTAATCCTGACTTTTGGAAGTATGGTTGAGGACATGTTGGCTTTGAGTTGGACATGGAGGAAGTACAGGAAGAGTGGGTATGTTGACCAGGGATGTTGAGATTTGTTGGCAAGAGCCACTTTCTCCACTGGCTTGATTGGCCTTCCTACAAGCTTTGTGGGCCTCCTTGGAGTGGATTCCATGTCTCTGAGATCCACAGTAAAAATGATCACCTTGAATCTAAGTATGGGATTCCATGGTGAACCATGAAGTGCTTGCGCAAAATCAAGGCTGTTAATCATCAGGAAGTCAATACTGGGCGCCTGTCCTGGATAAACTCCCTGCTGAAACCTCTCTCCAACAGGCATCCCATCCAACAGACATAGGAGAGAAATGAAATATCATCCTAGGGGATAATGATTTGAACCATGAAGTGTGGACAAAATCCAGGCCTCATCCTCAAAAAAGAAGCAATACATGGTGCCCATGGTGTATAAACTCTCTGCGTAAACTACTCATCAGAAAATCATCTGCCACAAAGGAGAAGAGATGGAAATGAAACCACAAAACATCTTTTTCCTGGTGGCTGTGTGAAAATATTGAAAGGTATCAACAAACATTCTCTGATGAACAATGTGAGATGAGGTGGAATAACCAGGAAAATTAATGGGGAATGTTCTCCTTTTCAGCTGCCAGGGAGAGTCTTGACATCAGCTTTCTTTTCCTCTGTATTCAAACAATCACATGTAAAATAATATAGCCAAGCCACTGACATGGTATTTGAATGAATATTTTCATATCTGAAAATCCATGTTGTGGTGGAATTTTATACACGAGAGTTGGAATTGGCTGCTTGCTGCGCGCTGCGCGCTCAGAAAAGAGTGTAGCTTTTCCACATTAATCTGTGCTGTGGGCTCAGAAGCAGTTGAATCGGGCTCAGCATCTGGAGAAATGGGGTTGATTGGATTGGATTGGACAGATTTTGCAGATTTCACATTGCAAGACGCACGGATGTATCTTGGATACCTGGAATGGCGCATTGGGCAGATGCGGAAATTCGCAGGGGGGCTTTGAGTTGAAAGGTTAACGGACTTCAAAGGAGTGATTGATTTCAGCAAGGAGTGTTCAAAGAAAAGAAACAGAGTTGAATAGACAACCTAAAAGAACCAGGTAGTATGCTGACTAGATAGAAGCAGTACTGGAGAGAAAGAAAAAGAAAAAAGTAAGCATGTAAGAGAAATGATCTGATGTGGTACTCTTGATGTTTGTGATGATGTGAGCTTGAGTTGTAGCGTTAGTAGTTGGTGATTGAAGTTGAAGGTAGCTGGTGATTTCTGTCAATGGCAAAAATTGATTGATGTTTGTGGTAGCTTGTAGTTCAGGAGTAGCTCAACTGATTCCATTCATCAATTTCCAGGATGTGGGCACAGGACTTCAGAATTGGAGCTTTGGCAGCGGTTGATTTTGAAGGACAAGCATGCGGGTAAATGAAGGGACAGAGGGTGGAAGACAACTGATAGAGACACGTAGAAAGACATAAAATGGAAAATAAAGTAGAAAGAAATAAAATGGAAAATAAAATGAGAGACAGAAGAATGAAGAGAAAGAATAGTATGAGGAAATAATTTGAGCATGTAATGAATACCAACCGCCTCCCTTGCTCAAATTATTCTGATATGTTGAGAGCGTCCAAGGCGCGGCAAAGAGCTATTTTAGTTACTGGCTTGGTGGGAAAGTCCGCCAGATTCTTTTTGGAGGATACTTTTTGAAGCTTGATACCTTTTTTGATAATTTTACTGCATACATAATAAAATTGCAATTCCACATGTTTTGTGTGGAAAGTAGCATGGTTAGCTTGGTTAAGAGCTAGTTTAATCTAACCTTTGTTGTCCTTGTGAATGATGGTTGGTCTGGCTGCTTCTCCCAGTAAAACCTTGCTCATAGGAGATTTCACCCAGCTCAGATCCTTGATTTATGGTGTTGCCCAGCCCCTTGTATTCACCTTCAGTAGTGGATAAGGATGAAGTTGGTTTCTTTCTGCACTTTCAAGTGATGAAAATTCCAAGCCAGAAAGCGACCAACCCAGAGACTGACCTTCTAGTGGTGGGACAGGTTGCCCAGTTGGCATCAAAATATGCTTCAAGGTGAGGGGCAGAGGAGGAGGAGATGAAGACTATTCCATAGCTTGAGATGTGCTGGAGGTATTGAATTATGTGCAGGGCCGCTTGAAAGTGGTGCAGATTTGGTTTGACGAGGAATTGAGCAAGATAATTGACAGCAAAAGTTGTGTTGGGTCTTGTGCATATGCTGATATGATTTAGCTCCCCAACAATTTTTCTGTAGTTAGCTCCCAATTGGGGAAACTCCTCATGGTCTTCCTCCTTCAAGGCATACAGCTTGCCGTGAGGTCTGAAGGCAGTTGAGAATGATTTTTGAGGCGGAAGCAAGTATTGCGCACAAAATTGACTGATGTAAGAGCTGTGAGAGAGCTTGAAGCCATTTGGAAGGTGACTGAAGTTCATTTTGAGCAGCACATAGGCCGGTCCAAGGTCCTTTATTTTGAACATGGAGCTGAGTTGGATAAGGAAAACTTCCGTTTGGTTGCTGAATATTGCAATATCCTCAAAATGGACATAAAGGTAGGTGTTGTCCTTCCAGAAAACAAATTGATCAGCCTTGCTCTTGTGGAAAGCGCAGTCAATCAGCCAGTTTCTGAGTGTTTCATACCAGGCCACTTTTGCCTGCTTGAGACCGTACAAGGCCTTCTTTAGCTTGAGATTCTTTCCACTAGCCACGGTGATGTAGGGAGGAGGAGTGAGGTAGACTTCCTCACGCAGAGGTCCATTCAGAAAAGTGGCTTTTACGTCAACTTGGTGGCGCTTTAGTTTTAGATGGGCAGAAAGAGCAATGAACATTTGGAGGGGGTTCTTGTCTCCAGTGGGTAAGAAAGTATAGGTGAAGTCAATGCCGTACTGCTGGCTGAAGCCTTGAACACAGAGTCAGTCTTTGAACTCAACAATCCAATTCTGATCATCTTGTTTTGTTTGAAACACCCAAACTCACTTGAGTCCTAGCTTGCCATCAGAAAGGTTAGACTTTTACCAGACTTTATAATCAAGCAGGTTGAGCTCCTCGCGCTTCATTGCTTTGAGCCATTCCTCTTGGTATTTGGAGTTGAGAGCCTCCTGGACTGATGTGGGATCAGAATGGCTATTCTCAACAATAAGATAGATGGCGGGAAGACCTATTTTTGAGTTGGGATATTGTGGATAAGGAATGATATTATCTTGATTTAGCCTATTGTGAGACATTTGATGAGTGGGGGGAGAAGTATTGACAGCAGGTGAGGTGATAGAATGGGGAGAAGTATTAGAGAACTCAGGCATGAAAGGAGAGATGGCAGGAAGGAAAGCAGAAGAGTCCGGGGAAGAAGGGAAAGGAACAGAGGGGAGGATCAAAGAGTTTTTAGTGGGAGGAGGGAGAGGAGAAGATGGAGTCAGCATGAGGTCCGAGCTGGTAGAGCAGGGAGATGATTTGAATCCAGATGGAGGAGGAAAGGAGACCTTGTCAAAGAAAGCTTTTGCTGAGATGAAGATTTTGGAGGAGTCCAAATAAAGCAGTCTGAATGACAAAAAGTCATTTAAGTACCCAAGCAGAATAACTATTTTGCTGTTGGGGAGAATTTTGGGGATTCAATTGGCTTTGGGAATGACAGCAAAAGAGGAGCATGCGAATGGCTGTAAGCAGTTGAGATTGAAAAATTGTCAGTGCCAAACCTTGTAAGGAACAATGTTGCCACGGGACATTGAATGGAGAGCATTAAGAATGTGGTTATTGGTGTTGACAGCCTCATCCCAGAGTTTGAGAGGTAAGTTACATTTGTTTAGCAGGAATTGGTCCTTCTCCAAAATAAGGCAATTCAATCTCTGGGCTAGACCATATTGCTGAGGAGTGCGAGGGGGAGAAAAATGCTGACTGATTCCTTTTTTGAGACAGAAGGAGTGAAGATTGGAGGAGATGAATTGGCCGCCGTTGTCAAAGATCAGAAGCTTCACGGTATGCCCAGTTTGAGGCTTGGCCCATGCCACAAAATATTCAATTGCAGAAACAGCCTCACTTTTCTGTTTGAGGAGAGCCACGGAGCGGTATCCAGAGAACTGATCTGTGAGGGAGAGAAATTAGGAAAATTCCAAGTTTGAGGTGATGGAGAAAGGTCCGACAACCTCCAGATGGCCAGTTTCAAGGAGGTTGGTAACCCTTTTAAATTTTTGATTGAAAGGAGTTAAGACTTGCTTGCAAGTCTTGCATATTTGACAGACGGTGGATTGAGTATCAGAATTGTAGGAGCACAAGTTGAGGTTCTTGAGGGATTGAGTACTAGCGCGACCAAGGCGCAGATGCCAGAGATTTTCCGGAGCCTTGAGAAGCATTGTGGACTGGTTGCATTGCAGGAATTTGGTTCCGCAGAGTTCAGTTAGCTTGTTGTATGTGTTACCTACAAAACCAATCTTATCCAGCTTCACCTCAAATCCTGAGTATTCAACTTTGGAGAAGGTTGCATTAGAATAGTTTAGTTGAGTGAGAGAGATAAGACACCAATTAATAGAAGGAATGAGTAGAAAATTTTTAAGGATGATGGTTGAGCCATGATGATTGATGAGCTTAGCTGATCCAGAATTTGCAGCTGTAAGAGAGTTGTTTGGGGAGCCAATTCCTACTTCAGGATGGATGGGAATGAATTTAAAAAAAACTGGGGGTTGTTGACTATGTGGTGGCTCGCACCAGAATCCAGAACAGGAAGGTGAGAGTCTTTTCAATTGGACAATAGGTAAATCTGAGCTTTGAAGTGAATCTTGGCGCCTTTAGAGTTGCTTTCATCTTTGGCGGTTGGGATTTCATTGATGGAGTGGAGGTTGGATGAGGGATTTTGATTCCATTCGGGTCTGAGGCGTGGATGAACAAACCAACATTTGATTTCTGGGTGCTTGGCTAAAGGGTTATGGTCTCCTTTTGAAAAGGGGTGCTTGGGTCTTTTCTTCACTTTGTAATTCTCAGATCTATGATGAAGAAGATCCATGATCAGTATCTTCCAGCTATGGGCTATATGCTCAAATCATTTCCATATTATTTCATTTCCTTACCCTCTTGTCTTTTATCTTATTTTATTCCTGCCTTTATTCTTGCCGCTGTCTCCACTATTTGTGTTTGTGACGCCTCACCTCATTTGCAACTCCTCACTCTAGACCCGCTGAAATTACTCCAAATCCAATACCTGTTTGACTATAAAGCAGTCCTCCTCGCTCAAATCCTGGGGAAGGTTTTCTTTTTGCAACGACAAGATTGCACCTCTGACCCCAGGCCTCTGATTCAGGTAAGTACCATAGCCAACATAACCAAAAACATGATCATCTTTGAACTAATCTGGATTGTTCACTCATCAGAATCACCGCTACGCTCAATCCCCCTGCTCTATCAACCTACCTCATTTCCTACCAGGCCTACATCAACCACATTCATCCTTCACTGCTGCTATTTCCCTTCCCTCTTCTTTTCTCTTCCTTTTCCTCAAGCTCTCTGTACCAGAGTCTTTCTGGTTCTTTTTAGTCTCTCAATCCTTCAGATTTACATTCCCAAGTTCTCCTTTAGAACCCAACAAAAAACCATTTCAGAGACCAAGGACAATGCTCAATCTAAACTGAACATCCCCCTCCTAAACAATTCAAATTTTCCTTCCTGTTTCCTCCAAATAAAAAGCTATCTCAGAAGGAAGGGTCTTCTTGAATTGTTGGTGGATGTTCCTCCAATTCCCCTCTCCCCCACTCAACAAAAGAAGATATTTGAAGCGGCCAATATCATCATACAACATCTAGGCAATTCTGCCTTTGATGCGGTGGTGAACTCAGATAACAATGAGGACCCACACAAAATTTGGAATGCCATCCTCTCAAGATATGCGTCTCAGTCCTCCAATAATTGGGGGAGGATATGGCTCAATTTCATTCAATCCCAATACAAAGGCAATCTCAACTTGTACATCAAAGAGTGCCAGAAGCTGATGAATGAATTGTTGGTTGTCCGCCTAGAATTACCTGCCAACATCTTGAGCTATACCATCTAAGCCAAAGTTCCCAGTTCCTTCTACCACATGGTCAACACTATCATCCTTAATGACAATCTCCTTCAAACTCCCACTGGAGTTATCAACAAACTTTGGGAAATCACTCATCTGGAATCATCCCGGACTACAACCAATGAAGTTACACCGGATCTGAATCCATCCACATCCCTTCTAAAGTCAACGAAGAAGAAGAAGACCAAGCATCCCTGCGCTAAGAACCATCAAAATCCCCTCTCTGATCACTTGGAGGAAAAGTTTTGGTTCCTCCATCCCCACCTTAGACCCAACTGGAACAAACGGGCGAATTCCAACCTTCATACCTCTGTCAAAACGGCCAACACCCCTGCTGAACTGCACTTCAACTTGCAAATCTATCTCACTCTTAGACCTAATCTTTTGCAGCTACCTGTTCTGGACTCTGGTGCCAGTCATCACATGGTCAACAACCAGAAATATCTGTTCAGCGCCACTCCCACTAGGATAAAGGTTGGAACAGGATCTCCTCACAACTCTCTCACTGCTACTCACGTTGGCTCTGATAAATTGATAAATCATCTGGGAACTGTCATTGTATTAAAAAACATTCTGCTGATTCCTAAAATCAATCATTGTCTCATCTCAGTAATGCAATGGAAAGCAAAGAAGATGGTTATCACCAAATTTGAATTTTCAGGGATGAAGGTTTTGTGCAATGATTTCTCTTTCATTGGTTGCACCGCCAATCACCTTACAGAGCTCTGTGGGACCAGATTCTCAGAAAATCATCAATCCAAGCTGCTACTCAACGCGCCAGACACCACGTGGCATGCTTGACTGGGGCATCCAGGTCCATCTGTCCTAAAAACACTCAATTCACCCTGCTCCTTGACTCCGACGGCTTGCAAGGTATGCCAAACATGAAAAGGCACTGCCACCCCATTCTCTCACCACTTCAAGCCTGTCACCAATACCTTGGAAGCCGTTCACCTTGAATTAGTAGGTCTGATTCAAGTCACTTCAAAATCTGGTTTCAACTATTTTCTTTTGCTCACTGACTAGTTCTCTGGCCATCAATCCACTGTCCTGCTCAAGCTCAAGAGCAATACTTACCTCAAAATCAAAGACTATGTCACCTGCGCTGAACATCAAACAGGAAAGGTTGTCAAGAGATTCATCTCAGACAACGGTGGTGAATTCATCTCCACTGAGATCAAAACTTACTGCGCAGAGAAGGGCATCACCAAAAATTTTGCTCCATCATATACCCCTCAACATAACGTCCTAGCCAAAAGATCCAATTGACTAATCCTGGAGAAGGCCAGATGCCTCCTGAACCAGAGCAACCTTCCGCCAAATTACTTGGAAAAAGCTGTCGACACTGAAAATCATCTCTTGAATCTTCTACCCTCAAAGTCTTGTGAAAAAAAAATCCCTTAACAGATATGGCACAATTGAAATTTCAACTATGACTGCCTCAAAGTCTTTGGATGCGCTGCTTATTCTCTGATCCCCAAGGGAAACAGAACCTTCAAATTCCAACCTTCCTGCAAAAAGGCTATCATGCTTGGGTATGCCAATGACTTCTTTTCATTTTGTCTATTGGATATGGACTGTTCTCAAATTTTCCTCTCTGCTAACGTCACATTTGACAAGTCTCTCTCTCCTTTTGTTAAATCTCTCACCAAGAAAATTGAATTTCTCAATCCTTCTGACTTAATTCCTTCTATCTCTCCTCGCATGATCATTCCTAATCATACCTTTCTGCTTTCATCTGTAAAAGTTTCAGACTGAAAAAGGGTTTTTCTTTTCAGAGGTTGAGATTGCAGAAAAGAAAAACAAGCAAGAGGACAAGAGGTGTTTACCTGAGAAAGGGTGAACAGACGCGAGATTGTTTTACGACAGTGATGGTGTCGGGGAGAGCAGAACAATGAGTATGAGAGATTAAGTTGACAATGACAGGTTGGTTTGAATACAATTGTTTGAGTTCCCCAGAGTACACACAATGGATGCAACAAAAACACGCATAAATAGGAAACGGACACAGGAAACAAATTGTGGTAGCGCCATTCATCCTGACATGCATGGTTAGGTTAAGTGATCATGCATATCCATAGCCGCAGCAATTCACCAAGTTCATGCTTTCTTCTCAAGCCATGACGTCAGAAAAGTTTGTGATTAGTCAAGTTTTCACACCCCCTGTGATGTCAAGCTTGAGAAGACCCAAATTATGTAGAGCCCTATTCAGTGTTGGTTGGAAATTTGGTTTGGTCAGGAAATCCGCAAGAATGTTTGTGCTTTTGGTGTACTGCAGTTTGATGATGGACTTTGCTATGAATTCTTGGACAAAGTGAAGTTGTATTTCAACCTGCTTCATTTGGCAGTGATTTGAGTTGCAGTCATTGTTGCCTGTGTCAATGCAGGCTTGTTTATCTTCAAACACAATGATGCGTCCAGGTTTGGATGAGATCAGTTTTGTTTCAATGAGAAATTTCCAGAGCCACATGAGTTTGCTGGTAAGATTGGTCAGGGATTGGTATTTGGCCTCTGCCAAGGATAGAGAGACGCAGGGTTTTTTCCTGGTTCTCCAAAGGATTGTGCAGTGATGGAACATTTTCAAGTAGCCCGTGAATGATCTTTAAGTGGCCAGGAATTTTCCCCAGTCAGTATCTGAGTAGGCTGAAAAGTGTTCTGGTTGATTTTTGGTAAAGGAGAGAGAAAGATGAAGAGACCCTTTTAGGTATTTTAAGACATGCATGAATGCATGCCAGTGTTTTATGGGGATTTTTCTTAATTCTGGGAGAGGTTACTGACAGCGTATGCTAGGTCAGGTCTGGTGGCGGTGCTCAGGTAGCTCAAGGATCCAACTGTGCTTTTGTAGTTGACATTCAAGAGCTTGAAGTTCTTGACATCTTCATCTGATGCAGGATCAAGGTGGGTGTTTGGGATCATTTGTGTGGCTACAGTTCTACAGTTGGTCATCCTGTAGTCATGGAAAATTGACTTGGTGTAGTGGGCTTGAGACTGCTCAATTTTTTCCTCTCTTTGATTGACTTTCATTCCTAGAAGAAGCTTGGTCTTGCCAAGGTCCTTCATGTCAAATTCTTTCTTTATCTTGGTTTTGAATCTTTTAACATTGTTTCCAAAGATTGAAATATTGTCAACGTGTACGAAGAGCCAGATTGGGGAGACCGCTCCCCGGTAAAAGACGCAGGCGTCTGATACAGAGCAGGTGAATCCTGTCTGAGTCAGCCAGGTTGAGAGGCAATTGTCCCAAGCCAATGGTGCCTGATTTAGGCCGTAGAGAGCTTTCTTGAGTCAGAAGCAGAATTTGTTGTTTGGACCTACTCCTTGGGGTATGGATATGTATACGTCTTCATCTAGGGGAGCATTGAGGACATCCAACTTCACATCCATTTGTTGGAAGTCGAGGTTCTTTGACACCGCATGTGCAATTAGTGCTCTCAGGGAGTTCAGTCTGCAAGTTGGAGCAAACGTCTCCAAGTAATTGTTTCCATGGATCTCTGAGAAGCCTTGTGTGCAGAGTTGTGCTTTATACTACACCACCTTGCCGGTGTGGTCCCTCTTCTTTTTGAATACCCAGGTGGTACCTACTAGATTTTGACTGTTTCTTTCCACATTCTCCCATACCTTCAATCTGTCCATAGAGCCTATTTCCTTCTTGATGGCAGCGATCCGTTGTTCTCTTTTGTCCAATTCAATTGCCTCTTTATAGCTTCTTGGGGTGTTGTTTGGATCTGCTGCTGTGAGGTGTGCCTTTGTTCTTTGGGTGTAGGGTAGGATGTTCATGGGAGAGATATCTGCTTTGAGTCTTGTTGGGTTTTGGGTGCCAATGATTTTGATTTGCTTCCCACTTGTGCTTGATGGGGGTTTATGTTCCTCAGGGGCATTTGTGGGAGTCAGTTCAGTATCCGGTACCATAGTTTGCTTGGGATCTTCCTTGATGGTGTTCCTCACAGTGCTGTGGCTTGGGTTATTTTCCCCTTTTGGAGCAGCGTTTGCTGGCAGGGTCCATGGCTGTTCCTCTTGGAAGTCAAAGAAGACATTGTCATCTTCAATTTCAAATTTGTCCCACCTGTTGTCAGAGAGGCTGTCAGCACTTTCTTCTTGCAGCAACGCAAAAAGTTCTTCTGAAAATTTGACGTGCCTGGTGATGACAACCTTTTTGTCTTGGAGGCGAAGAATTCTACATGAGGAAGTGTTGTTTTCATACCCCAAAAGAATGCCTTCATCTCCGGTAGTTCCCATTTTCCAGGCTTGTTGGTTTTTTGGAAAAGATATGTATGCTTTGCACCCAAACACCCTTAGGTTCTTGATTGCTGGTGCTTTGGAAGTCCACAGGAAGTATGTCAAGTGGTTCATCCGTGAGGGTGTTGGTGTCAGATTAGAGAGAAAGACAGCTGTGCTCACTGCTTCCCCCCAGTAGCTCTTGGGTAGCTTTGATCCCTGTAGTAAGCATCATGCCTTGTCAATAATGGTTCTTTTTGCCCTTTTGGCGAAGGCATTGTGCCCAGGATTTTCTTGTGGGGAGAGAAAATGGACAAACCCGCTTCTGTTGGCCAATTCCTGGAAGTCTTTGTTAGCAAAATCTCTGCCTTGGTCTGATACAAATTTCTTTATCTTTCAATCATGGAGGTTTTCCATCAGATTTTTGAAGATGAAAAACTGACGGAATGCCTCTGATTTTGTTTTCTGAAACCTAACAAACTTGAAAGAAGAGAATTGATTGACCACGGTCAAGAAATATTTGTAGCCAGAGATGGATCCAGGATTGATTGGCCCGAAAAGATCTAGGTGGATGCAGTCCAGTGGTGCGTTGAATTTGTCAAAGTGACTGAGGTAGGGCTTGGCTGTGGATTTTGAGGTCCTGCAGATTGATCAGTTAGTGGAATTGGCGCTGGTGAAGCCCATCAATTTGATTACTCAATCGTTGGGGTGTCCCAGCCGGCAGTGCCAGATGTCTGAGTGTGCTGAAGCAAGATAAGCTTTTGGAATCTTTGGAACTATGAAGTTGACCACCATTAGTCTGTCCACAATATTGCCTTTCAGAAGCGTCTTATTTCCATCCAGAATTTGGAATGTTTTCCCCTCTCTGTTGATGGAGATTGACTTCTTGATGAGAGGCAGCAGGTCGATTAGGTTTTGTTTGAGTTTGGGCACAAACAGACAGTTGGACAAGCGGGGAGTGATTTTGCCTATGGTTATGGAAACATCTCCTCTTCCTTTGGCCAGCAGCTGACTTCGTTCATCCCGGTGGTGAAAGGCCATGGAGCGCAATACTGGAAATTTTCAAACTTGTCAGGATTGTGGAACATGTGGTGCGTCGCTCCACAGTCAATTATGGCCGTTGATGAATTTGGGCAAGTGGAAATTGCTGGATTTTTGTGTCCATCCATGTGGTAGGCAGCGGCAATGGTGATGTGAGCTGAGGGGCCGTTGGGCTTTTTCCTTTTGGGTCTAAGGTGTGGGAACTTGATCAAACATTTTGAGGCTTTATGACTTGTGACCATGGGGTTGTGTTTCCCATCCGCGCAGTAGATGACAGTTTTTGCTGGGTAGCTAATGTTCCCTGAGGTGTGGAGTGCAGTGGCTTCAGGTGCAGGATTTTACTTAGAGAGATCCTTTGATTTTAAGTGATGAACAAAACTCTGAAGTCGCATGAGCGTATTGTTTGTCTTTTCAACTGCTGATTTTTCCATGGCAAGTCCGTTGACAAGATGAAACAGATGAGTGTCTTTGCACAGCTTTCCAAGAATTGAGTAGGACAGTATGTTGTCCCAGATTTAGATTTCTACGGAAGCTATTTCTAACAGAGTTTTTCTGCATCTTTGGATGAACTCTTTGAGATTGCCATTGTAAGACAAAGCCTCCAATTCCATCCACACGCGTCCTCTATTCAGCGCTGTTGTGGAAGCACATTGACTGTTTATTTTGGTCCAGAGAGGGAAGGTGTTGTCTTTGGTGCTGAGATCCATTACGCCAATGAAGACTTTTTGGTTGATGCGACTGGTGATGATTCCAACAGCTTTGTAGCTTGCCTTGTTCCATTTATTTGTGATTGAGGCAGTGGCATCTTTGGCGGGTTCCTTTTTGCATACATCAAGGAGGTATTTGGATTGGAGATGAATCCTCATTCTTCCCTTCCATGCGCTGAAGTTTGTGCCATCAAAGGATGGGGATGAATGAGGGATTTTTTGTGCCGTCTTTGTTGCTCATTTTTGAGGATAGGGTTTCCACCCTTTTTGCAATTTTTGTGAAGTACGTTGGGACTGCAAATCTGTAAAAGTTTGAGACTGAAAAAGGGTTTTTCTTTTCAGAGGATGAGATTGCAGAAAAGAAAAACAAGCAAGAGGACAAGAGGTGTTTACCTGAAAAAGGGAAAACAGACGCAAGATTGTCTTAGGACAGTGATGGTGTTGGGGAGAGCAGAACAATGAGTATGAGAGATTAAGTCAACAATGACAGGTTGGTTGGAATACAATAGTTTGATTTCCCCAGAGTACACACAATGGATGCAACAACAACACACATAAATAGAAAACGGAAACAGGAAACAAATTGTGGTAGCGCCATTCATCCTGACATACATGTTTAGGTTAAGTGATCATGCATATCCATGGCTGCGGCAATGCACCAAGTTCATGCTTGCTTCTCAAGCCATGACGTCAGACAAGTTTGGGATTAGTCAAGTTTTCACATCGTCTATCCCCATAACTATTCCTGATCCTGCTTCCACTGACCATGCTCCTACCTCTAAATCACCCTCACTCAACTCCATCACCCCCTCCAACATCATTGATGTAACTCGCAGACCTCTTTCCAAAGTAGGTCTGCCTGCTGTGTATCTTATTGTGGATCATTCCTATGTGGATCCTCACAACCTTAAAGAGGCGCTCAAATCTAAGTACCCAGAAGAATGGATCAAAGCCATGAAAATGGAAGAGCTCAACTTGATCAGCTATGATTTCTAGGAAGAAGCCGCTTTGCCTTCCGGAAAATTCCCCCTCAAGTGCGTGTGGGTCTTCAGGAAAAAACTTGAAAATCAAAAAAAATCATCAAGTTAAAAGCAAGACTATGTGTTCAGGGTTTCAATCAAAAATATGGCTCTTACTTTTCCAACACCTTTTCTCCCACCACTAACAAAACCTTGCTGCATCTCCTGATAGCACTAGCTTCCTCAAGAAAACTGCAATTCCGCCAAATCAATGTGAAAGCAGCCTTTCTGAATGCTCTGCTCCAAGAAGACTTATACATACATCCTCCTGCAAACATTTCTGTCTCCAATTTTAAGGTCCTTCATCTAAAGAAGGCGCTATATGGTTTAAAACAAGCTCCTCTTGCCTGGTACATAACCCTCTGCAAATGCCTTGGAGAAATTTTCTTCAACAAATGTAAAGCTGATCACTGCGTATTCTGGCGTGATGGGACGTTATTGTATGTACACGTTGACCATTCGCTATCTTCACCGCCAATAACGGCCACATTTTCAAGCTGATTGCCACCCGCTTCAAGATCAAGGATCTTTGATTGGCATCATTATTGCTTGGAATGAACGTGGTTCACCAAGATAATGGGTTCAAAATCTGTCAGAAATCCTACATTGAGCACATATGCACTCAGTACCCACTTCCCACTCATCAAACCTTCTCCACTGCGTTTAAACAAAATGCAAAGCTTTACTCTTCCAGCGACAAGGATCATCAAGAATATCTGTTGTCCGGTGCCAACTACAGGAAGATTGTTGGAAAGCTCAACCAAATTAGCATATGCATGTGTCCCAATATCACTTTTGCTGTAAAATACCTGGCCCAGTTTCTGGTCAATCCAAATCTTCACCACTATCAAGCAGCGCTCCATGTTCTCAAATAGCTGAAACACACCAGCTTGACAGGTTTAATCTTCTCCTCAGCGGCCAACCATCCAGCGGACATGTTTGCCTATGTGGATGCTGACTGGGCCACTTGCCCAAGCTTGCGGCTCTCTATCTCAGGCCTAGTGATCCAATGGTTGGGCTGAGTAGTGGTTTGGAAGTGCAACAAGCAGCCAAAATTATCTTTGTCAACAACCAAAGCCAAATAAAAGGCTCTGGCGGATGCTCTGAAAGAGATTTTGTGGGTCAAAACCTTTCAAGATATCTGTCCCAAAGAAGCCACTAAACCGGCCACCATCTCTGAAGACAACAAAGGCGCCATTAAATTGGCTCTAAACCAATGTAATCAATACTGCTTCCACACAAAGCACATGGAGCTACATTTTCACTTTTTTAGGAATGAGATTGCTGAAAATGAGATCAAGCTCCAGAAAGTGGCATCAAAGAAGAACTTAGCTGACTTCCTTACTAAACCAGTAGCGTGGATTGCGCTGCAAAATGCGCTCACAAGTCTCAATATTAGATCATGATTTGAACAAGGGAGGATGAAGAAGCTCCATGATCAGTATCTTCAAGCTATGGGATATATTCTCAAATCATTTCCATATTATCTCATTTCCTTACCCTCTTGTATTTTATATTATTTTATTCCTGCCTTTATTCTTGCTGCTGTCTGCACTATTTGTGTTTTTGACTCCTCACCTCATTTGCAACTCCTCACTCTAGACCCGCTGCAACTACTCCAAATCCAAAACCTGTTTGACTATAAAGCAGTCCTCCTGGCTCAGATTCTGGGGAAGGTTTTCTTCATGCAACCAGAAGATTGCACCTCTGACCCCAGGCCTCTGAGTCAGGTAAGTACCATAGCCAAATTAACAAACAATGAGATCATTTTTGAATTAATCTGGATTTTTCACCCATCAGAATCACCGCGACGCTCAATCCCCCTGCTCTATGAACCAACCTCATTTCCTACCGGGCCTACATTGGCCACATTCATCCGTCACTGCCGCTATTTCCTTTCCATCTTCTTTTGTCCTCCTTTTCCTCAAGCTCTCTGTACCAGGGTCTTTCTGGTTTTTTACAGTCTCTCAATCCTTCATCTGATACCAGGAACCTTGCACTCCTTTAGCTACAGAGAGGGATAAAAATACTGGAATATTAATAATAATTATTCCAAAAATAAAAGCTTAGAGGCTCAAATAAATGATATGATAAGAGCATTTGCAAGGCTTCATTGGTTTGTTAATAAAATTTTTTCAAGATGTATATAAAAGAGGGGCCACAGTATTATACTACTGGGGGTCTTTAAAGACAAAGCAACCTCTCTTCAAGGTGCCTACTTAGGCAGTTTAAGAACCTTGGAATGAAGATGGGTGTCAGCTTGCTACTATATACAGAGCAAAACTGACAAATAGTAACTCAAACTATGAAAAATAAGAATACCTCAATTAACAAAATAAGGAGTGAGAAATCCATAAATATTATTACTGGAATGGATTCCTCACCCGAAAATTGGTAGGGTCACTCACTGACCCCACCCTTGAATTCCAAGTCCTTATATTTTTAAAATAATAAAAAGGAAGAGTACTAAAGATTACAACACCTGTATGGCACTTTTTGGCCATTCTGATATTTCACACGTATTGTCACGTATAGCGTTTACACCTCAAATTCACTCAGAATTGAGGTGTTGTGTATATTTTAGGAGTTACACGCGGAAATGTGTTATGTCACAATTCCCGCGCGCAGCCCCGCATCATTACATAACCCTACGTACTAGTAGAAGCAGGATCCCGCATACTAGAGACCCGCGCGCAGCTTATTCTGCCACGCACGCAGCGGATCCTACCCCGAGCGCATCTTTACTACTGATCCCTGCGCCTGGATCAGTCGTGACTAATCTGACAACCAGGTACTGCTCAGAAGAGCTACAACCTGGTTAGGGTTGCCTAGTATATGTAACAAACGGACATATGCATTACTAATGATCTAAAAAGATCAAAAAATAAATAAAAGTAATGAAAATTAAGTTTTAAACATTTTTTAATAATAAATCAAAGATCAAGGAATACCACGTAAATTACTGATCTTGATCTTTGAAGACCACAAAACACTGCAAGAAGTGTTCATAAAAATTATTGAAAATTATCTACATGATTAGCAGATGATGGAAAATCAGTAAAAACCCACATCTGCATCCTTCAAAACAATATCAATAGTACAAATGAAGGATGAGTACAGAAGTATCAAATTTACACCATAACAGATTAACAGATATTTTGGCTAAAATAGTGCAGAAATCCAGCAGATCTAAGGACAGATGATTGACAGCATCAAGTGGACGTGCTAATATTGCCCTGACCGGCTTGCCAGCCTCACCCCATGAGCAGAAACCTCTCGACGTGCCCTGAGAAGACCAAAATCACCCCGAAAAGGTATTTATACAGACTCCTTTGGATCCATTATGCATTGATCAGTTACCAGGAAATATTTATTATCAATCAGAAACCGTGTCATTGTTAATCAAGTGCTTATATGAAGATAAGCAAGTGATGTATGACTTAGTCTGCAGTAGTATTATTTTACCTTTATTAACCAATCAACCATTGATGTTTACTCAAGCAATCTACCCCATCTGCTCTGAAACCGTTCCAATTATTCCAGGACTTTCGTGGTAAAGTGCTCAGAGTGAGTTTTACCCTTCCTTTTTAGGCCGCTTGTGCTATTTAGCCCGGCGATCAGTGGAATAAGTCCTTTCTAAGGAACCCATATTTATTCCAAGGCTCTTAAACTGCCTAAGGAGGCCCCTTGAAGAGAGGTTGCTAGTCTGTAAAGTTCCCCAGTAGTATAATACTGTGGCCCTTATTTTTTATTATATTGAAAACCATTTACTACCAAACCAATTAAACCTTGCAACTGCTCTTATTAAATCATTTATTTGAGCTTCTAAGCATTTATTATTGGAATAATAATTATTATTATCATTCCAGCATTTTTATAACTCTCTGTAGCTAAAGGACTGCAAAGTTCCTGGTATCAGAGAGCTGACAACTGGTGGTCTTGCTGGGAAATATCCTTAAATAATTTATTTTTAATTATTTATTCCTTGGACCAGTCCATTTTTAATAAGTTAACATACTTATAAATTATATTTGTGATTATTTGTTTCTCTAGTGGATCTTAAGACCAATGGAGAATTGATCAATTATTATTTAAACCTTCTTGAAAATAAAAAAGAAGAAAAACTCCGTAACTTTGTCCCTGTTATTATAAATCCTGAGCAACAACAGGAGAAATTGCTTTTTCTAAACAGCAGGTTATAAAAGACAAAGAACTTGGGCTTGAAAGAATTATCAATTTCAATTCTTAATTAAGGCAACATAAGGAGGGGAAAATTTATCAAAGGAAGCTTCATATTTATAAACTAAATAACCCTGAAGGTAAAGAAAAATCCAAAAATAATAAAAGTGATTTTTTTTCTAAAAATCATTTTAACACGTAAAAATACAAAAAAATATTAAACTTATTTTTTTTGTTTTTATCCATCTCAGTGGATTTTTTTTTTGGTGATCTCATTGACCAGGACCTCCTAGAGGACGTCCCAGGCAGTGTACCATTGGACTTACTCTTGGATTTATCCCAGGATCTGATTGGAACTCACTCAGATCTCGTTGGAATACCCTCCAAGGATAGTTGTGATCCCAACCAAGTGTTGGTACCGTTGAATTTAACTCTAAATAAGTTAAAATATTAAGAAAAATTATTAAAAATATAAAAAATGAAAAATATTTTTTTTATAATTTTAAATTCTTTTTTCAAAAATTTGACAAAAGACTTACACATTTTTTTGGTACTATGTATCAAAATAGGAGCAACACCCGTGCAACTGGTAGAGCCCTGTCATATGGATCTCTGCCCGGAGGAACCCGTGATCGCAAGGACTCCAGTCGCTAGCGCGATGAGGGGACTCAAACCCGTGACCATAGCATCACGCGGTTCAACAATGGCGATGACAGCGGCCGCCAAATTGACCAACAAACGGTTGGAGAGCCATCCGTTGCCCACCAGGTTATCCCAGGAGGGTAAAGGTCCTCCTACGCCCCCCCAGCTGGACTCAACCAAGGAGGAAAGAGTCAAAGTATTAGTGAAAGAGCACGTGAGTTATTGGGAACAATTCAGGTTGGCTCAGACCCAGGAGGATCAACCAGGTATGAGCAAAGCCATTTCTCAGGCAAAGAAATCTCATATTTCTCTGCAAAGGTTGATCCCAAAGAAGGAAGTAGAGGGCTATGTGCAGAACTGGAATCCTTGGGATCATTTAGCTTCCTTAAATCGAAAGGACCCCAAAAAGAACAGGTCCCCAGCCCATCAGAAGTTAAGGAACCCAAAGGATTGGGACAACTTAATATCCTTAGCCCAGAAGTGGAAAAAGGTGTACCACAATTACATGTAGAAGCTCTTAATAGCTTTTCCGTAAATGTGTCTCAAAATTTTCCTATTATTATTCAATGCTTTGAAAAAGTTTATCACCAATTGGAAAAATTAAGTTCAATTATTTTCAGAGTCATTGACACTCAGTCTCAGATTATGAGAATTGATGAGTTGGAAATACAACAAATCAAGGATAGTATAAGAGCCAGTAAGTTTGACCTGATGAAACATATTGATGAAAATCAATCAATTCTTCAGGAAGATATTCTTGCAACCATAGACCAGCTTAAGGAAGAAGTTAAGAAAAATAGTCCTGTTCCTTCAGCTCATCTGACTAACAAAATTGACTTATTAAGCAACAAACTTGATTTAGAGTTAGGTATGATTAAGAATGATCTCAGAGATCTTAAGATCAATTCTACTAACTCTCCGGTCATTGACTTAGAAGAAACTAGACCTGCCAGGATCACAAGTACTCCTAGTGTTCCTCCTAGAGCCAGGATAACTAGGAATGAGTCTTTCAGACCCAGTCCTACTCCTGAAATGGAGCAGGCTTTGAATCCACTTCCTCCTATCACGGAATGGCCTAAATTCTCCGGAGAAGGAGAATACAACCGTTTCAGTTTCATTAAGTTTATTGACTATACTCTTTCTTCCTCGGAGCTCCCTGATGCAATAGCTGTGGTAAGATTGCCCAGATAATTTGAAGGAGGAGCTCTTGATTGGTTTATCAATAAAAGAGAAGAAGATGGATCTTTATCCTGGGATTCTTGGAAAGAATTGATCAAAGTGCAGTTTGGTACCATGATCTGGAAAAGAAAGATGATGAAAACTTTTGAAACTTCCGAGTTTGATCCATCCAAGGACAGACCTCATAAGTGGTGCTTAGACCAGAAAAAGAGGTTGGACTGTTTTTATCCTGATGCTGATAAAGAAGGAGTCAATGAAAGACTCCTCAACTTATGTCCCGGACAAATCAACCACAGTGTAAGGTGTAGAATGCCTATGGATTCAGATCTTTCCACCTTAATAGGTGTATTGGAAGAGTCTATTGATATGAATGGTCTTGGTAAAAGGGTCAATAGACCTCCAAGGGAACAAAACACTAGGAACAGGGATGAATGTAAATGTGTTATGTCACAATTACCGCGCGCAGCGCTGCATCATTACATAACCCTATGTACTAGTAGCAGCAGGATCCCGCGTACAAGAGACCCGCATGCATTTGATTCTGCCACGCACGCAGCGGATCCCACCCTGCGCGCATTTGAACTGACTTATCCCCGCGTCTGGATCCGTCGTGAATAATCTGAAAACTAGGTACTGCTCAAAAGAGCTACAACCTAGATAGGAGATAGGGTTGCCCGGCATATGTAACAAGTTGACATATGCATTAGTAATAATCTAAAAAGATCAAAAATTAATCAAAATTAATAAAAATTAAGTTTATAACATTTTTAATAATAAATTAAAGATCAAGGATTACCATGTAAATCATTGACTCTGATCTTGAAGACAAAAAAACACTACAAGGAGTGTTTATAAAAATTATTCAAAATTATCTATGTGATCAGCAGATGAGGAAAAATTAGTAAAAGTCCTCATCTGTTAACTTCAAAGCAATAATAATAGTACAAATGAAGGAAGATTGCAGAATGATCAAATTTACGCCATCATAGATTAACAGATCCTGTGGCTAAAATAGTACAGAAATCCAGCAGATCTACGGTCAGCTGATTAAAAGCACCAATTGGACCTGCTAATCATGCTCTGAATGGCTTTCCAGCCTCAGCCCATCAGAAGAACTCTCTCTACGCGCACTGATAAGCTCAAAATCACCCAAAAGAGGTTTGGATCCATTATTTTATCAGTTTACCAGGAATTATTATTATCAATCAGACACCGTGTTATTGTTATTCAAGTTCTTATGAAGAATCTAAGCAAGTGATTTATGACCAAGTTTGTATTATTATTATTTATTTCTTAAAACCAATCAACCCCTGATGTTTAGTCAAGCAATCCACCCCATCTTCTCTGAAACCCTTCCTATGATTGCAGGATTTTCGTGGTAAAGTGCTGAGAGTGATTTTTTCCCTTCCTGTCTAGGCCATTGTGCTGTTATGCCCAGCTTTTAGTGGAATAAGCCCTTTCTAAGGCACCCATTGTCAGCTCTTGGATACCAGGAACCTTGCAGTCCTTTAGCTACAGAGAGTGATAAAAATACTGGAATGATAATAATAATTATTATTCCAATAATAAACGCTTAGAAGCTCAAATAAATGATTTAATAAGAGCAGTTTCAAGGTTTAATTGGTTTGGTAGTAAATGGTTTTCAATATAATATAAAAGAGGGGCCACAGTATTATACTACTGGGGATCTTTACAGACTAGCAACCTCTCTTTAAGGGGCCTCCTTAGGAAGTTTAAGAACCTTGGAATAAATATGGGTGCCTTAGAAAGGACTTATTCCACTGATGGCTGGGCTTAATAGCACAAGCGGCCTAGACAGGAAGGGTAACACTCACTCTGAGCACTTTACCACGAAAATCCTGGAATAATTGGAACGGTTTCAGAGCAGATGGGGTAGATTGCTTGACTAAACTTCAATGGTTGATTGGTTAATAGGGGAAAATAAAACTACTGCAGACTAAGTCATAAATCACTTGCTTACCTTCATATAAGCACTTTATTAACAATGAAATGGTGTCTGATTGATAATAAAGAATTCCTGGTAACTGATTAACTCATAATGGATCCAAAGAGGTCTGTATAAATACGTTTTTGGGGTGATTTTGGTCTTCTCAGGGCACGTAGAGAGGGTTTTGCTTGTGGGGTGAGGCTGGCAAGCCATTAAGGGCACGATTAGCACGCCCAATTGGTTCTTTCAATCAGCTGTCCTTAGATCTGCTGGATTTCTGCACTATCATAGCCGCAGGATCTGTTAATCTGTTATGGCGTAAATTTGATCCTTCTGTACTCATCCTTCATTTGTACTATTGATATTGTTTTAAAGCGTGCAGATGTGGGTGTTTACTGATTTTCCATCATCTGCCGATCATGTGGATAATTTTTAATAATTTTTATGAACACTTCCTGTAGTTTTTCATGGTCTTCAAAGATAAAGATCAGTGATTTAGGTGTTCAAAGATCAAGATCAGTGATTTACGTGGTAGTCCTTGATCTTTGATTTATTATTAAAAAATGTTTAAAACTTAATTTTCATTACTTTTATTTATGTTTTGATCTTTTTAGATCATTAGTAATGCATATGTCCTTTTGTTACATATACTAGGCAACCCTAACTAGGTTGTAGCTCTTCTGAGCGGTACCTGGTTGTCAGATTAGTCACAACTGATCCAGGCGCAGGGATCAGTAGTACAGATGCGCGCAGGGTAGGATCCGCTGCGTGCGTGGAAGAATCAACTGCGCGCGGGTCTATAGTACGTGGGATCCTGCTTCTACTAGTACATAGGCTTATGTAATGATGCAGGGCTGCGCGGGGGAATTGTGAAATAACAAATTTCCGCGTGTAACTCCTAAAATATACACAACACCTCAATTCTGGGTGAATTTTTGGTGTAAACCCTATACGTGACAATACGTGTGAAATATTACAATGGCCAAAAGGTGCCATATAGGTGTCGTAATTTTTAGTACTTTTCCCTTTTATTATTTTAAAAATATAAGGACTTGGAATTCAAGGGTGGGGTCAGTGAGTGACCCTACCTAATTGTGAGTGAGGAATTCATCTATTTAATAATATTTATTTATTCCTCATTCCTTCTTTTGTTAATTTAGATATTCTTATTTTTTATAGTTATGTGTTGCTATGACAGGTTGCTCTGTACATAGTAGCAAGCTGACAGGAATTGTGTAGTGAGATTGATGGGGAAGTGTCCAAAGTTGGGTTGGTGTCAGGCAGAAGAGAAGATTCAAGGTGAAATACATTGCAAAGCTTGTTCAAGAACCCAGTTGTGTTCTGAAGGAGGGAATTTTTGATCATCAGAGAGTCATCAATGTGTTAAAATTAGATAGGAAGTTTAGCAAGGATGGTGTAGCTGAGGATATCAGGGAGAACTTCAATTCTCAAAACTGTGAGTTTGTTCATGGGTTTTCTACAGTCCTTGATGTAGGTTGTCAAATCACCTTTGAAGAGATAGCGGATAAAGTTGAGCCAGATGCGGCCACAATTATTTGAAGATTGCAAACCATATTTTTTGAGAATTAACTGCCAGATGGCATCGGGATCTCCATTGTTGTTGTCGTTGACAATGGATTCAAACGCAGATTCACCAAGATTTTGGATGATTATGTTTGCGGCTTCATATATCTTCTTTTTTTGAGGCCCATTCAAAGGTGATGGAGGGGGTTCAAGGGTGAGTTTGAGAAGTCCTTTCCTGCAAAGATAGCTCTTGATCCTGAGACTCCAAGATGGTAAATTTGACTCATTTAAAAGGATAATGTTGAGCTTAGATCAGTTAGGTTGTTCTTCTGAGTCGGACATAGAGCCTATCTGGTCCAGTGAGTGAGTTGGGACTGTAAATCTGAAAGGTTAACGGACTTAAAAGGAGTGATTGATTTCAGCAAGGAGTGTTCAAAAAAAGGAAACAGATTTTGATAGACACCTTCAAAGGACCAGATATTATGTTGACTAGATAGAAGCATTACTTTAGAGAAGGAAAACAAAACAAGTAAGCATGTAAGAGAAATTATCCAATGCGGTACTCTTGATTTTTATGATGACGTGAGCTTGAGCTGTAGCGGTAGTAGTTGGTGATTGAAGTTGAAGGTAGCTGGTGATTTCTATCAATGGCAACCTTGTAGTTCAGGAGTGGCTTGACTGAATCCTTTCATGAATTTCCAGGATCTGGGCACAGGAATTCAAGATTGTAGCTTTTGCAGCGGTTGATTTTGAAGGACAAGCGTGCGGTTAAATGAAGGGACAGAGGGTGGAAGACAACCAATAGAGACATGTAGAAAGACCTAAAATGGAAAATAAAGTAGAAAGAAATAAAATGGAACAAAACTGAGATACAGAAGAATGAAGAGAAAGAATAGTATGAGGAAATAATTTGAGAATTTAGTTGAAGACCAATGTGAGTTGGGTGCGGCGCAAGGGCTGCATCATGAGAAGGAAAAACCAGGTGGACGTAATGGCAGGCGGGTAATACAGATGGTTATGGGGTATGGGATGTGGATCATGGGATGGGTTTGGAAGGATAGAGTTGGGCTAGGGTTATTTACTTAGGAGTTTTACTTCATTATTCTTGTTTGCTTGCGGTTGTAACTAGTTCAGGGTTGAGTGGAAGGTTACTTAAACTGCACCCTCAAAAAGGATGTGGAGGGGGGATAATCACAGATCATCACAGATGATCATACCATTGGATAATTATAGTTTTTGTAAGGATCTTTACTCTCATTTCTCTATCTATCAGTCAAAGGGTGAACAGTTGCACTCAGGCTTTATAGACGCAAGGGATCAATAACTTCCAAACTTGTGAACCATTCTAGGAGAAGTGCTCTCATGAATTCCACAACGGCCCAATTGTATCTGTATTTGAAGCCAGATGGATCTAGTGGCTGAATTAATAAAATATAGCTAAAAGAATCAATAATTTGTTGATTGAGGATGTAATTTATAAGATGGAAAGATTCAGTTGATTCTGGGAAAAGAAATAAGTCCAAAAAGAGCAACAGAGATGTGACCAGCATAGGAATCAGTTTCAGACAGATCATGCTTGATATCCTCAACTTTATTTGGTAAATGTGTAAGTCTTGGTTTCTGTTGTGTGGTTCTTGACACACTGATAATCCATCCTTTGTCAAAGTTGATTTTCCACATTTTTTGCAGCTCTCATCTATTTCAGAGGGGCCAAATGGGGGAGAGGTGAATTAGCAATGAAATGATACCCACATCCACTAAAGCCTCTCCAAAGAATATTTCAGCAGGAGCATGAAATTGTGGGCCCATGATAAAACAAGAGAAAAGGCAAGAATTAGTCCCCAAAGGGGCTCTACACGCTCTTTGGACTAGATCAGCCCACATGGAATCAGTCCCTGTGCCCTTACAACCAGCCTATTCAAGATGATTTTGAGGTCTCCATCCTTACAGGGCTCTTTTCAAAACCTGGCTGGTTTTCCCTTAAAACCAGCCTAGTTACTTCTATGATCCCTCATACAGGCTGTTTGCCTCATGCAACCAGCCCCTGGCCCATCACATGGACCAGGTAGGACCCAGGAAACACCTGGGTCCAGTCTGAGGGTTGCAAAGGGGGAGATTTAACCAGTATTCATGCTGTCCCCCCTATTTCTGTCAGTTTCCTGCAGGGGGAATTGAAATCCCCTCACAAGGGCCCTGGAGGTTGGTTCCCCCAGGGCATTGCTAATGGTAAGTAAGCTGGGGGGGGGTCAAGTCCCCTCCAGTGCTTTTCTCCTCCCCCTTGGTAAGGGGGGGGGGAGAGTGGCCCTGAATGGTGGGAGGGTGGTCAGGTTGCCTCGTTGAAACCGGCATGGTTAAATTGAAAACGGTGGGAGGGTGATCAATTTCCCCCCACCTCTGGTCAATTTGTTGCAACCAGCCTTGCCAACCTGTCCCCTCCCTTGCGGAAATAGAGGTGAGGGAATGGGGGGAGGGGGTCTTGCACTTCCCACTGCCACTCAACAAGGTTGGTTTCAGCAGCCCCTTGCATGCGGCCGCAACAACCAACTGGGCAGAGGGACTCCAAATTAGTCCCTCCAGCCCCTACAATCACCATGAAAAAAATGGCAGCACCTGCCGGCAGGTGTAGCACCTGGGTTTGTGATTGAAACCTGTTTTGACTTTGTTGAGGTTTTGGAGTCAAACATCAAATTGATTTCTGGATGAACTCAGAAGATACAATCAGAATATTTATGCAATGCATAGATTTAATTGAAATCCATTACATAAAAGGAAGGATTGATAATTCTTCATTTAAATTTAAGACCATACTTTGATTGAACAACTTTTCAGCGGTTATGATTGGAATTGTACATTATGGGCCACGATTTCCTATAGTAAAAAGTTCCAAAATGAGAAGAATCAAATTTTTAGATAATGATCATTTCAAATAAGTGTTTCAAACAGAGATTTCCAATTTTCTGTTAGGATTGAAGCTTCAGTTTTCTGAGATTAAATCTCATTCCTATTTTTGAATACTGTACCTTATACATGTGTTTCAGATAGAAATGTGACACAATACCAATTCCTCTGATCTCATCTTCTACCAATATCTAGTACAATAAAAAATGAGTGCATGTATATTTTTATATTTCCTCCTGTTTTGTAAGGAAATACCAGTCAGAAAAATCAATAATGACAGTTCTCCAGAAATTAGTATTTTTGATATCAACTTACCAAAGAGTCAATTGCCACAACACAATAAACATCCTTGGAAGTTTGTGCTTTTTTTGCTTCATAAGCCATGCTTGCCACAAAACCTAATATCTTATCTTGATGTATCACAGATATTGATCCATCTTCTTGATAAACCATTTGAGCATTGAGATACTTGAGGCCAAGGTAGGGATTTCTTGAAGTATCAATTTGTTCCAAAGGGGAAAAGGTTTCAACAATGAGGACATATTGTGCACAGTTTTTATAATGAAAGATGGACAATACCTTCCCCATCTCACAAGGGCCTTGATTTGATGGGGATGAAAAGGAAATCTGAGAATTACTTTTGCTGTAGCAATGGGGTGTTATGTGATGACCATGGAAGAGCATTTATTTGCAAGGCAACCACTCCAGTTGGTCCCAAGGCAAGACATTGTATGTTGAGTTATTTTCAATGAATTTTTTTAATTTTTCTTCTTCCAAAACATTCATCTCCTTTTTAGCCCTTGAAACATCACCTGTCTTGGAAGAGTAGAACAGACTTTCCAGATCTGGGAGTTGGTCAGAATTTATCCCCAAAACATTCCAGTTGGATCCAATTTGTTCAACCAAGCCTTGAAGTTTGGCCCTTTCAAGGAATCCATTCAAGAGGGACTTATCAAGGAAACCTTAAAATTAAAAAAACAATCAGTTCAAAGTGTTCCATCAAGAATCTACTTTTGAGAAATCTGTGTTACCTACGTGTATTTTTATTTTTTTAAACCAAGGTCAAGATGTGATTTAGCCTTTCTCCTGACCAACATGAAAATATTGAGGGAGGACCATAGAGCTTGATCATCTTAGTCATATGCTGAGGAAATGAATTTTTGGCTTGGGTTTGATTTCAGTTCCCCAATGCAGCAATAATTCCTCCCGGTAAGCCAAAATTAATTCATCCAATTGGGCCAACTGGGCATCTGTAAGTTGATGTGACATGACCAAGTTGATAATACCAACTAGTTTGGAGGTAGTTGAGATAAGATTTTCCTCCCGTGAGCCATTGGTTGTGATCCACTTCCACCTTGGGATCAAAACAAGAACTGCATGAATGGTGTACAAAACCAACCATTCAGCAGCCTTAGGAGTACCAGCTGCAGGTAAACCTATGTTTCGGGGCAACCTAGTAATCCAAGAAGTAAATTTAATTGAAGTGGTACAATCTTGAAGACTTTTGAGTTCATCAGGAGTAATGCACAATTGATTTGATGTAATACTTGTTTCTTCTATTAATGAACCTGCAAGATGTGGATTGCTTTGATCTTCAGCAGAGAGGTAGGAGCTTTCTTGCATGGAACTTTGAATTCTCTTCCCAGATTTATTTTGACTTCCTGATTTATTTTCAATAGATCTAAATGTATTTCTTTCTGGTGAGATATATTTTTTATTTCCTTTCTCCTTGACTTTGGCCAGGGATTCATGTGAGCTGTTTGTTGATGTATTCCCAAGAAGCCTTGGAGACCGGCGAACAGTTGGTTGAAGGAGTTGAGATTCAGAATATTTCCAACTTCTTGAGGAGCTGGGAGGATAAAGCCCTGGGATTTTCTGGACTACAACAATTGGTACTGAAGTTCTTTGTTGCATACTTGACGGGCCTTCTTGCTGCTTATTTGCCCAATTCTGAACCTTTTCAATTGGATTGGGAGGAGAATCTTCCAGGTGTGCTTGAGAACTATCTAAAAATGTTTGAATTCTTTTTCGGGTTACTCTTTGGGAATTTTCTGGTGACAAAGTGAGCTTTCGTTTGGATCCAGGTTTGAGGCTGCTAACATGAGTGATTGTTACACTTCTTGGGTGAGCAGTTTGCCTTCTTTCCAATTTTTGAATAATTTTTCCAGCCTGGATTATTCCAAGGTAGGTAATGCTGAAATCCCGTAGCATTCCCAAGATGAATGTATGCATTGAGTCAATTGTTGTCATATTTGTTGGTTCCCAGTAAGGCAGAGTTTGGAAAATTGTGTAGCGGGCACCATGTAGCTTGAGAATTTTGGTTTTTTCATTCAATGATTGAGCATTATTCCAATTCTCTGCCCATTTGATGTGATCTTGATTATCTTTCACTGGCCAGGTCTCCTTTTTGGTATTCCGGATGTCATTCAGCTTGAGGTTGAAGTGGGAGCAGAAGATTGTTGCTGAATGCGAAGCAAATCCACCCATTTTACGCAAGGCAGGTGTATCACCAATCAGAGGCAATATCACAGCATGTATTACTCTTCCATTAGGGTATTGATTGGTTTTTGTGTAGTATACTCCTTTCCAAACATCCAGTAGTTCACAAAAAAGAGGCTGGAGTAGATTGTTCAGTTGGAATGAAGTACATTCCTTGGGTGTTGATGTGAATCCATACACAAAAAGATTGTGTGGCTTGTAGCGGACACTGGGTGGAAGGTTGAAACATATTAAGAATATTACACCAAGAGAGATGCTTTTTCCACTGGTCTTTATTCCATGGGGATTCATCCAATCAATGTAAATTCCAAAGACCAGGTTACCTGCTTCAGCTGTGTAAATATGATTGTTTTGATCCTTGAATTCTTTCCACATAGTTCCATCCCAAATATCAAAAAGTTTAGTGGGATTACTGCCTTGATGCTTTTGCGGTGCCTGTAGTAATTCTTCAAACCAGGGGAGCATTAATTGCCTAGCAATCCACTTCTTGAGCAATTGGTGTCCAAACTGCTTCAGAGGATAAAATTTATATTTGTTCTTGTCTTGATGCCAGAGTTTGGGTCCACATGCAACAGGCTCTCCAGCTATTGAGTTAACAATATTGTGGCATTTTGGATGATGCCTGGTTTCTTGATTTTCTTCACTAGAATGGTTTTCTGAAGGTGCAGGTGCTTCATCCAAGGGATAGAGTTTGTAACAATTTTCACAACAGACATTTTCAACTAGATCATTTGTAATTGAAAATCTTTTTTTCAATGTTGCAAGACTTTTAGGTATTTCACCTGAATAGTTGGGCTGGCCAGTGATAATTGAGTTAAGGCAAATTTTCTCATGATCCATCTTGATGTATTGCTGACATACATGATCACCAATGTTTTCTTCAATACTTTGGTGAAGGATTTGTAGTGATGAGATGAGGGCACTGGGAGTGTGATAGAGAAATTGAGGAGGTGTCATTCCAGATGTATTGTAAGTTTCCATATTTTCTGGTGGAGACTGTTGTATTTCATGACAGGGAGAATCTCTTCCAGGGTTTGACTGTGCATGGCCATCTTCAATTGATGGCTTTGTTGTAAAAATTCATAGGAAAAATGAGAAAATTACACTAATTCAAGTACAAATGAAGGAATATATTATGAAGAAGATTTTCACTCACAGTCCTGATGTTTGCTTGTAGTGGTTCCCTTGTTGGAATTATTGTGGTAGTGAATTGGGTAATTTTTTCTGTCTTTTTTGTTTAAGTTGGGAATCCATGAGAACTTATCAGTTATTCTTCTCATATTGATAAATGCATGAGAAAATCATTCACATACATTGTTACAATCATTTGATTGCAATATATGAGTTTGATGTGCTCTTCTAGACCTCCCAACACCATGGTATAGATTCCTTCCATGTTCAAATGTCCTTTGAGAACATCTGGGACATTGGCTTATCCAAATGTTTCCAACTCTGGTAGTGTGCGCCATTGCTCTAATAATTGTTGTATTTTGGGATAAGTCAGGTCTTAGAGGATGTCTGAAATTCATTAATTCAAAGGGAAATGAATATGAATCTTGATAAAATTTTTAAATCAATCCTATACCTCCTGGTTAGTTTAATTATTCAAAAATGACAAATTTTCTACTGCATCCATTTTGAATATTCATATTCTGAGCAGGGGGAAGGACTTTGAGGGAAGATTTTATATTTTGGAGAAGATTTTGAATCAATGTACCATATTAACTGCTCATGGCTTGCCCATGTAAAAAAAATGGGCCGTCCTCGAGTGTTTGAATCTTAATTCAAAGTAAAATCTCTTTATGGAACGTCCTGCATCTCATCTTAAAATTGATTATATTCATACAAACCCATGATTTGAATTCAAATTGGGGTATTGAAGGATGATAATTTTGCAATTTTTGATGAGGGAATTTCTAAAGCCTAGAGTTAGTGTGGTTTTCCAAATTATAGAATTCACATGAAACAATATGTATTTAGGATAAATTTCCTTCTTAAAAAGATATTTGAGCATGTTGAACCAATGATTTATTCCAACATGACAGTAGTTCATTGAGAAAATGCTTTTTGGGTGTTATGATTCCAAAAAATGTTTATGTAGCTGTCCCAAAGAAGGTGTATCAAATGCCAAGTATTCAGAGTTTTTCAATGGGATTTGTCATTCTGTACACACTTGGATTTTGGTTTTTCCCACTCTTAATTTAATTTCTGTCTGCATTTGAAAATTTGCTACAAATTGATTTATTTGGAAATTTCAAGTGGTTAAATGTGGCATTCATTTTAATTACTCAAGAAACTTAGGCAGAACCCACATCATTTATTCTCCTAGATCCAGTTAATCTAGCAATACATATGATTACTAGTTTCAAGTTAAAAATACAAGGATTGAATGGGCAGAGACACATTCACTACTGAATAAAACTATCAAATAGTCTAATTTCTAATCCAAATATTTTCCTCAATTTTGTTTAGAGCAGACATACAGACAATTAACTTTTCTAAATACTCTCATGATGTTTGGGTGGTTTCCATTAATCTTGAGGGCTTGGAAACTTGAGTTCTAAGAAAAGGAACTGCCTCTGTGAGATAAACTTCTGGAAGTAAACTCAAGGCTCTTTTTTCAACTGGAGTTATATCCTGCAGGGCTTCTTCACTAATCCAATTTTGAGGTATTGAGGTAGGAAAGGAAGGTGGGTCCTCACCTCCTGTTGAATTGTTGGGTTTGGCAAGACTACTAATTTTTGATCTTCTTTCCCTCTTGATGCGTGGGTTTTTGCCTAGTTTGATGTATGCTTCATCAAGGTAGTAATAAATTTGGGATATATTTTGAGCCCTCCAAACATGGGCATAGTTGAATAATTCTTCATCTTCACCCTCAACATCAGAGATGAAACCACTATCCAAAAACAGAGCAGAAGTCTTGGGGAAAGAGTTCATCATTTCCAACTCTACAGCACTTGTCTTTCTGATTTCCTTCTTGGTATTCTGTATTTGAAAAGATCATGAGCAGTTAGTCATTGTACAAAGAGAAAAAATTCCTAATAATTGATTTGGCTCACTTTCTTCTTGTTTAAGCTTTAAGATGCAGAAAACTGTGATTTCCTGCTTCTGGAGCCCCCTTCTGCCTTGTTTTCCTTCTTCCAAAGAGCCTTCTTTGATATAAGCCAACAATTGATTATGGCAACCCTGTTAGCTGGGGTTTTGTCATTTTCTTTTATTGATTAAGAAGCAGTGCCCCCACGTTCATGGCACATCTCCCATGCTCTGATGATTATTGCAGTCAGGGAGGAGTTCCAGCTAGATGATGGATTCTGTTCCCAGTGGTAGGTACATCTAGAAATGCCAGAATTAATGATTAGGGCACAGGCATGGGCTATCCATGTCTCATCATGAGAGTGAATTTGGCTCATGGAAGTGGTTTCTAAGGGTTGAGGGGTTGAAGAAATCTTTTGTTGTAATTGGCGCAACACATCCTACTTGACAAGTTTGAGCTCCTTTTCCCATAGTTCTGGATTGGAGTTGTATTGATTTGGTTGACCAGTGTTTGATGATATAGCATCATTAATGGATGCCTTCTTCCTTGCCATATGATTTTTCAGAGATGCCAGTTCGCCACCAGTTGGAGGATTCGGAAGCTTGTTGTTGTTGGAATCCATTCCAATAATTGCTTTTGTCCAATCAAGTAAGGATTTGGAAATACCACTTGAAGATGGGGGGATCCCAAGATTATGTGCATGTTGAGATATTGAATATTGTTCTTGAGCCAAACGTTTTTTATTCTTCTGGTGTTGATGGGATTGGGAAATTTGTTGTGCAATCATAAAGTAGGATGGAGCGGCAGAGTTGTCAAATTCATCCTCTTCCTCAACAGCTGCCATGTTGAATTTGTCATCTGGAAGAGGGACATTTGATGCCTCAGCATATGATGGTTCTGGGTTGACTGAGATTTCTTTATTTTTGTCATATGAAATGTAAACCAGGATTCAGTCTTGGGTTTGTATCATTGTGAGGTAGATCATAGACTGCAGGGATAGTTCTTACCAGGTTCCATGTCTAATTTTCCAATTTGGTACCAAGATTAAAATTTTTCTGATTTGGTGGTTTTGTATCGATTTTAAACAAACTGATAAATAGGAAGTCAGAATTTCTTTCTTTGACCGTCTGAAAATTTTCAGAAATTGAGGTATTATATATTGTGATTCCCCTTTGTTCCCAAATTTTTCTTCCCAGTGGGCAAAGGGTATGGACATAAGTATGTGGGTAGATGGAAGGGAGGCTTTAACCAGGGTACAGCTCAATGATTAATCACAATTCAGCATGAAATAGGAAAAGAGACCCTGTGGCTTCCATCTGGCTCAAAAGGTTTTGTTGTTGTTTCTTGCATTCATGCATGATGAACACAAAAATACTGGTATAATGCATTAAAATTTAAGTTATTTGATTTTTTGGATTGCTGAGGATATATATGAAGGTAACACTATTGATTTTCATGTTCTGAACTTCCAAAATTTAAGTCCATAAAAAACATCCTTGAGAATTATGTGGCTCTGAAAAGATTTTCATTCCCGTTTCCATGGAATTGACCAAAAATATTTGAATGAGAATCAACGAACAAGAAAAAAACTCAATTGGAGAATAGCTGCAGTTAGAATATATTGAGATGCATTTTTTTGTATTATAGACTCAAAATTACTCCCTTCCAGTTTCATTTATTTGGATGGATTAAAAACTGAATTTTATCTCAAGTAAAGATGGATTGGACAGGAACAACTTGAAAACGTTCATATATTCTTGCCTTTGTTTTGTAGGATGATTTGAATTGTATTGTACTCAGAAAGATGACTCTGGAAAACACACTTAGCCAATTTTAGAACCGGAATTCAAATTGGTCTGGATTCCTTTTTTTGAGGGTAGATTTTGGGAATCTGAATGATGAGTTAATGTAATGATCAAGTTCCATTCCAGATTCTGAATGGTTCAAATTCTTGTGCATAAGAAATTTCAATTTTCCCCTCATTTTCAGAACTGATCAAAACTACATATGCTCAGATCATATGACACCATTGAAAACAGCCATGGAAGGAAATGCATTTATTTCAATTTCAAATTAGTGAAAATGCATGAGTTGAATTCTGGAGATTTATAGGAAAGAATCAATGGGACTTCTTGCTTACTGATTGGTTGTACCCTATTACTAGAAATAAAATAAATACCTCGGATTTTTCAATCATTTTCCCAAACAGTTATATTGGCACTTTAACCACAGGATTCCTTATCTCATAGTTTACAAAATTGCAGATTTGTGAAATTTCTATGCATCAGAGTAAAATGTGGGTAAGCTGTATAAACTTCAATATATTGGGAAAAGTATTGAACAACCAAAGGTGAAGGATCATGATAAAACTACCCAGATTCTGGGCTTCAAATTACAAGAAAATAATTTCAGAAAGTCATCAAAGATTTTTATTTCTTGTATTTCTCAAGATAAGATTAACACACAATGTTTATTTTATATAAATACTTTCCAGTCTCAATGATTGAATCTGTCATAGAAATCAAGAAAGATCCAATGCCCTTGCTATCACTAGACCAAAATTTCTACATTTTCTCTTTGGAAATTAGGAATTTGGATTTTTTGGAATCAGCAAGTTATAATTTTCAGTCAATTGCTGTATAAGATATGTGATAAGAGCCTTTGATGGTTATAAAAATAATATTTTACTTTCTGGCCAAATCATGTCAAGAACTTGATATATTCCTAGGACTCACGTACCTCCATACAGTGACTTTTGAATCAATCAGTCAAAGCCTTTTGGTGCGTAAGGATCACTCAACCCTTGATGCATTATGAAATTTTCTGTATGCATGATTTTCAACTAGAAAATTTTGTCTTTGATGTGTATAATTCAAGAATCCCCTGTATCATTCACCTTAGCATGAATCAATTTCTTTTCTATTTTTCCAAATAAAAGGGCCTTTCTAAAACATTATATCTTTTATTGATTTCCTTCAAATTAGTCAATGATCACAAGATGAAATATTTATTGCTAGTCGATTGTTGAATTGCAGATGATTATACATGATTTTAACATTGTGTGTTGAGAATATGCACACATATATCCAAATGAAAATAACAGTGATTAGAATCAGTTGCATCAAACATTTTCTTGGATCTTGAATGGGCTGTTGCTTTTTCCTGGTAGGATGTTGCACTTGCCTTAAGTGCACCATCCCCCCAGAAATTGCATGAAGGGATTTTTTATTAATTTCTTTAATTTTTGTATTTATTTCCTAGTCCTGGTGAAAATATTTCTAAAGAAACCACATGGAGGTTGGTGCATGCAAGATAGTGCTTAGTACCCCCCACCCCTCAATCAATATTACAAAATTTGGGGTAGGATGGTGCACTTATGCTAACTGCACTATTGTCCCACAAGAGTTACATTTATTTCTTAATTCCAAGAAATATATTCATTCAAAATTATGCTTCATCAAAAAGGAAAGTGTTTGAACTTCCTAGAAATTTGGTATTAAGCACAATCAAATGAAACTTGAGTACACATACATGATTTGGTTGGATGTTTTCTGATACTTACTCAAAGAATAAACAATATTTTCTGATTAATTAAAATGATTCAAAATTCTAATACCACATTTTGGTTATTCTTAAAAATTTTGAAATTATTCATAATGTTAATGATTTTTGGCAGAGCCATATCCTCTGCATTTTTTCCTCCAAAAACAATTACCGGTATCAAAACAGAGGGTTTTTGCCCCCAAAACACTCTTGTTTCCTACCTCTTGTTTGAAGAAAAAAAAAAAAGTTGCCTTGTCCACCCAAAGATCACAAAAAACCATCTGATATATTCACATTGTCATTATCAATCTAATTAGGCACACATTTGTTTCAATAATTCCCACACCATTGAGATGTCAATCCTGGTCTCATAAATCATCTATGTGAGATCAGTTTAATGTCCATTGTTTCAATATTATCTTTACTTTTCCCCCTCATCCTGTTGTGGGATGAATTATCTTTCAATTCTCCAGGCTCAATTTGTGCTTTCTTCAAGAAATTGGGCTTGGGATGTTCCAGTTACTTCATTCAGGGCTCAACTGTCATCAAGTCCAAAAATACTTTCATTATAATGTACTCTGAGTTATCAATGCAAGTAGATGTACATCAATGTGCATTTTTAACAATCATGGATAATAATTTGGACAATAAGTCTCATAGTGCTTTTATATACAATGAATTTACATCTTTTTCTAAATTAATTGCTACAAATGATGAACTTATTACAGGAAGGTGGAAGGACTAAACCACTCTAAATAAATTACCAAATATCCATATGGCTTGACCAAAAAAAAAAGCTTGTTTATGAAGTTGTTTAAAGATTCTGGGTCCTTGAGCTTTCTTTTGTTTGTCCTGAAATCCATCAAGAGGGAATTTATACTAGTAGGAAACTTGAAAATAAAGTTGCCTACAAGGGGGGTGATTAAAGTTGTTTAAAAAGATGATTCCTTTGTGTGGTTGTTTGTGGAAAATATGATTATTTCAACATGCACATTTTGAATTTAATGAAATTGCAACAATAGAATTAATTTTATACTAAAAAACCAATTAGATTAATCCTTTTTTGAGGCTTGAACTTGATTTGAAACACATCAGTGATGTCCCAATCAACAGCATCAAACATTGCACCAAAGGTGAGCCCTCTGCACAGAATATTAATGTACCTCTGATCAATTAGAAATGGAGGGACAAAGTCAGATTAGATTTTTCCAATTTAACTTGAGGTGTTCCCTCTGGGCTAAGAGGAACATTGCTGGGGGGGTTCTGAAAAGCTTGGGTATCCATAATAAACACAAGGCCTTGATCATGTTTGGATTGGCTTTTTTTTGGAAAAAAATCCTTGACTGAAGAGGATAAGGAGAATTTTGAGAGGGATGGTAGGGCTTTGGTATGGTGCACATCTTTCAGCTTCTTCCAGATAGATATCATTATAATCCAATTTCCAGGGAGATGAGCAATTTGAAGATTTTTGAGGAAGGCTGGTTCACAGAGTGGATCATATCAATATCCTGGGTTTTGGTTGCCATTTGATGGAGTGGCGTTGTTCAAAAATTGAACCCATGAACAGGTATACATGATTATGATTTTTCTAAATTGGTTTGATACCTGAAAAAATTTGACAATGTCCACAAACAGAGATTTGCTCTTGGGAAAATTGTGCTGGAGTGTTGGGGAGGTGGACGACTTAGCCTAAGTTGTCCACCTCCCCAACCCCCCTGCATGATTTCCTCATGGGGAGTTTTTTGGACATTCCCAAGGTCTGGGTAGGTGGACAACTTATTCTAAGTCGTCCACCTCCCTATAGATGGTGTATTGTGATGATTTACACCAGGCTGAAAAGTTTGGTGATACACTGGCTGATTCCCACAAATTGAGTATTCCATTCCAACTCAATGTACATCTGTCAGAATCTTGTGATCCTTGACTTGCATTGATGAAAATCATTCAAGCTGAATTAATTCGTGCAACCTCACACCTTTAGGATATTGGGAAAAATTGTCAAAAAATTTGATGAGAAGAATAATTTTCATTTGGAAGAGTGTGACCTAGTTTAGGTTCAATCCTATTATAGTTATTACAAGTGAATATGCACCCTTCTTAAATATAAGTAAATGCATTGTTTCTGTAATGGTTCAACATTTCTTCTGAATGCTGAACCTAATGACTATTTGAATTGAAAACTTCTCCTTCCTTAAAAATTTTGATTTCAAGCTGGAAGTTATTAGCAGTTTCCAAATAAGTCAATTTGAAATTTTGTGAAGTCTGATGGAAGATCATAACATCCATGTTTTGGTTGATTTTAGGTGGAATTTAATTTTTCATTGAAACCATTAATAAGTATATGTGATCATTGTAATTCTCACTTTGTTCAATACCTTGAAAACTTTGACAATATCTACAAAAATGGATTTTCTCTTACAAAAATCAATCTGAAGGGTTGGGGAGGTGGACGACTTAGGCTAAGTTGCCCACCTCCCTAAACCCTCCCCCGGCCTGATGTCCTTTGGGGGAGGTTTCTTTACCCATTCCTAAAGTCTGGGGAGGTGGACGACTTAGGCTAAGTCGTCCACCTCCCTATACATGGTGTATTTTGATATTATGCACAAGGCTGGAAACTTCATATTAAATGGGATGAATATTAACATGTAAGCAAGTCTGTAGATCCCAAATGCAATCACCAAATATTCTGTGACACAAGATATGCCCATTCTGTCATTGCCAAATGTTGCAATGAACATTGCTCATTGTTAACAAATTATGTTAACCTTGTCCCATTTCAATGGTCCCATTTCTATAATTTAACATGGAGTTTTTCAGCAAGAGTCCAAAGGTGGTTAAAGCTGGCCACAATTTGAAGGTGGTTTCAGGTCAGCCACACCCAACACCAAATCACAGTCCCCAGGGACATGGTGCACTTAGGCTAAATGCACCATGCCCCCACAGATCTATGGGATTAATTCACCATCATGAAATAGCGGAAAACAAGAGAATATCTCACCAAATGTAAACTATAACAGCAATTCTGGACAGATAAAGTTTGATCCCCAATATTAAAGCATTTTATTTTCAAGAAATATGATATCATGGTCTTATGAATCCCCACCACGCTTAGATCTAGTGACATCCTGGCCAATTTGCAATCACAATCCAGGCAATGTCTCTTTCTTTTTTGGATATCCTTGTAATCCAATATTTTCCCACAGATCAACAACATTCATAATTTTGATGTTCCTCTTTGTCTCAATTTTGAGGATCAACATATTTCAGGTTTCCAGTTATATTTGAAAATTACATTCTCAAAATTTGGAAAAACAGTCCCAGGTTTGGATGGTAAGTTTGCAATTGGTGAAGGAAATATTGGGAAAATGATTTTGCCATTGCAAGTTATAATCCACTTTTATTGAAGTGCAACAAAAATCACCCTGACACATTGATTTGGCAAGGTATGCAACCAAATATAATACTTATTCATTAATGGGACCATTACTCTTTCAGCCACAGGAATAGTTATTTTGATCATTTATCTAATTCAAATTTGAAAATATCATTTGGAACCTTTGCAGAAGTGAGATTGCAATAGGATTTTACCTAGATACTATTCAATTTTCAAACCTCAAACTCATTTCCCCATTCATTTGTTATGCCTTGAAACTATACCATAATTTGCATCAAATATTCTTAAGGACATACTCAAAAAGTTATTATTTAATTTTCTTAATGTGGACTGCAATTGCCAATCACAATTCACATTTTCAATGTGATTCATTAATTTCAACCAAACTGAATTTATGACTAATCATCAGACAAATAATATGTATGTTCAAATTTGATTGAACCATGGTATGTATTGATTGTTCTTGCATGGTCTAGTCATTCCAAATTAGGTATGTAATTGGTCATTGATAATGACCCAACCCCCTCCCCTCAAACAAGCCTTATTATCATTCCACCATGCTCCACAAATGGAACTGAACATTGATGGAAAACCTTGCAACTTTTGGCGGTGCAGGCCCAACTCCTTTGTTGCGACAATGCTGCCAACGCGACTCGAATCGCGTTCGCACCTTCGCTGCCGCAGCGAAAGGCGCCATTCGCTGCCGAGCTCATCACCAGAGCTTGGTCGCCGACGTGGCCATCTGCCAGGACCCTTCCAAAGGTCTGTGCGCGACCGGGGTCCTGGCTGTATTGCGCACAGCCTCCGCAATCGGCGGACCGATTCCAAGGCAAGTCCTGGGCGTCGCAAGTGCTTCGCTTCCTTTGCAACATTGCTCGCTTGTCCCCAGGAACAACCAACAAAGCAACGGCCCCTCAAGCGAGCGACATAGGCTGTTTTTTGGCCATAACCCCATTGGAACCCAATGCCTTCCAGGTGGTAAGTCCTTTCCTTTTTTTTCATTCGTTTTGATCATTCGGCTTGTTTTAACGCTTGCAAAGCGTTGCTTTGAGGCTAACTCTGTTTCTTCATCTCTACCTATCCCACTCGCACCACATCCTTTAGAACATTTCCCCAATCCTCCCCAGTCATCACCAACAACCTTCCACTCCAGATTCAACCAACTCCAACACTGCATCACATTTTAACCCTCTTCCAGTCATCATCATCCCAGTAAGAACCCATCAACCTCTCATGTCCATTGTTACCATGTTTTTTTCATCTCCAACTGATGTTTGATTGATCATTTACTGACTTGAATCTGTCTCTTCCTTACCATTTATGTTTGCCTTCTTCCATTACAGCCAAATCTTGCAACAAAACGTGGAAAGATTCATCATTGTCCTTATTGCCATTGAACCTTGGCTTTTCATTCTTGTATCCATCTTGATTTTAGGCTGAATCATCCACCATCCAAACACCTTGCATCCTCCTATCCCGGTGAAGATCATTGGTTAACAAATCCATGTACAATCATGAAACATTTCTTTTTCAAACATTTTAAGGTTAACAATGGATCAAGCTAATGTTAAAGCTTCCACTACATCTAATCCTCACACATCCATAAACCTGAAGAGAAACTACAAGTTGCAATCCTTGAAAACAGTTGGAGGCTCTAGAATGTATGAATTTCATTGAATATAAACACATTATAGCGCCTCATTTGACTAACTTTAACCATTTGATTTTCTTACCATGTTTGAAACTTGAAAACCTGGTGTTGTTTCTGAAACACCGTTTGTAGTGATGATGAGCTTATGAATCAGAAGCAGCATCAGGATTCAAAAACAGACCCAACTGTTCCTAGAGGACCAGCATCATGTATGATCCAAACCAAGCCATCTGCATCCAGAGCTTATAAGAAGCATAATAAAGCAAAACGTGATTATTCATTTAAGGAATCAACTTCCGAATCAATTTATTTTGTTACTTTGAAGAAAAACCTCAGTCCCTGTCAGGTAGTGGTACAAAACATGAGCCTACCAATCAATCTACATGTTGTCTCTGATCAAAAATATCAACCATATGTTGTCCTTAAGTATCATTCTCTTACTCAACAACCATACACATTCCTTGCAAGTCAGTTCTCTGAAATGATCCAAGATCTTTACATCATGGCAAACAATCGGCAAAACCTGAATAAAACCAATTGTAATACCAAAACTGGATCTATGTTTGGAATTGGATATTGTCAAGGCACTGACCGGAGATATTCTGCAGGTATTTGTTCCTCAATTCCAAATTGATGATCATGGGTTTGCTTAGTGATCTATGTTACAAATGATGACCTAATAGGAATATATGCTAGAAGGTGGGATTTAAACAAAGAAGAAATTGATCTTGATGATCTCTTGTGGAGTAAGCTTCCAGTCCATAATGAATTGGTCTTCAATCGAATCAAAGCTCTCTCCAACACGGCTCATGTCAAGAACAGAACAGTATCAGAAGACTTCAAAATTCCAAACTGGACATCTCCAGAGTGGACTGATCAAAGAGACTCATTTCTTCATGCATCCAACATCATTGTGACTTGTGATGACTTTTCAAATGTTGTTCATACAGATCAGGATGACCTCAATGGTTATACTTATGGATCGTTCTCTTATATTGAAAAGCCAACAGGAACACCAATCCCGCCGCCCTCCACAGAAACAGGTCACGGTCTCTCATTCCCTACCCTTGGATTCATTGTGGATTATGCAAAAGTTGGTGGTATTGTAGAAATTTTATGGCAAACATATGTTTTTCCACATCATACCACTTTTCCTCCACCAAGTCTCCAATCAACAGAACATCATACCCATTTTGGTTGCTCATTTCAAATAAAAAAAAAGCTAGCAAATGCCTCCCTGAAACTTCATGGTTGTTCTCCCAAAAAAATTGTTTCTAAAGTATATGGAAAAAAACATAGATATGGGTAAAAAATTTATTTGTATGAAATGAAAAAATCACTCGTTGCTCTTGAATTAACTTGATTTTTCCCAAAAGTCCATGGAGAGTGTGCATGCATGGTAAAATAGAAGTACAAATTGGATTGAATGATAACAGATCAAATGAGTGATGGACAACTTATGCTAAGTTGTCCACCTCCAAAACATCTCTAAAAGATTTGAACTAGTCATGCTTCCCCGCATGTCAATTGTCTGGGGAGGTGGACGACTTGTTGTAAGTTGTCCACCTCCCCAGCAGAAGACCACTATCAAGATTATGCACATAGATGGAAAATCTGTTGATACACAATTCTATCTTGAGAAATAACCTCTGTACCACAGGGAGTCAACAATCTTTCAAATTCCCGGAAATCCCCCCATGGGGGTTTGGGGAGCTGGATGACTTGTGCTAAGTCGTCCACCTCCAAAAGTTTCCGACAAGATTTGAACCAGTCATGCTTTCACGCATGTCAAATGTCTGGGGAGGTGGACGACTTACGACAAGTTGTCCACCTCCCCAGCACAAGACACATATTCATATTATGCACTTAGACCGAAAATTTGCCAATACACCACTCTATCTCCAGAAATAAGATATGCAGATTCCACACCTGATACATCTGTCCAACATATTACACACACCTGTTACATGTTATTGTTTGTTTGTATGGTATATAAGCCAGTCATCCTTCACCCAGAAGTCCTGCTGCATTCTAGTCTCAACCACATTATACCCAACAATTTTGACCAATCAATCTTGAATCATTCTTGACCTGACTACCTACCTTGAGTAAAAAATGGCTGATTTTCCCAGTAAGAGTTTACAAGTCCTTGGTCCGGTGTGGTGTACAAAAGATTTGCAATCATCCATGGATTCCTTAGAACAACATACTCTCAATCAACTCAATGCCCTCCTGGGTGATGAGTATGTTGAACAAACGCATAAGAAAGTTCTCCAGGCAATGCACAATTTCTATCAGAAGAAATATGATGCAAAAGTGGAGCAGTTGAGGTCACAATCTGCCATAGCTCTTGGTCTTGTCAAATATTCAACTGAGGAAGAGGAAGAGCCAACGGAACCTGTGAATACAAATGTACCCCTATCAAATCAGGAACCTTCAAATCCTGGTTTGACAGCAACTACTTTGGATAAATTGGTTACCCAGACCACTGTTTCCCTTGTGGATGACCAGGCTCAGCAAACCAGTGAGTTGAATTTATAATTTGATACACCAAAGTTTACTTTGGAATTCATCCCAATAACCAAAACTAATACAGTCCCAATGTACTCAGTTGAATCCAAAATACCAGCTGAAACTGGTGTAGCCAAAATCCACGTTCAAGACACTGAAATTGTTCCGGTTCATCCTGCAATTGTTGAGGCACCTGAGAATCCCTCATTGCAACCACAAGTTGATGCCAATGTTGCCCCAGTGATTGTTCCAGAAACTAGGGCATCTTCTAGGATTGCAGCCCAAGCTGCTTGGCATGCTGCCAGAAGATCTTTGCACAGGCCACCCTCAAAATCTCAAGCTTCATCTGACTCCTCTGATTCTATTACCAATCTTAGCAGCAAAAGTGAGGTGCAAAAAGAGCCCCAGGAAGTATTTGTGATTGAACCATCACCCAGGAGTTCCACCCCTGCAACAACCCTAGTTCCAACATCGCCTGATCAGGTAAGTTTCCCCTCTTCCATGCTTTCCCTCATATCAAACCAAATATTAACTTCCAAATTTACAATTTTTATCTGGATCAGAATGTCTGTACCACCATTACTCAAAGAAGGAATGCTTCTGATGCTGGAATAAGCACTGAGGATGTGGCACAAAGAAACTCAAGGCCAAGGATTGTGCAGCAACCAGTCAATCAGCAGCCCCATCCTAGGGATGATGCTACTAGCCAAGGCACAACCGAGGCCCAAAACACGGGGCCAACATCAATTGCTGGTTCACATCCACAAGGTCAGTTGAAAGATTATCTGATACAATGAAAATCACGCAAACTAACTTGATTTCAATCCACAGGACTTTTCATTGGCTTAACAAAGGAAGATCTCTTGAGGTTGTCATACTGGGAATAAATAAAGGACCTTGCAACCCCATTAACCTATTGCAAAATGATAAGCAGTACCCAGTTCCTAATATCAAACACTCTTAACCTTCATGGTTGAAGAATCATGTTGAACCCTCCAGAGAAATCTACTATCCTGAAGTCTTTGGAACTTTGTTTGAAACGGTGCAGAGATGGTAAATCATGAGAATTCTGTATTCCACTATAATGCAAATCAGCTGATTCCCACTTTTTGAATTAACAGAAAAGATTTTAATAGGAAAGGATGATGATGTCTTTGTCGGAAACACCTTCATAAATACAAACTCTCTCTCCCGCTCTAGGAAGACAGTCCAGAACAATGTCCATCCCCTCTCTGAAATCCTGACTTATACAAGAGAGCCAATACTTGGAGCCTATGCAAAGTTGAATAACACATTGAACGACATCATAGGAGTTGTCTCCCATAAAATCTCAAGAAACGTGCTCCTCTCTATGGAAGGGATTGATGGAACTTCTGATGAAGCTTTGCTGCAAGCACAAAGCTACTTTTCCAACCTTCAAGCAGCTGTGATTGATGATTCAACCTTTGCTCCACACAAGAAGTCAAGTTCCCAGCAGGAGGCTGAGCTCAATGCTGGGAGAGGTGGTCTGAATACAGTTTTTGAATACGTTGTCTCTCTAGTCACCGGGCTGATCAACTTAATAATTGATTCAAGGGAAGATAATCAACAGCCTTTTATGTCTAAGGACTTGGCTGACAAGAAGAATCAATGGGGGATCAATTCTCTAGCATGTGTTTCACACATGTTGGTTTTTGGTCCCGCGGCAATATGGATATGTCCTGGAAATCAAAGAGTGATTCCCAAGTGGAAGTCCGGCATGCTTCTTGAGTTTGGTAGTCTTGTACTTGAATCAAAGTTGAAGGCTGGCTTATCTCCTGATCCAATCTGGGGTCAATTTGGTAACACAAGGGTATATATCCTGACTGCCTTGAGTGATATGGGATTTGATAAAGATAAACAAATTCATTGGAGAGATTTAATTAGAATTTTTACTGAAAGATTTTCTTATGAAAAATTGGCTGAGGTCCTTCTGGAGGATATTGTGCTGGTTACTGACTATGATATGGGTAGCCAATTTAATACTGTCTGGGATGTTGAAAAAACTACCTCTTCTAATTTAGTTGAAATTACCTCAGAACCCCAAGCTTCCCACAGTTAATTCCGTTGACTTTTTAGGAAATTAGACTGTTAGTTTTTCCAAATGGATAATTCTTGTTTTCAATTTTTTTTCTGATCTTGGGATAATCAAATTCTTTACTTGGAAACATGGTTCTTTTGGATGATTTAATGCTTCATGATCGTACTGCCCTTGAAACTTATTGACTAAGTTGCTGATTTTAAATTGAAAAAAGAATAAGTGTAGCCCTTTAATTTCAAACCAAACGCTACATTTTTGGAAAATAATGAGATTATTTGTTCATTACATAAATCTTTCCATCATATGCTGCAAAGCATAACAATTGTGAAAAAGTCTTTAAAATTTTTCTTTAAATCAAGAATAGCTGAGTTTTTGTTTACAAATTAATTTGATATTGTGATTTTATGGGAGTCAACAACAACTCAATGAAGAATTGCATTATGTTGCATATTAAAAAAACCATCAATGGAAAATTGAATTGATCCAATATTTTGGGCCTTCCATATTAAAATATCATTTTTGGTTTGCCCCAAAAGCATTGATGCTGTGTGTTGCTCAAACACTCATACAAAGGTGATGGAAGGCAACTCAAAGCAAGTAGTCATGGCACCCTGCTTAAAAATTACTGGATATCTCCAAAAACTTCTGTTCAATATTATTATTGGTTTCTTAAAGGAAATCAAACAAAGCAAGGGATCATATCATGGCTGGTTTGAGTGTACATAATATTAATTAAATAAATAAATATATCCACATCCATGCAAATATCTCTCTTTCCTAATTTTAAGTTGAGCTGTGATTTTTGTTTGGTTATCAACATCAGTGATTCACAATACCTTCATTTATCAACCAATCATTCATTTCTTAAGAAATGAATCAACCAAGGAAACTTCATTCAAATTTCCATATGATCTCCAAACCTATAGATCCAATAATATTCAACATTTCTGCTTCAAAATGCCACAGGAATTTCTTAAAATCCGTCAAATCATTACCAAAGTAATACAGTATGTAATACTCTTCAATTACTGTATTTAATGCATATAATGCTAAGCAACAATGAAGATCTCCATACAATCTATGCATAGGTTTTTTATATATGCAATATTCAATTTGAAGGCATGCAATAGTATACTTCCTTTTCATTTCCTATAAATATTAAACCAAAATTGATTTGTTACCAACTTATCAAACCAACTCATACCTCACAGAAAACACATATCAAATCCACCAATTGCTCCCAATACCCCTGAAACCTCAAGCAAAGAAAATGGTTCTATTATCCCATGAACAAAAAGAATGGTTGGAAGAAACACACCAACATATTGATCATGAGCTCAAGGAAAAAATTGAGCCATGTCCTGAAACTTGGGCACCAAGTGAAATCTGGATGCATGAAGAGCAGAATGAAAGAGTTTGGGTTCGCAGACTTCAAAGAATAATTGACAGGGAAGCCTTAGAATTGCATATTCCAGAACAATTAATACCAAATGTCTGGCACCTTTGGATGGAGAGGCGTGAATTCCTCGGAAGGTGTAAGTACGTATGCTTCAAAAATCATATCAGATTTATCATTAATTTCTATTTCTTTTACATCTGTTCCATTGGTGGTCAATAGAAGTTCAATTCCAATGGACTTTTAGATGTTTCTCATCAATGATTACAAGTAATTTTCACAATTATTGGATTCTCTACTTGATCTTTCATGAAAATTCCACCTCTTTTCAATTATAAAACAAGGGTTGACAAGAACAGAGAATAATAAGTGCCTTATCTCAAAGTCAATGCTAGAAAAAGCCTTTTTATGCAATGAGAAAAGAAAAACTCATCTTTGTTTCATGAAAAAATCAATAATACATGAAATTTTGTCAAATATGGAGTGTCTTACCTTTTGATAATCTTTAAATTTTCAAGTCCAATGCATTTATTTTTTTGATATGTGGCAAAATCCAATCAGATTTATTGTCCATTGGTTTCCTTATAAAATGAATTATTTCATCCTATGAAAATCCATGGATTTTTCCAATGAATGGGGTTTGCTCCCTCAAAGGTATCAAATCAAAGTATTTTTGGATGAGATCACCTGATTTTAATCTCAAAAGAATATTCAAAAATTCACTATGACTTTAAATGAAAGAACCAATTTTTCATAAGCAGCTCTCTTTGTAAATAAATTCAATCATATTTGGCTTAAAACAAAAATAACAGTTGAAAAATAAAGCTTGATGTGTGTTGCAAGTAACTTGAACTCTTTTTGTGAAATATTGTCCTCTCATGAACTCCAACCCACCCATGAAGGTAAACACCAGTGGAAAGGTGGTAAGATTTGTGTTTATTTATGCAGTCAGGTTTAATACGTCTCAAGAGATTTCTGTTTAATCTTCCAAAGTCATGTTTAACCAAATAAGATGAAATGGTTTCAATGCATGAAAGGAAGTAAGAACATGATTTTTATCAAAAAATTAAATTCTATCTACTTTCAATTGCAAACATTTTATTTAAAATGTGGTAAATGATCAAGAAATGAAGTTTTCATACTATTTTTGATTTAAGAATATAACCTTGGCCCTCTTTTCAATTAGGGAGAATTTAAGCACTCAAAATTTCAGATGAATCCTTGTAAATTTGCATTCAAAACCAGAAATATTCAGTTATTAAGAAAAATTTTCATATTTTCTTTAACTGTAGCAGATATCAAAACAGATTCACAATCAGATTTTACTGCAAGTTGGACCAAAATTGCACCTCTCAATTGCATTAGAGGAAGCATTTTTTTTTCAAGCATTTTCATACCAATTCACAATTGAAATTTGACTCCCCATGTAAAAAATGATAAAAGCATTACATCAATTTCAATACTAAACCTGGGTAAAATGGATCCTCTTGATCATACCATTGATTTAAAAAATGGAGGTGAAATTTGCAAAACTTAAGTGCTCATCCCAGTAATTTGAGAAAAATTCTATTTTTAATAATAGGTTTCTTCTTGATTTCAAATAAATTTACCAAGGAAATACTTGGTTTGCAACAGCAAGCTTTTGAATTTCATTGTAAAATCTATAAAATTATTTCAACTGTAAAACTTAATAATAAGTCTCAATCTATTTTTGGATTAATTCTTTTCCCCTGTTAAGGGAACTGAATGATTATTATTCCTGACATCATTTAAAATGATAAAAAATAATCATCTCAATCAAGATCCATGGTAAAGCAAAACATGAATAAAAAATATGGTCATTTTTATCAAAATCCAAGTTGTAGTTCCCAAACATTTCTTCCTTCTGACAATATTTTTTTTTTCATTGCACAATGTAGAATTTGCCTCACATGCTTGAAATGAATTATAGAGTAGATGCATATCCAATTTGAGATATTCAATTTGTACATGAACCCTTTATAATCTCTCAAAATTTATCATATTCAATAGCCAATAACTTCAGATTCAATTGCCTGCAAATTCTCTCCCTCCATAAAATCTACACTTCAAACAACCCCACAACCTTTTCAAATGCTAGTTGAAGACTTCCCTATATTATAACATGGATTATAGACCTCCTCATAGTTCAAAATCCATCAAAACCTGCACATTAAACAAGGAAGTAGCAGAACATTTGCCAAATTCCAATGACCCCATAAGTCTATGCCTACGTGACTATTTAAAGACTATTTTAAACATGAAATCTTGAGGAGACAGGGTTCCGCCCCCGCCCACTGAAGATCAAGTACAAGTTTTAAACTCAAAAAACATCAATACAATTGACCCAAACAACAACTTTTTCAACATGGAAACAACCAATGAAAACCTCTATGGAGGGAAGAAGAGCATTCCTGGAAAGTTCAAAGAGCAATGCCAGAAAGAATTAGAAAGCTATGGCATAAATGTTCCAACTTTCCAAAGGGACCATCATAATTCAACAAAGTGGGACCAAATATTGTCAGAAGTGATAATAAAACATTGGTTAAATTATAAGGACAATGATGCATTTACAAATTATCCACTTGATATTGAGTTTTGCAAGAAGGACATACTCTTTGGCCTACTGGAACGTTGGCTACGTGGGCAGAAGGATAACTAAATCAAGCCTAGTACACGTAACAAGAAGCCTAGGTCTAGAGTTAAACACAGAGTAAGCTTAATATTTCTCTCCATTTTCTAAATCCTCTTAGCTAAAATTTTGGTCTTGAATCTGCAAGATATACAGAAACCGCTTGGCCACTGCAGAGCGCCATATGGGAAAGGATTTGGCAAAATGCCTTCTCCCTAGTAAGGAATGCTGCTCAGATACAGAAGAAGACAATGAGGGGAAATATCACTCTGTCCAAGTGTATTGGAGAAGCCAAATTCATTCACAATTTCTTCGTAATCTTGATAACAACACTCTCAACTCTTTATCTGAGATGAAAGGTGAACATCAAACTAAAAAACAAGTAGAATATGGAAGAACTTATGATGAAATAGTCCCAAATTATCAGATGAAACCATGTGAATCCCTCCCTTCTAATTGTTGCTGCCCTCTATTTCTTTCCACATTAAATTGGACAGAGAAATTGGTTTTGGAGATGAAGCCAGTAGAGGATAAACTAGAAAGATTAGCAAAATCACTTGAAACCCCATGTTGGTTTGAATAAATTTAATTCCAAGTAGTTCTATATTTCCTCTGTTGTCACCCAGAAAACAATATCAAAAGCTCTAAATTTTAGAACATTTTTATTTATTAATTAATTCCTGCTAAATAAAACAAATCAATATCACTAGATTAATTCTTTTGAGCTTCCAATATTATAAGAAATATTTAAAACAAAGTTTCTGCAAAAAGACATTAGAGAATTAAAATCATTCAAGGCAATGGTTTTCTTTTTTTAAATTCATTCTTTTTGTAAAATAAAATGTGAAACTCCTCAATTATTTCAATTTCAAATTGATTTATTTTAAATGTATAACTGAACTCAATATCTATGCGGTACAATATTTCCAACATGTCTGAGTAGATTTTTGAATCTTCAGTTAAAATTTAGAGTGACATTTCAATTTCATACATCAAATTGAGATTTATTACATTTCGCAAGAAGAAAAAGAAGATATTAAAAACTGAATTTAATCTGTTCAAAAAATACAATTTTTTTCAACCACAAAGTAACAAAAAAAAAGGACCCTCAAACCTCTTGTAATGATCTAATAGGAAATAGAAAGAAAAAAAGCATCAAAATCTTGACTTATCCAACCCAGGTAGTAACTTTTATGTGTCAGGTGTGAAACCGCACTGCTTCACTCCTCTATCACTTTACATAAAATTGAATTTCCCCATAATTCCAAATCTTCTGTATTCCATGCATGCACTAGAATTACTTGGAATCCTCAAGAACTGATACAAACAAATTTTCTCAGGTTCCAACTCAAGTTAGAAACAGAGTTTTCTCAGAGTCAAAACCAATTCAAAACAAGTTTCAGGTGCTGCACCTGCCTGCAGGTGCAGCCTTTTTTTTCATGGTGAATGGCCCTTTGCGGGCCAAGCGCAAGAACATTCAGCATTCCCAAGACCACAAAATGGGAAAAAGCAATGGGCAATGAGCCAATTCCTCGTTTATCAAAACTGGGCATTGTGCACAGTTGCAAAAACCGACTGGGATGGAGGGACTCCAAATGAATTCTTCTGCCCAGTTCAATGGCCCTGCGCGGGCTGCCAGGCCCATAAATGCGCCACTTGCAAGAAAATGCAGCCCCAAGCAGGCAGCAAAATAGGCAATGTAAATAGCTGATCCAATGCCCATTTTCCAGAAACTGGGCATCAAAAATTTTCCCATTCTTTTTGTAATCAATTGGATGGGATGAATAAATCCCAGGTGGGCTTACATGTTGAATAAAATTCAATCTTCTGAGATGCCTGGTTTCCAGAAACAGGGAATCAGGAATTCACAATCCATATCTCAGTTCTTCAGATGAGCTGATTGTGTCCTGAGGGGGAATAAAATGTAGCACAAATCATATTTTAAAGGGAAATCACGGATTGATGATGCCTGGTTTTGAGAAACCAGGCATTTTACTCTGGGTGTTATGCCCCTGTAGAGATACAAGAAAAAGATAAAATTCAACCAGTTCATTTTTTTTCTTGAAATAATCAAGCTTCTGGTTTTTCCTACTGGGGCGTGTCATTTGACTTGAGGATATTTCAGAAAGACAAAAATAAACACTGATTCCCGGGGTCTGGAAACCAGAAATAAAAGGACATGTTATGCCTCTGTAGAGAATGAAACCACAAATGATTCAAAGGGAAAGAAACCTGGTCTAATTTGAAGCTCTGGGTCAATTCCTTACTCATTTTTTTTTCTTCTATGGCGGCATAAAATTGCCCAAGGTTGATTTTTCATTTCTAGAAACTGGGAATCAACACAAATTTAACTAGCCACATAACGTGAAATCATGGGGTGAGGAAGGAACAAAAACACAATAATGAGGCTTTGAGATAGTCTAGTTTTGAGATGCTCTAGGCTGGCGTCAAATTGCTTCAAGGTGAGTCCCAGTTTCCCTAAACCAGTCATCACAGGCAGTTTTATGCCCTTGAAGAGAGTAAAAAACCACAGGATTCCAACTAAAATAAATCTTGTAAAATTTGGGGTGCCATAAATATTGTTGCTTATTTTTTTCTACAGGGGCATGAAACTGCCAAAGTTGGATGTCCAGTTTCCTGAAAGCCAGCATCAATATCCATCAATTTAAATTTCCATACAGAGTGGAGGCCTGAGATCAAGAAGTACACAGAAGCAGCATAATAAGACTTTTGGATAGTGTTTTTTTGACTTTCTCTACAAGGGCATAACATGGCTCCAATCTGATTCCCAGTTTCTGGAAACCAAAAATCACAGGAAGTGTTGTGCCCGCATAGAGCATGAAACACCTCATTATTCAAAGTAAAATAAATGTGGCTAAATGTGAAGTTCTGTGTCAATTACTTGCTTATTTTGATGTATGGGGGCCTAAAACCACACAAACCTGATTTCTAGTTTCCATAAAATGGGCATCAAAATCTTTAAATTTAAATGGATATACAGTGTGAAAGCATGGAGTGAAGAAGGAAAAAGAAGCAGCCTAATGTTTCTTTTAGGTATCCTGGTTTTGAAATGCTCTGCAGGGGCATAAAATGGCTCCAATTGGTTCCTTGTTTCTGGAAACTGGACATCACAGGAAGTGTTATGCCCCTGTAGACCATGAAACACCCCATGACAAAAAGAAAAAGAAATCTGATCAAATGTCAAGTTCTGTGTCAATTCCTTGATTATTTTGATGAATGAAAATTTTGTTTATCACACCATTTCTTTCTCCTCTCTGCTAGCTACAAATTTCAATCATACATTGTCAGTTCATTTGCCACAAGTTTGGGATTCAATGGCTTACTCTTCTCGGTTGTTTAGAAGTCCTTTTCTTGGACTTTATTTCCTCAACAACAACCTCTCCAATCCTTTGTATCAATATCCACTCACCCTTTAAATGAAAATGGTCAGGGGACCATAAAAACCTTTTTTACTTCCCAGTATGAAGTGCAAAATCCAGTGTAAAGAAAATAAGACATCCATGACTTGGTTGAATGGATGCTTCCATACACTCATCCAGTAAAAAGTAAAATGAGTCAGACCAAGCTCTCAAAGCCATGTTTGGGTGAAACCTCTCATGTCTCAAATTTGGTTTTCAGTTGAGGCTGGTTTAGTTGTATTTCTCTGATCAAATGCACTCCCAAACTGAACAGCCTAATTGCCCTCATCATTGGGGGGTGGTTGTTGTAGTGTGGTTACATCCCTATTCTTTAATTGAAGCAAGAATCTGGCATGAGCATTGACCACAGTGTTCATGGTATCAGTCTCTAGTGGGAGTTTTTCCTTCAACTCATTCTTTTTCTCCTTGTCAGTTTACCTCTTGGCAGATAGGGAGGCCCTGGCTCTGAGTCCTTCATTTTGTTTTGCTTGTGAGTCCTGTGCTTATTCTTCCAATGTAACAAAGATTCTATAAAAGAATTTAGTCATTTTTATATCTTGTTTTGATTATTTAAATTCTTAAAAATCTTCTTCAGCATTCTTGGGCTCCTTTTCTGCATCCAAGGCTAAATAAATAAAAAATTTTCAGTTTATTTCCATAAGATAAAAAATTCCAATAATTCACTCATGTATTTCAATAGCCAACTGATCAGCTTGACTTGATTGCACAACTGTTCAAAATTACCCAAAAGATGAAGTTAGATTATTGAAAGAACCTTTGATAGGAGCCACCACCAACCATTCAAACATGAAGTTCCAGAAGTTGGTTGGTCTGGCAATAAAATAGAATCCATATCCAATTTCCAGTGATTAAATTTTCATTCTTCATTTCACTTGATTCAACTCACAATTGGAACCAGATGGAAAATATTGTGAATATTTTGTTGTTTCAGCCAGCTCTGAAGGTGTTCTTTGAGGGGCATTAGTAGATTCAGGTGGAGGTTTTATTTGATGAATTGGTACATCTTTGGCTGCTGTAGTAGTTTCTGTATTCACATTAATGGCGGTCTTTGAAGTGGTTTTGGGAGGAATTAAAGCAATATTGCATTGTTGGAGGTGTGGATCTGTTGGTTTAGGATTGTTCCCCACAGGTTTTGAAGTTAATTAATGTTTTCCAGAGTCTTGGGAGGGTTGAGGGTGTGAAATACCTTAGATAATTGAATTTCCCAACACATCTGCATCTTTTGTTGGTTTTCCTTTGGGGGGAAAAGGGTAGGCCCTTGTTTATACAAATGGTTTAGCCCATAATTCCTCCAGAGGTGGGGTAGAAAAGCTCAAACAAAAATTACTTTAATAAAAGGATGTAGAAGGTTCACATGCAGCAACATATTCAATTGGAAGAATGGGTAACATTTCAGTCTTTCCCCTGAGTATTTTATTTAAAAATAAAACCCAAAAAGGAAACGTTGGAAACTAATTTCCCAATCTCACCACTTCCAAAGCACTCATATCAATTCCACCCTGGGTCAACATGGGATCTGGTGTATCTTGCACTTCTTGGTTTTGCTGAGACGTCATGAGGAAATTCTTGGATTGCCAAGCAGATGCACTCAATTTTTCCTGGAAGTTAATTTCCAAGAAAAATCCACTGGAGTCACCCTCCTGTCTATTATCAGCATGCCGTATTTTCCTCATAAGGCTAAATTCATGTTCTCTGGACCGGTTGAACACTTGAAAAATTGGAGAGGGAACTTGGGTAAAAATTAAAAACTCAAAAATGCATCATTTGAGCCAAAATTAATAGAAATTGAGCTGTATTCCACTCACAATCTTGTCCTATATTACTTACATACAAACTCACATTTGCATTACTATTTTCTCCTATGTCATAATTAAATTTTTGTACCCTCTTACTCATCTCTGGGCCTAAATAGAAAACACAAAGGGTGATGTGAAATTCTCAACTTCAGGCCTGTGGGAGTTGTGTAGGGCCCTATACGGCTCAAATGAGCCGTGGGGGCCCATAGACGACTAAAAAGTACCCTTCCAAACAGGTGTGACCCCAGGGGGGGGGGTATAGGAGCCTTTTCCCCCCAAACCACGGGTATTTGGAGCTGTGTACCCCGTTACATGGCTAAAAACAGCAGTTTTGGGGGGTGCGCAACCCTCCGGAATTTGTGCCACAATTTTGAGCCCCCCCTGAACCACACTTGAGTTCCCTCAACCCCAATTTGGGATCAAAGTATACCTTTTGGGACTTTTGTTCCACACCTAGTGATTCAAAAGTGACTTTAAAGTGAAACCAAAGTGAAAGTAAAGTGAAAATTGAAATCATATTGAAATTTTTAAACAATTCCTTCTCAAATCAAAAGTGAGCAAACATTATTTTTTCGATTGAAAGTTGGATGGAATGATGAAGTATATCATTGCATTTGAATGCATGGGGACAGTGGCGAGCCCTCCTTCTTCTGACATGGCTGCATGGAATGTCTACATTGATAGTGTCATCAACAAAGCTTTGGAAAAAGAAGAAAAGGATTTGGCTAATGAAACATTGGAATCCCCAATTGCATCCTCATCAAGGGTGACAATTGAGGAAAACAAATTTTCAAAGTGGGATTCAACCTCTGGTTGTGAGTAAAATTTTATGTTACAGAGGTCTTTGCTGTATTTAATTTGATTGAAACTAATGGGGTGCATGTAACTGAAACTATGACTTAACCAATGAATTCTTAATAGATCAACTTGACCCACCTCCTGTGAAAAGTTTTCCTACTAGGTAAGAGGCCCAAAACTATTTTAAAACATGGGCTATGAAGCATGGTTACACTCTGGCAGTTTTTAACTCAAAGGAAGATAAATATGTGGATTTGACCTGTTATTGCCATGGTTCCTATTCAGGACAACTTCTTACCAAATGTTCTGGACAAACTCACACAAGGGAGGTTGGGTGCAAGTTTTTCATCCATGCAAGTTGCACAAAGGCAGACCACTTGTGGCAACTCTCCTACAAAGAAACACAAAATAACCATCAAACATCTGAACATCCCTCTCTGCATCCTCAACTGAGGAGAATCTTGGGGGTGGCCTTAGAAAATCTAATAGAAGGCATGAATGATGGGCTCAATATGTTGCATCTTAAGAGGATATTGAGCAAAATTGATTAGGCAATTATTTTAATGAACGGACAATCTATAACACTAAGCCCAAGGTGATGCTTGCAGAACACAAGGGGAAAAGTGTGTTGAAGGTACTCTATGAACAGCTTGAAGAAAAAAGTTGGATTCAACAGTCAAATTTCAGTGGAGAGGGTCACTTGGAGGCCCTGTACTTAGCAAATCCTGAGGCAGTAAATCTTTCAAAACAATTCCATCATAATGCTATGTTGGATTGTACTCATAAGAAAAATAAGTAAAAAACACCGCTATTGCATGTTGCAGGAATTAAAGCCAATCAGAAAAATTTCACCAAAGCAACTTTTTTTATAAAAAAAGAAACTTTTGAGCTCTAAAGTCTTTCTTTAAATGCATTAAACAAGTTGTCTTATGATCCTGAGAGACTTTCAAAAGTCTTTGTGACAGACTGTGAAAAAAATATGATTTGTGCTATTGAATATAGTTTCCCTGAGTCATGAAGACAATTTTGCACTTGGCACTTTTCTAAAAACATACAAGCAAAATTGAAAGCACCCTTTGTTAATGATTTTGAAGGATGAAAAGCTTTATGACTCTGTGGGCAAAGTATGGGGCCTCAACAACCAAGGAAGAGGCAGAGGTCAATTATGCTGAACTCAGAGTAGGTCCAAATGAACGCTTCTTATTCTTCCTAGTTTGGCATTCTGACTTTTCACTTGTATAGTGTTTGTTCAAAACACCGTGGCTTGGAAAAACCCAGATTTTGGAAACAAAATAACATCTTGGGTTGAAGAGGCCCATGCAACTCTCAAAAAATGCCTTGCAAACTCTTTGGGAAACATCTTGGATGTTTGAAAAAGCCTTGACCAAACAGTTCAAAATTAAATGAAATTGGTTCATGCGTCACTTTATAACTCTCAAATTAAGTTAGGGACAGTTCTTCCACCTGAACTGTTAGCATTGGGTTGAAAATTTTATTTAGACAAAATTCAGCTTATTAGGGAACAAATCAAGAAACTCAAACGTGATCATGATGGCAAAGTGTGCTCAAAGTCATATTCCAAGACTATGGGTTTGCCCTTTTTGCACCCAATAGGTGACCGTCTAGCATTCAGAGGATCCATGGTACCAAAAGATGTTCATCCCCAGTGGAGGTTGGACTATGAACCTTGCAGTTCTAGTTCTTTAAGTTAGCTTAAATTGGATTTGAAAAATGAAATGACTGTATTTTGAAATAAGACCAGCAGACTGCAAAGCAGTGATCAGAAACAGAACATTGATAAAGGACCATGAAAAAGTGATCTTACTTCTAGACAGAAAGAAAGATAACTGATTGATAGGTTTGACTGACAAAGGAGGGGATGTTTGGAAGATGAGAGGATGGAAACAAGATTGGAATAAAGAGGAAGATTGACAGAAAGGATTTGGGGAGAAATATTGAAGGAAAGAGATGGAGTTATGGGGATTGAAGTAATAAGCGTGATTGGAACAGGGGAGAAAGGGATGGATTATGATTTTGAGAGGAGGATCAATGATTGGGAGAAGATGAGATTCCAGGATGAAGCCTGAGAGGAAGGGTGACAAAAATGGAGCGGGGATTGTGGAATTGGAGCAGCTGCACTGGAGCATGCCTGATTGAAGTTGTGTTGAGTTGAGGGAGCACAGAGATCAGTTATTTCAACAGGATTGTTCAAGTTGGATTGTTAAAATCACTACATGATTAATGCTTTTTGATTAATTATTCCTAATTAACTAATGGTTGATCCTTCTGAATTTTTCAAGTGCCATTTCAATTAAATGCTAAGAATTCCTCAGTTCCACGTAAAATTAAATGCAATGATCTTGGAATCTCCAGATCATGAGTAAAGCGGCATATTGAAAAATATCATTCAATAGATTAAACAACTTTGATCAAAGCCAAGACTTGAACCTAAAGTGTTAAAATCAAGTAGGGGTAGGCCAAAATCAACAGATACGAGGCAAGAACCATCTTGGTTTGAGCATTTTGAAAAAAAACTCAAGAGGGAAAAAAGGACTATAAGGGCTCAAAACAAGAAAAGAAAAAAGATTGTAAGTCTTTTCCTTTGGAATATGTTCATTTTTTTCTTTTAATGAGCTTAGTTAATAACTAATGATGAATTTTTAGTCAAAGTTGGCAGAAATGAATCTGAATTTCATAGTTCAGAGGAAGAGACTGAAAGTGAATTTGGAGCACTTAATTTGGAATTGGAATCCTCCTCAGAGGAAGAGAAAGTGCAGAAAACCTCAACCAGAAGCTCATCTTTGGTAATTATTCATTTAATTGATCTGATTAAAGAAATGAATACTAAGTTACTTTTCATGATAGTAAAAAAACCTGAAATACCTAAATCAAATCCCCAAGAAATTCCAAAAGTTATTGGGTGATGTTTGGGATCCAATTGGAGATGGGAATTGTGGATTTAGAGTCATTGCTAAATCTCTTGGTTATGAAGAACACGGTTGGTTTAAAGTCAGGAATGAAATGATTGAAAAATTAGAGAAAAATAAAGCATGCTATATTAAGATGATTGGTGGTGCAAAGGAGGTTCAAAATATTAATCAAAGACCTGAGGTTGAAGACATCAATGTAAATATTCCCTCCTCAAAATGGCTGGCTAAATTAGATATGGGTAAAATCATAGCAGACACATATTCCAGACCTATATGTTTGATTTATATAGAGTCATGTGATACTTATACTCCAATGATAAATGGTGTTACTGATCAATCACATCCAATGTTCATTTCCTTTGTAAATAATAACCACTGGGTTCTTTAGTACTTGAGAGAGAGATGATTCCAATCCCACCCATTGTAGCGAAACCATGTTCCTTGATTTATAAAAAAGCCTCTGGTTGGGTTGATCATCTCAAATATAAACTGCAAATGTATTCTAGATTTTAATAGACTTTGTTTTAATTTAATCATTGGGTTTCTTTTAAATTGTAATTCTGATTTGGCTAACAAGTTCTATTGATATAAAGGGTTATCACATTTGGAAAATAATTATGTTGAGTTTTTTGAGTTAAAATCATTATATTGAGTGTTTTGAATGAGAGTTTAATGGTAATTCAGTTCAAATTTTCTTGGGGTGATTCCATCATAAGCAGTATTTTACTCCTTATGATGGGATCAGCTTAACGCAACTTGAACCGGTTTTTTTTTTGGTTTTTTCACTTGAGGGCTTGTCAAGTAATTTTTTTTGGTGTTTTTACTTTAGGGCTTGTCAATTTCCTGGTTTTTTGTTTTTTTTACTTTCGGGCTTGTCAAGTTACTAGTATTTTTTTTGGTGTTTTTACTTTGGGAATTGTCATGTTACTTGTATTTTTTTTAGGTCTTTTTACTTTAGGGCTTCAAAAATAAAGACAGCTTGAGCTCCAAATGAGATGAAAGGGTTAAAGAATGAGGGAGAAGGGCTTTTAACATCAAGAGTAACAGACCTGGGAACAGGAGGAAAAGGGCACTCTGGTTGATTGGTTGTCTGAACAGATGGTTCAATTCAACTTGAGAGCACAATTTTTTATATAGACTAAAAACATTATTGGCTAAAAAGTGGTTGATTACAAAATGAATAGGAAAAATTAACATAAGCAGTTTAAGTGGCATGGTAGGTGAAATTCTATGACTAAACCATCTGATAGCTACAACATAACAGTCTTGTAATCACAATACTAACGCACAGCCTAGTTATATTTTTCTTGTTGCTTTATTATTTCAAGTTTAACAAAAATAAGATCAAATCAATCCAATCAATGATACTCTGAGCTCTAGTGAAGGTCACATATATGAAACTCAAATTCTAACACACCCCCTTGACTTGCATTGGAGGAAGTTACTGTCCTAAAAAGGAATCTAGATCTATTTATTCAATTAAAATAAGTTTCTACCAACTGTTGGAATAATTCTAGATACAGGTTAGTGACCAATTAATGAGATGAGCTGAATAAATTTTGAAATTCCTGGAGAATATTTGATTCTAACTGCTATCTTAACCATTTCTACTATTTTCTGGAATATTTTTCAGTTCAAATGGTGAATTACTAGTATCATTCATTGAATTGTTCAAGGTTGGATTTGATTGTGTAGAATAGAAAAAATTGAGTTGGATGATTTTTGGAATTTAGTAATGTATGAAATTGATAGATTAATGCCCTAATTCCAACTTCTAACTATTGTGTTTAATCACATATATTCTAATTGAGATGAGTGTTGGATCAAAATTATACACGTGTTTGATGGATGATTCAAAAAAAAGATAAAGTGTTTGAAGAGTGTTGAAGCAGGAGGAAAAATCCAGACAAATCCTCCCAGGACTAATTCAAGAAGTATTGAGATTGATGGAGATCAGGTTGAGTTGTTGGACTGTAAAACAATCAATCCAAGTTGAGTTGATAGCAAGATATCAAGGCTGCTGGTGATCAGGTTGAGTTTCTGAAGGCTGGATGAGCTTGATAGTTCAACCACTTTGAATGCAAGGTAATGACCTTGAAAAAGAGTGCGTAGAGCAATTAAGCAGCTGGAAAAGTACATACCAATCCACCCAGAACAAGCTGATAGCAAGATGTCAAGATCAATGGTGATCAGGTTGTGATAATGTAAATCCCAAGATGTCAATAGAGCTGGTGATCAGATCAAGTTCTCCAATGCTTAAGATGGTGAGGAGAGTTCAAGAAGTAGGTGAACTGTATTGGATGGTTTGGGGACAGCCAATTTATAGTTGCCAAGGCCTATAGTCAAAGGTTCACTGGTTTGATTTGAGGTCAGAATGATGATGACAATAGTGTTGATGATCGTGAGGCCCAACAAGTCTTTAAACAATCAATTGGCCTGTCCAAGTACTTTTCAAGTCCATCAATGTAATTTGTCCACTGGTCTGAGCTTTTCATGGCTGATTGGTTGAAAGAATTAGACTCTCCTGCCAATCTCACTAAATTTAATTTGTCTCTTCACTCAATCTATCTTTCTCTCTTCTATTGAATTAATTGGACATGAATTAATGGTAGAGATGAAAATGAGTAGTAACTTTTTTGATAAATATAAAAAAAGAAATTTACAGGAATCAACTTTGGATGATCTGCAATTGTGATTGGCTTCTTGCTCAAATTCTTTTTTTCAAGGTTTTGATTCTTTCTAGTCTGCTTGTATAAGGTTTTATGGTCCAAATTGGTTGAATGGGATTGAAGATTTGCAGAATTTGGCATGCCGTATTGGAGTCCAACTTGCTTCTATCCTAGCCATCCATTGACTACAAATGTTTGGTTTGATGATCTTGAGGATGGTGGTTGAGGAACTCTTGTATCAGGATTATTCATTCAAAGTCAATAGTGTGTTTCTAGCATCTAAGAAAATACATAGGATGAGCTTGATTGTCAATGACAAGGCTCATCCCATCTCACCCCCTCACCAAGAGAGTCAAAGACCAATTTATGAATGAGGCTATTGAAGGCAAACCAGTTGAATGAGAGAACTTTGGCTCTGGTCAAGCATAGCCTTTTAACCGTGTAAGATTTAAAAAGACCTAAAGCTCAAATCAGGTAAAGGGATTGACAAAATGAGTGAAAGGGGCTTTTAACATCAAGCGTAACAGACCTGAGGACAGGAGGAAAAGGGAACTCTGATTGATTTGTTTTCTTAACAGATGGTTCAATTCCCCCTGATAGCACCATGGTTTATATAGACTAAATAAATGATTTGCTATCAAGTGGTTGAGTACAAAATGAATACACAAAATTAACATAAGCAGTTTAATTGACATGGTAAGTGAAAGGCTATGAATAAAAAATCTGATAGCTACAACCATACATTCTGGTAATCACAATACTACAGCAGAGCCCAGTTATATTTGCTTGTTGATTTAGTACTTTAAGGTTAACAAGAATAAGATCAAATCAATCCAATCAAAGATACTCTGAGCTCTGGTGAAATTCACATTTATAAAAACTCAAATTCTAAGAAGGGCTAGTCCATTGGATAGTCCCAGTTTTTTTGTTTTTTATTTATTTATTTATTTATTTTGTTTTTTTACCATAAAATCAACATTTTTTGATTTATTTGATTTCTGGTTGATTCCTGTTTTTTGGAAGGTTTGTTTGATTCATGGGTTATGTTATTTCCCTTTCATTCCATTTTTTTTGGGCTCACCGCTGTTCAGTGACACATGGATGCCACATAACTACATTTGAACAGTGTACAACTCCACACAGCTTGAACGTATTTGTGTGGAATCCAACACGCCGTTGGACCAGCCTGGGTGCTCCGCGCAACTCTTTGAGTCATGGGGGGTTGTAGAAAGCTAAGATTGGACCATGTTGCGTGCCAAACAGCACACTTTTAACCGTTTCCACGGCCAAATGAGCCGTGAATTTAAAATTACCCAAACACAAAATATTCATCCTCAAATGATAAGTCAAAATTGTGGAAAAAATAATGAATTTAAACTTTGATTTATGTATCTGTTGATACCCTGGCTGGCCATCTTTCACATACAAAACTCTTTTACCCACTACCTATATATTCATGTAATCATTTGAACTTAATTTTTCATATTTTTGACATGAATTTGCTATCCATTGTGAAGGGTTTGGTAAAGATTGCATGCATCTTTGAATTGGAGCACTTGGAGGCCCTTGGGAACCTAATTGATTTACTTCAAATTCTTGACCTCCTTCAAGATTACTTCCAAATATTTGACCCCTTCTTCACTGAAGCTGTGAGTTCCCCTGCTCTGGAATTATAAGGCCAATTTTCTTCATTTATCCAAATATCTTCTTTTTAATTATACAAAATTAAAAAATAAATCAGAATTTTCCTCACAGAGAAAACTAGCTACAAATATAAATTACTATCTGGAGTGATATTGGGAAGTGGAGCTTCAACTTGAGCACCAGAATTCATAAAAGCAGAATCAAAAATTGATTGATGGATGCTAGGCCCTCCTATCATATCCCTTTCCAATTTTTTTTACAAGCTTATTTGTAAAACATTATCATCAAAATTGTAGACAGTGAAAAATTTTAAGCTTTGAATCTTTCAAAGACCTACCTGGTTTTAACATGAAAACAAATCTTGGAGCATATGAATCCTCATCGAAATTAACCAAAAGAATGTTTTTCTGTTGCTCTCCTAACGCTTTTGCTTTTTTATAAGTTGTAAGACAGTTAAATCTTACAAAAGATTCCCAACCAAGAGAACAGCTCACCAGGAGTCATAGAATTTATTTCCACTGACCCCTGCCTCCCAGAATTATTTCTTTGGGGGAAGGAAAATTGGAAGCCCCTTTTTGTATTTAAAATCAACTCATTTTTCATTCACATCAAGGTTTTCCAATGTTTTGATACATACAACTTGAATATTCAATATATGTTGAATGCTCTGCATATTATGAAATGAAAAATGACATGCATGATTCAAATCTCATGGTCATCTCAGATCAATAAAAGGAAACACACCTCATTTTTTAATTTTTGGGAAGCTTGAATACCTGATCCTTCCAAAGCTGCCTCAATCTGACCATCTGAAGACAGTGAATCTAACCTGTCCCTCTGTTCCTTTTCAACTATCATTCTCTGCAATGCAGGATTATAATTTCCTGGAATTATTTGGGGTTACCAATACTGAACAAATTATAAGCAAAGGGGAAATTTTAAATTATGCATTTTTCAAATTTTTTTCATATATAATCCTTCATCCTGGAAAAAAAAGTAAAAAAGGGAATTCTTTTTCCAGTATGGGAATCCTTCCCTTTATACTTTTGTCAACTTCCCCCTGGACTAGAAATGTAGGAAGGTGCCCCTGGGGTGTGCAAGTCCCCAGGCCCTATTTTAAACCCCCTCCCTTTGTGTTTGACACCCAATTTTGTTTGCCTTTGTGGTGTTCTTATATAGCCTTTGTTGGGAAGCGTGCCTCAGTCGGCACGCTCAGCATTTTGTAGGTCAGGCTTGGCATTTGGGATGCGCACGGTCTCAGCAGTGGCGGCTGCGGGCTAAGAAGTAGTTTTAACCATCTTCTTCAGCAATCTGGTACTCATTTTGCCACCATTTCAACCATAAAACAAACATATACGCACCCACAGAAATAGGGGCTCATGCAGCCAAGTATGTCTCAATTTTCACCAACCAGCAATAATCACGCAGAACACATGACTTTTCTGGGTTTTTCACAACCATATAAGGCCTCTTAACCGTCCTCTGAAGAACTCTGATAATGAGTTTGTCACTAATTCCACCATACAACACACAGATATGCACCAATAGAAGTAGGGGCTTATGCAGCCAAGTATGTCTCATTTCTTTCCAACCAGAAGAAACAACTCAGTAAAGATGAAATTTCTGGAACTTCAACCACAAGATAAGGCCTCAGAACCGTCCTCTGAAGCAACCTGATACTCAGTTTTCCACCATAGAAACCACAAAGCACCTGCAAGCCACACTCTCAAGTCATCCAAGGGAGCATTTTGTAGCAGTGGTGGTTTCAGTCTTGTTGGCCGCAGTGTGAAGGTTGGAGTTTGGACGCTTGTTCCAGTTGGGTCTCAAATGGGGGTGAACGAACCAAAACTTGTACTCAAAGTGTTCTGCTAGAGATTTTTGTTGGTTCTTGGAGCAAGGAAGTTTTGTCTTCCTTTTCTGCATTGATTTGAGGAGGGATGTGGAAGGGTCTTGTTCCAAAGAGGAATTTTTTTTCCTGGCCAAGGATTATTCAAGATGAGTGACCTTACAAATTTTGTTGAGAATTCCTGTAGGATTCAGAAGAAGATCATTGTTAAGGATAATGGTACTCACTATGTGGAAGAAAGAACTGGGAAGTTTGGCCAAGATGGTGTAGCTGAGAATTTCAGAGGGAAAATCAAGGCAGACAACAGCCAATTCCTTCATTAGCTTTGGCAAATCCTTGATGTATGAGTTGAGGTCTCCCTTGTATTGGGATTGGATGAAGTTCAACCAAATTCTCCCGCAATTGTTGGATGATTGGGAGGTGTATCTTGCTTGAATGGCTAACCAGATCTCATGTGGAAATTGATTGTTTTTGGGATTGAAAACAGACTCAAAGGCTGAGTCTCCCAGATGGTGGATGAGAATGTTGGCTGCTTCAAAGAGCTATTTCCTTTGGGGGGGCAGAGATTGGAGCAGGAGCAGGTTTGGTGTTTAGTTCAAGGAGTCCTTCCTTATAAAGGTAGCTCCTTATCCAAAGGTTCAAAGCAGGAAAATTTGTTTTTTTACGAGGGGAATATTCAATTTGGATTTTTAGCTGTCTTCAGTCTCAGACATGATTTGTCGTCCGCTGGTCCTTGAAGTCAATTGGGACTGTAAATCTGTTAAATTAAGAGACTCAAAAGGAATTCTTTATATCAGTAACTTGACCAAGGAAACATATCAGCTTTATCCAAAATTAAATAAAAATTACCAGTAAGACACTGGATCAGATGCAGGAAAAGAAAGGGTTGATAGATTGAAAGGGTACAAACAAGCTCTTTGTGGTTCAAGGTAAAGCACAGGTTCTAGAGGGAAGTTATTTATAGCAAAGCAAGGCTATTGGAGATATGACAAGATTAGGGTTACAATAAAAGGATCAGGAGATATTTTTATATAGAAACAAGATGTTGAAGGAAAACATACCTGAGTCAGAGATCTGGGGTCAGGGGTGCAAAACTGAAAAAAAGACCTTCTTCAGGATCTGATCCAGGGGTAGAACTTATTCAGAAAAGTGTGTTAGAGTTGTTGGGATTGGATTATCTGCAGCCAGCCCTGCAAGCCACCAATTTTTAGCGGAGTGCTTTTTGGGCATGCATCAGTGGAAAAAGAAAAGGGAATGAAAGAAAAAAATATAAAGGAAAAAGATGGAAAGTGAACACAAATTTAGAGACTCATTTGAGCATGCTAATAAGATGGGTTAAAGAAACATCCAAAAAGCAGAAGTGGGTCTAGGGGCCAGAGGAGGGCTAGTAGCCAGACCACAAGCCAGGCACCTTCCAAAGAGTCCCTCCATACGCAGGACCGTCACTCCCTGGTTGATCCGGACTCAATTGGCCTAGTGCTGAAGGGCAGCTTGGTAGGTTGTGAAACTGTCAAAGTCAACCCAACAAGGTGGTCTGGTGAGGCGGAGGGGGGAGGCCAAGCCATGGCTTTTGTCTGATGATGGAGGCAGCAGGTTTTAACTATATGAATTATTGCAAAGAACTTGAAGATGAAATGAAATTAAGAGGGCTAAGACAAGAGCAGTGGTGAGTCAGACATTCAGTATTAGAAAATGTAAAAGAAAAGGATAGAATGAAGATAAAGAAACAAACATCAAGCCATTGGAACTGTTGGGAGAAAACTAGTATGAGGACGTTGAGATTGAGGAACAAGGAAATGGTGGCGCTGGTGAGTTGCTATTTGTTATGGACAAAGATTGAGTTAGAGATGATTCACGTTGAGTAGAGGGTGTTGGGAAAGATTTTGATGAGTCTTACCAGGCAGATTGACTAGAGCGCGGTTGATGATGTGAGTTTCAGAGTGGTGGGTAGGTTGATTGTTTTATAGATGTCGCGGGTGATAGAGCAAAAGGGAAGGATAAGAAAGTAAGAGGAAAATAAAAGGAAAGAAAATAAGAAAGGGGAAAGAGTCATGGTTAAGGGAAGGAGTCGTCTTGCAGTAACTGATGGAGGCGGTAGTGGTGTTGAGAGGTTGTGATTGTGCGATCTTGAGACCTTTCAGTGAAATGAGGTCAAGAGGTGCCAAACCCGTGAAATTGAAGTGGGAATCCGCGTCAAAGTAATAAGAAACATAGAGAAAATAAAGAAAATAATAGAATGAGAAACAAAAGAAATCATAAAAGAAAGAGGAGAGGAAACACAGATCATTTATTTAACATTTATTTAACACCCCCAGTGACTGGTAAGACTGGATACACTGGCTTGGGCAAGGGGTCAATAAGATTGATAAGGTTGGCCAGAGAGAGAGAGGGCAAAGGCTTGGTTTGTATGTTGGCTTTCATTTCTGAAGAGGACATAAGCTTGAAAATCAGGTTGCCAAGCTTTAGCTCTTCACGCAAGGCCTTTGTTTTGATGTCAATGTGGCGTGTATTTGAGCTGCAGCCAAAATTCTAGAGTTTATACCAAGACCTTTGTTTTCAATGTAATGGAGACTTGGTTTGAGATCCTTTTTCCAAAGCTTGGCGACTAGATTCTTCATCCAAATAGATTCCAAGAAGGAATCAACCAATGGATTTAGTTCTGCCTCTGTGGTAGAATGCGTGAAGTTTTGTTGTTGATAACTGCTCCATAGGATGAGTTAGCCAAAGAGAAGGGACAGGTGTCAGGATTGAGATTGTCTAGTTTCTAAATTGTCACTTCAGGTGGCTTCACTGTAACACTTGATTTGAGATTTTGAGGTTTCAAATTTGAAGCATAAGTTTGATATTTCTAGTCGCCTTGAGGTATTTCCAACAGCTCTTGACTTCCCTCCAATGACAAATACCTGGTTTTTTGCAGAATCTCGCCAGGCTGGAAATGACAAGACTCAGATTGGTTTGCATGAGACAAGCTATGTAGTTGATTAGGAACACTGCAGATCAACAGTTGATGTTTAGAGATTTGAACTCCCCATGGTCTTCATTGGAGGAAGGAGTGAGATTTTCATTTACGGTTAGGGGAATAGAGGATGGATTGCAGTCAGTCATTTTTAGTTCTTCTAGTCCATGTTTGATGTGTTTTGGCTGAGAAAGGAGGATTTTGTCTCGGAGTCGCGTGTATTTCATACCAAGAATGGTATTGGGTTCATGGTGGCTTGAGTTAGGAAATCAGTTGAGGAAGGCCTGTTGGAAGTCATTTCCTGAGCCAACCAGAATAAGATCATCAACGTGAAAGATGAGAACCGATTTTCTTTTTGTGTGGATGTAGAGGAAAGGATTGGAGATGGACACGTGAAAACCCTGTTCGCGCATACAGGAAGTTAACGTGTAAAACCAGTTTGCAGGGGCCTGTTTGAGTCCATAAAGCAATTTCTTCAGAATGAGATACTGTGACTTTCTTTGGATCCTTTGGGTTGTTATATGATAACCTTATTGGGCAAGGGTTCATGTAAAAAGGCGCTCTTGACGTTGAATTGCTTGATAAGTAGAGAGTAGTATAACCCAAAGAGGAGAGCCATACGGAGTGAAGCCGCTTTCCCGGTGGGGGAGAATGTGTCTTGGTAGTCAAGACCGTAGATTTGATAAAAGCCTGGGACACACAGACAACTTTTGTATACAAGAGGGTCACCGTGGCAGTTGTCCTTGATTTGATAAACCCATGTAGCGTTGAGGGGATTGATGGGCTTGGGACCTTTTTAGTCGTCCTAGACAGAGAGATTTTTGATTCCGTCAAGTTTGCAATCCATGGAAGCGTCCCATTTGCAAGAGTTGGGGCAATTTTTAGCTTGTTCGTACATTCTTGGAACAAAATAATGGTGGTAATAGTATTGATTGAGAGGTTGAATTAAGGATTGTTCTTGCAGTTTGCATTTAGGGTTAAGCTGATTTTCAAGGTAATCGGAAGAGTTGGAAGAGGAGTCAGAGGAAAGTTCTTCAGGCGGAGGAGAGACAGGAACAGGAGTTGGAGGGGAGCTGATGGAAGAATGAGATTTAGGGGAAGAGATTAGATTGGGAGAGGTGGAATTAGAGGGAAAAAGAAGAGGAACATTATTGTTGAGTTTTATGAGAAGTGGTTTGTCAGAATTGGTCTCAGAGAGAGTGGTAGGAAGTGAAGAGGATGCAGGGTTCTTGATGATCTTGATGTGTTTGGTAGAAATAATGAGTTGTTAGGAGTGAGAATTTGATAGGAAAGAAAGGTTGGGTTTTGACCCACTAGAGTGCTGATGAGGCTGCAATCTCTGAACTTTTCACCTTGAGCAATTTTGTTGTTAACATAGGCAAATTTGGACCCAATAGGATGGAAATAGCTGAAAGGAAGCTTTTTATTAGTAAAAATTTGGTAAGGAGAAGGAGAGTGAGGATTCTTGGGAATTTGGTTCAGAGTGAGGCAAGCAGTTCTAAAAATTTTGGCCCACAGATTGTACGGAAGCTTGGAAATACAAAGAATGGAGCAAATAGCTTTGGTGAGAGTTCTTTTTGCTTGTTCAACTTTTCTGTTGTGCTTGTGGTGATAGGGTTTGGTAACAAGATGTTGGATGGAATTTGAAGCAAAGAATTCCTTGAGATCAGTTGAGGTGAATTTGCCGCCTCCCTTGGTACAAATGGTTTCAGGATAGTGGTTTCTTTTTTGATACTTGTGGTTGACAATGAGTTACCGTACAGGGCAAGCATTGGATTTTTATTGAAGGGGAATGGCTGATAAATATCCGGAGAAGTTGTCCACTACCGTCATAATGTAGTTCATGTTTTTTCTAGATGAAGGAGTGATAGGTCCATTTACAACTATGTGGAGTTACTCAAACGCTTGGGATGTTGATGTGGAAGTGCTGTTGAAGGAAGATTTGGTGATTTTAGAGAAGGCGCAGTCTTTACATTAAATTTGGAAATACCATGAGAAGACAGATGAGGAAAGAGGTTTTTGAAGCAATAGGGACTGGAATGGCCCAGCAATTTGTGAACGTATTTGAATTTGTGGGAAGAGGGTTCCTTTTTTTTGAGATAGAAAAGTTTGCAATGATTACCAACCTGTGAAGGAAGATTGAAAACAAAAAGATTTCCTTGAATAAAGCTGGTGTAAGACTCCAAATGGTGCTAGGCCGTGGAAGTTCTGTGGAGGGGAAAGGTGCTGTTTAGGCTGCCCTCCTGAGTGTTACAAAAATATTTAAATAAAACCAAGATCAAATTCCAGAACCTGGTAAAGGAGGGACCAAATAAAAGAGGATAAATTTGATATTAGTCAGTGGCTGAGGAAACAACACTATCTGAGGCAAGATGATTCTGGGGAAAACTTGAAATAGAACAATTAAACAATTGTTCAGAGTTCAACAAGACAAGGCAATTTTAAGTGACAAAGCCCACAGGCTAATAGCTCTGGTTGTCAGCAGAAGCTTAGGAAAGATCAACTCAATCCCAAACAACGTCCAGGTTCTCAATGAACCTGCCCAACTCTCTGCAATCAGGCACTTGAAGGGTACCAGATAACTGTGGGTGGCTGCACAAGACAAAGCTAATTGTTTGATGAGGCTCTAGAAGCAAAAAAATAACTGATTCAAACAAGGATAACTCAACACTTCCCAAGGGACTCAAGAATAGCGTGGCGGAATTGAACTTCAAAAGAAGTGAAGGGAGGTTTAACACTCCAAGTTTTAAGCTTAATAAATTATCTTCAGTCAAACGTGATCAAGAATTCAATCATTCAAATTCTTCTTCAACCAGAAAATCTATTGGTTGGTGATAAAGATCAAGGATCAGGGTTTTGAGTATGGAGGCTCAAGGATCAAGGGGCAATCATGGATATACCCAGAATTCAGTCTCAGATAAAGGGGAATGAGACCCCACAGATAATATATTTCAGGATAATAGTGATGATGTTCTCTCTCTGGTAAGGTACCCTATGATACCCCCCACAAAAGGCAGGGGAGAGCCACTCCTTATATGGGCAGGAGGCCCTGTTAGACTATGTACAAGTGGTTCTAAAAATAGAGCGGAATTTTTTTTTTTTTTTGAATGACACCTAAATAAAAGAATTGTAATTTTTTTTTTGAATTTTCCGCATCTGGTCCAAGGTGTCCAGATTTAGTCACCACACTGGAGAAAACAGGATTGGAGTTAGAGTAAAGTTGGAATAGGGAGCCATTTGACACCGGTGAGCAGCCCTTGGATGAGATGAGTTTGAGGGGACTGATGATATGAATGACTAGGTCCGGGACAAAGAAGCAGTTGGATAAGGTTACTACCAAGTTGTTCCAGAAGAGGTTGACTGTCCCTTTTACTTTGATGGGGAGTTTAGCTCCTTCTTTTCCAGTTTTAATGAAGATGTACCCAACAAGGTTGTTGAGATGGATGAAGAAGTCAGTTGAGTTGAACATATGGCAAGAGGCTCCTGAATCTAGAATAATTCCATTGACGGGATTGATTTCTTCAATCCAAGAGGTAAGTAAGGCATGGTAGTGAGCCACTTCTTTACCCTTAGAATTGCAATTAAGTTGGGCTCTCCAGTTGGCTTGTGCCTCTCTCCAACATTTGGGAGCAAGATGCTTGTGTTTGTGCCAACATTTGTCTTCAGAGTGATTGGGAGATAAAGGATTGTGGAAGCTTTTTTTGCATCTGAGTTGGTGAGGAACAGGTTTCTTGGGATTTTGTGGAGTGAAAAGTGCAGTGTTGTGAGATTTGATTTCCTTAGACTTGGACTTGGATTCGTTATTGAGTTGAGTAAGGTAGTTGAAGACAAGATCAACAGTAACACTCTTGTCTGAGTGCATGATTTTTTGATGGAGAGAGTGAAGCAATGAAGAAAATTTAAATAGAATTAAATAGGAAAGAATGTTGTATGGGAGATCAATTCCCACGTCAAGCATTTTATTTATGGAAATCTTGGTGTCGGTGATGAAAGCGTTTATTGCGTCTGGCCTGAACTGTTGATAGAGAAAATTTTTGAAGATACAAGAGTGATTAGCTTTTTGGGAAGAGGCAAATTGTTACTTGATGGTTTGACAGAGGATTTTTGCAGAAGAAATGTTTGAGGAATTGACTACGTTATTGTGAGTGATGGATTTGATTTGGAAAGGAAGGATTTCTCTAATTTCCATATCTTTGGTTGAGCTTAGACTTTTAGCGTCATCTTCTAGTGTCTCTTTCACTTCCTTAGGTTCCAGCAACATTGTCATCTTGTCTTTCCAGATAGAATATTTGTTGTCTGTTAGAATTGGAACGGCCTCAAGAGCTTCCTTCAAAATGGCTTGACAAAATCCGTTGTTGCTTGATCCCTCCATGGTGAGGTTAGGTTTGTTGGGTTGGCTTTGGCTTTTAACTTTTTTAACCATATGAATTATTGCAAAGAACTTGCAGAAGAAATGAGCTTAAGAGGGCTAAGACAAGAGCAGTGGTGAGTCAGACATTTGGCATGAGAAAATGGAAAAGACTACTATAGAATGAAGATCAAGAAACAAACATCAAGCCGTTGGAACTGTTGGGAGAAAACTTGTATGAGAAGGTTGAGATTGAGGAACAAGGAACTGGTGGCGCTGGTGAGTTTCTATTTGTGATGGACAAAGATTGAGTTAAAGATGATTCCTAGTGAGTAAGGGGTTTTTGGAAAGATCTTGATGAGTCTTACCAGGCAGATTGACTAGACCGCGGTTGATGATGTGAGTGTCAGAGTGGTGGGTAGGTTGATTTTGTTTATACATGAGTCATGGTGAAGGGAAGGAGTCGTCTGGCAGTAACTGATGGAGGAGGTAGTGGTGTTGAGAGGTTGTGATTGTGCAATCTTGAGACCTTTCAGTGACATGAGGTTGAGAGGTTCCAAACCTGCAACATTGACTTGGGAATCCGCGTCAAAGCAATAAGAAGGATAGAGAAAATAAATAAAATAAGAGAAGGAGAAACAAAAGAAAATATAAAAGAAAGAGGAGAGGAAACACAAAGCATTTATTTAACATTTATTTAAAAGCAGCCTGGAGGCAAACCCAGAAGTTTCCAAGAGTTTTCCAAGATTGTGTCATTGTCTAAATTTCAGCCTCCTGGATGCCAAGACCCTTGCTATCCTTTAGCTACCAGAGGTGATAGAGTAAATAATAAATAAATTATTTAATAAATGCAGCAAAAATCTGTAGAATACTTGGATTAAGCTTATTGCAGGTTGAATGGTTTGGTTCTAGTTTATTGTTTCAAATCAAAATTGATTATTAAATATTTATAGATGGGCCACAATTATATTGGGGATATTTAACACCTCTCTTCAGGGATTTCAGTATGAAAAAACGTAGTCCTGGTTACTTTGGGTTCTTTAGTTTAAAGATTATTATACCCAAAGATAATATGTATATAAAATAAACAATGGAGTGGTAGGGCCTTGTAGCCAAGCTACCACGACAGAGAAGGGATAATAAGACTCACTGGTATATTATTAAATCCTGTGGGTATCTGTTTGAGACGTGTACTGATGGGTTAAACCTGTTTACTGGGGTTATAAGGTTGTTCAGCAGTTTTAATTGATAAAAAGAGGTTTGAGGACGGATATTATTGATCAGAATTAGCCATAAATCACTAACTTATCTCTTATAAGTACTTGATTACCTTGGCACGGCGTCTGGATATGAATATTACTGGGTCTCTGCCCATTAATATCCTCAAAAGAGCTCTTTATTTACAGCTATTGGAGTCCCAATATGGTCCTTCTGAGGGTTGTAGGTGCTCAAAGGGACGGACACTAAGGCTAGCAGGCTAACCGGGGGTAGCCTGTCATGTTTTCTTAGTGCTATAGCCCGGTTAGCATCTAATTCCTAAGGGTATGGGAATTATTCTACCTTATAATAGACATTAGGATGTGTGAATAACACTAATCTGTCCTATTTATGTATTATTTAATTAATTATCCTCAGTAAATTTTCCCAGTAATATAATAATTATATTAAAAGACATTTCTTTGGAAATTTTGATGCCAGGAAATTTCTCATCATGTATTATATAACTTGAGTAAAAGTCATAATATTTATTTTACTCTTTATTTTTGAGCTCCAGTTGATTTGTTAAGATAATTACTTAAAAATACCAGTCATGAGAATTCATGTAATATTTTGACATCATTCTCTTCCTTGGTATGTCCCAAAGATATTGATGTATAGCAATCCTCATCAAAGTATATTAAAGTATTTTAATATATTTTTAGAATTTGTCATTGTCTTATTTTCGACATTCTTGGTAATTTGCATTATATTAAGTAAAAAATACGTGTAAGGATTATATATGTATTTTTATATAATATTATGTATTTTTAGACAGCCTACTATCCACGGAACCTTTATTACATATGTAGAAAGTTCCCATGTATGTTGTAGCCTGTTTACGCGGTACCTGAGCCTCTCAGGCCGCCTGTCACTCTTTCAGCCCGTAGTCCCGCGGCTGCGTACTTGTCAGAGGCCCGAGGCTGCGTACACAACCTGGACAGGGTGACAGGGCTGTATCTCAGCCGCGCGCGGGTGCATTGGCTGCTGCGGCTGCATGCGGGAATTGTGACAAAACACATTTCGGCCCATAACTCCTAAAATATACACAACACCTCAATTCTGACTGAATTTTAGGTGTGAAACCTATACGTGAAAATGTGTTTGAAATATTTAATTGGCCACAAAGCTCAGTAATGGAGCCGTAGTATTTTGGTTTTTCTTTCCTTAAATATTTAAAAATATAAGGAGTTGGATTTCAAGGGTGGGGTCAGTGAGTGACCCTACCTAATTTTGGGTGGAGAATCCATTTCTGTAACATTATTGATGATTTTCCTACTCCTTCTTAGGTTAATTGCATTTTTTTTATTTTTATGTTATTTTTGTTACTTTTGCAGCTTGCTCTGCAATAGTAGCAAGCTGACACCAACACCGCAAACAGGTATTGACAGGCCCTCTTTCAGGGGCAAGGAATGCATTGGGGAGGGGCTTGAGGCATACCCTTGCTGGGAGAGAAGCAACAATGGGCCCAGTGGCATTGGGTGCATGTGTGGCAAGTGGGGATAGTCAAGCACTTGTAACTGTTTTGGGTGAAGAAGTTGCATGTTACCATAGCAATTTAGGAAGTGCGGGAGGGTGGGAGTAAAAGGAAGGGGTGGTGTTGTGGGAATTAGTGGAATGGAAAGTGGGGGTATGGTCAAGGTAATGGTGGAAAGACCTCTGGGGAAAAAACCCAAGTTGGGGGGGTGTGGTGTTGTTATATAGCCTTGGTTGGGAACCGTGGGGTGGTTGGCGTGCTCATAATTTTTTAGGGAAGAATCAGCATTTGGGATTCACACAATCTCAGCAGTGGTCTCTGAGTGCTCAGCAGTAGGTGCCCCAGGGCTAAGCATACCAGGAGTGGATTGGGATTAACTGGGTGTGGTGGGTTGGGGCCTGCTTGGACATTGGAGACCCAAGAATGGAGCCAGCCCAACCAGGTTTTTGGGCAGCTATTTTGGGATGGTAGAGCGGGGTTATTGGGGCTTTAGAAGCAGGGGAACCATGCCACATGTGGCAAGCTCAGAGATTGGTAGGTCAGGCTCAGCATTTGGGATGCACGTGGTCTCAGCAGTGGCCACTGCGGGCTCAGAAGAAGGGGCTGCAGGGCTCAGCATACTGGGAGCAGGTTGGTCTTGACTGTGTGTGGCGTGTTGCGGCACGCTTGGACATTGGAGACACAAAAATGGAGCCAGCAACACCAGGTTGGCGGGCTGCTTTTTTGGGAAGGTAGAGCAGGGCAATTGGGGCTATAGAAGCGGCACAGAAAATCAGGAGGCCCTCCTGGTGGATACAGACAACTTGGGGGGCTCTGAGTAGGGAGAATCAGAGGGCTGCTTCATGAGAAGGAAGAACTGGGTGTGTGTAATGGTAGGCGGGCTTTAGGGTTGTTTCAGCATTGGAAAGGGTTAGTAGTTTTAGGCTAGGGTTCTGTTTTTTATGGTTTCTATTCTATTTGTCGTTAGGCTGTCATTGCGCTTCTACTTTGGTTAGGGTTGAGAGTGTGGGAATAAAGTCTGCGCTCTCAACCTCAGCTTGGAGGACCAATATATCATTATATATCATCCATAGATCACATATTATGGTATGGAAAGTAAAGTAAATGAAGAAAATTCATCTCTCTCCCTTTCTCTTTAAACAGGCACATCCTTATGCTTACAGACACTAGGAACATTGATTCCAGAACTTAGGGACAACTGCGGCAGTACTGTTAAAATGCAGATGCACTCAGGTAATGTGCATAGGAGTGTTTAATCCAAATGAGATGCAAAAATGGGCCTCCACGGCCCATTGGACATCACATGGGCCACGTGGGCCTATGTGGGTGTTATTGGTTTGGGGCATTTGGGGCCAAAACACGTTTTTATGGTTTTTTGGGACATGGGCCCGTGAGGGCCCGCCAGGGTGGATGGGACACCCAAGCCAGATGGGCTTTTTTGGGCATAAAAGGGCCCAAGCTTTATTATGGACATACTTGGGAAGACGGGCTGGCCCGCCAAAGTATTTAATTCTCACATTATGGGCTTGAGGCAGCCCATTGGGGCCGCCGCCCCTGTCGCGGCCCACTAGGGGCCGCCACACATGTCGCGGCCAGCTCGGGGCCGCTTCCCGTGTTGCGGCCCGTTTGGGGCCGCCTGTGTTCCTTGGTACGGCCCGTGCGGGGCTGTCGCACGGCCAAGGGATCCCACCCGGTGGGATGCCCCGTGGTCCTGGCTGGTTGCGCTTGGCAACCAGCGCCAAGGAGCCGGGGCTCGCAGCCCCGGCTTGCTTGCCGTCGCGAGGGGGATGGGGGCAAGCTGGCTGGGTTGAACCAGCCAGAAACCAACCGCTACAGTGCGGTTGGTCAGGGCAGGGGGGACCTGACCACCCGCTTTCCCAAGGAGGTGATGGCGCCGGCCGCAAGGGCAGCGACCAGCAGGAGGGGGGGAATTCATCACCCCCCCACCATTGGTTGTTTGAGGAGACCAAAAAGGGGCACTCTCCCCCCCCTTTAACAAGGGGGAGGAGCAATGGGCCTGGGGGGACATGATCACCTCCCAGGCCAACCTTCTTGACGACGCCCTGGGGTTTGATACCCCCAGGGCGCCTGGTGAGGGGATTTGACCGCCCCCACCAGAGATTTGAGAGAAAGAGGGGGGGGACAGCATGCCCGCTGGTCACACCCCCCCATGTGAGTCTGAGACCGGACCCAGGTGTGCCCTGGGTCCCACCTGGCCCATTTGAGGGGCTAGGCGCTGGCTTCATGAGGCAACCAGCCCGTAAACAAGGCAATAAAGGTCATCATGGCTGGTTGTAACGGACAAACAGCCGGGGGGATTGAATAGTTAAGCATTGAGGTGGAAACACCACAAATAACCGGAATAGGCTGGTTGTAAGGGTACAGGGACTGATGCCATGTGGGCTGATGTAGTCCAAACCAAGTAACAAGGCCAGTAGAGCCTGTAGAGCTCTTTTGGGGCGGAAAATTTGCCTTTTGGCTTGTTGTATCATGGGCTCAAAAGAGGCCAATCTTTTTTACTTAAAGAGCTCTTCTCTCTGCTGTTTTCCATCCATTCATTCATCATTAAAATCAAATTCATCCAAGATATTGCCCCATTGTGAGTGCCCCATTAGCCAATATTGACACCCAGTGTCCAGCATCTCTTTGCTTTAAATACTGCTCATTTGCATAAGCTAATTGCTGGCCATAATTCGAACTCATTATAAGTACCATCATCATCATTATTTCCAAGCAAGATAGACACTTATACCTTACTTTGGACAAACTCAAGGACCTCAAGTTTTCCAAGAAGATGTCTTATATCCCAGATTCCAGCTCCACCAAGATAGTTTTGAATAGTCAGAACTATAATGCTTGGGCTGTCCTTATGGACAGTGAGTTTCATAACATTTGTTGTGGGGATATTATGAAAGGATATGATACTTTGATCAGTTCAGAGGTGGAGAAGAAGGCCTATCATCTTATTCTTAGATACTTGGATGAGCATCATGTAACATGGGTTGCTGATACTCTGTTGGAGGAACAGAAGAGGAAGCAGAGTGTTTTATGGAAAATGCTCAAGTCAAAGTATGCTGGTGACTCTGTTCATCAAAAGGGGATTGCTTTCAATAGATTGTTCAAGTTGAAATTTGGCAACTGTAAAAAATTTGTGAGGGAAGCTAGATCTAGTATTGCTAAGCTCAAGTCATCTGGGATGAACATGGATCCTGAGTGTTTGTCACTCTTAATTCTTCAAAAGCTTCCAAAAAAATATGTGTCATTGGTCAGGATCATATCTCAGTTGGATCCCCTTCCAGGAGAAGAGGATTTGCTTAGAAGGATTGAAAAGGATGATCTTCAATTCAAGATGAAGGATAGCACAGGAACTGCTCTGGTGGGCAAGACAGGGAAATCTGGGAAGAAGGAAAAGGCCAAAAAGGATTTTTCAAAGGTCTTGTGTTATAATTGTCAGAAGAAGGGGCACAATGCAAAGGATTGCAAGGAGGCCAATAAGAGGAATAAATCCAAGGAAAGTGAAAAGGAAGACAAAGAGGTCAACCTTGCCATGGAAAATATTGCTATGGTGGCAATGGATGTTTCAATGGAACAAGATGTTGTGGAACAAGTCCCCAACAAGAAGGCTAAAATGAAAGAGGATCAAGAAATGGACTTGATTGATTATAAAGTATGTAATCTTAACCTTGAAAATGAGAACTTATCAGTGGCTGATAATTCTTCATTCCTTACAGAAGGATTGATGAAGGAGGATGTTCTTGTTTTGATTGATTCTGCTTGCACAGACCACATGTTTTTTGAGCCAAATTTGTTTTCAAATATTAGAGATTTTGATGGTGTTGTAAATATTGGCCAAAAAGGAAGAAAAATCCAGATTAAGGGGATTGGAAAAGTTATTCTTGCAAATCACATGGGTTTCAAAATAATTTTTGAGAAAGTGTTCTATCTACCAGATTTTGCTTATAACCTTGTGTCTCTTGGATTGCTCTGGAAAAAGGATTTCCAGATTTGTTATCTTAAAGAAGATAAGTTTGTTATTGATTTGAATGGGAGAACTATCCTGAGTGGACAAGTTTGGAATAAGTTGCTCTGTGCTGACTTGTTCAACATTTCAGATCTGGGAACTGTTGCTCACGTTAGAAGTGGCCATAAGGTAAAGGACAGCAACTGTGAGAGTTGTACCTTAGGGGCCAAGACCAGGAATGTGTTCTCAAAGAGTAGAGACCACACAGAAGTTCCTAGAGAGGAATTCTCAATTGATTTGGCAGGGCCATTTTCACCAGTGTCTCTTGGAGGGGCAAGATACTTCATCAATTTGGTTGATACAGCAACTAATTTTGTTTGGGTAAAACCAATAAGATCAAAGGATCAAACCACAGAGGAGGTTTCAGTAATCTTCAAAGTCTTGAAACAGAATGGTTTGATGAGGGAGATAAAGAGGGTTATTACTGATGGAGGGGGTGAGTTTGTGAGTAATGATTTTGAGAAACTATTGAATGATTATGGTATCACTCATATAGTTACTACTTCCAGTACTCCACAAAACAATGGAATAGTTGAGAGGATGAATAGGAATTTATTGGACAAAGTCAGAACTATCATGGCTCAATCTGGTGTAACAAAGTTTTTATGGGCTGATTTGGTGTGCACAGTGTGTCTGTTGCACAATATTGTAAGTGTTAATGGGAAGTGTCCTCATTATCAGTTTTGGAAGTTGTACCGCAAAAAATCACACCTAAGAACAATTGGTTGCTTGGTTTATTATAGTGTCCACCATAATGAGATGGTTGGAAAGTTAGATCCTAGAGCCAGAACAGGGGAACTTGTGGGCTATGACTTAATAAGTAAGTCATACAGGATTTATTGTCCAGGGACAAGAAAGGTTATCCTTAGTAGGGATGTAAAATTTGAAGAAAGGACCTTTCCAAGCAAAAGGGGTGAACCTAGTGCTGTTCAAGAATCACAGCAGGAAATAGCATTGGAGCCTATTTCCCCAGCCGAGGCTGGAGAGAATATCATTAGCGATGAAATTGAGGTGGCAGACGTGCCACAGGAGGGTTCAGTACCCACTTCAGGGGAGTCTGTGGAATCAGAACCTGATGAGCCTCCACCTCCAGTTAGAAGGAGTGGCAGGATGAGAATGCCTGTTGATAGGTATGGGGAATGGAAGTCCCATTATGCTTCTGTGGAATATGAGGAAGATACACTTCAGGAACAGTGTATGCTTAATGAGATTCTACAGTTGAGTTCAGAAATGGGTAATAGAGTTAACCCAAATAGCTTTGGCCAAGCTATGAATTCTGATGAGAGAGCCAATTGGAAGACAGCTATTTTTGAGGAATTTGATCCTCTAGAGAATAATAGTGTTTTTGAAGTGGTTAAGCGGGATTCAGTTCCAAAAGGAAAGACCATTTTTGGGTCTAGATGAGAGTTAACAAAGAAATTTGATACTAATAGAGTTTTGAAGAGGTTCAAGGCTAGATGCGTTTCACAGGGCTTCAAACATAGAGAGGGTATTGATTAACAGGAGACTTTCTTGCAAACTGGAAGGCTGTCCACCTTCATGTACATCATTGCTTTGGCAGTGGAGTTGGGTGAAGAAATAAGACAGAGTGATTTTGTAACTGCATACTTGAATGCAAAAATTGGAGAGGAAGAGAATGTTTATATGTCAATTCCTGATGGTTTCAAGGAATGATGGTCAAGACCAAGCCGGAAACTATAAAGAAAATCTGTGTGAGAAGTTTCCTCTCAGCAGATAAAGGGAAGTACTTCCTCACGCTGTGTAGATCCCTGTATGGATTGAAGCAAACAGCTAGGTCATGGTATAATACTATGAGCATGAGGCTGATAGAGATTGGTTTCAAAACAAGTTTGGCTGACCCTTGTCTCTTTGTGAGAAAGGATGCAATTTTTTTTGTATGGTTCAATGACATTATCATTATTGGGAATGGTAAGGAGAGAGTCATGGAGACACTCAAAAAGGAGTTCAAGATAAAAGATCTTGTTCTGGCACAGCAGGTGCTGGGAATGAAAGTTACTAAGAGCAAGAATGGGGTCAGGTTGGATCAGAACCATTATTTGTCAGCTCTACTTAAGCAGTATGTCTTAGAAGATGCAAAGGAGTTTGTTACTCCAATGCAGTCAAACATTTGGTTAGAAAAGTCTACAGATGAAGAGCATCTAGAGTCTGTTCAATCCGGGAATGATTATAGATCAGCTATTGAAACTTTGAATTATTTGGGGCAGTGTACAAGGCCAGATATTACTTATGCAATTGGGATTTTGTCACAACACTTAGAGAAACCATGCATGAGGCATTGGTCAGAGTTTAAGAGAGTTATGAGGTATCTTAAAGGAACAAGCAATCTGGGACTGCAGTTTTCAAATTCATTGAACTTTGAATTGGTTGGTTATTCTGATGCAAGTTGGGCAGATGGTAACACTGGGGAATCAACAAGTGGTTTTTTGTTCTTCTTAGGAAAGAAGCTAGTGTCTTGGATGTCTAAAAAGGTGTCAGCAATATATCTTTCATCAACAGAAGCAGAGTACAGAGCATACTTGTCAGCTTCACAGGAAGCAAAATGGTTGAGAAAGGTCTTAGAGGATACTCATAAACCACAAGGGTTTGCATTGTTGTATTCTGATAACCAGAGTGCCATTGCGTTGGAAGAAAATCAAGTGTTCCATTCTAGAAAAAAAAATATTGATGTTCATTATAACTATATACGGGATTCAGTTAACTGCAAAGAGATAGTGTTACGGTACATGCCTACTGGGGCAATGATTGCGGATATCTTAACCAAGGCGTTAGATAGGAACAAACATGAAGGTTTTGCGTTGAGTATGCCTATGTCATCCCTTTTGGATTAAGGGGGTGTGTTAAAATGTGGATGCACTCAGGTAATGTGCATAGGAGTGTGTAATCCAAATGGGATGCAAAAATGGGCCTCCACAGCCCATTGGACATCATGTGGGCCATGTGGGCCTATGTGGGTGTTATTGGTTTTGGGCATTTGGGCACCAAAAAACATTTTTATGGTTTTTTGGGACACAGGCCCTCACGGGCCCTCCAGGGTGGATGGGCCACCCAAGCCAGATGGGCTTATTGGGGCATAAAAGGGCCCAAGCTTTATTATGGACATACATGGCCAGACAGGCTTGCCCGCCAAAGTATGTAATTCTCATTATTTGGGCTTGGGGCGGCCCATTGGGGCTGCCACCCATGTCGCGGCCCGCTAGGGGCTGCAACCCGTGTCACGGCCCGCTTGGGGCCGCCTGTGTTCCTTGGTACGGCCCATGCAGGGCCAGAAGGCCTGCACGGGGCTGTTACATGGCCAAGGGATCCCTTGCGGTGGGATGCCCCGCGGGACCGGCTGGTTGCGGTTAAGATTGCACCTCAATCTCTCTCTTCTCCTCTGCCGTTCTCTCAGTAGCTATGAGCGCCTTACCGCCCCGGTGGACCTCCCGCAATCCCTCGGGGGACTTGGGACCTTCTCTTTTCTCTCTTCACCTTCTCCGGATCTTGATCTCAATTATTCATCTCCGGATCATACATCTTTTCCCATCTATCTCAACTCTTTCCTTCTCTTCCTCAACCTCTCTCTTCCTTCTTCTTTTCTTCTTTTCTCTTTCTTCCTCTTTCTTCTTTTCTCTTTGTCTTTCTCCAACTCCCAAACTGATCAAGACTTGACTCTCAACTCTCAAATCTTAACTCAAGATGCACGCCACCACAACTCAAGCTATCCCTCCAATCTTGCTGAACCAAGAAAAGGCCACTCTGAATACTTGCCTGGTAAGAGATTGATCCTCAAGGCCCTCAACTCAACATCTCTGACAACCTAGCTCCACTGTTTGCAGTCACCATCTATGCCAACTCAACCTCATTACTTTACTCTGCCCATGCCTTGTGCCCTTTGATCTCCTCCTTGTTGATCAAATAGACCTAAGCTGTTGGTTTCTACATCTTCTTCATCTTCTTCTATTTCCATTCCTGATCTCTGTGTTTTCTGACTTTTGTGTTTAGTCTGCTGGTTCTGAGCTCCAAGAAACTAAATCAAATTATTATTACAGTTAAAAGCCAAAAACAACTGTACGATATCAAAAATGAATGAACCAGCGGGAGCCAACAATTACTTTCACCAGGTTGCACTCAAGGCTTCTTTTGATGCTATTCCCCAGCTCAACGAGGATAATTACTTGATTTGGCGCAATAAAATGATGATGTTGTTTGACCTCAAAGACATCAAAGACGTTATGACCGTGAATGTGGGTCAACTACCCACAAAGCAAGATCTAGAAATTTGGGCCATCTTTCTATCCAAACTTGACAGCACTACTCATGCTAATGTAGTCAATGCTACAAACATAAAATCCTCAAAATTGCTCTGGGCTGAGATCACCCAGAGATTTGCCTCATCTGAAACCGCCAACCAAGCCCGTATATTTAACCAATTTCTACATTCCCCATTTAACAAACACGCCATTGAAGGATTTATAACAGAAATTTGAAAAGCTCTTACTCGTATGGCCAATGTAGGGATAGACTTACCAAACAATATACTGGCATATTTGATTCTCTTCAAATTCCCTCCTTCTCTGGAGAACCTGAAACAACAGATCATGCACGGCGAGAAGCTAATCACGGTTGAAGTGGTGTTCAATCACCTAACGCAGTTCAACAATGAGTGAAAGGCACTACACAAGATGGGCAAGTCGACTCCAGATGTTTCCTTGGTCACCATGAAAGGAAAACCGCTGGTAACAAAGATAGGAAGGTTCGCATTAGGTGCAAAGAAGGCTTCCATGACCCAAATGCACCACACCCTGAATCCTCATGTTTTCATCTCCACCCTCAAATTGCGCCTGAATGGTGGGTTGAGCAGCAAAAGGAATGGAAAAATAGAACCAAAAAGACTCCTACTATCAATTACCACGCACTACTCACCCTCTGGATCAATACAGATAATACACCCAACCTCCTCCTAGATTCCGGCGCAAACATACACATATTCAACGACCTGAAGTACTTTACCTTGATCAACCTACAGGATGAACTGGATGAAGTCAAGACTGGCAAACTCAAAGCAAATCTTAAGGTTCGGGGAACGGGCACGATTCGGCTCGAGTGGAACAATTCTGTCATCACGCTTGAAGAATGCATGTACGTCCCTAATATAGTGGTCAATCTAATTAGTCCCGGTCTCCTGGCGAAAAAGGGATGTTATCTCACACAAAAACAAGACCAAATCCACATCACCCAAGGCAAGGAGACAGTACTTAAGGGGCTAATTCGAGATAATCTATTTGTAATTGAGAAGCCACAAAATGTTGGAGAAAATCTATTGGTTAATCTTCTGAATCACTCCACACCTAGCTCTTCTCTCGAGACCCCTTCCCTATCTGATCTTCATAAGATGTACGGACATGCGTCAATCTCAATGCTCAAAACTCTAGTTAAAGATCAATATTCAAAAGAGGAACTAAGTAGATTCCAATGCAATGGGTGCTTACAAAGTAAAATCACAAGGGCTCCTTTCTCAGCCACCTCGACGCCATCCTCAAAACCCTTGGAACAAATCCACCTGGATTTGATAGGTCCGATCACTCCTAAGTCTAAAGCAGGCCACAAGTACATCTTTACTCTAGTCAATACCTTCACCGGTTATCTTTCTGGCCTTCCTCTCCAATCTAAAGAAGAGACCCCCAACACCATCATCAACTTACTCAAGACGGAATACAAGCGGCTCAACTACTATCCCACTGAAATCTTCTCAGACAAAGGCACCGAGTTCAAAAATAATACTCTAAAGGAATTTTCCAAGTCAAAAAACATCAAACTTTTAAATTCTGAGCCCTACCATTGCCAACACAATGGCCGAGCTGAACAAGCGAACCAAACAATTATCAAATCCGCCCGAGCCACCTTCTCATCTTCAAGATTGAACAAAGGGTATTGGCATATTGTGATCAGAAGCTGTTGTTTCATGCTCAATGGAAGGTAACAATCAATCCCCTTGGGAGCTCATGTTTAACAAGAAACTACCCACTAATTATCTGAAACCTGTAGGATCTCCCGTTGTCTATCTTGCGAATCGGCTTCAAAAAGGGAGAAAATTGGATGAGAAAGGATTAGAAGGGATCCTAGTTGGGTTCAACCCCGTTTTTCATTCCTACATGATTCTCAACTCATCTGGTGCTCTTGTTGAAACCAAAAATGTACAGTTTCTCAAGAACTCCCTCAACAACTTCCCTCTCCTCAAATCACCGGGTATTGATATCTTCAGTCAATCTAATTTTGAATCAAATGAATATGATTTTTCCTCAATTGAAAAACAATACGTCTTCCAAGAATCTCAAAATGAACTATCAGAATCTGACTCAGATTGAGAAGACTCTGAATCTATTGATTCCTTGTCTTCCGACCCCCATCCTTCACTACCTTCTCCTTCTCCTGTCCCTGATCCTCCCGTCCAACCCAGCTCTCAAAGGCCTGGACAAGAATCAAGAAAGCCTCAACAATATGGGTTCTACCACTACTACAAGCCCCCTTCCTACAAAGCAGCGCGAAAATGTGCCAAATGGCCCAAGTGGAAGAAAGCCTCTGAAGAAGAGATAGACTCTATTGAACTTCAAGACGTCTGGGAAGAATACTATGGAGTCCCCAACAATATCTTAAATACTACTTGGGTCTTCAAGGTAAAAGAGAATTGCCATGGAGACCCTGTCAAATACAAGGCTTGACTTTGCGTTCAAGGATTCAATCAAGTATTAGGGATTGACTACAATGAAACATGGGCACCAACGGGCAAACTTGTGTCACTCCAAGTGGCTCTTGCATATAGTCTGAAGATGAAATTGAAGCTCACCCAATTTGATGTGAAAGGCGCCTTTCTCCATGCACCAATCAATGAGACTGTCATCATAAGGACCCCAGAAGGATCAAACAGGAAATCCCCCTATCTAAAACTAAAAAAGTCTCTCTACAGGTTGAAACAGTCCCCCAAAAACTGGTACAAAACTATGACGTCATGGATCAAGTCTCAAGGGTATCTCGAATTGACCAGCAATCCCTGTCTGTACCTCAATTTGAAAACGGGGGAAATTATTTACTTTCACGTTGATGATCTAATCCATGTATTCAATTCTAACAAATTTGAAGCAAACTTTCTTGAGCAATTCAAGAATTCATCATGTCATCTGCCCAATACTATCCTTGGCATGCTTATGGAAATTAAAGACAACCAAATTCTCTTAAGTCAGCCTAACCACATTGCTCGCGGGCTTGAGGAACTCAGTTTATCCTCCTGTAAAGATACTAATATTCCACTGACTCAAAACCTCAACCTTGAACCCGCTTCCGACGCGGATCATGCCGAATTCTGTCAATTTAATGTTAACTACAGATCTGCAATCGGCATTCTCAACCACCTCTCTCAATACTCTTGACCAGACATAGCTTTCTCTGTGTCGAGCTTGGCAAGATTCAATGTCAAACCGGGCATGAACCACTGGAGGGAGGTTAAGAAAGTATGGAAGTATCTAAAAACAACTAAGAATCTCAAACTTGTTATCAAATACAATCCCAAAAAAGAAGTCCTGTCGAGTTTCAGCGAAGCAACTTGGGGCGACAATCCAATCTTCCACAAGTCTCAAACTGGCTACATTATATTTCACTACGGAAGTCCAGTTATCTGGAACTACACCAGACAAAGGAATATCACCTATTCCTCCACCGAATCCAAATTGAATGCGCTTCTTGACTGCTACCTGGAAATCAAGTGGATTAGACATCTCATTAGTGAGATTTATAAAATCACTGAACCTAGACCTACTCTAAACATCAACAATAAAGGATTGGACAACAAAATTAAAAAATTCGGCTCTCATTCAAAATCTAGACACATTGATATCAAAACCAAGGGACTACGTGAGGAATACACTAACAAACAGTTCACTTTTAATCTTGTTCAAATTAATTCCATGATTTCCAACTCTCTTACAAAGGGCTCCTCAATGACGTCCTTGGACCTTCTTCAGAAGAAAATCTTCCTTTAAGATAATCCTCTCACCAGTCACGTGGGGTGTTAAAATTGCACCTCAATCTCTCTCTTCTCCTCTACCGTTCTCTCAGTAGCTATGCGCGCCTTACCGCCCCGGTGGACCTCCTGCAATCCCTCGGGGTACTCGGGACCTTCTCTTTTCTCGCTTCACCTTCTCTGGATCTTGATCTCGATTATTCATCTCTGGATCATACATCTTTTCCCATCTATCTCAACTCTTTCCTTCTCTTCCTCGACCTCTCTCTTCCTTCTTCTTTTCTTCTTTCCTCTTTCTTCCTCTTTCTTCTTTTCTCCTTGTCTTTCTCCAACTCCAAAACTGATCAAGACTCAACTCTCAACTCTTGAATCCTAACTCAAGACGCACGTCACCACAACTCAAGCTATCCTTCCAATCTTGCTGAACCAAGAAAAGGCCACTCTGAATACTTGCCTGATAAGAGATTGATCCTCAAGGCCATCAACTCAACATCTCTGACAAACTAGCTCCACTTTTTGCAGTCACCATCTATGCCAACTCAACCTCATTACTTTTACTCTGCCCAAGCCTTGTGCCCTTTGATCTCCTCCTTGTTGATCAAGTAGACCTAAGCTGTTGGTTTCTACATCTTCTTCATCTTCTTCTATTTCCATTCCTGATCTCTGTGTTTTCTGACTTTTGTGTTTAGTCTGCTGGTTCTGAGCTCCAAGAAACTACATCAAATTATTATTAGTTGCGCTCTGCGACCAGCGCCAAGGAGCCGGGGCTTGTGGCCCTGGCTTGCTCCACCTCCCCTCGCTTGCCGTTGCAAGGGGGATGGGGGCAATCTGGCTTGGTCGAACAAGCCAGCAACCAACCGCTACAGTGCGGTTGGTCAGTGCAGGGGGGACCTGACCATTCCCTTGCCCAAGGAGGTGGCGGCCCCAGCCGCAAGGGTAGCAACCGGCAGGAGGGGGGGAATTCATCACCCCCCCACCATTGGTTGTTTGAGGAGACCAAAAAGGGGTGCTCTCCCCCCCTCTTGACCAAGGGGGAGGAGCAAAGGGGCTGGGGGGACATGATCACCTCCCAGGCCAACCTTCTTGACAATGCCCTGGGGTTATCAATCCCAAGGGCCACTGGTGACCCCCACCAGGGATTTCAGAGAAAGAGGGGGGGGAAAGCATGCCCGCTGGTCACACCCCCCCATGTGAGTCTGAGACCGGACCCAGGTGTGCCCTGGGTCCCACCTGGCCCATTTGAGGGGCCAGGGGCTGGCTGTATGAGGCAACCAGCCCTTAAAAAAGGAAATAAAGGTGAGCATGGCTGGTTGTAACGGACAACCGGCCAGGGGGATTGAACAGTTAAGGGGCTGGTTCAGCCCCATTGTGGTGGAAACACCAGAAATAACCGGAATAGGCTGGTTGTAAGGGTACAGGGACTGATGCCATGTGGGCTGATTTAGTCCAAACCAAGTAACAAGGCCAGTAGAGCCTGTACAGCGCTTTTGGGGCGTAAAATTTGCCTTTTGGCTTGTTGTATCATGGGCTCAAAAGAGGCCAAACTTTTGAACTTAAAGAGCTCTTCTCCCTGCTGTTTTCCATCCATTCATTCATCATTCCAATCAAATTCATCCAAGATATTGCCCCATTGTGAGAGCCCCATTAGCCAATATTGACACCCAGTTTCCAGCATCTCTTTTGCTTTAAATACTGCTCATTTTCCTAAGCTAAATGCTGGCCATAATTCTAACAAGTACATATCTCTTGTTTCCACAACGTTGGAGATGAAACTTTATTAAAAAGAGTTGGATTGTTGGAGCAATATGGGAGAATAAAGCAAATGCTGTCCCTCAACTGGGCGGAGATGAGATTGAAGGGTGTCAGAAAGTCTGCAAGCAGCCAAAACAACATCTAGAAATGTATATGTTGGATGCATGAAGCTTGGGAAGATTGATATTTGATTTTTTTTGGCCAATGGGAAAAAAATGGGAAGGTGACACTGATGGACATTGGGACAGAAGGCCGCAAGAAACAGCTTGCTCATCCATCAGGTGAGCAAAGCGGGGGGTGAAATGGATGGGGATGCTGTTTTTGGCAGTCAGAAGGCCAAATAAGTGAAGCATTAGGGTTGATAGGTGTCAGAAAGTTGACCAAGGTGTTTGCTTGCATCAAACACCTGTTGAATAAGTGAGATGGCTTTGCCAATGCAAGGTGGCAACAGGCAACAGCGGTTTATTGCTTTCAGCAGTCATATATGAGAGTTGAGCAACAAGAGTTGGATTTTTGGAGCAAGACAGGAGGAGCAAGAGAATGGTGAGCTAAAATTGGGCAGAGATGAGATTAAAGGGTGTCAGAGAGTTGGCAAGCGGCCGTCACAATAACTTGCAACAGCAATCTTGGGTGAATGAAGCTTGGGAGGATTGATTTTTAATTTTTTTGGTGGATAAGAACAAAATGGGAAGGTGAAACTGATGGAAATCGGGACCAATGGCCACAAGATGCAGCTTGCTAGTCCTTCAGGTGAGCAAACCAGGGGGTGAAAAGGATGGGGATGCTGTTTTCAGCCGTTAGCCGGCCAAATAAGTGAAGGATTGGGGTTGATAGATGTAAGCAAGTTGACCAAGGTGCTTGCTTGCGCCAAACGCCTCTCAAATAAGTGAGGGGTTGATGGCTGATAGCTGTTGGAAACACCAAAATACAACCAGATGAAGAAGGGGGGGAAGTGATAAAGCCTGTTGAGGATTTTTTAATAATCCTTGTCAACTTGGTTTAACAACTTGTATATCCCACTTAACCCACTTTCTCTATTATAGAGCACTTGGTAACTTTCTGAGAAAAAAACGTCACCCTCAAAGAAACCCTGGATGCTCCAGAAGAGACTGATGAACACAATGAGATATGCATATCTTCCAGTGATTCTGTTTCTGCAACGCCAACATCCATCCAGATGAAGAGGGGGGGAAGTGATAAAGCCTGTGGAGAATAAACCCTAATTATCCTTGGCAACTTGGTTTAACAACTTGTATATTCCACTTACCAACACAATTTCTCTATTAGAGAGCACTTGATAACTTTCAAGGAACAATACCTCACCCTCAAAGGAACCCTGGATTCTCAAGAAGAGAATGATGAAGACAATTAGATATCCATATCCTCCAGACTTTCTGCCATCCTATATCTCAAAGGTTTCAGCATGGACAACTACCTTAATTCCCTCATCTAGTTGTTCCATGATATCAAAATCTTCTGTTCAATAAAGTATACAATTGTATAATGGCCAAAAATACTCAAAGAGTAAGTTGAAACCTGGACACAGTATTCCTTACTCATCCAAAGACCCCAAAAAATAACAAGCCCTCCAACCATTGTCCCACTAACTCCTCAACCCATCATCATTGTGCCAATTGTTGCAACCAGGACAGTCCCAGACCAAGTATAACTGTAACCCCAACCCCTCTTGGTAAACTCAGCTGAAACAGATGGAACACCAAATCAACTCCCTATTTGACAAGCTCAAACAAATCAAAACACCAAGCTCCATTGAATACGTGGAGGATGATACTAATGAGGACTCACCAGGGGACTTGCTCCACACAGCCAGCCAAGTTTAACATGAGAATGACCCTGTGGAATACAGTTTATTCACTGGCTCTGACCCAGTCTACTTGGCTTAGAATCAAAAAGGATTCAGTGAGGAACTTATATACAGCTCCGGCACTGCCAGATTCATGGTTTTCAACAAGAATCTGCTCTCCAATCATAAACGATACTCCAAGGCCAGTAACACCTGTTGAGGGTCAATCAGGATCACCCACATTGGACAACTGATAATAGGCCCCACTTCAATCTATCCAGTCTACTATTCTCCCTCAGGTCTTTCAAATCTGATATCAGCCTCAAATCTCAAAGATCAATGAATCAAGGTACTTCATCATCACCAATTATTCCTCATTAAGCTGGCCAATACCATTTTGTTTCAATTCCTAAGGGTAGGAAACTTCTATATTGCCAAATACAACAACTCTCTCAAATTGATGGCTGATAACCCAAAAGTCACCAACTGGCACATCACTCTTGGAAATCCTTCTAATCCCAACCTTAAGAAGTTCCTTGCTGATAATGGCCTAATCCCACATAAACCTGATAAACTGGAAAAAAACTTCCATATATGCCAGTCATGCAAGCTACACCAATCCCCTCACTCAAATCCCCTTCCCAAAGCTCCATCTTCCTTCCACACTTAAACACCAATGGCCTGCAGATCAGCCCACCCTTCAAGCACCGTTACCGGTACATACTTTTTCTCATTGACACTTTAAGTAGATACAAACATATATATCTGCTACAGCTAAAAAGCAACTCAAAACAGTATATATTATCCTACTTCAATTAAATTAAAAAAAACCTGAACAGGTACCTGGCTTTCTTTCAATCTGACAGGGGCGGCAAATTTACCTCCACAAACTTTTGTGCATTCCTCCTGGCTAAGGGCATCACTGTCAAACAAGGCCCAGCAAACTCTCCTAAAACAAATAGTCTTGCCAAAAGATGCAATCAAGTATATCTGACCAAGATACAGTGTGTTCTGGCTCAGTCCAACACCCAAATTGCTATAATTATGGGCAGCAATTAGCTTAGGCAAATGAGCATTAATGAAGCAAAAGAAATTCTGGACACCTTGTGTCAATAATTGCTTGATGGGCTCTCACAATGGGGCAACACGTTGGATGATATTTTTGTGAATTTGATTGGATGATTAATGGATGGAAAACATCAGGGAGAAGAGCTCCTTAAGTATAAAAGATTGGCCTCTAGTGAGCCCAAGATACAACAAGCCAAAAGGCAATTTTTCCGCCCCAAAAGTACTCTAAAGGCTCTAAAAGCCTTGTTACTTGGTTTGGGCTACATCAGCCCACATGTCATCAGTCCCTGTACCCTTACAAACAGCCTATTCCGGTTGTTTCTGGTATTTCCACCTCAATGGGGCTGAACCAGCCCCTTTGCTGTTCAATCCCTGGGCCGGTTGTCTATTACAACCGCTCCTATTGCCTCACATACTGGCTGGTTGCCTCATGCAACCAGCCCCTGGCCATACAAGTGACCATGTGGGACCCAGGACACACCTGGGTTTGGTCTCAGACTCTCTAGGGGCGGGTGTGACCAGCGGAAATGCTGTCCCCCCCTCTTTCTCTCAGATCCCTGGAGGGGGCAGTCAGATACCCCTACCAAGGGCCCTGGGGGTAGACACCCCCAGGGCATTGTCAATGGAAGTGGGCTGGGGGCTGGTCAGATCCCCTCAGCAACGTTGCTCCTCCCCCTCCGTAAAGGGGGGAGGGGAGAGCACCCCTGTTCTCTGCATTGCTTTGATGGTGTAGGGGTGGTCAGGTCCCCCCCACCGCTGGTTGCTTTGTTGCCACCAGCCTTTTCATCCCCAACTGCCTTGTTGCAGTTGGTCACTGGCTGGTTCAACCTAGTCAGCCACCCCCTCCCCCTTGCAATGGCAAGCAAGGGGAGGGGAGGGAGACGGGGCCGCCGGCCCTTGCTCCTGCAGCGGTGGCCGCTTTTTGCAACTGGCGGGCCCCTCGTGGCTTCACACCGCGCGGGATCCCTTGGCTGCTGCAACAGCCCCACGCGGGCTGTTGGGCCCCGCTTGGGCCAAACTAAGGGATAAAAGCGACCCTGAGCAGGCCCCAGCACAGGCAGCAGCCCCAAGAAGGCTGCGACACGGGCGGCGGCCCCAAGCCCAAAACCTGAGACAAACACACTTTGGCAGGCCGGCCTGTCTTGCCAAGTATGTCCAAAATAAACCTTTGGCCCAATTATGCCCATACAAGCCCATCTGGCTTGATTTTCCAATGTCTCCCACTGGGCCCGTTAGGGCCTGTGTAACAATGAGCCTGTTTCACGCGTTTTGAGGCCAGTTTCTCCTAATCAGTGACATCCACACAGGTCCATATGGTCCGTGTGAGTGTCCAATGGGCCTGAGAGGCCCATATGTGCATCCCATTTTGGATTACACTTATAAGTAGAACACCCTCAAGTGCACACGTATTTTAACACCAATCAACTATTGGGATGAAGCAGAAAATTATCCCTTCATGCTTATAAACCTCCTCCCTAGTCAATTGCTTCATTTTGTTTTTCTGGTTAGTGTACCCAACACACATAATTGTAGCTTGGAACCAGAAAGGGATATAAATCACCTTATCCCCTTAGGGCTTAAGTTCCACATTCACCATAAAGAATCCTCCAAATTACAGGCCCCCTTTCACCTGATGATCTTTCTTGGGTACAAGCTCTTCTTGGATGCATGCAGGTTCCTGCATCCACCCAAAAAATTGATCAATTTTAGTGGGAACTATTCTGTTACTGGCTATCAGGTATTGTACAAATCTCCCAACACTCTGAGAAAAGAACCTCACACTCTCCCTGTTGCCGTTCAGTAAACCATCTCCAGACTGGTTGAAAAGCAAGTGAACTTTCATCTACCCCTGAAAAAAAACAAATTGTCTCTCCCCTTTTGCTTGGCCTCCCCTCACCATCTCATGACCCATCCCCAAGAACTCACTCACCGGGCTCCATGCCCTCTCCCCCACTTTCCTTTCCTAACCCTGCAAGCAACACTTCCAAAACCAACAAATGTCGTGCTGCTAAAGGGCATGCTTACATTCCTCACTTATCAGTTGCTCCTGGGAACATTTTTGGCAAGGTGAAACCTTCTTCCATCCTGAAAACATCTGAAAAAGGTGTTTGTTCCTGTACTCAGCCCCCGCAGGAGGACAACACTGGGGAAGAAGATCTGGCAGAAGTGATATTGATCCCCCAGGCATTGGCTGACCCAGCTGAAAACTCAAATTGTTGGCCTCCATGGCAAAATAAAATCACTCCTTCCTCAAACGCAACACCAGTACACTGGTTCCACCTCCCAAGGATTACAAGGTCATTTGTGGTATGTGGCAACTTGTAGGAAAGAAAACCAATTTTGGCGCTGTCACCAGGCATAAGTCAAGGTGGGTTTGTTTTGTTAATCATCGGGAGCACAATTGGCAATACTTTGAAACATATTCTAGTGTGGGAAAAAATGAATTTCTCAAAGTATTTCTCATAAAGGAAGTGCAACATCAGCTGGATGTACTTCAATTCAACATGTAAATGGCTTTCCTATGCAGAAATATTGATTCCACAGTTGATTTGGACCAGACCTCTTGATTTGAGGTCCGCAGCAAGGAAGACTGGGTGTTGAAATTGAATAAATACCTGTACAGAACAAAGCAATACAAGCGCAATGATAGCCCAAAAACAAATAGAAATGTAACCCTAAAAACCAGAACCCTAGCCCAACCCTAACCCTTTCCCATGCCGCAACCACCCTCAAGGCAGCCTACCATTACACAAAACTGGTTTTTACTTCTCATGACGCAGCCCTGCGGTGTGCCTTTGCTTGGAGCCCCTTGCATTGTTTTTATCCACCTGGCCCCCGCGTGATTTCCTGCTCTGCAGGCCAGCCCGCGCTTTTTCACGCCTGCCCTTCTCCCATAGCACCAATTGCTCTGATTTACCTTCCTAAACTAGCTTCCCACAAACCTGGTTGGGCTGGCTCCATTCTTGGGTCTCCAATGTCTGAGAGGGCCGCGGCACAACCTGCTACCAGTATGCTGAGCCCCGCAGCACCTACTGCTGAGCCCCCGGTGGCCACTTCTGAGAATCTCCCATCCCAAATGCTGAGCCTGAACTTACAAATGCTGAGCCCGCCAACCGCAGCACAGTTCCCAACCAAGGCTATATAGCAACACCACACCATTGCAAGCCATAAAACTCTTTTGCCTGTTTCTGCATAACATCTGCGGATCTGCGGGTGTTCATGGGCTTCCCAAAATCATCCCTGATGCAGTCTGGTTTTCTTTCTTCTCATCTTTTTTCTTTTTTTTCACATTTCATGCGCTTCCTTGTGCAATCTTTGTTATTTTTCACCACTTGTTTTTCCTGTTACCATCATAATTTTTCTTTAAAAAAAATTCTGCTTTCATTTGTAGTTATCTCTTGTAATCATCCCAAAGGACTTCTTCATCATTATAAGAGGGGCTCTTCCCAGCCTTTTTCCCTTCCATCATCTATCATATTATCCCTATAAAATCATATCATCAGCACCATCATTTCATCCAATCCTGATCCAAGCAACTCATCATCATTTTCCAGGTATATCTCTGATTTTCCCTTTATCCTTGAGCCTCAATAATCAAATCCTCAATCCTTCCTCTGTCAACTCATCCGTAACACCAAACAATGGCCTTGCTGGTTGAAGAAGAATTCATTCAATTGAATACTTCATTGTGTTATACCACTCCTAAATCCCTTCTTTGACCATACTGGTCTTGATCATTCTTGATTGCCTTTCCAGAACCAGTCAAATTTGAATGAGACATTTCTTTAAGCTTGCAACTGGAGTGTTAAAACACCCTCTATTTCTTTAAATTTGAATTCTGAAACGCTATTCATGATTCCCTTGAGAAGTTTTGGGTTATTCTTGATTGAATGTGTCCCTGATTAGCTTTCAGAGCTTCATAAGACAAATTTCTTTCTTTTTCACAGCCACCCAGAGTTGTCATTTCCCTTCAAGTGCTCGATTGAGGGGAGTTGGGAAAGTTCATATAGAACCTGGATGTTTGTTTGGATTGAGTTGATCTTTCCTAATCTTCTTCTGACAACCAGAGATATTGGCTTATGGTTGTTGTTATTTACAACTGCTTTGTTTCATTGAACGCAGGCCAAACTCTAAATTATTTTTTTCAATTCTTTTCCCATACCATCTTGACTCAGATAGTGTTGTTCCAATATTTCTACCAACTCTCATCAAACTGATCTGTTCTGTTGATCCCTTATATTCAAGGTTCTGTATCTTGATTTTGGTTAAATTTAAATATTTTTGTAACTACCAGGAAGGCAGCCTAAAAAGACCTTTCCCCTCCACAGAACTGCCTGTGGCGCGCACCTTTTGGAGTCTTACAATGGGGAAGGGATAAACTTGATACCAAATGATACCTAGGGGACAAAAATATCAGACGCAAGATGGTGTGGGGAGAGAATTGAACAAAAAAGTTAGAGTTTGCTCAGATTTCAATAGAACAAGGCCCTTATAAGTAACAATGCCCACAAGCTAATAACTCTTGTCCAGAGCAGAAGATTGGGGATTATCAACTCAAACCCAACCAACCTCCAGGTTCTCAATGAACCAGCCCAACTCTCCGCAATCAAGCGCTTGAAGGGTATAAGGTAACTGTGTGTGGCCATAAAAAAAAGCAAATTGTCTTATGAAGCTCTAGAAGCAAAAAAATGACAGATTAAATAAAGAATAACCCAAAACTTCTCAAGGGACTCAATGATAGCATGGCCAAATTCAACTCTAAATAAATAGAGGGAGTTTAAAAACTCTATTTTCAATATTCAAGAAATGTCTCAGTCAAATGTGGCTGGTTCCAGAAAGGCAATCAAGTATGATCAAGACCAGTATGGTCAAAAAAGGGATCAATGAGTGGTATAATACAGTCAAGAATTCAATCAAATGAATTCTTCTTCAACCAGCAACGCCATTGGTTGATGATAACAGATTAGTTCAAAGAGGAGGGATAAAGAATTTGACTATGAAGGCTCAAGGATCAAGGGGAAATCAGAGATATACCTGGAAAATGATGATGAGTTGCTTGGATCAGGATTGAATGAAAGGATGGTGGTGATGATATTATTTTATAGGGATTATATGATAGATGATAGATGGGAAAAAGGCAGCAAAGAGCTCCTCCTTTTATGAGAAAGACGCCCTGTGGAATACTTACAAGAGATAACTAAAAATGAAAGCAGATTTTTTTTAAAAAAAAAATGATGATGTTAACAGGAAAAAAAAGCAGGGAAGAATAACAAAAATGGAAACAGGAAGCGCATGAAATGTGAAAAAAAAAGGAGAACGAAAACCAGCCCGCGTCCAGGATGACCTCAGGCAGCAGATGAACGCCCATGGCTTCATGGATGCAAGGCATCAATAGGAAAAGGCGGTTGATGGCTTGCGGCTGTCCAAGATGAGAGTTGAGTGACAATAGTTGGATGGTTGGAGAAAGACGGGAGGATTGAGAGAATTGTGCGCTGGGATTGGGTGGAAATGACAGCAAGTCAGCAAGGGCGTGAAAAACGGCTTGCAACAGCCATTTTGGGTGAATAAATCTGAGAAGGATCAATAGTTTATTTTTTTTGGTGGATGGGAACAAAAAGGGAAGGTGACACTGACAGAAATTGGGACAAATGACCGGGAGCAAAAGCTTGCTAGTCCATCAGGTAAGAAAAGTTGGGGTTTAGAAGGATGGGAATGCTGTTGTTGGCCATTGGCCAGCCAAATAAGGGAACGATTGAGGTTGATAGGTGTCAGAAAGTTGACCAAGGCGCTTGCTTGCGCCAAAGGCCCATAAAATAAGTGATGGGTTGTTTTCTGATAGCTGTTGGCAAAGCTGACAGCCAACCAGATGAGGAGGGGGGGAGAAAGTGACTGATTAATGGAGAGATTTTCTGGGGTCTTCATCATGAATGCCAATGATAGCAAGCTGGATGGCAATGATAAGGATGAGGACTGGGATGGCGGTCACCATGCGCAATTGGCCAGAAATTTGGGCTTTGCCAGCAAGGAGGAGGAATTGAAAGGAAAATCTGGGGATTTTTGGACAACCTGGAGAGCCCTTCCTGAAAAGCTAGGACAGGAAAAATTTGTTATGAGGAAAAATTGAAGGGTTTCCATAATTCTAGCAGAAAATATTCTCCTCCTTTCTTTTTTCTTTTTTTTTGGAGGAAGTTGAATGAAATAAGATGTAAAAAAAAATTAAACTACTTTCCCCTTTACATGATTTGTCTCAAATTAATCACCACACTGTTAATTTCTCATTCACAAGGCTCTGGACCTTGATTCCTGTTACATCTTTTAACCCTCAGAGGGGAAGCTTAAAAAAGAACCTTTTCCCCCCACAGAACTGCCAGCAGCCAGCGCTGTTTGGAGACTTACAGCTGAAAGAAGCCTCTATGGTGGAGGCAAGGCTTCAACTCTCCCCACGTGAAGAACTTCCTTCAGAGGCCACCCTTGCTGCTTTGGAAAAAAATTTGGGAGTCCCTAGGAAGAAAATCATTCCTAGAATTGAAATACAATAGAACATGTCAGAATAAATCCAGAATAAATAAATAAATTTATTTCACATGCTACCTGGAGATGATTCCCTACTGAATTCAAGCCTCATTGCTGCTGAATTTTGAATGAATCCTTCATGAAAAAAATTAATATCACCAACAAAATCAAAGGATTGACATAAAAAAAAACATACATTACCATGGGATGCCTATCCTACTATCAAATCTTGATGGTTTGCCTCATTTAAAATTGGATGCAAATCATTTGATTCCCCCTTCTGTACTCAATACTTATTAAATCAAACAAAAACAAAAATAGAGAGAGAAAATTTCAAACTCTCTGGTGAGACACTCTACAAAGAATTCCACATAATATCTCTCAGATATTCACAATTGTCATCAGTGATTTCCTTGTGGTCATATTCAATCACACAGCAATCAAAGCACATCATGTAGGAATTGGTGGCTATTAAGGACAATTAATTTCAGTGGGAGGAAAGATAGAAAGGATGACAAAATTGAAGTAGAGAGCTTGGAAAAAAAACCAGGCAGGCAAAGTTGGAGGTTGAAGGATGAGATTGATGAAACAGAAAAGGATAAGAGAATCAAACATATGAGATATATTGGTTGAGCAGGGATGTTGGATGGGAAACTCCTATTGATGGGACAGCGTAGGGGTGGCAGGTGGTAGCAGTTGGTGAAGGATGTTTAGTGGTTGAGCTTTGAGAGGTGGGGAGCAGTTGAGCATTGAGAGTTGGGGAGGGTTTGAGAATCCAGGATTTGAGGAGTTTTTGAGCTTCAAATGAGAAGTTGATCCTCTTTTGAGACTTTTTTGAGAAGATAAAACCGCAAGGTGGATGGATCAGTTGATTTTCCTGGTTTTGGAGCATTGGAAGTGCAAGCTGGGTTCCCCGTTTTGGAGCTTTGGCAGTGCAAGACAACAAGTTGAGAGTGCATTTAGCATCTGCTTGAGTAACTCCAACAGATTGCCTTGCTAAGTCATTCTATTATTTTTAGTTGAGTGAGAGTGTTTTTCAGAGGTATGAGGGCAACAGTTTTCATTAAGAAGTTGCCAATTTCCCTTTTATCATCACTTTTTGGAGCTGGGTAGATTTTTTCAGGATTTTGCTCCTAATGTGATGGAACCTCAGTTCCATGTGTTTGGTGTGAAATAAAGCTTGGTTGGCCTGATTCAGAGCAAGTTTAATACACCCTTTATTTTCTTCATGGACAATTGCAGGCTTGTTGGAGCTGGAAGGAAATGTTTTGGGAAGCATTGAGCAGACCCAATTTAATTCTTTGATGGCATCACCAATTGGTTCATATTCAGCCTCAGTGGTTGAGAGAGACAGCTTTGGGTGCTTTTTTGTCAGCCTCCTGCATGCAAAGACCCTTGCCATCCTATAGCTACCAGGGGTGATAGAATAAATAATAAATATATTATTCAATGAATGCAGAAAAAGCATTTAAAACATTTGGATAAGGCTTATTGGAAGGTTAATTGGTTTGGTTATGGTTTATCATTATAAATCAATGTAGATAAATTGATCATTAGATTTTTTAATAGAGTGGCCATAATTATATTGTGGATCTTTAATACCTCTCTTCAGGGAACTCAGTATGAAAACACGTAGGCCTGGTTACTTTGGGCCCTTTAGTTTAAAGGATATTTTGCCCAAAGATAATATGTATATAAAATACACGGTGGATTGGCAGGGCTTTGTAACAAAGCTTCCACAACAGAGAAAGGATAATGAAACTCACGGTTATATTATGAAATCCTTTGGGTATCTGTTTGAGACGTGCACTGATGGGTTAAACGTGTATACTGGGGTTATAAGGTTGTTCAGAAGTTTAAATTGATAAAAGAGGGTTGAGGAAGGTTATTATTATTAAGACTAAAGCCATAAATCACTTACTTATTGCTTATAAGTATTTTATTACTTGACATGTTGTCTGAATATAAATATAACTGGGTCTGTGGGTATCAATATCCTCAAATGAGCTCTTTATTTATAGCTTTTGGACTCCCAATATTGTCCTTCTGAGGGGTACAGGGGCTCAAAGGGACAGACACTGAGGCTGAAAGGGTAACCAGTGGTAGCCTTTCACGTTTTCTTGGTGCTGTAACATGGGTAGCATCTATTTTCACAGGGTATGGTAATTCTTCTGATTTAAAATTGACGTTTGAATGAGTGAATCACACTAATCTTTCCTTTTTATTTATTATTTAATGAATTATCCTTAGTAAATTTTACAAATAAGTTAATAGTTATTTTAATAGACATTCCTAAGAATATTCTGATGTCAGGTGAGATCTCATTATGTTTTAAATATTTGGAGTAAAGTCATGATATTGATTTATCTCCTTATTTTCAAAATAAAGTTGATTTACTAAAATGAGTACTTGAAAATGTAAGTCATGAGTATTCATGTAATATTTTTACATCATAGGTTTTCTTGGTATGTCACAAAAATTTTGATGTCTAAAAATTGTCATAATAGTATATTCAAGTATTATAATATATTTTTAGAAGTAGTCATTATTTTATTTTCTAAATTCTTGGTAATTTGAATTATATTCAATAAAGAATACATATAAAGGTTATTTAAGTATTTCTATATACTTTCATGTATTTTTAGACTATCTACTATCAATAGGAACATTTTTTACATATGAAGAATGTTCCTGTGTAGGTGTAGCATGTTTACGCGGTAACTAGGTTTCTCAGGCCGCCTGTCACTTTGTCAACCTTTAATCCCATGGCTGCGTCCTTGTCAGAGGCCCGGGGTTGCGTGAACAAATTTGAAAGAGTTTCAGTATCTCAGCCGCCGGCAGGTGCATTGGCTGTGTGAGGGAATTGTGAAAGAACACATTTCCATCTGTAAATCCTAAAATATACACAACACCTCAATTCTGACTGAATTTTAGGTGTGAAACCTATATGTGACAATATATTTTAAGTATTTAATTGGCCAAAAAGTTCAATAGTGGTGCCGTGTTATTTTGGTCTTTCTTTTCCTGAATTATTTAAAAATATAAGGAGTTGGATTTCAAGGGTGGAGTCAGTTAGTGACCCTACCTAACTTTGGGTGGAGAATCCATTTTTGCAATAATATTGATGGATTTCCTTCTCCTTCTTTGGTTCAATTTATTATAATTATTTTTAAGTTATTTCTGTTACTTTTCCAGGTTGTTCTGAAATAGTCACAAGCTGACATTCCCCCACTCCAAGATATGGCCAAATGTGAAAAAAATCTGGAGCATGTTGGGAAGAAATCAATTACATGTGGTTTTCAGTTCCTTTTGTTGGATCTTGAGTTTCTAAGATGTATTTGTACATCAGGTATACTATTCCCTGGTAACCATTCATCTTTTTCTGCAGATTATCCTTTGTATCTTACTGAGTATAGTCTAACATATTTTCCTGGCACTTTCTCTTTCTTGTATCTCAATATCCTGCTGACTTTCCCTTTTCCTTTCACAGGGTCATGTTCTATTGGGATTATTGCTGGAGGGAGGTTGCTACCTTCTCTTGTTTGAAAGTGTTTTACAAGGCTAACAGGAAATACTGGGTGTTTTCTTGATAATTCTTCACTCAAGATTACTTCTACAGCATTTTTTTCCATGCATGCTTTTGAGAAAAAATGTTCCAAAAAAGGCTGGTTTCAGCTTTCTGTGACCTTCTAGATTTTTGAGTTTGGTAGTGGATATCAAGTTCTGATCTCCTATTTTGAAGTCAGGTTCCCTATGTGATTTGTCCCATCTTTGTTTGTTGTGTTCTACTGCTTCTTCTACACATTTTTGAGCATGATTATTTGTCAGATCTATCATTTTTTTAAAGTCAAGAGATGTTGAATGAACAGTGGCTCAGTTATAGTTTAAGTTATTCCTAGGGAGTTTTGGAATCCATCCTCTTTCTAGTATTTAAGGGGCTTCTTTGATAGTATAATGTGTTCTTCTGTTATAAGCCATCTCTAGAGCTGGTAGTAGGCTTACCCAATCATGGCAATAAACATCTGAGTTTTTGTATTCTAGAAGAAAGCTACAGAACCTTCTTAACGTATCTTCTGGGGTCTGTATCATTCTTTCAGCTAATCCATCAGTTTGGGGATGGTATGCTGTAAAAAATGCTAGAGTAGTACCCAGTATATCATGTAGATTTGTCCAAAACTCAGAGGGGAATTTGGGGTCTCTGTCACTGATTATAATCTTGGTTATACCAAAATCAGCTATGATTCTATTCCAAGATACTAGAGCTACATCCATAGATCAATCTTCTTTTTGGTTAGGTCATAATTCTTCCTTCTTAGAGTATCTGTAAACTATAACCACAACAGAGTTAAATGAATGATTACCTCCAGGGGGAAGGCCAATGACAAAATCCATATTAATTATTTCTCATCTAGTTTTGGGTTCAGAGATCTTCTGTAGGAGTCCAAACCTTTTTCCAATAGTTTAATTAGATTTTTGGCAAGTCTCAAAGCTAGGAACATACTTAATAGTGATTTATTTCCATTATATCCACCAAGCAGTTTGTTTTACTTTCTCCAAGGTTCTTTCAGTGGATAGATGCCCTGATTAACAGTTGTCATGGCATTCCTGGAGTATGTTCTTTTTTGCTTAGTACTAATACACTGGAATGTTGGTGTCTGAAGTAAAGGAGACTTTCCCAAAAGGTAAACCTCCCTTCTTTATAGGTTTAAAAAATGAATCAGTTAAAATATTTATCAGAGCTGCTTCTTTGGATTCACATTCCATAATGGTAATCAGAGCTTGATTTCAGGGGACGAGTTTCCTCCCACTAGATTGAATAAAGCAGTATCTAATTCACATAAGTGGATCCCCATCATTGGAGCATCTAATGGAAAAAGATTGATGTTCAAGATAGGAAATATATCTTGATCCTCAGGGTCATATGCTGGATTGCAAGAGTCATTAGGAAAAGCATTACTACTTAGACTATCATCATTCTGGTGTTTAGCTCCAGCTTTATGCACTATAGTCATCTGACCTCTATACTTTTGGATAGCAATTTGCCACCTGAGCATATGTCTGCTGAAGTTCTTCATTTTAATGAAAGTCTGTACAGCATTACATTCTGTGATCAATTGGAAAGTGGTGCCTTATAAGTAATAGTGTAGCTTTTCTAAAGCCCATAATAGAGCCCAGCATTCCAAATGACTGGCTCCATATCTCTTTTCTGTATCTTTGATCTGTAGCTTAAGCTTTATGCACTATATTCATCTGACCTCTATACTTTAGGATAGAAATTTGCCACCTGAGAATATGTCTGCCGGGGGTCTTCATTTTCATGAGAGTTCATACAGCATTACATTCTGTGATCACTTGGAAAGTGGTGCCTTCTAAGTAATAGTGTGGCTTTTATAAAGACCATACTAGATCCCAGCATTCCAAATGACTGGCTCCATATCTCTTTTCTGTATCTTTGATCTGTCTAGATATGAAGAGTACTGGTTTCTCCACTCGTTTGCCCTCTTATATTCTTTCTTGATGTAGAGCAGCTCCTAACCCTTCCATACAGGCGTCAATTTACAGTTTAAAGGGCTGAGAGTAATCTGGTTGAATTGACTAAAGGAGTAGAGGTCATAGCAATTTATAGTTCCTCATAGTTTTTGTTGAGATTTCAGGTCTCTGCTCTCCCGCACGCCTTAGATTACACACAATCTGCTCTTCTACGCGCCTTCCTTCTGACCAACCGCGCCTCCTGAGGCGGCAATCTCTCCGGACCAGGCCGAGACTCCCACTTGCCTCCTAAATTCTGGGAGAGACTTATTGATTCTTTTTCTTCTCCATTTTTACAACCTCTTCTTCTTTTTCTTTTCTTCTTCTACGCGTCCCTCATTTCTCATTTCTTCAATTGTTCATCATCCTTTATCTATCCGCCTCATACATCTCAGCTATTGCCCGTCATCAACTGTCTCCTATCTCTTCCTCATCTCGTGTCTCAAAATCTGCCAATGAATCAACTCCGCCTGGTAAGACTCAATACTTCCGGGTTCTCAACCTTGTTTCCAATCTGACCGCCAGCCTGATTCAGCCTGTCTCAACCCTCAACTCAAGCCATCCCTGAAGCCGTCTACCTAAAACTCCACCGTTCATTCTCACTCAGCTTCTAGGCTTCTGGCATAGGATCCTTCTTCATTATTCTCTTCTGTCTCATTCTTGTCGTCTCTATCTTGTTCTTGTTTCTTATGTTGTCTGTTTTTTCTCAGTCTGCTGGTTCTTGTGTTGTAAAGAAATTTAGAAAATATTACTACGGTTGAAAGGCAAAAGCCAACAATTCAACCAACAAGCCATAAAGGAAACAGCAGGAGCTGCCAACTACTTCCATCAAGTGGCACTCAAGGCCTCGGTCAATGCTATTCCTCCCTTGAACAAAGAGAACAATTCAATGTGGCGCAACAAGATGCTAATGCAGTTCAATCTCAAAGATATCAAAGACACTATTATTCGGAATGCCAGCCAGATGTCCGTCAAACAGGATAGGGAAATCAGAGCAATCATCCTCTCCAAACTGGATAGCACGACCCATGCAAACGTAGTCAACTCCACCAATTTAACCTTGTCAAAGCTTCTCTGGGCCAAAATCACTTGAAGATTTGCATTTTCTGAAACTGCAAATCGAGCTCAAGTGTTCAACCACTTTCTTCACTCAATCTTTAATGAACACCCTATCAAGGGGTTTGTTACGGAAATGCGGAAATCCATTACTCAAATGGCGGATGTGGGCATTGAGCTACCCAAAGACATCCTTGCCTACCTCTTACTCTTCAAATTTCCGCCTGTCATCAAGAACCTTAAGCAGAAAATCATGCGCATAGAAAAATCTCTGATGGTTGACGTTGTCTTCAATCATCTTATTCAGTACAAAAATGAAAGGATGGCTCAGAGCAAGACAAACAAAACATCAACTGATCTCTCTCTTGTGTTGACAAAGTCTAGACCCAATAAAGATGAAAAGAAATACAAAATCAAATGCAGAGAAGGCTATCACGATCCCAATGCACCTCATCCCAAATCTTCATGTTTTCATCTACATCCAGAAGCCGCGCTGTATTGGTGGATTGAACAACAGAAGAAATGGAAGAATAAAACAAAAAAGAATCCATCAATCAACTACCATGCACTACTAAATCTTTGGATCAATTCAGATGACACTCCCAATCTCATATTAGACTCTGGGGCTAATGTGCATATTTTCAACAACTTAAAATTATTCTCATCTATTGATTTACAAGAAGACCTAGACAAGATCAAGACAGGGAAATTAGAGGCCAAGCTCAAGGTTTGAGGGAGGGGTACCGTTTGATTAGAGTGGAAAGACTTGGTTGTTACACTCAAGGGATGGGTGTATGTTCCGGAAATTATTGTGAATTTGATCAGTCCTGGTCTTCTGGCCCAGAAAGGATGTGCACTCACCCAAATTCAAGACAACTTCATGGTTACCCGCGGAAATCAAGCTGTACTCAAAGGCCTAATCCGTGACAGTCTATTCATTATTGAGAAACCACAAACGGCAGGCCTGGATCAAGTCGTGAATCTGTCAAATCAATCATCCACTTCATTGGTGCAAGAATCCCTCTCTCTAATGGACCTACACAAAATGTACGGACACGCTTCAACCTCCACGCTGAAACCTCTCCTAAAAAACCTTTTCACGAACAAGGAGCTTGATCAATTTCAGTGAAAAAGTTGCGTGCGCAGCAAAATTACCAGGTCCCCATTCTCCAATGTCTCCTCTCCTGCTTCAAAATCTCTCAAACAAATCCACCTAGACCTGATTGGTCCTATTACTCCCCAATCCAAGGCCGGCCATCACTATGTCCTCAGGCTGGTGGACAACTTCTCCGGCTACCTTGCAGACTTTCCTCTCAACTCCAAACACAAAACCCCGAAAACCATCATCAGGATACTCAAAACTAAATATAAACAATTAGGTTATTATCCCTTGGAGATATTCTTGGACAAGGGCACGAAGTTCACCAATTCTACTCTCAAGGACTTTGCAAAGGCAAAACACATCAAATTAAGAACATCCAAACCCTACCATTTGCAACACAATGGACAAGCTGAAAGGGCGAATAGGACCATAATCCAATTGGCTCGCGCTACCTTCTCCTGGTCAAAACTACCTAAAAATTATTGGCACGTCATAACAAGAAGCTGCTGCTTCACGCTCAACCAGGTCCCCAGAGAAGGTAAACACCTATTTCCCTGGGAACTCATGTTTGGTAAGAACCTCCCTGCTTATTACTTGAAACCTGTAGGGTCTGCTGTGATCTATCTTGCAAATTGTTTCCAAAAAGGGAGAAAATTTGACAAAAAGGGGCTTGAGGGTGTTTTGATTGGGTTCAACCCCACCTTTCATTCTTATTTAATCCTCAACTCTCTGGGCGCGATTGTCAAAACCAAACAAGTTAAGTTTCTCAAGTCCCCACTCCACAATTTTCCTCTCTTTGAATCTCTGGGCCTCGATATCTTCTCACAGTCCGACACAAACCCAAAAAACTCCGACTTCTCCACAAAGGACAAACAATATCTGCCTAGAGAGACCAGCCTGGATCCCTCTGACTCAAACTCTGAAATCAAAGATCTTGATACCTCTTCTTCTCCTTCACCTCTGCTGGAACCTCCCATGTCTGTACCAGAACCTAGTACCTCAAGTCTGTATTCAAGACACAGATGAGAAACTCGGAAGCCTCAAAGATACGGATTCCACCACTACTACAAACCGCCATCTTACAAAGCTGCACGCAGATGTCCTGAGTGGCCAAAGTGGAAGAAAGCTTCCAAGGACGAGCTCAATTTTATAGAATCTCAAGATGTGTGGGAAGACTACCACAATACTCCAAACAACATCCTGAACACAATGTGGGTTTTTAAAGTCAAGGAGAACCATCACGGCGAACCGGTGAAATACAAGGCCCAACTATGCGTCCAAGGCTTTGATCAGGTCCATGGGGTCGACTTCAAAGAAGCCTGGGCCCCGACGGGAAAACTTGGCTCTTTACAACTTGCACTGATCTACGGTCTGAAGAACAAGATGAATTTCACTCAGTTTGACGTAAAAGGGGCATTTCTCTATGCTCTGTTGAACCAAACTGTAATAATCAAAACACCAGAAGGATCAAACAGGAAATCACTGTACTTAAAACTAAAGAAATTTCTATACGGTCTCTGCCAGTCCCCAAAGAACTGGGAAGAAACACTCACTAACTGGATTAAATCCCAAGGATTCTACAAATCATCTAGTGATCCATGTCTTTACCTCAACTCTCAATTGCAAGAGATTCTGTATTTCCATGTGGATGATTTCATCCACGTTGGTAGAACTAACTCTTTTGCCAACAATTTTTTAAATCAATTTCTTAATTCCTCTTTCCATACTCCAAATACTATCCTTGGCATGCTCATGGAATTCAAAGACAATGCCATCCTCTTGATTCAACCAAATCAAATCAACCTCAGATTAGAAGAACTTGGACTCACCAATTGCAAAGATATCCTCTCGCCGCTGACCCAGAATCTGCACCTCAAACCCGCAACCAATGAATACCATAATGAATTTCAACAATTGAATATCAACTATTGTTCCGCCGTTGGACTCCTCAATCATCTATCTCAGTACACTAGGCCAGCTGGAACTCATCCAGACAAAGAAATATCACATATTCTTCCACTGAATCTGAACTGAACGCCCTACTTGACTGCTACCTGGAACTTAAATGGATCTCTCATCTAGTTAGCGAAATATATTGTGTTCCTGCAATAAAACCAAAAAATTTTCATTGACAACAAAGGCTTAGAAGATAAAATAAAAAGGTTTGGCTCACACTCAAAATCGCGTCACATCAACATCAAGACTAAAGGATTAAGAGAAGACTTCAATCTGTCTCTGCTTGATCTCACTCTGATCTCTACCAAAGAAATGATTGCCAACTCCTTGACTAAATCCTCTTCTATCTCCTGCGTCAAATTGCTCCAAGACAAGATTTTGACTAAAACTCTGTCAGAATCCTCCGTAACTTTGCCTCTTGCCAGTCATGAGGGGTGTTGAGATTTCACGTCTCTGCTCTCCCGCACGCCTTAGATTACACACAATCTGCTCTTCCACGTGCCTTCCTTATGACCAACCGCGCCTCCTGAGACCGCAATATCTCCAGACCAGACCAAGACTCCCACTTGCCTCCTAGATTCTGGGAGAGACTTATTGATTCTTTTTCTTCTCTGTTTTTACAACCTCTTCTTCTCTTTCTTTTCTTCTTCTAAGTGTCCCTCATTTCTGATTTCTTCAATTGTTCATCATCCTCTTATCTATCCGGCTAGTACATCTGAGCTATTGCCCGTCATCAACTGTCTCCTATCTCTTCCTCATCTTGTGTCTCAAAATCTGCTGAAAAACCAACTCTGCCTGGTAAGAATCAATACTTCCTGATTCTCAACCTTGTTTCCAATCTGCCCGCCAGCCTGCTTCAGCCTGTCTCAACCCTCAACTCAAGCCATCCCTGAAGACGTCTACCTCAAACTCCACCGTTCATTCTGACTCAGCTTCTAGGCTTCTGGCGTAGGATCCTTCTTCATGATTCTCTTCTGTGTCATTCTTGTCGTCTCTATCTTTTTCTTGTTTCTTACGTTGTATGTTTTTTCTCAGTCTGCTGGTTCTTGCGTCATTTAAAAATTTAGCAGATCTTATTAGTTTTGTAATCTCTCATGTGTCATTTCAAAGAGAGTTTTATTGTTGCATATTTCATACAAAATTTTAGTTAGCATAGAAAACTTGGTCTGTAGTAACTGCAAAAACTAATGAAAGACAGTAACTCTGTTTTATTTTGAGGCATTGCTCTGTTCATGACAGCAGCTATCTTATATTGATCAGCAGTGTTAGCTTGCTACTATTGCAAAGAAAGCTGAAAAAGTAACAAAAATAACATAAAAATAATAATAATTTAATTAACGTAAGAAGGAGTATGAAAACAATAAATATTATTACAGAAAAAGATTCTCCACCCAAACGTATGTAGGGTCACTCACTGACCCCACCCTTGAAATCCAACTCCTTATACTTTTAAATAATTGAGGAAAGAAAGACCCAAATACCACAGCTCCACTATTGAGCTTTTGGTCAATTAAATATTTCACATGTATTGTCATGTATAGGTTTCACACCTAAAATTCAGTCAGAATTGAGGTGTTGTGTATATTTTGGGAGTTACGGACGGAAATGTGTTTTGTCAGAATTCCCGCACGCACCCACAGCAGCCATTGCACCCGCGCCCGGCTTAGATACAGCCCTTTCACTCCGTCAAGGTCGTGTACGCAGCCCCAGGCCTCTGAAAAGTACGCAGCTGCAGGACTACGGGTTGACAGAGTGACATGCGGCCTGAGAGGCTTAGGTACCGCTTAAACATGCTAAACCCACAAAGGAAGATTCTACATATGTAATAAATATTCCAGTTGATAGTAGATAGTCTAAAAGTACATAATATTATATAAAAATACTTAAATAACCCTTATAGGTATTTTTTATTAAATTAAATTCAAAGTACCTAGAATTTCAAAAATAAGACAATGACAATTTCAAAAAATATATTAAAATACTTTAATATAATTTTACAAGAATTCCTAGACAGCAATATCTTTGTGCCATACTAAAAAAACAAATGATGTAAAAATATTACATGAATTCCCATGACTGATATTTTTAAGTAATTATTTGAGTAAATCAACTGGAACTAGAAAATAAGGAGTAGACTTTACTCCAGTTATTTAATACATAATGAGAACTCACCTGACAGCGGGATATCCGTAGAAATGTCTATTTATATAATTATTAAATTAATTGGAACATTTACTAAGGATAATTAATTGAGTAATACATAAATGGGACAGATTAGTGTTATTTACACGTCCTAATATCTATTCTAAAGTAGAATAATTCCCATACCCTGAGGAATTGGATTCTACCCGTGCTCTGGAACCAAGAACACGTGACAGGCTACCCTTGGTTACCCTGCTAGCCTTAGTGTCCGTCCCTTTGAGGCCCTTTATCCCTCAGAAGGAAAATATTGGGACTCCAAAAGCTGTAAATAAAGAGCTCTTTTGAGGATATTGATACCCAGAGACCCAGCTATATTTATATCCAGACACCTTTCCAAGGTAATCAAGTACTTATAAGAGATAAGTAAGTGATTTATGGCTAATTCTGATCAATAATATCCGTCCTCAACCTCTCTTATATTCATTTAAACCGCTGAACAACCTTATAACCCCAGTATACACGTTTAACCCATCAGTGCACATCTCAAACAGATACCCAAAGGATTTAAAAATTTACCAGTTTATCCTTTCTCTGTTGTGGAAGCTTGATTACAAGGCCCTGCAACTCCACCGTGTATTTTTTATACATATTATTTTTGGGTAAAATATCCTTTAAACTAAAGAGCCCAAAGTAACCAGGACTACATGTTTTCATACTGAAATCCCTCAAGAGAGGTGTTAAAGATCCCCAATATAATTTTGGGCCCTCTATAAGAATATTAAATAATCAATTTGTGCACATTGATTCCATTGCCAAACCACTTAACCTGGCAATAAGCTTAATCCAAATATTTTATGGATTTTTGCTGCATTTATTGAATAATATATTTATTATTTATTCTATCACCTCTGGTAGCTAAAGGATAGAAAGGGTCTTGGCATCTAGGAGGCTGATAATTGGGGGTCTGGCTGGGAAATATTCCATTTTATTCTGTTTAATACCTTGGAAAAGACATTTCACAAAAAATAAATCAAAGATAAATTTATCTGACTTTATAACCATGATTTATTATTAAATTCTTTTTCAGTGGATTTAAAAAACAATGCAGAATTAATAATCTATTATTTATATCTTTTAAAGATAAGAAAAGAAGAATACATTAAAAATGTTAAACCTACTGGTTGGAAAGCTTTAACTCAAGCTGAGCAACTTAATATCTCTTCTGCATGTAAACACTTAGATAAACTCCTTGAAAAAGAAGATCTTGAAAGGCGCAAAAACTTTCAAACACTATTAAGGAAACGGAAAGCTTGGAAGAAATACCATATAAATTACTTTTTGAAATATAAAAGTAAGTATACAACTTTTATTACCATATTATTTTTTAAAAACCAAAATTGATATATTTTATTAACCAATAAAATAAACTTTTTTATCAGTGAACCCTCCTGTACCAGAAACCACCACCACTGAAGTTGATTTATTGGATCAAGTAATCAAAAATATCTCTGGACGCCCTGAAAATAATGATTGGGCAGGTGAAGACCTCATTGGAACACACCAAGACCCTGTAGGATTACCTACTAAGGATCAATTAAATCCCAATAAAGTCTTGGTACTTTTGAACATCAACTTAAGTGAATTTTGAAGATAACTTATTTTTACAGATTTTTTCTGTAAAATAATTATAAAAATATCATTTAAAAATGAATAGATGCAAAACAAGAGCCTCAGGGAGAATTCCCTCCTATGGATATCCCAGTAACGGTGAGACCACCAATAAGGAAAACCATGAAGGGACTGAAACCTGTGAATCAAATGTTGATGGACAAGGAGCAGAACCAATTAATTCTGCCCTCTCCCAACCTAGAGCTGGAGAAGGTAGTAGAATCAAGCCACCCTCCTTTACAAGAAGATTCCCTGCAGCCAGCCCATTAGAATCTGGCCAAGGAAGCCAGGATCAAAGACTTAGTCAAAGAGCAAGTGAAATATTGGGAAGAATTCAAAGAAGCCCAAGCCAAGGAGGACATGGTGTCTATGAAAGAGATAATCTCCCAGGCAAAAGCCACCCAGATAGCTATTCCAAAAATGATTCCAAGGAAAGAGGTAGAATCCTACGTAGAAAAGTGGAATCCTTGGGATCAATTAGCCCAACTGAAACGCAAAGGATCAGGAAAGAAGAGATCCTCTTCCCATCCCAAACCAAAGGGAAAGAAATATTGGGATCAGATAATATCCCTAGCTCAAAAATGGAAAATGGTTTACTACAATTAGCTTCCCATTCTGATCCCAAACAAATTTACAATTTAATTACTTCCTTTTCTAATTATATGCGTCATAATTTTTAAATTTTTTGTGAAAATTTGGACGGTGTTTATACCTAGATGGATAAAATAACCTCAGTTGTAGCAAAATTGATTAATAAATAAAAAAATAAAATAGGAATGGAAAAAATCAAAGAACATACAGAACAGTTATTGGAGACATATAATCAAGGTAGGATCAGACAGACTCAAACAATTGAGAATATGTTATCAGGAATACAAGAACATTTTATTATGTATTTCCAACCCTTAAAAGAAGAATTGGTAACCACTACTAACAGCTATATTCGGTCCCTTAGTGTAAAACTGGAAGTGCTTAATAACAAAGTGGACCTGCAACTTAATCTGATTGAAAATGATCTTAGAGACTTGAAAGTCCGTATGACCAACCCCTTGGGGAGTACCACAGAGGAACCAAAACCTCCCAGACAAACCACTACTCCTTATGCACAAACCTTATTAGGAATGAATTGGAGTCACACCTTTAAGCATAGTCCTAGCCCTGAAATTGAGCAAGCCCTTTAACTGTTACCCCCTTTTTCTGAATGGCCCAAGTTCTCCGGTGAAGGAGAATACAATCATATAAATTTTATTAAATTTATTTACTACACTATTAACTTGTATGATCACCAGAAGCTATAGCTGTAGTCAGGCTGCCCAGGCTATTTGAAGGAGTAGCATTTGACCGGTTTATCAGTAAAAGATAAGAAGTAGGATCCTTACCATGGAATTCTTGGGAACTTCTGATGAAAGAACAATTTGGTTCTAGAATGTGGAAAATAAAAATGATGAAAAATTTCAAAAATTCCTCATTTGACCCCTCCAAGGATAAAACTCACAAATTTTGCTTGGAACAGAAGAAAAGGTTGGATTGCTTCTATCAATATGCTGATAAAGAGGAAGTGAATGAAAGACTCCTCAACCTGTGTCCTGGCAATCTTAACCATAGTGTAAGATGTAGGATGAGTATGGATGCTGACTTGCCAACTCTAATCAATTTTCTAGAAGAAGTAATAGACATGAATGGGTTAGAAAAGAAAGCACCTTCTAGACACAAAAAGAACTATAACATTAACAAAACCAGAGAAAAACCTCCTCTGATGAATACCTCTGATAATAAGAAACCTAATGAGAATAGGGATAAAGAGAGTATGCCTGCAACTTGTTGGAATTGTAACAAGACTGGGCATATGAGACAAAACTGCCCATTACCAAAAATAAAGATACCAGTCTTGGAAGGAGAGCAGGAGGTTGAAGGGAATCAGAACTATGACAATATAGCTGATACTGAAGGATACCTTCCTGAATGTGAATTGGTCCTAATCAACCCTGTTAATGTTACAGAAGGCAATATAGGCTCTTCTGTAGGAATCAATAAAATCCATGGGGATTCTAGCTGGCCCCAACAATGAGATCCTACCAAAATTCCTAGATATTATAAGGATTTCAAACCATTAACAGTTAAAACTATGAATGCAAAAAGTTATACCACTGGTCAAACTTTTTATGCAACAGGATTGTATAGAAACAGAACTATAAGGTTATTACTGGATAGTGGAGCCTTGTGCTCATGTTTCTGTGCTGAATTCTTAAACAAATGGGACCCTAATTGGAAAGAACACCTTCTTCCTGTCCCAAGAGCAGGGTTCAGCTCTTCCATTTCTACCATGAATTCTATTGGAGTATGGACTGCTCCTATAATACTACCTCATACTAAAGGATCTTTGAATATAAAAGTGGAATTTTTAGATTTGACTACGTGATACTTGGTGCTGATGCCTTATGTCTATATGGTATAGATGTTTTCCAGAGTAAAGGGAGATACTTCACAGTAGGTGGTAATTGGGACAAGAAGTTAAAGATATGCACCATTCAGTCTAACTTCCCCTCCTCTACTTATAAAAAGCATTTAGAATACTTTGACAAAGAATATTCATCTCAAGCAGCTTTGAATACAAAACTTTCTGAGGAACAGAAGAAAGATATATTGAAAGTCTGCTTTGAGAACCAGAATGATTTTTGTACTAAACATCATCCCATTGGTGATATTAAAAGAAATTATATGGTGTTGACAGTGAACATTAAGCCTCCTTATCCTCCACACTTAAGCAGGCAAGCCTATCCTTCTAGTCCTATGTCTAGAAAAACTCTTGAGGAACATATCCAAGAACTAATAGACTTAAAAGTATTAAGGAAAGTAGGGCATAATGAACAGGGAGATGTGACCACACCTTTAATCATAGCTTGGAACAATGACAAGTCAAGAATGGTAGGAGACTTCAGAATGCTCAAAAATTATACTCAACCAGATTATTAGTCTATACCCTGGATTGATCATGCTCTGCATAACTTGTCCAAGGCCAAGTACATCACTACTATGGATATGCTTAAAGTTGTCCACCAGATACCAATAAGCCCTGAAAGCAGGAAGATTATGAGAATAATCTGTCATTTGGGAATATATGAATATCTTAGGATGCCCTTTGGTATAAAGAATAATCCATCACACTTCCTGACAGCCTCCTGGATGCCAAGACCCTTGTTATCTTTTAGCTACCAGAGTTGATGGAATAAATAATAGATATATTATTTAGAAAATGTAGCAAAAATACGTGAAATATTCAGATTGAGCTTATTTCAAGGTTAAGTGGCTATGTTATGGTTTATTGTTCTAAATCAATATAAATAAATTCATTATAAAATATTTTTATCGAGGGGCCACAATGATATTGGGGATCTTTAACACCTCTCTTCAGGGATTTCAGTATAAAAACATGTAGTCCTGGTTACTTTGGGCTCTTTAGTTTAAAGGATATTTTACCCAAAGATAATATGTATATAAAATACACAGTGGAGTGGCAGGGCCTTTTAGCCAAGCTGCCACGACAGAGAAAGGATAGTAAAACTCACTGGTATATTATTAAATCCTTTGGGTATCTTTTTGAGACTTGCACTGATGGGTTAAACCTATATACTGGGGTTATAAGGTTGTTCAGCAGTTTCAATTGATAAAAAAAGAGGTTGAGGACGGATATTATTGATCAGAATTAGCCATAAATCACTTACTTATATCTTATAATTACTTGATTACCTTGGCATGGTTTCTGGATATAAATAGAACTGGGTCTCTACCCAACAATATCCTCAAATCAGCTCTTCATTTATAGCCTTTTGAGTCCCAATGTTGTCCTTCTGAGTGGTGCAGGGGCCAAAAGGGACGGACACTAAGGCTAGCAGGGTAACCAGGGGTAGCCTTTCATGTTTTATTGGTGCTATAGCACGGGTAGCATCTAATTCCTCAGGGTATGGCAATTATTCTACTTCATAATAGATATTAGGAAGTGTAAATAACACCAATCTGTCCCATTTATGTATTACTCAATTAATTATCCTTATTAAATGTTCCAATGAATTTAATAATTATATAAATAGAAATTTCTACAGACATCCTGATGTCAGGTGAGTTCTCATTATGTATTATATATCTGGAGTAAAAGTTGTGATATTTATTTTACTCCTTATTTTCGAGTTCCAGTCAATTTACTAAGATAATTACTTAAAAATATAAGTCATGGTAATTCATGTAATATTTTTACATCATTAGTTTTTTGGGTATGTCACAAAAATATTGGTGTGTAAAAACTCTCATAAAAATATATTAAAGTATTTTAATATATTTTTAGAAGTTGTCATTGTCTTATTTTCGACATTCTTGTTACTTTGAATTATATTAAATAAAAAAATATGGATAAGGATTATTTAAGTATTTTAATATAATATTATGTATTTTTAGACTATCTACTACCCACGGGAACATTTATTACATATGTAGAATGTTCCTGTGTGGGTTGTAGCATTTTTATGCAGTACCTGAGCCTCCCAGGCCCCCTGTCACTCTGTCAACCCGTATTCCCGCGGCTGCATACTTGTCAGAGGCCCTGGGCTGCGTACACGACCTTGATGGAGTGACAGGACTGTATCTCAGCTGCGCGTGGGTGCATTGGCTGCCGCGGCTGCTTGCGGTCATTGTGACAAAACACATTTTGGGACGTAACTCCTAAAATATACACAACACCTCAATTCTGACTGAATTTTAGGTGTGAAACCTATACGTGACAATGAATTAGAAATATTTAATTGACCAAAAGCTCAATAGTGAAGCCTTAGTATTTTGGTCTTTCTTTCCTTAATTATTTAAAAATATAAGGAAATGGATTTCAAGGGTAGGGTCAGTGAGTGACCCTACCTAATTTTAGGTGGAAAATCCATTTCTGTAATAATATTTATGGTTTTCCTACTCCTTCATAGGTTAATTGTGTTATTATTTTTTTATTTTATTTTTGTTACTTTTGTAGCTTGCTCTGCAATAGTAGCAAGCTGACACTTCCAGAGAACAATGGATACAGTTCTAGGAACAAACATCAGACAAGGATGGATGATGGTATATATAGATTATGTTATCATATACTCTGATGATTGGGATACTCATATTAACCAAGTGAGATTATTAATCCAGACTATCTCCAGAGCAGGATTGAAGGTGTCCATGAAGAAATGCAACTTTGGCTGCGGAGAATTGAAAGACTTAGGAAATATAGTATCTGGTCTAACTCTAGCTTCTGGTCTAACTCTAGCTGCTGATTAAAATAAGATAGCTGCTGTCATGAATAGACCTATGCCTCAAAAAAAACAGAGTTACTGTCTTTCATTAGTTTTTGCAGTTATTACAGACAATACATACCAAAGTTTGCTATGCTAACTTACAGTCTATATGAAGTGTGCAACAACAACACTCTATTTCAAATGACTCATGAGAGACTGAAAAACTATGAGGAACTAAAAATAGCTATCACCACTACTCCTTTACTCGTTCAACCAGTTTACTCAAAGCCCTTCAAACTGTACATTGAAGCCTACATGGAAGGGTTAGGAGCTGCTGTACATCAAGAAAGGATAGAAGAAGACAGACAAGTGGAGAAACGAGTACTCTTCATATCTAAACAGATCCAAGATACAGAAAAGAGATATGGAGACAGTCAGTTGGAATGTTTGGCACTAGTATGGGCTTTAGAACAATTACACCATTACTTAGAAGGCACCACTTTTCAAGGAATCATGGACTGTAATTCTGTAAGAACTCTTCTGAACATGAAAACTCCCAGCTCTTTCAACGTTGTTTACGCAGCCCGGGGCCTCTGACAAGTACGCAGCTGCAGGAATACAGGTTAACAGAGTAACAGGCGGCCTGGGAGGTTTAGGTACCGCGTAAACATGCTAAAACCCACACGGGAACATTCTACATATGTAATAAATGTTCCTGTGGATAGTAGATAGTCTTAAAGTACATAATATTATTAAAAAATACTTTAATACCCCTTATAAGTATTTTTTATCAAATATAATTCAAAGTACCAAGAATGTCGAAAATAAGACAATGACAACTTCTAAAAATATATTAAAATACTTTAATATACTTTTATGAGAATTCCTAGACATCAATATTTTGGTGACATACTAAAAAAATTAATGATGTAACAATATTACATGAATTCCCATGACTTATATTTTTAAGTGGTATTCTAGTAAATAAACTCTAACTCAAAAATAAGGATTAAAATCAATATCATGACTTTACTCCAGTTATTTAATACATAATGAGAACTCACCTGAAATCAGGATATCCGTAGTAATGTCTATTTATATTATTATTAAATTACTGGAAACATTTACTAAGGATAATTAATTAAATAATACATAAATGGGACAGATTAGTGTTATTTACACGTCCTAATATCTATTATAAAGTAGAATAATTCCCATACCATGAGGAATGAGATCCTACCCGTGCTATAGCACCAATAACACATGACAGGCTACTCCTGGTTACCCTGCTATCCTTAGTGTAAATCCCTTTGAGCCCCTGTACCCCTCAGAAGGACAATATTGGAACTCCAAAACCTATAAATAAAGCGCTCTTTTGAGGATATTGATGGGCAGAGACCCAGTTATATTTATATCCAGACACCGTGCCAAGGTAATCAAGTAATTATAAGAGATAAGTAAGTGATTTATGGCTAAGTCTGATCAATAATATCCATTCTCAACCTCTTTTTTTATCAATTAAAACTGCTGAACAACCTTCTAACACCAGTATACAGGTTTAACCCATCAGTGCATGTCTCAAACAGATACCCAAAGGATTTAATATTATACCAGTGAGTTTTATTATCCTTTCTTTGTTGTGGAAGCTTGGTTACAAGGCCCTTCCACTCCACCATGTATTTCATATACATATTATCTTTGTGTAAAATATCCTTCAAATTAAAGAGCCCAAAGTAACCTGGACTACGTGTTTTCATACTGAAATCACTGAGGAGAGGTGTTAAAAGTCCCCAATAATATTGTGTCCCCTCTTCAAAAATATTTAATAATCAATTTATTCATATTGATTTGAAACAATAAACCATAACCAAACCACTTAACCTTGCAATAAGCTTAATCCAAATATTTCAAGGGTTTTTGCTTCATTTATTAAATAATATATTTATTATTTATTCTATCACCTCTGGTAGCCAAAGGATATAAAGGGTCTTGGCATCCAGGAGGCTGACAATCAGCTAGAGTTAGACCAGAGACTATATGCCCTAGGGCTTTCAATTCTCCATATCCAAAGTTGCATTTATTCATGGATAATTTTAATTCTCCTTTGGAGATGGTTTGGAGTACTAATCTTATTTGGTTGATATGAGTATCCCAATCATCAGAATATATGATAAAATCATCTATATATACCATCATGGATCCTTGTCTGATGTATGTACCTAGAACGGTATCTATCCATTGTTCTCTGGAAGTGTGATGGGGAATTCTTTATACAAAAAGGCATCCTAAGATATTAATATATTCCCAAATGACTGATTATTCTCATAAAATTTCTTCTTTCAGGGCTTAAAGTTATCTGGTGGAGACCTTTAAGAATATCCATAGTAGTGATATATTTGGCCTTGGACAAGTTATGTAGAGCATGATCCTTCCGGCGTATAGGATAATAATCTGCCTGAGTATAATTATTGAGCATTCTGAAGTCTCCTACCATTCTTGACTTGTCATTATGCCAAGCTATGATTACAGGTGTGGTCACATCTAACTGCTCCTTTTCCCCTACTTTCCTGAATAATTCTCAGTCTATCAGTTCTTGCATATGTTCCTCAAGAGCCCTTATAGACTAAGGGCTAGAGGCATAAGCTGGTCTTCTTAATTTTGGAGGATAAGGAGGATCAATAGTCAATTTTAAAACCATGTCATGTCCTTTGATATCAAAAATGGGATGACCTTTAGTACAAAAAGAATTTTGGTTTTCAAAGCAGACTGTCAATATATCTTTCTTCTGTTCCTCAGAAAGTTTCACATTTAGAGCTGCTTGAGCAAAGTATTCTTGATTAAAGTCTTCTAAATGCTTTTGATAAGTGGAAGAGGGGAATTTAGATTGGATGGTGCATATCTTCAACTTCTTGTCCCAATTACCAGCCACTGTAAATTACCTCCCTTTACTCTGGAACATCTCAATACCATATAGACATAAAGCATCATTACCTATAATCAGGTAGTCACATAATCCATTGAGCTATACCACAAATTCCACTTGTATTCTGAAAGATCCTTTAGTATGGGTTAATATTATAGGAGCAGTACACACTCCAATAGCATTCATGGTAGAGTTGCAAGAGCTTAACTTGGCTTATTTGACAGGCAGAAGGTGTTCTTTCCTATTGGGATCCAATTTCTTTAACAATTCAGTACAGACACGTGATCAGAAAGCTCCACTATCTAGTAATAAACTTTTAGGTCTGTCTCTATACAATCCTGTTGCATGGAAAATTGTGACCAGTAGTATAACTCTTACCACTCATAGGTTTAAGTCTTGATGATTTAAATCTGTGATATGTCTAGAAATTATGGCAGGATCCCATTTTTTGGGAAAACTAGATTCCCCATGGATCTTATTGATTTCTATAGGAGTGCCTATATCTCCTTATATAAAATAAACAGGGTTGTTCAGGATTGATTCACATTCATAAAGGTATCCTTCAGGATCAGCTATATCTTCATATTTCTGATTCCCTTCAAACTCCTGCTCTCTCTCCAAGACTGCTATCTTTCTTTTTTTTAATGGCAGTCTTTTCTCATATTCCCTGTATTTTTACAATTCCAACAAGTTCCAGGCATTCTATCTTTGTCGCTGTTCTAATTAAGTTTCTTGTTATCAGAGGTATTTATCAGAGGGAGTTTTTCTCTGATTTTTTTAATTTTGAAGTTCTCTTTAGGTCTAGAAGAAACCTTCTTTTCTAACCCATTCATGTCTTTGACTTTTTCTAACACATTGATTAGAGTTGTTAAGTCAGCATCCATACGCATCCTGCATCTTACACTATGGTTAAGATTTCCAGGACAAAATTTGAGGAGTATTTAATTTACTTCCTCTTCATCAGCATCTGGATAGAAGCAATCTAGCCTTCTCTTCCTTTCCAAGCACCATTTGTGAGGCTTATCCTTTGAGGGATCAAATGAGTTTTTTCATCATTTTTCTTTTCCAAATTCTAGAACCAAATTGTTCTTTAATAAGAATTTTCCAATAATTCCATGGTAAGGATCCTACTTCTTCTCATTTAGTGATAAACCAATCTAAAGCTATCCCCTAAAATATTCTTGGCAGCCTGACTACAGCTATAGCTTCTGGTAAGTAATAAGAGTTAATAGTATAGTCAATAAATTGAATGAAATTTATATGATTGTATTCTCCTTCTGGGGAGAAATTAGGCCATTCAAACCTTGGTGATAAAGGTTTGAGGGCTTTTTCCATTTCAGGAGTAGGACCAGGCCTGAAGGTGTCACTCTAATGCATTCCTAGTAAGGGTGGTTCATAAGGTGTAGTTGTTTGTCTGGGAGGTTTTGGTTCCTCTGTGGTACTCCCCAAGGGGTTGGTCAGACAGACTTTTAAGTCTCTAATATATTGTTGATCAGATTAAGTTGCAGGTCCACTTTATTATTTAGCAGATCCAATTTCTCACTAAGAGACAGAATGGAGCTGTTAGTGGCAGTTACAAATTCTTCTTTTAAAGGTTGAAAAGACATAATAAAATCTTCTTGGATACCTTATGACATATTCTCAATTTTTTGAGTCTTTCTGATTTTAAATTGTTTAATTGTCTCCAATAATTTTTATGTATATTCTTTAATATCTTCCATTCCTACAGTTTTTGTTTAGTCATTAATTAATTTGGCTACTACTGAGGTTAACTTATCCATCTGGGTATAAACACCCTTCAAATTTCCACAAAAAATCTTGAAATTATGGCGCATATCATTAGAAAAGGAAGTAATTAAATCAGAGGTTGGTTTAGACAAGTTGCTGGGTTCAGAATTAGGGGCTAATTGTTGTACACCTTTTTCCACTTTTTAGCTAAGCATATTATCTGAAACCAATCCTTCATTCCCTTTGGCTTTGGATGGGAAGAAGATCTCTTCTTTCCTGATCCTTTGCCTTTCAGTTGGGCTTATTGATCCCAAGGATTCCAATTTTCTATGTAGGATTCTACCTCTTTCCTTGGAATCATGTTCTGAAGAGCTATCTGGTTAGCTTTTGCCTGCGAGATTATCTCTTTCATAGATAACATTTCCTCTTTGTCTTGGGCTTCTTTGAGCTCTTCCCAATATTTCACGTGCTCTCTTACTTAGTCTTTGATCCTGGCTTCCTTGGCCAGATTCTGCTGGGGTGGCTGCAGGGAATCATCTTGTAATGGAGGGGGGCTTAATTCTAATACTTTCTCCCACTCTAGGTTTGGGGGGGGCAGAAGTACTTGGGGCTGTTCCTTGTCCATCATCATTTGATTCAAAGGTTCCAGTCCCCTCATGGTTGTCATTATTGGTGGTGTCATGGTTACTGAGGGCTCCTGGAAAAGATCCATAGGACGGAATTCTTCCTGAGGCTCTTGGGTTATGTCTATTCATATTGAATAAAATGTTTAAAATTATTTTTCTACAGAAAAAAAAATGTTAAAATAAGTTTTATTTAAAACTCACTTAACTTGATATTCAAAGGTACCAGGACTTCATTGAGATTGAATTGGTCCTTAATAGGTAATCCTATGGGGTCCTGGTGTGTCCCAATGAGTTCTTCACCCTTCCAATCAATATTTTCAGGGCTTCCAGAGATATCTGGGACTTCTTGATCCAATAAATCAGTTTCAGTGGTGGTTGTTTGTGGTATAGGAGGGTTCATTGATGGTAAAAGGTTATTTTATTGGTCAAAAAAATATGAATATTATTTCAAAAAAATAATATGGTAATACAAGTTTTATAATTTATTTTCAAATTTAATTAATACAGCATTTCTTCCAAGGTTTATTTTTTCTGAATAGGGCCTGGAAGTAGATAAACCTCTCAAGATCATCTTTTTAAAGTATTTTATGTAACTTTTTACGTGCAGAAGAGATATTAAGTTTCACAGCTTGGGTTAAAGCTTCCCAACCCATAGTTTTATAATTTTTAATATATTATTCTTTTCTTATCTTGAGAAAATTTAAATAATAGATTATTAATTGTGAATTGGTTTCTAAATCCACTGGAAAAGAATTTAATGATGAATCATGGATAAAAATTCAGATAAATTTATCTTTGATTTAGTTTTATGTGAAATGTCTGGTCCAAGGTATTAATATAATAAAATGGAATATTTCCCAGCCAGACCCCCAACTGTCAGCCTTCTGGATGCCAGGAACCTTTCTTTCCTTTAGCTAACAGAGGTGATAGAATAAATAATAAATATATTATTTAATAAATGCAGCAAAAATCCGTAAAATATTTGGATAAAGCTTATTGCAAGGTTAATTGGTTTGGATATGGTTTATTGTTATAAATCAATATAGATAAATTGATTATTAAATATTTTTATAGAGGGGCCAAAACTATATTGGGGATCTTTAACACCTCTCTTCAGGGAATTCAATATGAAAACACGTAAGCCTGGTTACTTTGGGAGCTTTAGTTTAAAGGATATTTTACCCAAAGATAATATGTATGTAAAAAAAGTGGTGGAGTGGCAGGGATTTTTAACCAAGCTGCTACGACAGAGAAAGGATAGTCAGAATAACTGGTATATTATTAAATCCTTTGGGTATCTGTTTGGGATGTGCACTGATGGATTAAACCTGTAAACTGGGCTTATAAGGTTTTTCGGCAGTTTAAATTGATAAAAAAGGGTTGGGGATGGATATTATTAATCAGACTAAAGCCATAAATAACTTAATTATCTCTTATAAGTATTTGATTTCATTGGCATGGTGTCTGGATTTAAATATAACTGGGTCTCTGGTTATCAATATCCTCGAAAGATCTCTTTATTTATAGATTTTTGAGTCCCAATATTGTCCTTCTGAGGGGTACAGGGGCTCAAAGGGACGGACATTGAGGCTAGCAGGGTAACCAGTGGTAGCCTGTCACGTGTTCTTGGTGCTATAAGACGGGTAGCATATAATTCAATGGGGTATGGGAATTATTCTACTTTTTAATTGATTTTTGGACATATGAATAACACTAATCTGTCCTTTTCATTAACTATTTAATTAATTATCCTTAGTAAATTTTCCAATAAGTTAATAATTTTTTGAATAAATATTCCTACAGATATTCTGATTTCAGTTGAGTTCTCATGATTTATTAAATATTTGGAGTAAAGCCATGATATTGATTTTACTCCTTATTTTTGAAATTTAGTTGATTTACTAAAATAATTACTTTAAAATGTGAGTCATGGGTACTCATCTAATATTTTTACATCATAATTTTTCTTAGTATGTCACAGGAATGTTGATGTCCTGAAATTGTCATAATAGTATATTAAAGTATTTAAATATATTTTTAGAAGTAGTCATTATCTTATTTTCAACATTTTTGGTATTTTGACTTATATCTTATAAAAAATATGTATAAAGTTTATTAAAGTATTTTTATATAATTTTATGTATTTTTAGACTATTTACTATCCACGGGAAAATTTATTACATATTGAGAATGTTCCCATGTAGGTTTTAGCATGTTTACATGGTACCAAGGTTTCTCAGGCCGCCATTCACTTTTTCAACCTGTAGCCCCGTGGCTGCGTACTTTTCAGAGGCAGGGGCTGCGTACACAACCTTGAAAGAGTGACAGAGCTGTAGCTCAGCCGCGCGCGGGTGCATTGGCTGCCTTTGCTGCATGCGGGAATTGTGACATAACACATTTCTGTCTGTAACTCCTAAAATATACAAAACACCCCAATTCTGACTGAATTTCAGATTTGAAACCTATACGTGACAATAAATGTGAAATATTTAATTGGCCAAAAAGTTCAATAGTGGTGCTGTGGTATTTTGGTCTTTCTTTTAGTTAATTATTTAAAAATATAAGTAGTTGGCTTTCAAGGGTGGGGTCAGGGAGTGACCCTACCTAATTTTGGGTGAAGGATCCATTTGTGCCATAATATTCATGGATTTCCTTCTCCTTCTTAGGTTAATTTTACTATTATTATGTTTATGTTATTTCTGTTATTTTTGCAACTCGCTCTGCAATGGTATCAAGCTCACAGCCTTCATTTCCACTTGATGGAATAGAAGGTTTTCTTGTGCCAAGATTTAGATAAGCATTCAAATAAAAGTCTTTTCAATGGTTGGCTAGAATTTTTGCAAAGTGGTGTCCATATTCCTGGTTGAATCCCTGTACACGGAGACAGGCTTTGAATTCAACTAGTTGATTTGGGTTTTCCTATTTGGTTCAAAAAACCCAAAATCAGCAGAGAGACCTGGAGCTAGGAGGCCATCAGGTTCCTCCCAAACCCTGTACAAGAGAATATTCAGCTCTTCAGTCTTCATTTCTTCAATCCACTAGTCATGTTATTTTGACTTGGGAGCTTCTTGCAGCTTCTTGGGGTCTTTGTACAAGTGGTCCACTATGAGATAGAGGGAAGGAGTCCCAATCTTGGAGTTGGGGCAACGTGGAAAAGAGTGAATATTACCCATGGAAAGCGTATCATGAGGAAGGAAGGAAGGTTTAGTGGAAGGGCCAACACCTTCACCAGGGGGGACAGCGGGGGAGAGATCAGGAAGCACAGTGGAATTTGAGGGGTCACAGGTAGCGGGCAGGGGTGGAGAAGGGGGATTAGAAAAAGGGAAATCTGGAAAGGAAGGATCAGCGCTTTTGTACTGGTTGGGGGGGTATTGAAGACTATTAGAGGGGACAAGTAAAGGAAAAGAGAAATTTTCTAAGTAGAGGTTGGCAGAGATAGCGATTTTGGAAACTCTCCAAGTCCAGTAGTCAAAATGAAGAGAAGTCATTCACGTACCCCAGGAAAATGATTTTCTTGCTTGCTGGGTTGAGGTTGAAGGAAAAAATCTGTTTGGGGATGAGTGAGAAGTCAGCACAGCCAAAGGGGTAAAGACAGCCATAATTGAATTTCAAATTGTTCCAGGATTCATAAAAGATTTTATTGTGCCAAGTTTGAGAGGGAAAAATGTTGAGGAGGTGAGTGGCGGTGTTGATAGCATCATCACAGAATTTAGAGGGTAGATTTTATTGAGAGAGCAGAAAGCGGGCCTTTTCTACAATAGCTTGATTGGATTTCTCAGCCAGTCTGTTTTGTTGGGGAGAGTAAGAAGGGTAGAAGTGGTGGATAATGCCCTTTTCCGCGCACAAACTGAAAAGATTGGATGAGAGAAACTTGCCAAGGTTGTCTGAGATGAGCTGCTTGGCTGAGTGGCTGGTGGGTCTTTTGGACCGGGTGACTTAGTTGTTGATGCTGGAGTAGGTGTCACTCTTGTTCTTGAGGGGGGAAATTGACCAAAAGCCAGATTGATGGTTGGTGAAGGAGATGAATTGTTGAAGCCAGAGAAGGATCTAATGGAAAATGTCTTATCAAGTCCAGGTGGATAGAATCTAGCAGTTTGTTGGAAGGCTTGAAGTGAAGGGAGAAGGGAGTGGCAGAGCCTTTGCATGTCTTGCAGACTGTTCAGGAGGTGGAGGAATCCGGAGTGGAAGTGAGTTTTAGGAGTTTGATTGCTTGATCTCAGGGTGGCCCAGCATTTGGTGGCAGAGTTTGAAGGGGGTATTGAGTAGGACAGAGCTTGCAGAGGATGGAACAAAACAAGCCCTGCAGATTTTGGTGAGTTTTTTTCTAGTGGTGCGAGTGAGAGAGAAGGCGTCAATGATCACTTCAAAACCTGAGTGACCCATGCATTGGAAGTGGGCCTTTCTGGACTTCAATTGGGTTAGTGAGATAATGCAGCGGTTGATTTTATGAATGAGGAGGAATTTTTGAAGAATTAATGTTTCAAATTTGTGGTTGATCAGCTTGGCCATGCCCAAGTTAGTCTCCATGAGGGCATTGTTTGGAAAGCCACTTCCAATGGAAATTTGAGTGGGGGGGTTTGTGAAACAGCCTAGGATCATTAATGATGTGGTGGCTAGCACTTGAATGCAGGATGGGGAGTTGACTGATGGACAGAAGCAGAAATGTGAAGTAGATCTGAGCATGGAAGTGCAGCTTGGCACTAGGTGTGGAGTCAGGCTGAGCAGTATTTGAAGGAAACTTGACATATGAGTGGAGGTTTGAGCTGGGTTTACTTTTGTTCCAGATGGAAACAGGTGAGAGTATTAAAAACAGGTCTTGGGTTGAAGGTTCTTTTCCAAAGGGTTATGCTTTCCTTTTGAGCAGGGGTGCTGACAAACAACCACCCCACATACTTTAGGGCAATATTAGATGATTTTGAGCGCCAAGTAGAAGCTGATTGCAAGGGCAAGTGCAAGGTAGCAAGGGCTAACTGCAAATTGCAAACTTTTTATGGAGTAAATTGGCACACATCAAGAGGAATGAATGTTCCAATGGAAGTTAACCTCACCCAAGTGAGATTGGATTACTGGATTTATCAAATGCAAGAACATATGAAATTAACTAGCTTGACTAACTGAGGAGACAACCACCAGGCAAGCCAATTAGCTTTTATGAGGTAATGCAAAATGACTAGATACAACCTGAGGGATGGTCAACTATAGTTACAAGGCAATGTGGCAATGAATGACATGAAAGGAGTGCGAATTGAAATAACAGTATGAATTATGCCTGGGTTTTAGCATAATTTCAAGAAAATATAGGGCAAATGTATTGGAGTGTAACAGATTAGGCATGAGGGAGTTACGTCAACGGCAGTGCAAATATGAAGATGTAATCTTTGTAGGATAAGGGACTAGTTCAGTTGCAAAATATACAGTTGAGTTAGCTTGACTAGTGTGGGTGTAAAATAGCAAGAGCATGTGACTGGGAATGGGAACAAAAGGGCTATTGATACCCAGGGTCAAAGAGAAGATCTTGAATGGATGGTTGACTGAGGTAAAGTTGACTGCAAGATTGGCAAGTGGGTGCTGAGTCATTTTCCAAGGATGGAAGTTTTTTATTCCAGGAAGGGTTGGTCAGCGGAAGGCATCATTGATTTTTGCTTTCATTTGTGTCACACCTATGAACTTAGGTAGATGGTACTTAGGAAAGGGTATGTAAATGTGGGAGGACAATAATCCTTTAGCTTGAAGCATGACAGTTGCCCAGGTATAAAGACGCAAGCTCCTGCAAGCATTCAGACAATTTTCCCATATATTTAAACGTTGTTTGAAATACTGTATACACATTATCTTTAATTCTTGGCCTTGTAAATAAATTTATAATTAATTATTTTGTCATTGTCATTGCGCTGTTGCAAAAACTGCATTTGAAAAAACAAACAATCCATCCCTAGTACCGCCACCCAAGGTCTCCAAGGCAATTGCAAACCATTTTTTTGCACCTTTCCTATAAGTAGCAAGCTGGTGGTGGATGTCTCAGCAGCTTCCGCAAGGGAGGTGCAAAGTCAAAGGTCCGCACCACAACTAAGCTACCAAATGCTGCCAGTGACAGAGATCAAGTTCTTAGGTGTTTGGAACCTGGTAAGTTGAGGCTTAGAGACTAACAATAAGTAAAAAATAAAAGAAATAATATAATCCTCATTTTTTGTAGTACTGCAAAAATCCTGGCAATATACCACTAATACACTTCTGCTGCCACTGCCATGTATTGGGTCGATGGGTTTGAAGTGCAAATTGAAGTGAAAGATGAGGAACCATAGAAAGTTGAAAAGGAAAGAGGAGAAGGAACAATGACTGAAAGGGAGGTGGAAACAGAAAAAAGGGAGGAGAATGAAGAGGAAGGGAAGAGGATAGATGGAAGGAGCGGAATGGAACGGGAGGTGGACAAGCAGAATGGAACGGAAAGGAATGAAAGGGAGGGCCAAGATGGGGAGGAATGGGTACAAGCTGAAGAGCCAATCGAGACTGATGCAACAATATTGAATGGGGTTTTTGGGGAAGTTTCTCCCAGGGCCAAAGGAGGAGAGCTCACAAGGAACTAATGGAGGAAGTTGGATGGAATAGCCAACCAAAGAGAGCTTGGACTGCAAAGTGCAAGGAGATCTTTGAGAGACATCTGGTGGCGCAAGTGATGATCCTGCAAAGGCTGTCTTTTTTGGTAGGCAACAAAGATTTGGAAGAATTTAGGTTGATGGCAGAGGAATTGAGGGAGAATTTGGTGGAAGAGGAGAAAGAAATAAAGGATAATTTGTGAAAATGTATTTTGTAATCTTATTTTAGTATAACATATATATTATCATTATTATTTATTTATTTTTTCAAGGAAAGTAGGATTCTCATTTTGAAATAAAATAAACTTGAAGGGATAACAATTGTGAAAAGAAAAAGGGATAAAATTTTGAGGAAGAGAAAGGGAATAGAATGAGAGAATGGGATGAGATGGATGGGAAGGAATGAGATGGAAATGTGGAATGGGATGGAAGGGATGGAATGGAATGGGACCTATGTTTAGCAAGGTTTGCAAGGGTAACTTGCATGGAAGTCTTGAACCAAATTGGGAGAGTTTTAAATTTGATGTGCTGGTTCCCACAAGGTGCAATTTTTGTCTGACTGGAAAACAGTCCATTAAATGAGGTATTGAATCTTCCCTTTGTGTATACTGGAATCCAGGATACGGCTTACTTCCCACTCTAACTGATCTTGGATGCTGATGGTTTCAGGAGGGGCATGAGTCTTTCCTGGGTATAGGACTCAAGCTAGCTCTAGGAGAGACATGTGAAAGACTGAATGAAAACCTTTCCATTTTTCAGGCAAGGTGAGCTTAAAGGCGTGAGGGGAGACAATTGATTTGACTTTGAAGGGGCCAAGCTTTCTTTCAGAGAGTTTTTAAGTTGGGTGAGTACTGCAAAAATTGCAATCATCAAGAAATACCTAATCTCCTACTGAAAAAGGTTGGGGCCAACGTGCAAAGCCAATCTGCTTTTTCCTTGTAGCACTGGTTTGCTCCTTTGAGGTTGGTTCAAATTTGTGTTTGAAGGGATTGGATTTGATTAAGGGAATTGGTAGCAGGTTGAGAAGCTGCTACATGAAGGCAAGAGAAATCCAGGTCTCTACCACAAAGATTCTGGAAGGGCGACTTTTTGGTGGAGGAATGAGTGGAGTTGTTGTAGGTGAATTTGGCTAATGAGAGCCATTGAAAGAATTTGTCCTGTTGGTAGGAGACGTACATTTGGAGATACTTTTTGAGGATCTTATTGACTTGCTTTGTTTTCCCATCCGTTTCCAGGTGGTAAGCTGTTGATAAATTGCGAGTGATCTTCAAAAGCTGGCACATAAAGTTCCAGAAGCTAGAGACAAACAAAGATTCACAATCACTAATTATGTTATTAGGGAGACCATGTTTTGAAAATACATATTCTATGAATAAATTAGCTGAGTCTTCACAAGAGGCAATTGCATTACTGCAAAGGAATAAAGTCATCTTTGAGAAGAGATGTACTATTACTAAGATAGCATCATAATCCCTAGAAATGTTTAATTTCCAAATGAATTCCATAGAAAGCAAAGGCCAAGGAATTGGAGGAATCAGAAGTGGCTGGAGCAGCCCATTTTTCCAGTATTTTGAGGAATTTTTCCAATTGCCATCATAGCAACCGTTAAAATAGTCTTTTACTTCATTGCTCATACCAGGCCAATAGAAGTCTTTTGAAATCGGTTGGTAGGTTTTGTAAAGCCCATAATGATCAGCAAGTGGAGAATCATGCCTTGAATCAAGGATATCTAACTTAATGAAAGGATTACCTGGTACTACTATACAATTTTTATGAACTAAATAAACATTTTTGTCAATACTATAATCACTATCTAATAAGTTCCCATTCTTGAAAGGTTTGCTAAACTTGGGGTCTTTGAGTTGAGCTTGTCATATCTTGGAAGCTAGATCTCAAAGGGGAGTGATGATCAAACTGATTTTGGCAGATTGGATTGAGAGAAGTCTCCTAATTTTTTGAGGGTTTTTGTTGGCAAAGGTGCTCCCCCCTCCTGGGTAAACATCATACCAATGTGATAAAGCATCAGGGAATACAGCTTGTTTCCCAGGAAGGTATGTGATTGTAAAGTATAACTTGGAGATGTATTTGGCCCAAAATTCCTGTCTGCGTGTTAGGAATTTTGAGCTCATGAAATATTTTAAAGAATTTTGATCAGTTAAAACCTAAAAGGTTCCATAAAATTCAAAAGGTATGAACACCATTGTTTCAAGCCATAAAAAATCTCAAGAAGTTCCTTGTAATGAATCTTGTAACTGAGCTATGCAGCAAGCGATTTGCAATACTTGTAAAATAAAGGATCAAAGAAAGAGGAGGAGGAGGAAAACTGCAAGATTACTCCTGCAATTGCATAGTCAATTGCATCTGTTTCTACAATAGTGCAAGCTAGCTCATTAAAGTGAGCAAGTATTGGAGCAGTGGCAAATGATTTTTTTAGTGCTTCAAAAACAAAAGCAGCTTGTTCTGTAAAAACAAAATGAGTGCCTTTTTGAAGAAAGTTAGCAAGTTTTAAGGTTTTCTTGGAATAACTCTCAATAAACCTTGTGTAAAAATTACTGAAACCTAGGAAAATTTGAAGGGATTTAAGCAAAGAAGGTGTGGGCAAGTCCAATATGCGCTGGCTCTTGACTGAATCCATGGATAGTCCTTGCTAAAAAACTATGAACCTTAAAAATTGAAGAGAAGTTGTATAGAATTTGCACTTAGAGGCTTTTGCAAACAGGTAATTCTTCAAAAGTTTCTGCAGCAACTCTATGCTCAAAGATGACAAGATTGAAGATTCATTAATCACTCAAAAGTCTTTTCCTCTGGTTTATCACAACTTTGCTGAAGTTGTCTAATTTTTAAAGGCAGAAAAAATTCCTCCATCCCGTGTTTGCAATCATAAGTTCAAACTTACTGGCCCACCTCTGGCACCTGGACCAGTCTTCTCTCTCTCAAAGCAGGAATAGACAGCAATTCAAGAATACATTGCGGAAAATGTATCAAAAGCATTTCTTCAACCATGCAATCTGAACACTGGTTCACCTGTCTTTTTTTTCCTGTGGAAAGATGGCATACTTTGCCTTTGTGTTGACTATAGGACGCTGAAACGGGTAACACGGAAGAATTCCTACCCAGTACCACCTATGTTGCACCTCCTCACTCTCTTCAATGGAGCTGTTTATTTCTCAAAGTTAAACCTTTGAGGCGCCTAAAACCTAGTTTGAATTGCAAAAGGTCATGAGTATTTGACCGCAATGAGAACAAAATTCCTCAGTTATGAGTATACCTTCATGCCTTTTGGCCTCTGCAATGCTCCTTCCACTTTTCGACATTTTGTCAATGACATTTTTCCTGACCTTTTAGAGAAATATCTTATGGGATATCTTGACAATATACTATTATGATCAAAGACTCTTGAGGATAAAATTTCATATGTGCAAGAGGTGCTGCAGCAAATTTGCAAGAATGACCTGTTTGCAAAAGCCTCTAAGTGTGAATTCCATACTACTTTTCTTAAATTTTTAGGGGTCATAGTCTTGTAGCAAGCACTATTGATGGATCCAGCCAAGAGCCAGCGCATATTGAACTGGCCCGCACCTTTTTCTGGTAAATTCCTTCAAATTTTCATTGGTTTCAGTAATTTTAACAGGAAGTGTATTGAGCATTATGCCAAGAAAACTGTTAAACTTACTAAATTATTCAAAAAGAAACTCATTTTTTTCACAAAACAAGCTTCTTTGGAGTTTTAAGCTCTGAAAAAAGCATTTACAACTGCTCCAATACTTTCTCACTTTAATGAGCTAGCTTGCACTATTATAGAAACAGATGCAAGCAAATGTGCAATTGCAGGAATAATCTTGCAGTTTTCCTTGTCTTCTTCTCTCTTTCATCCCGTAGCTTTGAAAATTGGGTAACAATTCTTCAAATTCACTTTTGTTGGGGTTGGAAGGGTGAATGGTGTTAAAAATTTGGTAAAAATTGTTTAAATTCACTCTGGTGAGGGTGGGCAGGGTGAGGAGTGTTGAAGTCCACTTGAGTGAGGGTGTGGAAGGTTGAGGTGTGTTCCAAATCAAGTGAGAAATGTTCAAAAGTTGGTGAGGTGTGTTCAATATTGAGTGTGGTTTTCAAAACGTTGAGTGCAGTGTGGTTTCAGTGGTTTAAACTTACTGGTGTTGTGTAATTTAACCTTGGTTCTGTGGCTCAAGTCACCTGGACCACACTTGGGTTCTGTCAGCCCAAATTTTTATGCATGCCTTACTATTTGGGAGTGCACATCACTGCACTGGAAATTGTGAAACTACAACCACATAAGAGTTTAGTTCCTCCTCTGTCCACCCTCTCATGTGGATGAAATACACACTATGAAGAGTCTGTAAATTACCTTCACTCTTTTTATAAGAAACAAGTTTCTTGTATAAAATAAATGTTGTTTTGGAAGTCTAAAATATTGAAAAACAAAGATGTTTGGGGAGTTGTTCTGGTATATATTAGTTGGCCTTTGAATGCTGGAGACATTGGTTCACACGCGCGAATGAGTCCATTCAAGAAACCATGCAATGTGTGGGCTTTTGTTGTTGATGGTTTTTGTTTTTTTGGGCTGTGGCCACGCCATGCTCAATGGGCATTCCTTCCTACATCTGATTTTTAGTTAGATAGGCTTAAAAAAAACTTATTCAGGGATTTAATGACATAAATATGTTGCAGGGGGGCATTTTGAGTTGTAAAAACGGTTGTGCTGGGGCTCAAGTCACCTGGACCACACTTGGGTTCTGTCAGCCCAAATTTTCATGCATGCGCTACTATATGGGAGTGAACATCACTGCAATGGCAACCGTGAAACTAAAACCAGATAATAGTGTAGTCCCTTCTTGGCCCACACTCTCATGTGGATGAAATACACACTATGATGAGTCTGTAAGGTACCTTCACTCTTTTTATTAGAAACAATTTTCTTGTAAAAAATAAATTGTGCATTGTAAGTCTAAAATATTGAAAAACAAAGATTGTTGGGGAGTTTCTCTTTTCAGTATTAGTTGGCCTTTGCATGCTGGAGAAATTGGTTCAAACGCGCAAATGATTCCCTTAAGGAAACCGTGCAATTTGTGGGCTTTTGTTGTTGATGGTTTTTGTTTTTTTGGGCTTTGGCTGCGCCATGCTCAATGGAAATTCCTTCCTACATCTGATTTGTAGTTAGATAGGCTTAAATCAAAAACTTATGCAGGAAGTAAATGGCATAAATATGTTGCAGGGGGAATTTTGAGTTTTAAAAATGGTCATTTAAGGCTTTAACTGAAAATCAAAGCATGTAGCTCTTGAACATAGGCTCATATTGGAGTCTTTGTAGTGACAGAAGGAGAAGAGTTCTTTTCTGAGATGATGAGTAAACATAATTTTTGGAAAAAGAAAATCCCACCTGGATGATTGAAATTTTAGCACAGAAAGCCAACAAACAAAAAACATGTGGATCAAAAAATGCATTTAAAACAAAGGCAAGTAAGGCAGCTCCTCAGGTGAGTATTGAGAAAGAATACCATAAACTCTGGAAGGAGAAAGCTATTTCAAATAGATGATTTCTGTGGGTTAAAAATTTTCTAGCACCCTTCAGGAAGAAAATCAATTGATGTGAAGTAAATGGAACACAAAAGCCCCATCTGGGATAGGAGAATAAGGAAGAATAGGATTTATCTTGGAAAGGAAAATTTCCCATCACCTTTATTGAAAATTGTTTCAGCTTTTGTTCAAATGGTAGTTGGTGCTCCAAACTGCATTGGAGACTTTGCTCCATTAGCTGGTCAAAGTCTCAACCTGGCTTTCTTGTTTTGTCCTAGTATGATTCATCTTTGCATTACTGGTAGTGGGTGCCATCTTGGGTTTGTGTCAATCCTCCATGTGAAACATCTAGGGAGTTATCTATTTGTATTCTGCACTTTCTGGCAGAAATATCCATGTTTTTTATATGAAATAAATATTTTGAGAATGAAACAAAAGCCTTTTCTGTGAAACCACATCCATGAAAAATTTTCAAATGTTTGAGTGACCTATGAGTTGATCTGAAATTATTCCCTTGTGAAATTATATTATAGGGATCTGGGAATTTAATACACTCCTTGACCATTCAAACTACTAGAGTTAGTAGAGAATAAGCCAAGGGATGGAAGTATATGATATTCATGCACTTAATTAAGGTTTTTTCAACAGGTAGGAAACCCATGTTTCCAGCCCTGAGATGTCTTCAATAAATCTAAGGAATATCTTGAAGAGGTATACCTTGGATCATTTTTGATGGCACATTTTTTACCTACAAGAAAATTGTGGCTTATTCCCCAGGTGTGTAACCAAAAAAAAATTGAAATGTGAGTTTATATGAAGTGGTTCCCTTGTGAACTTGTAGTGAAACCTGGGGAAACTTTTTTAAAAGAATTTTAAATTTTATTTTGATAGAAATGCTAGGCAGTGTAATACCCATCTCAGAACAGAAAATTTTTTGGGATTTTTCTATAACCTGGTTTATTTTTTTCTCTGTTTTTTTATATACTTTTTTGTTGGGATAAGTTAAGCAAAACTTTCATTTTTCACAGTGAGGGTTTTTATTTTTTTCATGTATGAATACTCAAATTTGTTATAGACTCTTTGTGGCCTACAATCTTGGACTTTGAAAAAAATGGCAACAGTTTCTAGAGGATATGGATCTTTGTGAAATTATGATTTTCAATATGTGAAAAGTGAGAATGGCAAAAAATGAAAACAAATTAAAATCATTTCAAGTTTTCCAACCAAAAATCTGCCTTCACAAATCAATTTTCCTGTAAACAAATCAACATGTTTCACAATTTTTTTTTCCAGAAATAGTTCTTTTTATATCTTGGTGGAAATTCCAGAATTAAAAGGTCTTGATTTGGGAAATACAGGTGACTTTCAATCTCCAAAAAGGTGAAATCAAATTGATTCTCATGTTCAGCAGAAGTTAAATTTTCCAGACTTTCATTTTACATAAATATGAAACCCATAAGAACTATTGTGTACAGCATTGCGAAAAATTGAATAAACCATTGTGGTTTCATGGTGAACCATTTGATACTTAATGGGTAAAACAGTGGCCACACAAGTGACTTCATGTCACTGGTCATCCAGAGACCCCAATTTGGCCCTGGTGTACTTATAGGGCACGTGCAAGCACCATTGCACAACAAAAATTGTTTGCAATTTCCCTGGATACCTTTTGTGGAGGTACTAGTGATGCATTGCTTGTTTTGTCAAATGCATTTTTGGCAACGGCGGAATGGAAATGAAAAAATAATTGATTATCAATCTATTTAAAAGGAAAAGAATTAATGTGAATTGGTATACAGTATTTTTAACAAATTTGGAATTGATGGGAAAATTGCTTGCAGGAGCTTGCGTCTTTATATCTGGGCAAGTGTCATGCTTTGAGCTTAAGGATTATTGTCCTCTCAATTTGAAATAACCTTTCCTCAGTACCATCTGCCTCAGTTCAGAGGCGTGACAAAGATAGAAGCACAACATCAACAGTGCCTTCTTGTCGCGCTTTTCACTTAGGGATTATTGTCTTCACCACTTTGACATGCCCTCTCCTCAGTACCATCTACCTCAGTCTAAAAGCGTGTCACAAATAAAAGCACAACATCAATGGTTCAATCTGCTATTTCCTCTGGATTGCGCTGACCTTCCAATCTCGGAGACCAACTCAGTATATACTTGCAAACTTTGCGGTTAACTCCATACCGGTTGGCCATCCATTATGAGATTGAATCTCCTTCCCTGGCCAATCAACAACCTTGGACTTCCATCTTTGGTCATGCATTGTTTGTTAGTTTGCATCTAAATCTAACTAAGCCATCACTACTGTATAGTTTGCAATTGGACTAGTCCCTACCCTGCATACACTATTACCTCTCATTTGCATTACCTTCAATGTCACTTGCTCCTGTCCCAATTTGTCATACAATGGTACGCTCAGATTCTATTGTCTCGCACTTACGCTATGACCTTGGATCTATACCACTGCTTCATTTCCTATCCCGTTCCTGTCATTCATTGCCTCACCGCTTCAACTGTAGTTAGCTCATCACCAGGTTGTATCTAGTCACTTTGGATTACCTTATAAGGGCTATCCCCTTTCCTGATGATTTTCTCCTCAGTTAGTTAATTTCATACGTTCTTGCATTTTGCTACAACCTAGTTATCACATTGGACTCAGGTTGAGTTTACTTCTTTGGAACACATTCCATTCCTCTCGCCGTTTGTTGAGTGGCATAACAAAGTTTGCACTTTGCAACTGAGTCTTGCTATTTGCACTTGCCATCGCACTTGGCATTCCTTTGCGCTCATTATCATCTAAGAATTGCCCTATAGTACGTGGGGTGGTTGTGTAACACTTCTTCTTATCAACTCTGGCTTGCATGATGACTTTCAATCCTTTGCGACTGAGTCAGCACCCAATTTCCAACCTTGCAGTCAACTCTACCTCAGTCAACCATCCATTTGGGCTCCGCTCTTTCACCCTGGGTATCAATAACCCTTAATATTGTCAAAGTGCACCTAAAGGTAGGTGTTGCCCTTCCAGAACACGCATTGATTGGCCTTGCTTTGAATTAATCCTTCCTGGGAAAGCCTGCTGCGCAGTGTGTTGGACCACATTTAAGATACCTGTTTCAAACCATACAGGGCCTTTTTGAGCTTGAGAAACTTCCCAGGTGTCACTGGTACGTCTTCTGGTGTTGAGACATGGATGGTCTCCCTTAAGGGACCATTAAGGAATGCTGATTTGACATCAAGCTGGTGGAATTGGTAGCCTTGCTGGAAGGCATGGGAAATCAGAAGCCAAAGTGAGGACTTGTAGCCCGTGTGCGCAAACACATTGGTGTAGTCAATGCCAAAATTCTGGTGGAAAACCTGAATGCAAAGACGGGCCTTTAATTTGATAATGTGGTTTTCTTTATAATTCTTTGTGCGGATAACCAAGATGCCCTTTACCTGGTGGGTGGAGTTGGTCCTTTTGCACTCTTCCCACACATTGTAGGACAAAATATTTTAACTTCTCTTTCCATGGAGGCAATCAATTCAATTCTGTGGGGGCTGCGCAGGGCTTCATCCAGAGACTTTGGGTCTTGGAGCTCAGTGTCCATGAGATTAAGTTGGGGGTTTGTTGTCAGTGTCTCCCATTGAGAGTGCATTATAATTTTGCATTTGGAGATTAAAATGTGTTTGGGAACAGAGGTTGCCTAATTGACTGAAGGGACGTCATCAGGAGCCAAGATTTTCTCAGAAGGAAAGAGGGGGAGATTTTTCCTGGATATGGGCTGCAGGGGATCAGAAGAAGAAGAAGGGGAGGGGACTCTCAAAGGTTCATCTTCGTTGCTTTCAAAAGTGTCCTCAAGGTAGGTGACATTTGCACTTGAGTGCTCCTGCTTAGTTTGATGGTTGAGTATCTTATACAATGAGAAATCCTTGATGTACCCTAGAAGTTTACCATTCTCTCTGTTAGCTGAAAGCTTTAAACCACGCCTGATCTTGGGGATGAGAGAGTAGGTTGTGCAGCCAATAGCTGGTACAGCCAAATGACCTGATGAAGTGGTGATTGAATGGTTGTTGAAACCAGATTCTATAGGGAATTTTGAGGCCCTTCAATATGACAGGAAGTTCCTTTAGAAGATTGGTTGCCGTTTTGACAGCTTCCGCCCAGTAGGTGGGAGGAAGGCTGCTTTGAACCAGTAAGCACCAGGCTTTATCTAGAATGCAACAATTCTTTCTTTCATCTAGGCCCTCATGTTTGGGTGTGTATGCTGGAGGTAGGTGATGATTAATGTCATGAAGCTTGAAATACCCACCAAGCTCCTCATTCAAAAATTTGCCTCCCTTGTCCAAAACAACTGTAGCAACTGTGGCGTTGAGGAGTTTTTTGGAGTGATTTATGAAAACCTTGATGGCCCCGGGGGCTTGATCCTTGGAGCAGAAAAAAGAGACCAATTTGAAGCCTGAAAATTGGTTCACAATGCTGAGGAAGTACTTGCAGCCTTCATTTGACTGGAAAGGAAACAGGCAGACAAGATCAAGATGAATTTCTTCCAGGCAGCCAATGGCTGGCTTGAAGTGACTGCAAAACGGGGTGGAAGTCATTTTGCATATTTTGCAGCTTTTGCAGCTTTTGCAAATGTTGCAGTTGGAGCCCGGAGAGCTGTGCAGAAAGAGAGATTTGAGATTGTCATCATGAGGGTGACCCAGAAAAAGTTGCCAAGGGGTGCCTTGAGGTTTTTTAAGGAGCGCAGAGCTTTTGGTGGACTTTTTGAACTAAGTGCCACAAAGTTTGACCGGATAATTTCTGGAAGTTCCCACAAGTGAGAAGTGATCCAGGGTGATTTTGTATCCCAAGAACCCAACTTGTTTGATGGTGGCTGCTTTTGATGTAATTCAAGGGATTTCAATGAGAAAGTGGTTCAGAGAGGGAACCAGGATTACCTTGTCCAGTTCTGCTTGCCCAGATGATTGCAGAGGGTGGCCTTACCCATGGCTGTGTACAGCAATGCAGTTCCTTCCACTCCTGTTCCCACTTTCAAACCTATAAGAGATGAATCCCAAAGATAGAGGGGAGAATTGAAAATTTGGTGTGAGGCTCCTGAATCCAGGACAGGAAGGAGCAATTTTTGAGCTTTGGTGTCTTTGCAATAGATGTGTGTGTTAAAAAGGTCTTGGGGAGGTCCCAGTTTAGTCAGGTTTGTCACATCAGTTGAAGACCCTTCTGAGTGGAGATGAGAGAGAACTTTAGAGGTGGGACAATCAGGGCTCATTTTTGGATGGAGAAACCAGCATCTATCTTCTGAGTGGTTGGTCAGTGGGTTGTGTTTTCCCTTGGAGCACAAGTGTTTAGTCTTTGGCTTATTTTTGGCAGTGGTTTTATGCAGGGAAGTGGATGAGACATCTTCTGCAGGTTCGGATGTCTCTGCCTTTGGAGATGTTTCCAGGTGCAGGACTTCCCTGAGTTTTTTAAGAACTTCATTTGGGTTGGTCAGCATTTTGTTGTTCAGAAGGAGAGTGTGGACTATGTGGTAAAAAGTGGTGGGATGTTTAGCCAGGATGGTGTGGCTGAGAAAATCTTGAGGGAGGTCAAGTTGAACCACTGAAAGTTTGTTCATCAGTTTACAGCAGTTGTTGATGTATTGAGAGCGATCCCTCTTGTACTGGTAGCGTATGAAGTTGAGTCAGAGGCGGCCACTGTTGTTGGAAGATTGCAAGGCCTACCTCTTGTGGATAGCTTCAAGAATGGCATGGGTTCTAGCTTTATTTGAGCTGTTCATCATTGTGTCAAAAGCAATTTTGCCTAGGTGTTGGATGATGATGTTGCAGGCTTTGTAAATATTCCTTTTTTGCGTAGGAGTGGAAGAATAATTGGTGTTATATCCCTCAATGAGTTCAAGGAGCCCTTTTCTTCTGAGATAGCTCTTCAGACCTATGAACCATTTAGGAAGTTGGATTTGGTGAGGAGTGGGATGTTGAGTTTTGGGCTGTCTTCTTGGTTGGTCATGGCAAGGAGCCTCTCCTGGTCAGGTAAAGGTTGTTCAAATGGGAATTAAAATATGTTGCAATCAAGCTAAAAAGAAAAGATTAGATATGAGATTAAACAAACATGTCAAGACATAGATGAGTCACACCTAAAAATAAAGGGCTTGAAGCCACACAGGTAGGTAGAAAAGCAGAACAAACAACACAATGACTGGTAGGTCTGAGGAGAGTAAGAAAAGCAGAACATGAGCAAAAGCAGAATAACTGAGAAATTCACAAGAAGTAGCTTACCTCACAAACAGTTTATATCATTTGTCACTACGGTAGCCCAATTTTCTGGAATTCATCAAGACAGAGAAACGTCACGTATTCCTCAACCAAGTCTGAACTTCACTCTCTACTGGACTGCTATCTTGAAATCAAATGGGTTACTCATTTTATCGGAGGAATCTATCTCTCTCCGGAATACAAACCAACAATATATATTGACAATAAGGGGCTGGAAGACAAAATAAAGAAATTCGGATCTCACTCTAAGTCACAACACATAGATATTAAAACAGAAGGCCTACGCGAAGAATTCTCCCTCTCCAAGTATGATCTGATTCTCATTCCGACCAAATCCATGATTGTGGATCCCCTTACAAAAGCATCCTCTCTCCTCACCATCCAACTTCTCCAGCAAAAAGTATTCTCTTAAACCTAGCTGTAGGCCACCCTCTTCTCCTCTTACCAGTCACCAGGGGTTTTAATATTTCCTCAATCTCTGTCTCTCATTCTCTGCCTGGTCCTGCTTCCCGCGCGCATCCCCCTTTACCGGAACCGGGTACCCCCAGATATGTTCCCTTTCCTCATCTTCTCTCCTTTCCTCCTGGAAAATGATACAATTTGGTCTCTTTAGTCTCTCCTCTTTCATCTCACTTATCTTATCTTTTCTCCCTTCTTTTTTGCTTTCTTGTTTTTCTTCTCAACCAATCTTCTACTCAATATCCACCAACCCAACCACAAATTCATTCTCATCTCAGCCACTGCCCTGCTTACGAGTCCCTGACTGGTAAGACTCAGAACCTTTAAAGTCTCTTGACACAATCATCTTTAATCTGCTTGTCTTGCTCATTCTGTCAATCTCTTCAAGATCATTTCCTGCGTGCTCTTCATCCAATCTCTGTTTTCCGTCTCCTTTTCTATTCTAACAACGCTGCCTATCTCAACATTCATTAGGCCCAAGCTGTAGGACTTCCTCTCATCTCTTTTTCTCTTCTCAAACTACTTTCTGTCTATATCCTGCGTTTCTCATATTCTCTTATTTATTTCACAGCTTATGCTGGTTTTGATTCATCAAGAAATATAGGTCTATCTTATTACTCAGCGTCCCGGCCCCACCCCCCCTTGCTTGCTTGGCCAACCCAGGCAGCCCCCCTCTTGCTCGCTTGGCTGTTGCCTCCCCCCCTCACCCGCTTGGCTGCCAACCAACACCCAGCCGCCCACCGGCCGCCAATTGAACAACCAACCCCCCTCCCCCTCCTTGCTTGCTTGGCCACCAACCGGCACCCAGCGGCCCACCTCCCTTTTCTCAGTCAGCCTCCAGCCCCCCCCTTGCTTGCTTGGCCACCAACCAATGCCCGGCCCCCCATTCTCTCCTTGCCTCCCCCCTTTCTTTTCAGCCCCGCCGCCAATGAGCCCTCCTCCATTCCCCCCCTCGCCACCAGGAACATGCCACCCCTTGCTGACTCAGCCCAAACCAAGGCCCAACAAATTGGTTCACCCCCAATCATTTTTTCTTTTGATGATGTAACTTAATTTTTTTTTATTTTTTTTTTTTGATGAGCCCTGCCCAATTAGTCCACACCCATGCCCAGTAATTTTTTTTTGTTGGTTTTTGGTTGTTTTTTGGTGATCACGTGCCTGAAATTTTTTTTAAACTCTTCATTGAACCCTTTTACTTCAATGCCATCCTTCTCCCACTGCACCCACAATGTTGTCCTCCAAATTGTATCCCTTTTTGATCCTCACCCCAAGTGGTGCATTTTCCTGGGAGGGAACAAGATGGAAGGAGATGAGGTGACAAACATAAAGAGAGGTGGCAAGCAGAGGGATCACTTCTGACTCTGACCCAAAGCAGGCTACTGCAGAAGGTTTGGATGAATATGAGGAAACTGATGAAATTCAAACTGTGATGGAGAGAGTTCCTGATGCTTATCATACCTTTTTAGATGTTTTTTCCAAGGTCAAAGCTGATAAACTCCCTACTCATCGCGCTTACAACCATCATATTGAAATGGAAGGCCCTATGCCCCCAGTTGGGCCTATCTACTGCCTTAGTCACCATGAGAAGGAGGCCCTACAAGCCTATATAGCAGAAAATATAGAGAAAGGTTTCACCTGTCCTCTTTGTAAGAAAAAAGGATGGTGGTTTGCAATTGTGTGTTGACTATTGCAAACTCAATGCTGTGACTCAAAAGAAACGGTATCCCATTCCTCCCATGAATCACTTATTAACAGTCTTTTCTGGTTCCACCATTTTTTCCAAAGTTGACCTCAGGGGTGCTTATAATCTCCTTCTAATTAAGGAAGGGGATGAACATATTACAGCATTCAGAACTCAGTTTGGGAGTTTTGAATATTTGATAATGCCTTTTGGAATCACCAATGCCCCTGCCTCTTTTCAATGTCTTGTTAATGACATTTTCGCAGACCTTCTGACTATCTGTGTGGTGGTATACCTCGATGACATTCTTATTTTTTCCAAAAACTTAACAGAACATACAGCTCATGTGTGTGAAGTCTTGAACAGACTTTGGAAGAACAACTTATATGCAAAAGCTTCTAAGTGTGAATTTCATGCCTCCTCAGTGGACTATCTAGGATATGTCATTTCCAGAAGTGGCATTGAAATCAACAACTCCATGGTCCATAAAATCTTGGACTGGCCACCACCAACAAACAAAAAGGCCTGGCAACAGTTTTTGGGTTTTTCTAATTTTCATCGCAGGTTTATCATTAACTATTCCAGAAAGGTGCACCTCCTCACTGCTCTAAATAGAGCAAAACCCATCTTTCCTTTGTCCCCAGGGGCTCTGCAGAAGTTTGAGGACCTCAAGGTAGCCTTTACTAAAGCTCCTGTACTCAGACATTTTGATTTTTCCTTACAAAACTTTTTGGAGACTGATGCCAGTGACTATGCCCTAGGGGATGTCCTCCCCCAAGCCTCTCTTGATGGATCCAAACACCCAATTGCTTTTGACAGCAGGAAATTGGGTAGTGCTGAACTGAACTATGCAATCCACAATAAGGAACTCCTGACCATTGTATGGGCCATCAAGATCTGGAGAGCTTACCTCCTCAGTCTTTCTTCTCCCTTTGAAGTTCTCACTGATCACTTATCTCTTGAATATTTCATGACCTCCATAGTCTTGACTTGTTGCCAAGCCCGTTGGGCTGAGTTTCTGTCTGAATTTGACTTCACTATAGTCTATAGACCTGGAAATCAATTGATAGTTCCTGATGTCTTGTCACTTCGAGACAAAGTTTATCCCAAGGGGGGGATGCCCTATGCAGAAAAAAATCCAGCAAATGTCAAACAACTCTTGAAACAGACTGACTTTGAACCTTCTAGAATTTTTTTTATCTCTGCAAAACAGGTTGACAAACAATTGGAAACCTTAATTCAGTCCCAGGGACCCAAAAAATCAACCCAGCAGATTATTCAGAAGCTACATAAAAAGGAACAAGTAAAGTGTTACCTTATAGACCCAGACACTGGACTCCTTATTTTCCAAAACAGAATAGCAATCCCCAAGGAGGATGAACAACTCCAATTTGAAATACTTTGACAAAGACATGACTCTACCCTCTCTGGCCACCCTGGACAAGACAAAGCAGCTGATCTAGTCAAAAGAGATTTCCATTGGGAAAATATGACTTCCTTTATCAAAGATTATGTTTCTTCTTGTTACCTTTGCAGCAGAAACAAAGCCAGTCACCACAAAAAGTTTGGACTCCTCCAACCCTTACCAATTCCAGATTCTACCTGGACTTCACTCTCTATGGACTTCATCTCACAACTGCCCTACTTTACTTCAAGACTTCCATACACTCTATCCCTCAAAACAAACTTCATCCTTAAAATAAAAACAATACAAACCTTACTCTCCTTTTCAAATATATATATATATATATATATATCTATCAATAACATGATAAAAAAATGAAGATTCTTTCTCCCTTTTTCCATTTCTTCAACCTTAAAAAAAAAAAAGAAAAAAAGAAAAGATCAATTACTCCCCTCTAAGAAAATATAAATAAAAACAAAAAATAATAATAATAATAAAATAAAACAAATTTTATATAAACAACTTTTTAGATAGCTTCACACATCAATTCTTCCAACTCTTTTACTCTAGACATCCAAGCATTTACTAATTTTAACTTTGCAACTTGATAAGAATTTGGCCCACTTATAGTAGTCCCTACTTCAAAAGTATGCCCAGCTAAAGCCAAAATATCAGCTAGTATTTTCTTTATCTCTAAAACTTTTTTCTTTCTAGCTTCTAAAAACCCATACTTCTCTTTTATTATCTCACTACCCCAACCCTTCTTTAAACCTTCCTGAAAATTTGAATTTAAAGTCCTAGAATTCCTCCTATAAATTTCCAAAGAATGATTAACTTGATCTTCATTTAAAACAGAATCTTCTCTGAATCTTCTTCCTTCTATAATCTCCAATAACCTTTCCCCACTTTCCAATTCCTCCGACCAGACCTCAGTTTCAACTCTTCCTTCAATTCCTTTCCTTCTATTCCTTCTGTCTTCCACCACCTTCATCTTCACCTCCAAATCCTTCATCTTGTTCCTCAAATCTTCTAACTCCAAAGATTCATCTGATCTGCCCCCTTCTTTGACAATGATCTCTCTTCCTTTTCCTTTACCTATCTCTTTGGTGGTTCCTCTATCTTCATCCATATCAATTAATTCCATCTCCAAACTCCCTTTGGCGTCTTCATTGTCATCTCCACTTTGACAATCCGCTTCAACGCTTTGATGATTTGCTTTGACGCTTAAATGGTGGGCTTTGAAGCTTTGACTGTTTGCTTCGACGCTTCAAAGTTTGAAACTTCAACAATTTGCTTTGACGCTTTGATGGTTTGATGAACCCCTTTGACGCTTTGACAAATCCCTTTGACGCTTTGACGAACCCCTTTGACACTTCAACAATTTCCTTTGACGGGTTTGACGAATTCCAAAATACCCTTGTTTTGTACCCTTTTTGGGGGGACCTTGACCACCTCCTTGTCCAAATCTACGTGAGGGGTTCCCCATCGTATAAATGCCTCACCGCACTCCTCCTGCGGACGCCTTGACGTACCATCTATGGCCAAATTAACGGTTCGACGCAGTGCCTCCCTCTTTTCTTGCGTTTTCTTCAATATCTTCTGCATCAAACGGACTATTGCAAACCTTGTATCAGCACTCCAGCACCTCCAATACTAAATCCAAAAGCACTTACCTGAAGATTCATCAAGTCTGGATGAGTAACCCAGGGTCATGGCATCATCATCTGGAGCCTCTTTCACTTCAAAAGGTTGACTCTTCTCCAGGACCCATAAGGTTGGCCCCAAGGCCTTTTGGCCTTGCTTATCCATATCACACATTCTTCAATACTGCCTACAACTTTCACATTTGGCAGAATTGTGCTTGATACTGGTGGTGCAGATTCTTCCAAACTTGTCGCACCTATCACAACTTGGGTAGTATTTCTGGACTGGATGATAATTGTTGGTCTTCTCCATTGGATAGGTTGGTGTAGGTGATCTGGTGTAAGAAGATAAAGGTGGTAATGGGGTGGATGGTGGTGATGGTTGTGGGTAAGGGGAAGGAAAACTCAAGTTGGACATGGCTGAAGGACAACCTGGATGGCCTCTTCAACCTCTCCTTTTATGGTCATCAGGAGATTCCCTCTTCTTCACCAGGAGATACTGTCATAATGACACCAAACTCAGTATAACCTCAGTCTCACCCTCAGGCCTGATCTACTTTCTTAGGAACTTAAACCTCAGGGCTCAGGAGACTTACATCAATATGTCTCCAGTAACTATTTACCCCAGGATCTTCATGCAGTACATATCTACATATAGTCTAACCTCATACTATACACAGATTGACTCCATAGGCTTGCACATACTCAATCTCCCAGGCTCTACTCTACCTCTCTGTCTAATCCATACCTCTTTGGGTTACCTCTCTGTCTAACCCATACCTCTTTGGGTAACCTCTCTGTCCAACCCATACCTCCTCTGTGTGGTTTATCCTTTGGCAATCTTTATGTACATCCTCTTGCAGATTGTATTACATACTCTCTCTACTTAGTACATAGTTTCATGACTCCCATGTACACTGTACATCCTTCAACTGTACTCTCCCAACTTAGACAGCTCAGACCTGGAACCTTGTCCCAATGTAGAAGCAGCCTAACCTGATGTAGTAGCATACCTGATCAGCCCTCTCGGTTACTTAGACTGTTCCCATGACATCATGTGTGTAGTCTGAGCCCCAATCACTTGTACCTCTGTTGTAGTTCCAACCTCTTGTCTATTTAATAAGCCTTCCCTTTCCTCTTCCTGATGCTTCCCCCAAGAAATCAGTTTACTACTTCTTACTAGGAGATCTTTCCCAGCAAGTGTCATTCAGCACCATTCAACCCAATCCTCCTCTGCTCCTGTTAGCCTCCTTCAGTAACCTTGCCCCCAAGCATACTGTGGGTAGAGACCCCTCTGTGCCAAGCCCTGCTTTCATGTCAGCAGCCCTTGTTACAGGAGGTATGGGTTAGACAGAGAGATAAACCAAAGAGGTATGGGTTAGACAGAGAGATAACCAAAAGAGGTATGGGTTAGACAGAGAGGTAGAGTAGAGCCTGGGAGATTGAGTATGTCCAAGCCTATGGAGTCTATCTGTGTATAGTATGAGGTTAGACTATATGTAGATATGTACTGCATGAAGATCCTGAGGTATATAGTTACTGGAGACATATTGATACAAGTCTCCTGAGCCCTGAGGTTGAAGTTCCTGAGAAAGTAGATCAGGCCTGAGGGTTAGACTGAGGTTATACTGAGTTTGGTGTCAGTATGACACACAGAAACACAACTAAATTTGAGCCTTGTGGGACTCTAAATTGCTTGAATGTAGTTGTGCAGCCACCACACAGTGGCCCAGTGCCATGTGGAGTACAGCTTGAACACACTCATATTGTGTGGGGTCTGCACAGCTCAGTTTTAGACGTGTAGCTGTGTACAACGGCTCAAAAGAGCTGTGAATTTAACATCACCCATTTCAAAATGGTCAAGATGCTTCCAAGAATTCAAGAGTAAAGACAATCAATGTGAAGGAAACCATAGGGCAGACTCACCATTAGAAAAGAACCCAAGCCACAAGCACTGACTAATAATTGCCACAAGCTGTCAGCCTGAGAAGCAACCAAGGGACAAAAGAACCATAAAGCATGAGTATTGGGTAAATTTGTACTAAAAAGTTTTATTGAGGAATATGTTCTCTTGCCTTTGACTGGTCTATAAATAGAACAGTGATCATTGTACCTAGTTTTGTGATTGTATCATTATCTCATCTGATTTTTGTTTATATAAATATCATTTTAATCTTATCAATGTAATACAAAAAATTTACTTTTACAAATTATCAGGAAAGATTACAACTGAGCTATGAATTTTAAATAAAAATTACCTACCTCAAAATTAATCAATCCCAGAAGTTGTTCTCAATGAAAACAACCAGGTGACTTGGGTCACCCTTGAAGAAGCCAAAAATATTCAACTTGGTTGCTGAAATTATATTATTGGTTTAGATAACCTGCTGAAAAAGGAGAAAAAGGAGAAGTTTTATTCTCTCCTCATATGGTGCCTTGATAAAGGAATTGTGGCATTTTTTTAAATTAGACTGCAATCAACAACAGGGGAGATGGACAAGCATTGTCTAATACTGTCAAGTAAAGGTTTCAGCCTCTTGGATGCAAAGAGCCTTTCTATCCTTTAGCTACCAGAGGTGATAGAATAAATAATGAATATATTATTCAATAAATGCAGAAAAGATACATAAAATATTTGGATAAAGCTTATTACAAGGTTAATTGGTTTAGATATGCTTTATTGTTATAAATCAATATAAATGAATTGATTATTAAATATTTTTATAGAGGTGACACAATTCTATTGGGAATCTTTAACACCTCTCTTCAGGGAATTCAGTATGAAAACATCTAGGCCTGGTTACTTTGGAACCTTCAATTTATATTCTTAAAGGATATGTTGCCAAAAGATAATATGTATAAAAATACACAGTGGAGTGGAAGTGCTTTGAAACCAAGCTGCCACAACAGAGAAAGGATAATAAGACTCACTGTTATATTATTAATTCCTTTAGGTACCTTTTGGGGTCGTGCACTGATGGTTTAAACCTGTTTGCTGGGGTTATAAGGTTTTTCAGCAGTTTAAATTGATAAAAACGGCTGGGGACTGATATTATTAATCAGAATAAAGCCATAAATCACTTAATTATCTCTAATAAATATTTGATTACCTTTTCACGGTGTATGGATAAAAATATAACAGGGTCTCTGGGTATCAATATCCTCAAAAGAGCTCTTTATTTATAGCTTTTGCAGTCGCAATATTGTCCTTCTGAGGGGTACAGGGGCTCAAAGGGAATGAAACTGAGGCTAGCAGGGTACCAGTGGCAGAATGTCACGCCTTAATGGTGCTGTAGCACGGGTAGGATCTAATTCCACAGGGTAAGGAAATTATTCTACTGTATAATTGATGTTTTGACATGTGAATGACACTAATCTGTACTTTTTTATATATTATTTAATTAATTACCCTTAGTAAATTTTCCCATTAAGTTATCAATTATTTTAATAGAAATTCCTACTGAAGTTCTGGTGCCAGGTGAGTTCTCATCATGAAGTAAATAATTGGAGTGAAGTAATGATATTGATTTTACTCCTTATTTTCAAATTTCAGTTGATTTACTAAAATAATTAATTAAAAATATTAGTCATGGGTATTCATGTAATACTTTTACATAAATAGTCTTCTTAGTATGTCAAGAAAATATTGATTTCTAGAAAGTCTCATAATATTATATTAAAGTATTTTAATATATCTTTAGAATGAGTCATTATCTTATTTTTGACCTTTTTGGTACTTTCAGTCATATTTAATAAAAAAAAATATAAAGGTTTTTTAGGTATTTTTATGTAAGTTTATTTATTTTCAGACCATCTACTATCCACGGGAACATTTATTACATATTTAATGTTCCCGTGTAGGTTGTAGCATGTTTAAGCAGTAGGTACCTAGGTTTCTCAGGCCGCCTGTCACTTTGTCAACCCGTAGTCACGCCACTCTTGGGGCTGCATGCACGGCTTTGACAGGGTGACAGTGCTGTAGCTCAGCCCTGCATGGATTTATTGGCTGCTGCAGCTGCATGCAGGAATTGTGACAGAACACATTTCCCTTTGTAACTCCTAAAATATAAAAAACACCTCAATTCTGACTGAATTTTAGGTTTGAAACCTATACTTGACAATACATGTGAAATATTCAATTGGCCAAAAATTTCAATAATTGTGCCATGTTATTTTGGTCTTTCTTTCCTTAATTATTTAAAAATATAAGGAGTTGTATTTCAAGGGTGGGGTCAGTGAGTGACCCTACCTAATTTTGGGTGAAGAATCCATTTTTGCAATAATATTTTTTTTCCTCCTCCTTCACAGGTTAATTTTATTATTATTCTTTTTATATTATTTCTTTTATTTTTGCAGGTTTATCTGAAATGGTAGCAAGCTGACAATCTTGGAAAAATCATGGGCACTTCCTGGATCCCCTTCATCCACTTGTCCCTGTTGTGGTGTCAATTTATAGACACCAATTGGGAACTGCATCGCGGCTGCGCGCTCAGCATTGGGGGCAAGCGGGCTTAGAATGAGGGTATGCGGAGTGCCCAGCAGCAGCAGAAGCTGCTGGATCAGCAGCAGCCGCTGTTTGGCTCCGAATCTGGTGGACGGGTTGGGCTCAGCATTGAATGCGGCGTGGGCAGTGATCCCCCCCGGGGATCAGATTGGGAAGGTGGTGCACTCAACAAGGTTTGCGGGTGCGCCGGTTCGGATACGTAGGGGCGGAGCAATCCGCGGGCTATGAAGGAATGGATGGAGCGCGCGTGCAAGTGCGCGGATCATGCCGGATATTACCAAACACCCACAACGGGCGCGGACAAACAGATACGGACAGGCGCGGGGGGCTCCGAGTAGGGCGCGGTGCGAGGACGTGTCATGAGAAGGACAAACCGGATGGACTGAACGGCGTACGGACGACGGGGGGAGTTTGGTACGGAGGAGGTGGGGAGAGGAGGCTAGGGTTTCTGTTTTGGGATTGTTTTCTGTTTCTTTGTCATACTGTCATTTGCGCGTGTACTTAGGTTAGGTTGAGAGGGAGGACTTATCCTCCCTCCCAACTCCGGGTTGGAGGAGGGGGAGGTATGGAATGAGGAAGGGAAGCAGACCATCACATCATTGGATTGGATCACTCATCTCACCAAGAGATTAAAGGAACTCATACCGGATACACATCCAGGTGGAAATTTCTGAGGATTGAAGGATTGTCAATTTCTCTCTCTCTCTACTTTTCTTTATCTCTTTCCCTCCTTATTTCTATTTCTCATTTAAGTGTGACTTTGGACATCCTCATCTCCTTTCAAACGCAGGGAACCATTAACTTCCGAACCTTGGGACAATTATAGGGGGATAACCTTCATTCTTTCCACATCTGGGGGTCTGGCCGGGAAACAACCTTCCGTTTCTTGTTTTTCAAAGGTAACTGGGCGCAATGTCCTATTCATACCTTCCTACAGTTGCTCCTTCTTCTTCTTCTTCTTCTCCTTCTGTCTCCGGGTCCGCTACTCCAACCCCACTCTTGTCTTCCATCCCTCCTCCTCCCACTCCCTCTGCTCAACCCAGGACAAGTTATGCCATTCCCCCATTGGTCTCCAGTGACCATGAAACCACTTGTCCTGTTCACATCAGGCCACGCATTTACCCTCACATCCAATTCAACACCGCAGATGTGGAGCAATTCATCTTGAGATACAAAGGTATTGCAGATGCGGAAGGTGCGTTGGACGCCAATAAGGCCCAGCTTGTCGTCCTGTTCATTATGGACAAAGAGAAGCTCCGGGATTTGGAGGAAATGGAAGTCTACAAGAATCAAGATTTGCCAAAACTGAAGGCGGAGATCCTAATGCGGTGGGGTAGGCGCAAACCTTGATTCCAGGAAAGCAATTTTGACTGCGTGGCCTTGGAGGCAAGCGCGCGCAGAGGAGTCAGAACGCGGGTGGAGCTGGCGGAGTACACCTTGACATTCAATCGGATCTATTGGTACTTGTCAAAGAACAAGGTGGTGGCGGGACAGACGGGGGCCATGAAACGCGCGTTTCTGGGAGGTTTAGGCAAACAACTCCAGGCAAGGGTGCAGAGGCATCTTTACAATCACAACTTGGTAAAGCGGTCATTGGACGGGAGCACCGCACTCCTTCTGGAGTTGGCTGTCATTTTCCAGGCTGTGGAGAGTGAGCTTGACTTAGAAGAGATTATTGAGGACACTGCTAAGTCCTTCCCAGCAGGACCACAGAAATCCGCCCCCCAGGTTCTGGCTCTGGCGCAATTTCCGGCCCCAGTTCCACCTACTTCCATGCGTGTTCCGGTTCCTCAACCCGCGCCCGCCCCTCCGGTAAGCAAATTGATGGAACTGATGAAGGATTTGATGATCTGCATGAGCTGTATGGGCCAGCAGCAGCCGCGAGGGCCTCCACCTCACATGTTGGAAGGGTTTTGGCCGCCTGGTACCTTTGTGCTGAGGGGGTGCTTGTACTGCCGGGTGAACAGTCATTGGCAATTGGCATGCGAGGATATTACGAATGATCTCAGCGCGGGATTGGTTCAAACAGCGGGGATGGGGCACATGTTTCCAACGGGCGAACAGATTCCAATGGAGGCAAGCCAGGCGACCGCAATGCACCAGGTGCGCACACGGGGTTGGGAGGGGGGAACAATGGCGTGAGCGTCACTGGGCATTGTTACCGGTCCCGGATTGTGGCAACCACCTCGGGTGGAAGCTGAGGTAAGGGTAGTGGCAACGGAATAAAAGGTGGCGGTCTCCGATAAAATGGAGGTGGACGCGAAGGAGCGACCCCCGTTGGCCCTTCCAAAACCAGCCGTGCGCGTGCCCAGAACTGAGGCGCAGGCAGCAAATCCTGTAGGGAAGAAGAAAGCGGGAGACATTGTGCGTAGGGTGATGGGGAACAAGACTCCGGTCCCACTGACCTTGGGGGAACTGGAGGCCGTGTCTCCGGTGGTGGTAGACCAGATGGTTCAGGCCTTGCGGGATTGCGGTCAGGGCCGGGTACCTCAGACAGTGCAGCGTGTTCATGTGGCCCGGAAGGAGGAGGGGCGCAAGGAGTGTGAGTTGAAATCAGTTTTGACTCCACTTGCTTACGTTCTGATGGTCATAGCGGGAAGGAAGGTGTGGGCTATGGTGGACAGTGGTTCAATGGTGAACCTGCTGCCATTGCGGATGGTGGATGATTTGGGGTTGGTTTGGCAGAAATGCGCATTCTGTCTCTGCGCGCTTAACAGAGGGAAGTGTTGTGTGGATGGGGTAGTTGAGGAGGAGGAGGTGGAGGTCGCAAGGGTCCATAGGCCTCTTTCTTTTCTTTAGGTTGATTTTGGGGATGTAATTTTGGGAAGGCCGTTCATGTTTGGGTTTTGAGCACAAATGGTTTTCTATCCGGAGGCGGGAACGGAGGCGTTGACGGTGAAGGATTCTTCCGGCGGAAGGTTTGAGACAACTATCTGCAATCACGGGCAAGGGAAGCGGAGGAGAGTGTGGAAGTATGAGGAGGAAACAGACAGGGAGTTGGTCTGCAACGGGCAACCTTTGGAGGATTTTTCCTAGTCAACCAAGGAGACCACACGGAACAAGCTCCGTTTTTGCGCGGGCGGTTGACTAAAGAGGAGCAGGGAGGAGGAGAAAGGACAGTGCAGGCCGCGCATGTTGCAGAAGTAAGTCCCTTTTCTCAGTATGCATTGCCCGAGGGTACTACGCTTTGAAAACCCTATCATTGTGCCACACTTGTGAGCAAAGGCAAAAGCCGCGGTTCCGTTCTGCGCAGGACCTACAGCAAAGGAGGCATGCGGATGATGTGTTGCAACGCTGGCATTTAGAATCCGGTGTCCAAGAAGGTCTGACCAAGGAATGAGCCAATGCCCCAGGAACTGAAAGGACCGCTTTGAACAATTGCTTGGTCGCGGCACCCTTGGGTCACGCCAATTAAGGCTTTGGGGTGGGTTACTAGTTTGGTGCGGATCATGGAGGAGCGGATTTCAGCTTTCAATTTTGGCCCAACGGGATGGTTGAGTCAGAGGAGCGCAGGTTGCTGATTTTGGTTCTGGTTCTTTGGGAAAGAGCGCTTGAGTTTGGACCGGAAGAGCAGGGGCTCCTGAAAAAAAATATTGGCAACCCCTATGTCATCCCCACTGTTGATCCCAAGCCGTGGCAGATCAAGCCAATTCCAATACCGTGGGAGGTCCGGGAACAGTTTCTGGAGTTGGTGCGGGAACGGGTGAAGACCGGCCTCTATGAACAGTTGACCTCTAGTTACTCCAGTCCGATCTTTGCGGTAGTTAAGCAGGACGGAAAGTTGTTGAGGATTGTCCATGATCTACAGCGGCTCAACTCTTTTATGATCCGGGATTCAGGACGGCCCGCTTGCATTGACAAGGTCCTTGAGTCAATGGCGGGGCGCGCTTGTTACGGTTTAGTGGATGTGATGGGGGGATACAACCAGCGCAAGTTGGATCCTTGCTTGCGACCTCTAATGTCATTTGAGACTGGGTTGGGAAGAATGCAGCTGACTTGGCTCCCGCAGGGCGCGACCAATTCTGTGGCAGTGTACCAGGCGCAAATGGCTTGGATCCTGAAGGATAATCTTCTGGAGGGAATCCAAATCTTCATTGACAGCGCGGGCATCAAAGGTCTGAAATCCAATTACGGAGGAGCGGAGCTGGTTGAAGTTCCCGGCATCTGACGTTTTTTTTGGGAATACGCGCAGACGTTGGAATGCATCCTGTTTCGCATTGAGGAGGCAGGACTGAAGGTCTCGGGGAAAAAGTTGGCGGTTTGTGTTCTGGCTCTCAAAGTCCTCGCCATGTTGTTGCTTCCAATGGCCGGCGCATTGCAGAGAAAAAGTGGAACAAGGTCCTCAAATGGCCAACCCCGCGGACGGTGTTGCATATCCTTCAGTTCTTGGGATTATGTAGCTATGTCCATATGTTCATCAAGAGGTTTGCAGAGGTGGCGAGCCCGCTCCAATCACTAACACGGAAAGGGGCGGAGTGGAATCGGGGAGAAGAGTGCAATAGCGTGTTCTGGAAGCTGAAGGAGATTGTGGGAGGTGACATTGTGCTCCGCAAACTCAACTACAATGCAGGAGGAATTAGGCTAGCTGTTGATTCCAGCGAATTTGGCGCGGGAGGGTTCTCACTGAAGAGGACGACGGCAAGGATAGGCCGGTGCTTTACGAGTCGGTCACCTTCACTCTGATAGAAAGCCAGTAATCCCAGCCAAATTTGGAGTTGTGCGGGGTCACCAAGATTGTGCGGCCTCTCCAGTATCTTTTGTGGGGGGTTCACTTTGAGCTTTTGGTGGACGCGGAGGCGCTGGCGCGGATGATCAATTCCCCAGAGTTGCCCAAGGCTCCCATGACCAGGTGGGTGGCGTTTCTTCAACTTTTCTCCTTTGCTGTTGTTCATGTTCCGGGGAAAGCGTTCACTATGCCCAACGCGTTGTCGCGGTACCCAAGGCACAAACCGTTTGAGGACGCAGAACTGCTCAATGTGGAGGCCCTGGTTGTCAAGGTAGGGGTTGTGGAGGCAGGCGTTCAGCTGCCGCTCTGGAAGACCGGGCAGTACGCGATTCTTTGTGACTACTTGGGGGACCTTTGTTTTCCCAATGGAGCTACGGAGAAGGAAATGCAATGGGCAAAGCGGCGGGCGGGGAATCTTGATGTACAGGAGGGGCAGCTTTGGCGGCGGAAGAATCTGGTTCCTCTTGTGGTTACCACTTCAAGGGCGGATCAGGAAGCTATCCTCCGGAGCCTTCACGAAAATCTTGTTCATTGAGGGGAGGTAGAAACGCGGAGGCGGGTGAAGGAGCGGTTCTGGTGGCCGGGGGTAGTGCATGCGTTGCGGGAATGGCTGGCGTCCTGCAAAGCCGGTCAACAGCGGAGCGCGAGATTGCCCAAGGAAGTCAGAAACCCCACAGGGGAAGACACCCTCTTTGTTCAAGTCTTGCTTGATGTCATCCACATCAAGGCCGGTAAGTTTGCCTATCTGCTTGTGGCGCGGGGCAACCTGTCCAATTGGGCGGAAGCGCGTCCGTTGGTCAAGCTCTCGGCGGACACAATGTTGCTCTATTTCTGGAGGAAGATTGTTTTGGGCGGTACGGGTTGCTTCATCTGGTTACAGTAGACGGAGGGGCTGAGTTTTGCAGCCATTTGGTCAAGTTGGTGAGGAGTTGCGGAGCCAAGTTCAGCCGGGTAACGGAGTACTATCCCAAGGGGGCCAGCATGATCAAATACGGGCATCAACCAATCAACAACGCCCTGGTAAAGATGTGCGGGGAAGACTGGAAGCGCTGGCAGGAGACCCTTCCAATGGTTCTGTTTGCGGATCGGATTTTGGTGAAGCGGTTGACAGGCTACTTGCCGTACCAGTTACTTTTTGGGCAGCGCCCCGTGCTTCCGGTAGACATTGAGTCGGAGACATTCCTGGGGGTTGACTGGTGGAAGGTGAAGACTTCCGCTGAATTGCTTGAGGCTCGCACCAAACAGCTCCTTTGACGGGACTTAATGCTTGCAAAGGCTGCAGATTAGCTGAAGAAGACTCAGACGCCATTGGTGCGCTATTGGGACAAGCGCTGCTTGCATTGTCTCCGTGATCCCTTGCAGAAGGGTTATTTGATGCTCCTGTACAACCGAAGTCTGGAGTCTCAGTGGGGGAAGTTGTTTGCTAACCGGTGGAACGGCCTGTTCCACGTGTCGTCCAAGTTTGAGGGCGGCAGCTATCAGTTGGAGGAATTAGACGGTACTGCGCTGAAACAGAAGGCGGCAGCTTTGCATGTCAAGCGCTTCTTCGCGCGAGGAGCTACCTTGTTTGACAAAACGGCGGAAGGGGGTTAAGGATCTGACAAGGGGATTGTGGAGCGCGGCAATGGTGTAGGAACGCGATCAGGGGATTTGTCTTTGGGAAGAGAAGCGGAGATCGTGCCGTTGCAACAGAGTAGGCGGTTGCGACCAGCTGGGGACAGTGGCCAAGTTGGGGGGGGAGGTGGTGGGGGTAGGGGATAAGTTTTGATTGGTGAGGGGGTTCTCTAGCCGGTTCACAGCTGGAGCAACTAGACACCCCAGAATGTTTGTTTCTCTATGTTGCTTTCTTATCTGGATTCTAGGGTCTTTGCTGGCTTGGAGTTTTTGCAGGAAACGCGGGGGCGGCACAAAGACGGGTCCGTAAAAGAGAGGACAAGCCCCGCGGAACTGAGACGCGTGGGCAATCCCGCGGATGGGGGAAGTGGGACAAAGAGCGATTTGCTGGCGGTCTGTGGGCGTTGTGCGAAAAAAAGAGAGTTCTTTTCTATTTTTCTTCTCTGTTGGTTTCTTTTTCTCTTTTTCTTTCTCTAAGGATATCTCAAGGATGGGTGTTTGGTATGGGAATAAGCTTGATTTGGTGAGGGGGCGCTCTAGCCGGTTCACAGCTGGGACAACTAGACACCCCAGAATGTCCGTTCTCTTACTCTCTCTCTCTCTTCCCTTACGGTGGCGCGCGCTGGTGTTTTTCTTGTTGTGTTGTTACAGGATGGGTACAGAGAACTGTGTGGCAGTTCGTCTGGGGCGGTCCAGGTGCCTCTTTTGGAACGGCTAGTCACTTACGGTTGCTCACAAAGCAAAGCGCGTGGACGCGGACTCAATGTCAAGCTCACTTTCACAAAGCGCGGTACAAACAACAAGAAGAGAAGAAGGAGAGGAAAGGAAGAAGGGGAAAGGGGGGGCAATGCGCCTAAGCCATCTTCATCATTTCCTCCATTCCTGCCCTTGATGACGCCAGTAAAGCCCGGAAAGACGCCAGGAGCCAGCGCCGGTATTCCAAGGATTGAGCTCCGGGCATCGCAAGGAAATCCCAAAGCATTCTGGTCAACCTTTCCGGGAAAGCCTCAAAGCCGGCCGCCGGGAGCGCCATTACAATTGGAATTTCTGGGATCTTGGGAGGGCCGGGAGGTGGAGCCGCCGGTGAAGATGGGGCCTCCTGGGAACCAACAGGGGGGCTTGGTCCAGCTGGAGGTGATGACGGGACGACTATGGGTGACGGAGGCGGAGGGACGTTGGGGTCATAGGCCTCTCATCCGAGGCCGCTGGTGGCGCGGGCGGTGTCGGCAGTTGTGGAGGAGGAGAAGGGGGTGCTGGCGCGGCCGCGGGTCTTCCAAAAAGCCTTGGGTCTGGTACCGTTTGGTTCACGCCAACAGCGGCGGCCCAAGCGCGGGTCGCCGCGCGCCATTCCTCCAAGGTTTTGAATTTGCCCCATTGCAGAGGTCCCTCCCGGCGGAGTGGTGATGCCAAGTTGCAGCTCATGTGCAAGGTGGTGGGTCACGGAGCTTGGGGGTGGCGGGATGGAGGTGAACCGGGGGGTTTCCACAAGCCTTCCAAGATTGACTTGTCGTCCAAAACCACAAACGGGTCCGGACAAGCCCTCTTGCGCGGCCTGGGGCGAGAGCTGGATTGGGGGGGAGCTCAGGGCATGCTGTTTCTAAGCGAGCAGCAACGGTGGCCGCGATGGCAAGCAACACAGGCGCGTCCACGAGGGACAATCAAACACGTGTGCCCATTCTGGGCGCAGAACTTGTATGGGAGCATGTTGGCAATGATGCGGAAGGAGGATGGGGAAGGCGGTAGTGGGAGTGGTGGGGGTGGTAGTGGAAGTAGCAGGGGTGGTAGTATGGTGAAGGGATGGGAAAATTTTGGGGAGAGAACTCAAGTTGGGGGGGGAATGTGGTGTCAATTTATAAACACGGATTGGGAACTGCATTGCGGCTGCGCGCTCAGCATTGGGGGCAAGCGGGCTCAGCATTAGGGTATGCGGAGTGCTCAGCAGCGGCAGCTGCTGGATCAGCAGCAGCCTCTGTTTGGCTCCGCAGCTGGTGGACGGGTCAGGCTCAGAATCAAATGCGGCGTGGGCGGCGATCTGCCCCGGGGATTGGATTTGTAGGGTAGTACGCTCAACTAGTTTTGCGGGCGCGTTGGTTTGGATACGTAGGGGTGGAGCAATCCTTGGGCTATGAAGGAACAAATGGAGCGCGCGTGCAAGCGCGCGGATCATGCCGGATATTACCAAACACCCACAACAGGCACGGAGGAACGGATACAGACAGGCATGGGGGGCTCCAAGTAGGGCGCGGTGCAAGGACCGCGTCATGAGAAGGACGAACTGGATGGACGGAACGGCGTATGGACAACGGGGGGAGTTTGGTACGGAGGAGGTGGGGAGAGGAGGCTAGGGTTTCTGTTTTGGGATTGTTTTCCGTTTCTTTGTCATACTGTCATTTGGGCGTGTACTTAGGTTAGGGTTGAGAGGGAGGACTTATCCTCCCTCCCAACTCCGGGTTGGAGGAGGGAGAGGTATGGAATGAGGAAGGGAAGCAGACCATCACATCATTGGATTGGATCACTCATCTCACCAAGAGATTAAAGGAACTCATACCGGATACACATCCAGGTGGAAAGTTCTGAGGATTGAAGGATTGGCGATTTCTCTCTCTCTCTACTTTTCTTTATATCTTTACCTCCTTATTTCTATTTCTTATTTAATTGCAACTTCGGACATCCTCATCTCTTTTCAAACGCAGGGAACTGTTAACTTCCAAACCTTGGGACAATTATAGGGGGATAACCTTTATTCTTTCCACACCATGCTCCGCCTCCTCCAACCTTTTCCAAAAGCCATGACTTGGCCTTTCCACTCCGCTGTGCTGGACCGCCGCGTAAGGATGACTTTGCAAACCCCGCGGACTGGTGAGCTTCTTTCCACTTTTGGGAGGACTGAGTCTGCCTCAATCAAGGCGCAACCAACCCCCAAGTCAAGGAACTATTTGTACGGCTTCAGGCTCCTAATCTGGCCCCCAGAACAACTCCTGGTCCTCTACCCCCTCCTCGTCCAACTCCCAGAACCCCTCCTCCTGAACCTCCAGCGGAATCACCATCACCAGCCCTGCAGTCATAACCAGAGCCCGGGGTATGCGCATTGACTCTGGTGTCCCCAGAAAGGGTTTTTATCTCTTCTTCCCCAGCTTCAACCCCAGCTCCACCTTGCGCAGCCACTCTGGAGATCCCAGAAATCTCTACCGGTCTAGCGTCAAGGGAATCACTCTTCAAGGACTTTTCAGCCAAGTCAGAAAATCTCCTCTGGTGGCTCCTTTTTGCTCCAGGAACTCATGGAGCCAAATTCCAACGCAAACTCTTGGCGGACTTCCAAGGACTTGTGGAAGCGGTGTGGTTGGAAATGGAAGAGATTATGGACCTAATTTAGGTGGATCACCCCCTCCCCTTTTCCCTTCTTCTCTTTCTTGGTCTTTAACCGCGCCATTCTGTACTTCCTAAAGAAATATACTTTTGGAGCGCTATCATTACTTGAGTGGGCCACCTTTGGCCTGAAGTGAGAGTGAGATTGAGTCAGAAATCTGTGCCTGCCCGCGTGTGAGCCCCCCAAGCAACCTTGAGTCTGAGTGAGAGTGAGAAAAACAATGAGCTCTGCGTCTGGGCGCAAGCCTGAGTGGAAACTCCCGGTGATCCGTGCCCCATATTGTCAACCTTTCAGGAAAGGAGAAACTGGACCACCCCAGACAAACTGCCACACAGTTCCCTGTACCCTTTCTAACAAAAGATAAACAGAGAAGCCTCCACAGCGCGCACAACCATCCAAGAGAGAAAGTGAAAATAAGGAAAATAAACATTCTGGGATGCCTAGTTGTTCTGGCTGTAAAAGGTCTAGGAGACCCCCTCACCAAGTCAAGCTTGTCCACCATACTCCCATCCCATTATGCCCGTCTTTTGTGGCTGTCTCTTATAGACGCAAGTTGGAATGGGTTGCATGCAGCGCGCTAAGCAATGGCAGAGGGCTCAGAAATGGGTGCGGCTTTGCCGCAGCAAGCTGTTCTGGGTAATCAGCAGCATTCAAATTGATCTTGGCATCTGGAGAGGCGGGGTAGATTGCATTGTGCGGATCACGCATCTTTCAAAGTGTGGATGTACCTCAGATATCTGAAATGGCCCTTTGGGTGGATATGGACATGTGCGGGGGGGCTCCAAGTTGGGAGTGGCGCAAGGGCCGCTTCATGAGAAGGACAAAAGGGGTGGACGTAATGGGAGGCAGGAAATACAGATGGGATATGTGATATAGATCATGGGATGGGGATGGAAGGATAGAGTTTGGGATAGGGTTCAGGTTGTATCTTATTATTCTTATTTACTTGTGGTTTTACCCAGGTTAGGTTTGAGGGGAAGGCTACTTAAGCAACACCCTCAACCCAGATGGCTTAGGGGGGGGATCATCACATTGGTTTGGAAGGCTCTTTAAATTCATCACTCTTATTCTCTATCTCTCAGTCATAGGGTGAACAGTTGCACTCAGGGTTTACAGATGCAAGGGATCAATAACTTCAAAACTTGGGAACCAATTAAGGAGAAGTCCTCTTCTTATTTCCAAATCAAGGGGTCTGGCGGGAATTAACCTTTTGTTCCTTGTCTCTCAAAACTAAGGAGCATGATGTCCCAGTACCTCCCATTGACCATTTTGGGGTTTTCTAACGTTACCCCTACTCCTCTTCCTCCTCCTCCTCTATCTTCTTGGAAGCAACCTTTATTAGGGGCAGGATACAGTTTCCCTTGCTCCAAAAACAGTGCCAATCACAAGCCTGTTTGCATCAGGCCGCAGGACTTTCCACACATTTGGTTCAACACTGAGGACGTTGAGCAATTCCTCACGCAATACATACAAATTTCCAATGCACAAGGCGCAAGGGTTTTGGAAGAGGCTCTTCTTGTCCTCCTTTTCATTGGTTAAAGCAGGAGTTGTGGAGGTAGTTGTTTGACTTCTGCTCCAAAAGTCAGGGAGGTATGCCATCCTCAGTTTTTATTTGAAAGATCTTTGGTTTCCAGATGATACACCAGCCAATATTGTTCAATGGATTTGGCGGAGAGCGGGAAATTTTTACCTGCAAGAAGGAAAGATTTTGCGGCCCAGCCTGCCGGTACCCCTTGTGTTCAGCATGTTGAGGGTGGATCAGGAGGTAATCCTGGGGATTCTGTATGAGAATCTTGGCCATGGCAGCAAGGTTGAAATTCAGAAGCAGGTTAGGGCAAGGTTTGGGGGCCAGGTGTGGTACGCATGGAGTGGGATTGGGTACAGTCTTGCAAATGTTCTCAGAAGCGGAGCACAACCCTGAGTTGCAATGTTGGTATTCCCACTGGAGAGGACACTTTGTTTGGGAGGGTTTCCTTGGATGTTGTGCACATCAAGGCAGGTAAGTTTTTGTATCTCCTTGTTGCGCGTGAAAATATTTTGGGATAGGTGGAGGGGCGGCCACTGATGAAACACTTGGTGGAGAAGGTTGGGCAGTTTCTGGAGGAAGAATGGTTGGCACATTATGAATCACTTGGCTTGGTAATGGTTTTTGGGGGTGCAGAGTTCTGGGGAGGGTTAGCGGATTCAGTTTGAAGTTTGGGAAAGTGACAGAGTACTATCAGGAAGGAGGGGGGATGATTGAGCACAGTCACCTGCAAATCAAGGACGCAATGGTGAAAATGTGCGGGGAGGATGGCAAGCAGTGGCAGGAAACCCTTCTGGCGGTCCTCTTTTCTTATTGAATTATAGTGAAGAGATTGATGGTTTATTTGCCGTACAAGCTGCCTTTTGGGGGGCAACCCTTGATACCAATTGACATTGAGCTGGAACCCTTTCTTGGTATTGATTGGTGGAAGGTTAAGACTTACGGGGATCTAGTTGAGGCCTGTTCCAAGGAGCTCCTGCAACAGGACAAGATATTAAAGAAAGCAGCTGGAAGGCTGAAGGCAACCCGCAGGAAGTCCGTCCGCTACTGGGACAAGCGCTGCCCACACAAACTCGGGGATCCGTTGTGGAAGGCGGACTTGGTTCTGATTTACAACTGGAGCCTGGAGACTCAATGGAGGAAACTTTTTGAAAATCAATGGAATGGTCCTTTTGGAGCAATGTCCAAGTCCACTGGAGGAAGTTACCAGTTGGAGGAATTGGATGGAACACCACTCAACAAGAAGGCCGTGGCTTTGCAGGTGAAACAATCCTTTGCGCCGGGCTCAACTTTATTCAACAAGATGGCTGGTTTGGATAGCAAGGGGGATGAAAAAGTGGATGTTTTGTCCAAGGGAAAGCTTGTGTGTGATGTTTGGGTCTTGGGGAGTCAACAACTGCAGACCGCTGGGGACAGCAGCCAAGGTGGGGGGGGAACAATGGTTGAATAGGGGATATGACTGGATTTGGTGATGGGGTTCTCTAGGCACTTCACAGTAGGAACAACTATAAAACCCCAGAATGTTTGTTTTCTTATTTCCTTCTCTCTGGATTGTCTTTTTTTGGATTATTACTGGCTAGGTTATGAGTTTGTTTTAGGTACAGGTGCAGCGTGAAGCTGGGTCAGTGGACGCGAGGACAAGACCTGCATTCTGGAAATTCAAATGCAAGAACAATTTCCAAGGAATGATCCAGGGAACTAGGGAAGGGCATGGCACGGAAGGGATGTGGGTCGAAGAGGAAGGTGCAGTTTGGTGACCAATCCGATGCACCTCACAGATTATGGAAATTTTTGAATTTTTTTTACATTCCCTTATCCATCAATACAGCTTCAAAAACAAAAACAATTATTATCTGTTGTGTTTCTATGGGTACCCACTCATTTCTCATTATCTCAGCTCTTCCCTGTACAAGCAGTCTAGGAAGGCCTTCCCTTCTCATCCAACCTCTTCAATCCTCTGTTCAAATCTCTCTTTGCATGCGGCTTATCCTGAATTTTTTGCCCTGCGCACGTTGGCAGCCATCCCCTTCATCCTCACCAGCCATCAACCCCCAATTGGTCAACCTTCCATCCCCAACTTGAAGCACCCATTGTTCCCTCATCCACTCTCCATCCTTGCCCCCATAAAAAATGACTGTGAGTGATGCTTGCGGTTGTTGGTCACCTTTCCAACCATACCTCATCACTTGATCACCTGCCCAAGGTTGGTCATAGGAAAAATCCTTGTCACCTGACCCAATTGAACACTCCCATGAACAATCTCACTCCCATCCTCGCCATCAACAACCTTGAACCAACCTAACTTTGATGTTGATGCCAATGACGCCATTGCTTGTTGCAACAACCATCATCCACCTCGCTCTACCTTTGCACCTCCACTTCCTAATGACCGCAAGCTTTTCTTGCGGCAGTGGGAAACCTTGCACCCAGCTTTCAGGGGTGGCGTGCGGCCATCTCCGTCTTGCGCGTGACCAACGGACCTCCCTTGTGAAAATTTGAAGGAATGCTATGATTCCAAAGAGAGATAAACAGGACATGATGAGGCTACAAAGAACCAAAGGGGAAAAGGTAATACTTTTATATTCAAGTGAAACTGATCCAATGAGGAGGAAGGGACACTCTGGTCTAGTTGTCTGGTAATCAGATGGATTTGATTCCTGGTCCAAGGGAAGGACCAGTATTCATGGACAACTAGAGAACCCCAAAGGGGGCCTAAGGTAGCAGGGTTAAGACAAATAGAGAGCCCCAGAGGGGGCCTAAGACATGGGTAATGAGCTAATGAAAACAGTAAGATAGCAATAAGGTAACTAAATTTGTTATTTACAGAATATGAAAATCAAAAAGACTATACGCCACCTTAACTGAAAAATTTGGGAACCAATTTACAACCAGAAACTGTTCCAGAGATTCATGAGAAATGAGAGGAGAATATGAGAATTGAGGAATATATGACAAGACACCACCTTGTCAGGATATGAGATGGGGAAATAGTAGCCTATTTTAAGAGGAGAAACAAGGACCTCAGGCATAGTTGCCTAGCATGATATGGGGGAGAATGATACAATCATGATGATGATTAGGTTAATGGTAAAGCTTAATGGGGAGAATGATATGATGATGATGATGAGGGTAATGGTATAGCTTAATGGGGAAGAATGATATGATGATGATGGTGATGGTAATGGTGATGGTAATGGTAATGATGATGGTAATGGTGATGGTAATGGTAATGATGATGGTAATGGTGATGGTGATGGTGATGGTGATGGTGATGGTGATGGTGATGGTGATGTTGATAGCAATGAATTTGGAATTTAGTTGTGGCAGTTATTTGATGATGGTGGGTGATGACATTATTGAATAATAATGAATGTGGTGATGGCAGTATTGAATAATAATGAATTTGGTGCTGGTCATGAGAGAGGGTGGAAGAAGATAGTATTGAACAAAAAAAGGAAGGATTCCAACACACCAGCCTGTTCAATACTGGATGAGAAGGAATATAGATAGGTTGCTGAAGTTGAATTGAATGTTGTTGATGGTGATGAGAGTTGCATGTTGTTGATATTTTTGATGGATGGAATGATGATTGAATTGGATTGATGATGGTTTTATTGATGTTGGAGATGGAGCAAGTAGAGAAGCAGCGGGTGAAGCAGATCAGATGGATGGGAGTGAGCAAGTGGTGATGTAGCTTGAGGATTGGAGAAAGCAAGTAGTGATGTAGTATGAGGAGCAGATGAGATGCAGCAAGGAGAGAGGTAGCGGGCAGAGCAATGGGAGAATGGCAAGGGTGACAGGATGGGCCAAATGAATGGACCAACCCTCATAGAATTATTGTAGTAGATTGATTAATTGAAGAGCGGAGGTTAATTGGGGAATGAATTTGGATGGCGAATGAAGCAGCTGGAGAAATTACGGATGAAGCGCAAGCAAGGTTGCCATCGAGGCAGTGAGAGAGGAGTTGAGGAGCAAGGAGAAGTGCACAAACAATTTTGCAAGAAATTTTGGAGGAAGCAAGCAAGGTTATATAGAAATCAAGGTGGCGCAAGCAAGCGCGCAAAGGTGTTGCAAGAGCAAGTTTCAAAGGTGGGAAGCTGGGAGGCAACTGATGTTGCAAGCAAGGTTAAGTGAGCAAGCAAGCAAAGGCGGAGGTAAGCAGAAATTGAGGTTGCCATCAAGGTAGCAAGGGAATTGGTGGACAAGCAAGGAGAGGAGCGTGAACAATTTTGCAATCAAGGTGGAGGAGATGAATGGAAGCGTAAGGGTGAGTAGGAATTCAAGGTGGAGAAATTGAGTATGGACCAGGCAAGGTGTTTAAGAGGGTTGATTTTTTTAAACTTGTATCCAGGGTGGGTCCGGGGTGTGAAATTTTAGATCTGGTGCTCGAGATGAAGGAACCAAAGGATGATGAGCTCCGGGTGGAAGGGTCAGAGAGATGATAGGGAGATGTCTTGTGTTGCCAAGAGGAGAGCGGATCCGAGGAGTCAAGAGGGGAGCACTCCGGTTAATGTAAGGTAAAAATGGATGGGTGTTCATTCACTTGAGGTTCAGCTGGCTTAAGTAGGCTAAGTACAAAAGAGGCTGACAAGTGGTTGAAGAAATAACTGGAAATGAATAAGAGATATTCAATACTGGGCCATCAGAGACCGCACAAGGTGAAGGACTACAAGACAGGTTGCACTCAAGATTCAGGCAACACTAACAGTAGACAAAAATTCTAACACACCCCCTTGACTGAAGCTTGAGGGAGGTTAAACAAAAATAATGAGGTGGGAACTTCAGGACTCTTGCATGCCTATTAAATCCAACATTACAACATAGAATGAAGAGATGTTTGAACTCTGCAATAAGGGTGTATTCCATTAGAGAGGAAGGAAAACTTGTGATTTTTGGACTACAGTTGAACTACAAAGGAGTCTATTACATCAACAAGTAACAAAAATGATCCAATCATAATTTTTGAACCCCGGTCTGATAGTAACAGCAACAATCAATAAGATTAGCTCACAAGGGAGAAATAATCATGGAGGAATTTAATAGGTAGCTACCGGACCAAAAATAGATGATTTGAGACTGTCGCGGCGAAGAGGCGACAAAATAAGTTGGTGGTTGACCAAGCAAGCGTGAGATCAATAAAGATGATTGAGCAAAGATGGTGAAGCTGTTGCTCAATTTTTTAGGAGATGGAGAAGGACCGACTGAGCTGGGAAACCGAGGCAAAGATAATGAGGTCCACAACAGGAGAGATCACCAACCGATGAGGAGGCTGAGATGATGAACCAAGGTTGTTGAATGAATGCAACAACTTAAGTAGCAAACAGACGGACGGGCACGAGTTCAATAATCGATGAGATTGAATGGATGATAATGGAAGGGGGATGAGTTTGAGCCAGAAAGTGAAGAGATTTATTGACCGAGTGTAACGCAACCAGGCAATGATGGTGTGAGGGCAACCAATTGAGCGAGTAAGGTGAATTGGAGGAAGTAGAAGGTGTAAAAGTGAGCTTTGTCCTTCTTCTTTGAATCGTGGCAAGCCATTGATTTGGGAGCCTTCTCCGGGTATTTCACCAAACAGTTCTTGGCAGGGTGTCCGGGCTTGTTGCAGTGAGGAAAGTTGGTTGATTTTGAATAGAAGGCATGGTTGATGTCTCCGGGGGAGTTGTCAATGGGATTGATTTTAGCTTGGGCCTCATCTTTCTCTAATCGCTTGAGAATGTAATCGATAGTCTTGTTTTTGCATGCATCCGATTTCTTCAAGTAGTTGAATTCCGAGGGCAGTTTGGATAAGGTGAGGATGACCATAAGTTCTTCTTCTAACTTTAACCCCACAAGTTTCATCTTTTGAGTCGAGGCTTGGATTCTTGAGACAAAGTTGACAATGTTATTTTCAAATTTGATCTCGTTGAATTGAGTAAAAGCAAGCGTTTTATTAATGAAGTTGTTGGGCATGTATCAAGACTTGAGTATATCCCAGAGGGCTATGCCGTTGCGTTTTTCAGAAGAGGGAAAGGAACCAGCAAAATAAGACAAGTTGTCCTCATTGAGATGGTCAAGGATAAGATTGTAAGCTTTTCAATTTAATTTATCAAATAATTTAGCGTTATCTTTATCTTTTTTATTGGAGGGCCGGACTACTTCTTTGAGGATGATCTTGAGAGCTTCAATGGAATCTAATTTCCCTTCCATAGCAATTGACCAGGTGTAATAGTTGTCAATAATCAAGAGTAGTTTCTGGTTGACAGTGACGGAAGACATTGGATGGATCAGAGGGGAGTCTTTGGCTTTTAACCGTGTGAAATTTTATATCTGGTGCTCAAGATGAAGGAATCAAAGGATGATGAGATCCGGGTGGAAGGGTCAGAGAGATGATAGGGAGATGTCTTGTGTCGCCAAGAGGAGAGCGGATCCGAGGAGTCAAGAGGGGAGCACTCTGGTTAATGAAAGGTAAAAATGGATTGGTGTTCATTCACTTGAGGTTCAGCTGGCTTAAGTAGGCTAAGTACAAAAGAGGCTGACAAGTGGTTGAAGAAATAACTGGAAATGAATAAGAGATATTCAATACTGGGCCATCAGAGACCGCACAAGGTGAAGGACTACAAGACAGATTGCACTCAAGATTCAGGCAACACTAACAGTAGACAAAAATTCTAACACGGGGGATAGGGGAAACTGATTGAAGACAGTAGAAGTACGTGATGCACCCCAACTGAGCAAGGTAGTCATCATTTCTTCCATCTGGGGGAAATCAAGGTATATCTACAAAGCATAAAGCCAAAGAGCCATTGAATTTTGGTGTTAATTGAGAGAATTGGTAGTCAATCTAGTTGGAAAGAGTCCAAGGGTAAGCTGATCAGTGAAGCAGATGAGAAGAGGTAGGGCAGGTTGATGAGCGGAGAGATCAGTTGATGATTGATCATTGTCCAATCCTCTGAATTGATTGATTGCAATACTTTTGTTGGCAGGAACGTTTCCAATTATTTTAGGAGGAAGAATCAATCCAATTCAAGTTTTTGGGTGAACTCATGAACATCTGCTTGGATCTTTGGGCTCAGGGTTCTTTCCACGACAAAGTTCACGGATCCATTGACCAATCTGATCAAGGTCCAAGTCCAGATACTCATGAGGATTGCGTGCCTCTTACAATCTCTTTGAGTGCTTGAGTGATCCTGATCTTGTTGGATTTTTTTCATCATCAATTCTAATTCAATCTGTTCATCCTTGTTCAGGGGTGAGATCTGTTTGAAATCATTTGATGGGTCTTCTTGGCCATCAATCAAAGTATTCAAATCGCTCAAGATGGGTGTGCTGATTGTCTGGGTTGCCCTCACATTCAGGGTGGGATGCCTCTGACTGGCCCAGGTAGAGGGAGAACTTTCCAAGATAATTGATGAAATCAAACGCTAGCAAGTGAGCAATCTGAGTTTTCAAGTTGAGCTTGAAGTATTGGTAGGTGGTCAAGAGCAGAGGGATCTTGAGTAGATGTAAACAGGCACCCAAGAAGGTTGAGGACAAATGAGAGAGTCAAGCAATGAGGATGGACTCAAAGATGAGATGAGGCAGGAGGGTGATGAGCGAGGAATGCTCAAGAGGCAGGGAGGGCAGACCAAACCTGGGGTAAGACTTGGGAGGGAGGGACAGATTGAGTAGGATGGAATGAAGCATGGCAAGTAGGATTGAAAGCAAGGATGTGCCTCTTGAGTGGTTGAGGATGGCAAGATTGGAAGGGAGTGAAGACTTTTGTTGAGGGGGAATGGTGGCTGGATGGTTCATGATGCCCACAAAATTATCACTTGAGGCCTCAAGCAGAGTGAGAGGGTGAATTGCACAAGTTGGGGGGCCGTGGGATGGAGGGAGAGATAAGAAGTACGTTGGAGGTAGCTGGAGGGGTGGTGGGTGATGAGGGCCCAGGGTAAGAGGAATGAGAGGAGGATCAGGCAAGAAAACTGATGGGGAAACCATCAATGTGTGGCGTGATATACATGTATCAATGAGTGAGAACCGAGTTGGAATGACTAGAGCCAGATGACTATTGTGAACATTTTATCAAGTGGCCTGACTGAGTCACCATTGGTTTTAGATGGCGTCAATGAGGATGTCAAGGAGGAGGATGGATTGGTTGAGATGATAATGGCAAGTAAACCAGTTGGAACAATCAAGTTGACTGGATAGCTTATTGGGATGAGACTTTGGCTTTTAACCATGAAAAGTTGAAGGAAGGCTATGATGCCAAAGAGAGATAAACAGGAAATGATGAGGCTAGAAAGAACCAAAGGGGAAGAGGTAATACTTTTATAGTCAAGTGAAACTGATCCAATGAGAAGGAAGGGACACTCTGGTATAGTTGTCTGGTAATCAGATGGATTTGATTCCTGGTCCAAGGGAAGGACCAGTATTTATGGAAAACTAGAGATCCCCAAAGGGGGCCTAAGGTAGCAGGGTTAAGACAAATAGAGAGCCCCAGAGGGGGCCTAAGAAATGGGTAATGAGCTAATGAAAACAGTAAGATAGCAATAAAGTAACTAAATTTGTTAGTTACAGAATATGAACATCCAAAAGACAAAACCTTGGCCAACCACGGCCAGTTGAACCCCTCAAGCCCAGCATCCACTGCCGCTGTTTTCCTTGAAGTGGGAAGGTTTCCATCCCCCCTCTTCACTATTTCCTTTGCTTTTTTTCAAATTTCAGGTGGTCCCTGTTGCCAATCTTCATTTAAAAAAAATTGTTTCTGCACTCATTTGTAAATATCACTTGTTAATAGTCTACAGACCTCTTTTCTATAAAAGGAGGGGCTCTCCCCTGCCTTTTTGCATCCATATCATCTGATACATCTAATATAGTAATCAATAATATCATTCAGGAGGGCCTCTTTTCCCTTCATCTGCAACTTGTGTGCTGGGTATATCTGTTGATTGCCCCTTGATCCTTTGAGCCTCCATACTTAAACCTTGATCCATCCATGTGTGACATTGATCCTTATCACCAAACTTAGCCTTTCTGGTTGAAGAAAATTCTGTCTACTGGAATTCTTGAGTGTTTTATACCACTCTTTATCCCTTTTTACAACCATACTGGTTTGATCTTTCCCTGATCATCTTTCTGGATCCAGTCACCTTTGACTGAGAGGTTTCTTTAGATTGAGATGCCCGCCTGCGTCCTGGTGAGAATGAGAATGAGATTGAGATCCGCGCCCGCGTCCTGGTAAGCATGAGAATGAGATTGAGATACGCGCCTGCATCCTGGTGAGAATGAGAGTGAGATTGAGATCCGCGCCTGCGTCCTGAGCCAACAAAGTTCCCTAGAAGGTACCTGGACTTCCCCATCCAAACTGCCACACATTCCCCCATACCCAACCTGCAAAAAACACCCCCACCCCCCACCAGCGCGCGCACACAGTCATTCAAGAAAGGAAAAGAAGTTGAGGAAACAAACACTCTGGGGTATCTAGCTGTTCTGGCTGTGAACCGGCTAGATCAACCCCTCACCAAATCAGACCTGTCCCGTACGTGTCCCACGCATACTCCGCACCCATAAAACTGTAGGAGAAGACAACTGATAAAGAGAAGACAGAGATTTTTTTTTCTAGCACCGGGCCTCCGCTCCTTGTCCCTTATTACCCAGCCGCGGGGCTTGTCCTTGCTTTTACAGACCCGCCTTGCGCCGCGCCCACATTCCTGAAACCAATCATAACAAAAATCAGTACCAACTTGCAAAGCAATGTATTCAAGAAAAAAGAAAGAAAACATTCTGGGGTCTAGTTATTCTGGCTGTGAAACGGCTAGAGCACCCCCTCACCAAATCAACCTTTAACCCTAATCATGTCCCCCCCCAGCTTGATGGCTGTCTCTAGTGGTTTGTAGCATCTTGCTCCTTCAAAGCGGCACGTTGCTCACGGGCTCCTCTTCAGCCAAAGAGCCTGATCCATCTGCCAATCCTGAACCACTGGCACCGTCCCCTGCGTCCGCGCCATCGCCGGCCGTCTTGTCAAAGGAGGCGGAGCCGCGTGCAAAGAAGCCTTTTACATGCAAAGCTGCGGCCTTCTGTTTGAGCAGTGCACCGTCCAATTCCTCAAGCTGATAACTCCCGCCCTCACACTTTGATGCCACGCAGAAGGGGCTGTTCCATTGGTTGGCAAAAAGCTTACCCCACTGGGACTCCAGACTCCAGTTGTACAGCAAAACCGATTCCCCCTTCCGCAACAGATCCCAGAGGCAATGGGAACAACGCTTGTCCCAATAGCGGACCAACGCTGTCCTAGTCTCTGCAACCTTTCTGCGGCCTTTGCCAGGGTCTTGTCTCGTCGGAGAAGCTGTTTGGAGCGCGCCTCCAAGAGCTCCGCGGAGGTCTTAACCTTCTACCAGTCCACGCCCAAGAAGTTTTCCAGCTCAATGTCCACCTGGACGCTGTCCGTAGAGAAGTTTGTAAGGAAAGTAGCCCGTAAAGCAATGGACCAAGATCCTGTCTGCAAAGAAGACTGCCAGAAGGGCCTCCTGCCACCGCTTGCTGTCCTCAACGCACATTTTTACCAGGGCAACCTTGATAGGCTGATGACTGCGTTTGATCATCCCGGTGCCCTCCAGATAGTACTCCATGACCCGCCCAAACTTAGCTCCACAATTCAGGACCAGTGTCATCAGAAAACCCCGGAACTCCCCGCCTCCGTCAACGGTGACCAGGCAAAGCAAACCGTACTGCGCAAACCAATCTTCCTCTGGAAACTGAGCAACCTTCTCCGCCAACAACTTCACCAGAGGACAAGCCTTGACCCAAAGCTATAGATTGTCCCGCGCGACCAGCAGGTACACAAACTTTCCCGCCTTTATGTGGACTACTTCAAGGGAGACCTGCCCAAACAAAGCGTCCTCCCCCGTAGGGTGAACCACCTCCCTGGGAAGCCTAGAGCTCCACCGTTGACACACTTCCCAAGAATTCACCCATTCACACACCCCGCGCACCACCCCCGGCCACCAGAACCTTTCTTTCACCCGCCTCCGCATTTTCATCTTTCCCCGGTGGCCAAGGTTGTTGTGAAGACACCTCAGGATAATTTCCTGGTCCTTCCTTGATGTTGCAACCACCAAAGGCACTGGGGTCTTCTGCCCCCACAGCTGCCGTTCCTGCAAGTAGAAGTTGGTTGTCCGCCGCTTCACCCATTGAATTACCTCCCCTGACGTACCCTTGGGAAACCAAAGATCCTTCAAAAAGGAGCACAAGGTTGCTTAACGCCCAGACTGCTGCAGCAGAAGAATGACCTCTGCCTCCACCATACCTATGTGTATAACTGGAGACTCCACGTCAAGGGGTTCTGCCCCCTCAAACAGGTCCTCCTGCGGATACTGCAACAGCGCATTGGGCATTGTGAACGCCTTCCTCAGAACATGAACCACGCCAAAAGTGAAGAGCTGAAGAAACGGCACCCACCTAGTCATAGGAGCGTTTGGCAGCGTCGGAGAATTGATCATCCGCTCCAGGGCCTCTGCATCAACCAAAAGCTCAAAATGTACCCCCCAAAGCAGGTGCTGAAGCCTCTGCACAATTTTGGTGACCCACCATAATTCCAGTTTTGGCTTCCAATACCCAATCTCTGTTGCAATAAATGTCACAGACTTGTAGAGAACCGGCCTGTCCTTACCATCCTCTTCCTGCGTCAGGACACCTGCCGTGCCAAACCTGCTAGATTCAACGGCCAAGCGGATCCCTCCCGCGTTGTAGTCAAGGTCCCTGAGGGCAATGTTGCGGCCCACAGTCTCTCTGAGCTTTTCAAAGGCAGCTTCACGCCTTGCCCTCCATTTTCACGCTGCACCCTTCTGCGTTAGCGCCCGCAGTAGACTTGCGACTTCCAAAAACTGCTCAATGAACATGCAAACGTAACTGCACAGTCCCAGGAATTGGGGGATATGCAAAGGCGTCTGCGGGGTTTACCATTCAAGGACTTTGTTCTGTTTCTTCTCCACCATTCTTCTGCCGTCAAAAGCCACCACATGTCCTAGAACTTCCAGCGCCCAAACCCAAACTGCCAACTTTCTCCCCAACACTGTAAGCCCTGCTTCCTCAATTGGGAACAAGAACCACTCTAAAGTCTGCGCGTACTCCCAGATGAAGTGGCGGATCTTTGGGGCTTCTTCCCACACTGCACCAAGGTAATCCGTCTTTGGTCCCTTGAGGCCTGCTTTTTTGATGAAAATCAGAACCCCTTCCTGAATTTTGTCCCACAGAATCCGCGTCATCTGGGCCTGATAAACCGCCACCAAGTTTGTTGCACCCTGAAGCAACCACGTTAGCTGCATCCTCCCCAATCCTTTCTTGAACGCCGTCAATGGCCATGAGTTGTGATGGAGCTCATGCTGATCATACCCCCCCATTACATCGGCCAATCCATAACACGGTGCCCTGCCATAAATTCCAGGAACTCATCCACATGCAGCGGCCATCCCGCGTCCCGGATGGTGAATGAGTTACGCCTCTGCAGGTTGTGAACAATTCTAAGCGACTTGCTTTCCTGCTTAACAACCACAAAGATTGGGCTAGAGTAGCTTGATGTGGACTGCTTGTACAGCCCTGTCCTCACGCGCTCCCAGACAAGTTCCAAGAAGGGTTCCCGCACGGTCCAAGGGATTGGGATTGGCTTGATCTGCCAGGGCTTGTGCAGCACCGTGGGGATCACATAGAGATTTCCGGCCTTGTTCCTCAGCAATCCATGCTTATCAGGCCCAAAGGCGAGGGCTTTTTTGCAGAGCACCAACACAAATGCCAGCAAATCCTTCTCCTCAGCACTCAACCACTCCGTTGGTCCAAAATTAAGCACCTCAATCTGCTCATCCATGATCTGTGCCAGCCTTTTTACCCACCCAGAATTTTTTAACAGACTTACCCAGGGGTCCCAAGACCAGGAGATTGGCCTTAGAGGCCCGTTCAGTCCCTGCAGCATTGGCTTGTTCTGGGGCCAAACCTTTTGTGCCACAGGCTTGTATTGCCCCATGTTGCACCTGACCATCCTCACGCGTCCACTGTTGTCCTTTTGATTCCTGGCATTAATAAACCCGCTGCTCTTGCCTTTGCTCACAAGTGTGGCACTATGGTAGGGTTTTTGAAACACAGTACCTTCCAATGAGGCATACCAAGGAAGAGGAATTACTTCCGCCACCCGCGCCCTCCGCGCCCTTCCTTCCCCCTCCTGCTCCTTTCTAGTTGACCGCCTGCACAAAACCAGAGCCTATTACGTGCGGTACCCGCAGTTGACCAGGCAAAATCCTCTGCGGGGCAACCCTCATGGTTGTTCCCCCGTTGGATCCTTCCTCTTTCCCAGCCTCATCCATTTCCCCTTTCCGTGGTTGCAGATTGTTGTTTGAACCTTGCCCTGGATGCTTCTTCCACTGTCAGCACCTCCATCCATTCCTCTGTGTCAAACACCATTTGGGCCCAGAACCCAAACATAAATGGTCAACCCAAAATTACATTGCCAAAATCAACCAAGAGAAACAACAGCGACTTCTGGACCTTTGAAACCTCCACCTCCTCTTCCTCCACCACCCCATCCACCCAACATTCCCCTCCGTTGAGCGCCAGTAGTCCCATAGCGCACTTCCTTTGAACCAGCCCCAACTCATCCACCAATTTTGACAGAAGCAGATTGACCATTGACCCGCTGTCCACCATTTCCCACACCTTCCTGCCCAGAATCTTCATCAGGAAATAGGCGAGCAGCACCAAAATGGCTTTTTATTGGCACAACTTGCGTTCACCTTCCTTCCCTGCCATGTTTACATGCTGCACCATTGCCAGAACCCTGCCACCCCCGTGCTCCCTCAGCGCCTGAACCATTTCCTTGACAACCACCGGGGAGACCGCGGCCAGCTCTTACAGCGTGAGGGGTATTGTTGCCTTGCTCCCCATCACCCATTTCACAATTTCTGCGGCCTTTCTGTTTCCTGAGGAACTGGTTGATGGAGCGTTGCCTACAGGCCCTTGCGTTCCAGTTTTTGGGGTGTGGGTTGATGGCTGCTCTCTGACATCCACATCCATCTTCTCCGAAACAATCCGCTTGTTCAACTCCAATGCCCTAACCTCTGCCTCCACACGTGGAACTCTCTACGTATTGGGCCCGGTAAAGATCCCAAGTGACACCCATGTGGCCCATGCGGGCCGGGCTCTGGCCCTAACCTGCTTTACCAGAGGTGGCTGACCGGCCCCCAGATCCACTGGCTTGCCTGTCAGGAATATTTGAGTTTGCCCAGACATGCGGACCAACCCCTTGTCCATTTCCTTTGTCAGTTCCGTGCAACCAGACTTCCAGTGAACTTTATTTCTGCAATAGGTGCACAAACAAACTGAAAACCCGCTCAACAGCCCGCTACTTGGCTGGAACCCCCCCCCCATGTGAGGCGGCACTCCGCGCGGGGGAGGAGGAGGCGGAGCCATTGGTGGGGCCGCTATCCGATTCAGAAGTATCCCTAGGTCCAATAACATATCCGTTACCTGGTTCACTAGTACTTCCATTGACTGCAAAGGGGCTGCCAGCCGCTCCGTTGCTGGTGTGCTGCGGGCGGTACCTGCGTTGGAGACGGAGTGGAAGATGCCATTGGTTGCCTTGAAACCGCCAGGAACAACCTGGCCATATCCTTGATCAGTTCTTCCAAATTGATCTTGGTTTCTACCGCCTGGTTGATCAAGCTTAGGTTTGGAAGAAGCGCAACACTCCAATCCACTGACCACGATACCAACCCGTGTTTGAATAGATACCGCTGGACCCACGCAAAAAGTTGCAGCGCGAGCCTGCCTAGAAACGCCTGCTTCATCTCCCCTGTTTGACCCGCTACCATCTGGTTCTTCTCTTGGTAACTGTAGATGCGGTTGAACCTATATTTGTATCCGGACAAATCACTCCGCATCCGCAGCCCACCTTGCAAAATTGCCTCTGCCCCCGCCCGCTCAAAGTCTGTCTCCTGGAAGCGGGGCTCATGTGTCCCCCACCTCGCCATCATCTTGTTCTGGAGCCTTTCCCAGTCTTGGGATTTGTAGCCAGACATATCCTCCACATCCCGGAGTTTATTCTTGTCCGTGATAAAGAGGACAACTGTACGGACCTTATTCTTTCCCATCGCGTGTTTGGAGTCAATATCCTTGACCCTTGCCAGAAAGCGCCCAATATCTGCAGGTTCAAACCAGAGATGAGGGAAGTTCTGGGGCCTAAGCCATACCAATTGTGGGGCCTCAGCTGCCTCCAAAGGCTCCCACCAAGGAGGAGCAAAATCACCAGACCAAGTAGTCAGCGGTGGTGGAGGTTTTGGCCCACCAGCTCCCAACCAGAGAGGGAAGGAAGGTGGGACATTTGATCCTGGAGTAATTGTTGGAAACATTGCACCCGCTAGCTGAAGAAATAGAGGATGAAACTAAAGGTTCATTTCAATAAGAGTAAGAAACTCAATAGATATTTACAAAGGGTGAACTGATGAAGAGGATTAGGAAAATACCTAAAGGAATTGTTGACCACGTGATAGGATGAGGAAGCAGAGGTTGAAGTTGGATTGAGAGGGAGGTAATAGAGATATGGAAAGATAAGCAGCGTGAAGATTCACGATTGATGAGGTGGGAATTGGTCGTAATCAGGGATTCAGACGTTGAGAGTTGGAGGTGAGTGAGTTGAGAGTTGGAGGTGAGTGAGAGTATGGTTGGAGATGAGTCAAGTGAGGAATGTGTCCGGAGATTAGATTTGTGTTGTGATGCCTGTTGAGGGGCGCGTTGAGGTTTCACAGTCGGGAGCACAGTTCACAGTCGGGAGCTCAGTCGCAGGGGAGTTTGTCATGAGATTAGTGAGTGCGCCCACGTCAGGATGATGAAAAAGAGACACAGAGAGAAAGAAAGGAGACAACGTGAGATAGAGAAGAAAGAACAAACAGGTGAAAGAAAGAAAAGGAAAAATGAAGAAAGTGAAACAGCAGCAAAGAAGAAAGAAATCTGAAGATGAAGAATATAAGATTAATCGGAAATGTCAACACTAGCTTTGAGAGATCTAGACAAAAGATTGTTCCCAGCTAGACCCCCAGATGTGGAAACAAGGGTGTTGATACCCCCAAATCTCTCCTCAAGTTCCAGAAGTTATTTGTCTAAGCGTCTTTAAGGAGATTGGATGTGATGAGTTTAAAAATGGAGAGAGTGATTATAAGATGAATTATTTCCCTCCAATCCTTCTGATACCATTTCCTGGAGGTCTGGTGATATGAACTATATGATATGTATGGTAATCCAATAGCCTCCCCTCCAACCCATAGTTGAGAGTGAGGTATTTTTGAGTCCTCCCTCTCAACCCTAACCTAGGTATAACCACAAGCAGCAAGATAGTGTCACACATCCACCCCATGTACTATAGGGCAATTCTTAGATGATTTTGAGCGCGGAGGAATGCTGAGTGCGAGGGCAAGTGCAAATAGCAAGACTCAATTGCAAAGTGCAAACTTAGTGGTGCCACTCAACAAACGGCAAGAGGAATGGAGTGTGTTCCGAGGAGGGAAACTCAACCTGAGTCCAATGTGACAACTAGGTTGTAGAAAAATGCAAGAACGTATGAAATTAACTAACTGAGGAGACAATCATCAGGCAAGGGGGTAGCCCTTATAAGGTAATCCAAAGTTAGTAGATACAACCTGGTGGGGAGCTAACTACAGTTGAAGGCGGTGAGGCAATGAGTGACAGGAACGGGATAGGAAATAAAGCAATAGTAAAATCATATCCAAGGCCATGGCGTAGGTGCAAGACAATAGAATCTGAGCGTACAAATTTATCATGAATTGGGACAGGAGCAAATGACTTTGAAGGTAATGCAAGTGAGAAGTAATAGTGTAGGCAGGGTAAGGACTAGTCCAATTGCAAACTGTACAGTAATGATGTCTTAGTTAGACATAGATGCGAGCTAATGAACAGTGCGTGACCAAAGATGGAATTCCAAGGCTGTTGATGGGCCAGGGAAGGAGATTGGATCTCATAATGGATGGCTGACCAGTATGGAGTTAACCGCAAAGTTTGCAAGTATATACTGAGTTGGTTGCCAAGATTGGAAGGTCAACGCAAGCCAGAGGAAGCAGCGGATTGCACCATTGATGTTGTTCTTTATTTGTGTCACCCTTATAGACTGAGGTAGATGGTACTGAGGAGAGGACATGTAAAAGTGATAAAGACAATAATTCTTAAGTGCAAGGCGTGACAGTTGCCCGGGTATAAAGACGCGAGCTTCTGCAAGCATTCATATAAATTTTCCCATTGATTTCAAGTCGTTGATAATCACTGTATACCCTTTACTATTATTTAATTCATTACTTGTTAGACTTATAAGTTACATAGAATTTTGTTATTGTCATCCCGCCGTTGCCAAAATTGTATTTGTTGAAAGGAGCGGTGTATCCCTAGTACTGCCATCAGAGGTCTTCAAGGCAAGTGCAAGCAATGTCGTCTTTGCAAGTTTGCCTGTAATTTCCCTATAAATATTGAGTCAACTGTTGATGCTCCCATGGAGTCATTGAGGGAGATGCGGAGTCGTACGTCCGCGCCAAGGGTTAATTACAAGATACCACAGTTGCCGGAGATTCAATTTTTGGGTACTCAAGTTCCTGGTGAGTACTAATCGGGACTGACTAGTGATAATGAAGGTAGTGACTAATTTCACTCATCTTGCTAGTGTTGCCTTGTTTCTGGAGATATACAACGAACACACCACCGCCACCACCACCTTACTGGGGTCGCCAACTGAACTTCCGGGGGCCCAGATGAATGCTGAGGTGCAAGATGAAGTGCCCAGTGCGGAACCGATTGAGGTCATAGCCGAGGAAGCAAGGGAGGAAGGAAGGAACAATGAGGAAAGAGAATCGGGAGATGGAGAAGATGGAGATGGAAATGGAGGAAGAGAGGGAACGGAGCAAGAAGAGGAGGCTGTAACAGAAGAATTGGGAGGAGGGAATGGGGGAGATGGAAGGGATGGAATGGATGGAACAGAAGGAATGGAGGGCCAAGGCAAAGCAAATCTGTTGCGAGTCGTAGGGCCAATCAAAACTGATGTGAGGCAACTGAAGGGCAATATTGGGGAAGGTTTGTTGGGAGGCCAAAGGAAAAGAGCATACAAAGAACCCTTGGAGGAAGTTGGATGGAATGCTTGGCCAAAGCAAGCTCAAATTGCAAGGTGCAAGGAGATATTTGAGAGGCACATTGTAACAGAGGTGCTGGTTCTTCAAAGGATGTCCGCAATGATAAATGATGAAGACCTGGATACATTTTGATCCATGGTTGCGGAGTTGACTGCTAATTGGGAAGATGCAGAGAAAGAAGTGAAGGAAACTTTGTAACTTATTATTATAAATTTGTTTTTTTTTTAATTATAAATAAAATTTTCTCTTTTTTATTGTATATGGAATGGAATTTTATTTGGTAGGAATGAGAGGGGGATGAGAAGAAGGAATAACATGCTGAGATGAAGGTGTTGATTGATGGAATGATGATGTGGAATGGAATGGGGTTGGATGAGATGGAATGTGGAATGGAATGGGATTGGATGGGATGGAATGTGGAATGAAATGGGATTGGATGGGATGGAATGTGGAATGAAATGGGATTGGATGGGATGGAATGTGGAATGAAATGGGATCGGATGGGATGGAATCATGATTTTTGAGGTTTGCAAGGGTAGCTTGCATGAAAATCTCAAATCAGATTGGGAGAGTTGCAAAGGTGATGGGCTGGTTCCCACAAGTTGCAATCTTTGTCGGACTGGAAGCCAGACCACTCGACAAGGTATTGAAGTTTTCCTTTGCGTAACCTGGAATCCAGAATATGGCTTACTTCCAACTCTTGATGATCAAGGAAAGTGACCGGTTTGGGAGGGGGATGAGTCTTTCCCGGGTATAGGACTCAAGCTGCCTCTAGAAGAGACTGTCACACAACCACCCCACATACTATAGGGCAATTCTTAGATGATCGTGAGCGCAAAGGAATTTCAAGTGAAAGGGAAAGTGCAAATAGCAAGACTCAGTTGCAAATTGCAACCTTGGTTATGCCACTCAACAAAAGGCAAGAGGAATGGAATGTGTTCTGAAGAAGGAAACTTCAACCTGAGTCCGATGTGATGGCTAGGTTGTAGTAAAAGGTGAGAACGTATGAAATTAACTAAATGAGGAGACAATCATCAGGCAAGGGGATAGCCCTTATAAGGTAATCCAAAGTGACTAGATACAACCTGGTGATGAGCTAACTACAGTTGAAGCGGTGAGGCAATGAATGACAGGAACGGGATAGGAAATGAAGCAGTAGTACATTATCCAAGGTCATAGCTTAAGTGCAAGACAATAGAATCTGAGTGTACAATTGTATGACGAATTGGGACAGAAGCGAGTGAAATTGAAGGTAATGCAAATGAGAAGTAATAGTGTATGCAGGGTAGGTACTAGTCCAATTGTGAACCGTACAGTAATGATGGCTTAGTTAGATGTAGATGCAAACTAACAAACAGTGCAAGACCAAAGATGGAAGTCCAAGGCTGTTGATTGGCCAGGGAAGGAGATTGGATCTCATAATGGATGGCCAACCAGTATGGAGTCAACCGCAAAGTTTGCAAGTATATACTGAGTTGGTCGCCAAGATTGGAAGGTCAGGGCGAGCCAGAGGAAATAGCGGATTGAACCATTGATGTTGTGCTTTTATTTGTGTCATGCTTTTAGACTGAGGTAGATGGTACTGAGGAGAGGACATGTCAAAGTGATGAAGACATTAATCCCTCAGTGCAAAGCGTGAAAGTTGCCCGGGTATAAAGACGCGATCTCCTGCGAGCGCTCAGATAAATTTTCCCATTTAATTCAAGTTGTTAAAAATTACTGTATACCCTTACACATTATTTAATTTATTACTCAATAGATTTATAATTTATATAAGATGTCGTCATTGTTTTCCCGCCGTTGCAAAAACTGTATTTGCCAAAACAAGCGATGTGTTCCTAGTACTGCCGTCCAAGGCCTTCAAGGCATGTGCAAGCAATGTTGCCTTTGCAAAGTGGCATGTAATTTCCCTATAAATTTTGAGTCAACTGTCAAGGGTCCCGTGGATTCATTGAGGGAGATGCAAAGTTGTAGGTCCGCGCCAAGGGTTAACTACGAGATACCACCGTTGCCGGAGATTGAATACTTGCGGACTCAAGTTCCTGGTGAGTACTAAGCTGGACTGACTAATGATCATAAAATAGTAACTAATTTTGCTTTTTTTGCTAGTGTTGCCCCATTTCTGGAGGTATACCACAAATACACCACCACCACCACCACCACCTTACTGGGGACCCCCCACTGAACTCCCAGGGGCCCAGATGAATGCCAAAGTGCGAGGCAAAGAGCCTGGTATGGAACCGGTAGGAGTCATAACCGCGGAAGCAAGGGAGGAGGAAGGAAAGGAAGCGGAAGGAGAATTGGGAAATGGAGGGAGAGAAGGAGCGGATGAATTGGGAGAAGGAAATGAAAGAGATGGAAGGGATGGAGTGGATGAAACGGAAGGAATGCAGGGCCAAGGCAAAGCGGATCCGGTGCGAGTCGTAGGGCCAGTCAAAACAGATGCAAGGCGGCTGACGGGTGATATTGGAGAAGGCTTGTTGGAAGGCCAAAGGAAGAGAGCGTACAAAGAGCTCTTGGAGGAAGGCGGATGGAATGCTTGGCCAAAGCGAGCTTGGATTGCGAGGTGCAAGGAAATCTTTGAGAGGCATATTGTAACAGAAGTGCTAGTTCTCCAAAGAATGTCTGCACTAATCAAAAATGAAGACCTGGATACTTTTTGGTCCATGGTTGCGGAATTGAATGAAAATTGGGAGGATGCGGAGAAGGAAGTAAAGGAAACTTTGTAATATATATTCTCTCACTTTTTTTTTTATTTAATTATAAATAGAATTTTTTTTTCTTATTAATAAGGAATGGAATTTTATTTAGTAGAAATTAAAGGGAAATGAGAAAAAGGAATAACACCATGAGATGAATGATTTAACTAATGGAATGATGATGTGAAATAAAATGGGTTTAGATGAGATGGAATATGGAATGGAATGGGATTGGATGGGATGAAATGTGGAATGGGATTGGATGGGATGAAATGAGGAATGGGATTGGATGGGATGGAATCATGATTGTGAAGGTTTGCAAGGGTAGCTTTCATGGAAGTCTCAAATCAGATTGGGTGAATTGCAAAGGTGATGGGCTGGTTCCCACAAGGTGCGATCTTTGTTGGACTGGAAGCCAGACCATTCAAAGAGGTATTGAAGTTTTCCTTTGCGTATCCTGGAATACAGAATACGGCTTACTTCCCACTCTTGATGATTGAGGACAGTGACTGGTTCAGGAGGAGGATGAGTCTTGCCTGGGTATAGGACTTGAGCTGGCTCTAGGAGAGACACGTGAAAGACCGGGTGGATACCTTTCCATTTTGCAGGTAAAGTAAGTTTAAAGGCGTTAGGGGAGATGACTGATTCTACTTTAAAGAGGCCAAGCTTTCTTTTGGAGATTTTGGGAGTTGGGCAAGTGCTGCAAATGTTGAGAGCATCAAGCCATGCATGATCTCCTACTGCAAAGATTGGAGCAAAATTGCAAGATTGGTCTGCTTTCTCCTTATAGCGCTGGTTTGCTTCTTTGAGGTTGGTTCAAAGTTGCAATTGAAGGGATTTAATTTGTTCAAGGTAATTGGTAGCAGGTTGAGAAGGTGCTATGTGAAGGGAAGAGAAAGTTGGGTTTCTATCATGAAGAATTTGGAAGGGCGACTGTTTGGTGGAGGAATGAGTGGAGTTGTTGTAGGCCAATTCCGCTAGTGGGAGCCATTGTAACCAGTTGTCTTGTTGATAGGCAACATACATTTGAAGATATTGTTTGAGAATCTGATTAACTTGCTCAGTTTTCCCATCCATTTCCGGGTGGTACGCCGTTGATAAATTGCGAGTGATCTTTAAATGTTGGCATAGCAAGTTCCAGAAGCTTGAGACAAACAGATATCCACAATCACTAACTATATTATCAGTGAGACCATGTTTCAAAAATACATATTCTATGAACAAGTTAGCTAAGTCTTCTGAAGAGGCCGTCACATTACTGCCCAAAAACACAGCCATCTTTGAGAAGCAATCTACTATTACTAGAATAGCATCATATCCACTAGAAGAAGGTAATTGAGAGATGAGATCCATAGAAAGCAAGTGCCAAGGACAAGGCGGAATTGGAAGTGGCTGGAGCAGCCCATACTTCCGTTGTTTTGAGGACTTGTTACAATTGCAATCATAGCAAGCGCTAACATAGTCTTTTACTTCTTTGGTCATACCAGGCCAGTAGAAGTCTTGTGTAATCAATTGGTAGGTTTTATCCTGCCCATGATGACCAGCAAGCGGAGAATTGTGATGTGACTCGAAGATATCTAACTTAATGCAAGAATTATCTGGTACTACTATAAAACTATCATAGACTAAAAAGTCATTATCATCAATACTATAACTACTATCTAATAAGTTTGCACTTTTGCAAAGTTGGATGCACTTGGGGTTGTTGCGTTGAGCTTGTTGGAGTTTGGAAGCCAAGTCTTGTAAGTGAGCGATGATCAAACTGAGTTGGGCAGATTGGGTTGAGAAGAGTGTCCTAACGTTTTCAGGGTTGTTTTCGGCAATGGTGCTCCCCCCCCTGGGTAAACGTCGTCCCAACGTGATAAATCATCAGGAACTACTGCTTGTTTCCCAGGATGGTACGTGATCTTAAAGTGGAACTCAGAGAGGGATTTGGCCCATTGTGCCTGTCTACATGTGAGGACTTTTGAGCTCATGAAATACTTCAAAGAATTATGATAAGTTAAAACTTCAAAGGATTCCCTAAGGCTCAAAAGGTATGAACACCATTTCTTCAAGCAATAAAAAATTGCAAGAAGTTCCTTGTCATGAATTTCATAGTTAAGCTCTTCAGTGAGCAACTTGCGATACTCAAAAGATACGGGATTAAAGAGAAAAGTGGAGGAAGAGAACTGCAAGATTACTTCCGCGATTGCAAAGTCGCTTGCGTCTGTTTTGACAATAGTGCAAGTTAGCTTGTTGAAGTGAGAAATTATCAGAGCAGTGGTGAATGCTTTCTTCAGAGCTTTGTACTCCAAAGCAGCTTGTTCAGTAAAAACAAAAGGAGTGTCTTTTTGAAGAAGGTTAGTAAGATTCACTGTTTTTTGGCATAACGTGCAATAAACCTTCTATAGAAATTGCTGAAACCAAGGAAAACTTGAAGGAATTTAACCAAAGAAGGTGCGGGCCAGTCCAATATGCGTTTGCTATTGGCTGGTTCCATCAATAGTCCTTGCTGCAAGACTAAAACACCTAGAAGCCAAAGAGAAGAGGAATGGAACTTGCACTTAGAGGCTTTCCCAAACAGGTCATTCTTGGGAAGTTGCTGCAGCACCACTTGCACTTGTGCAATGTGATCTTTGAGGTTCCTTGAGTAGACTATTATATCATCAAGATATACCACAAGGTATTTACCTACAATATTGGAGAAAATGTTGTTGACAAAATGTTGAAAAGTGGAAGGAGCGCTACAGAGGCCAAAAGGCATGACGTTATACTCATAACTGCCAAACCGGGTTCTCATTGCGGTCAAATACTCATGACCTTCCCTAATGGAAATTAGGTTATAAGCACCTCAAAGGTATAACTTTGAGAAATAAGCAGCTCCATGGAAGAGAGTAAGGAGATGTGACATAGGAAGTACTGGATAGGCATTCTTCCATGTTACCTGGTTCAGTTTCCTGTAGTGAACACAAAGGCAAAGTCTGCCGTCCTTTTTTGGAACAATTAGCACAGGTGAACCGGTATTCAAATTGCTTGGTTGAAGAAATCCTTTTGCTACATTTTCTGCAATTTAGTCTTGAAGCGCAATTGATTCTTGCGTCAAGAGAGAGTAAACTGGTCCGGGTGCGTGAGGTGGGCCAGTAAGTTTGATCTTGTGATTGTAAGGACGGGATGGAGGCAATTTATCTGCTTTTTCAGCTGAGAAGATGTCAGCCAAGTCATGGTAAACCAAAGGTAAAGACTCTTGAATGATTTCTAAATCTTCAATCTCGTCATCTTTGAGCACTGGGTTTGAGGTTCTCGCATGGTGCGAGAGGATTAGGGAGCTCAAAATACACCTTTTGGTTGGTGTCTTTTTCTCTTCAAAGGAACAGGAAAGAGGTAAGATGGATAGATAAGCAAAAACTCCTACATCTGAAGAGGGAATTTGGGAATGAAGGTCAGGATATTGCAAATCTCCTGGCGGAAAAGTTTCATCCAATTCAATGACAGTGTCAGGTAGGCTGTTTAATTCCTGATTGAAGGAAAGGTTAGCGTTGCGGGGGTGCAAGGTTCAAAGGTTAATTACTCCTTCTTGCCAATTCACATCCGGATTCCAGTAAACTAGAAAATCATGGCCTAGAATGGTATCATCCATCCTGGGTATAGCCAAGACAAACAAATCCCATTTGAAGCTGGGGAAATTGGATAATGCAAAGGTCCATTTTGCCTTTTGGGAAACCCAATAAGACGGTTCAGTCGCACTACTTAATAAATAGATAGGAAATTTATCTATCTTGGAACACGTAAGATTTTTGGAAGTGGCAAAAGATTCACTTTTGAAGGAAACATTAGCGCCGGAATCAAGTAATACTTGATAAGTAGCGTTGTTGGAATGGAATAGGATAAATCTCAAACTTGGAGCACCTAGTGACTTGCAAGTGCCAGGATTTACACGCGGTGATTTAGATAATGTGTAGTTTTCCTTGCGAGTATCAGAAAAACTAAAAGCTAATTTTTTGACTGCTTAGCCGCTTCACGCACTAACCGCTTTGCACAGCTGTCAACATCATGTTTCCTTCCACAATACATACACAGCCCGTTCTTTTCCCTTTGTAGCCGTTCTTTATTTTGAAGCATCCCGGTTTTTTTGTCCAAGAACTTTGGAGTTTTGGCAAAGGCTTTCCCTTTTGAGTTGGAGTTCAAAGTCAGGGTTGGTTTGGATGTTTTTGGGTTCCTCGTGTTTTGCTTCGAGGAGTCGTCCACCCTTGGAGCCAAGGTGGACGGTTCATGGTTGTTTCTCCGCGAGCAATTCTTGTCATGATAGCCATTATCAAGCTCAATCACCCAATTGATTAGCTGCTGAAGTGAGGTTGTCTTATGACCCCCAACTGGGAGCTGTTTGATTAAGCGTGTTGGTAGACCCTTTCGGAAACAGAATAGAATAGTGGCCTTGTTCCACTGGATGCAAGACTGCAAGGTTGGAAAAAGATAAATATAAACAGAAGCTCTACTATTTTCCTTCATAACTAAACTATTAAGTTTGTATTTGGCATTTTGAAGTTCATTGGGGTCACCATACAGGGTGAACAGTTGTTGCTCAAACCTGTCCCAGTTGTTGAGATTGCAAGTGGGACTGTTGTTGGACAAAGGTTTGAGGTACGGTTTGAACCACTGCAAGGCTATACCTCCTAAGAAGGACAAAGCATACCTAACTTTATGTCTATTGGAAGGGAAATCGGTGGAGTTGTTTGAAATGATGATTTTACAAGACTGTAGGTAGGATCTAAGCTTATGAGGGTGTTCTCCTGTAAAGTGATTGGGTTGTTTCATGCCCGGGGTGCGAAAGCTAGGAGTACTTGGACTAGATTGCTGGGCACCATGAGTGAGGGCCTGGATCAATGTTGAAAGCAGGGTTGGAGCATCAGGCTCGGGAGCAGTAGTGCGAACCCCTGGTCTACCACAAGTCAAGGTTTCATCGGAAGAATGGTTGGAGTCTGCAAATTCCGCAAGAGGGTCTGTCGGAGCATCCCGTGGAGGAGCCCAAGGATCATTGAGGTGTTCAACAGATGGCGATTTAGAAGGAGGAAAGGGATCTAAGGGTTGTTGGGCCCAAGGAGCACTGGTTCTCCCCACCCAATGAATCTCATCATTGTAAGGGGCGAGTGAAGCGTTCCCGGTTGAACAAGTAAGTGACATTGAGAAAAAGAAGTCTACTATAGGTTGGCAGGCTACAATAGATGAGTTGAGTTAGTTAATTTACTGTCACACGACCACCCCACGTACTATAGGGCAATTCTTAGATGATCTTGAGCGCAAAGGAATGCCAAGTGCAAGGGCAAGTGCGAATAGCAAGACTCAGTTGCAAAGTGCGAACTTGGTTATGCCACTCAATAAACGGCAAGAAGAATGGAATGTGTTCCGAAGAAGGAAACTTCAACCTGAGTCCAATGTGATAACTAGGTTGTAGCAAAAGGCAAGAACGTATGAAATTAACTAATTGAGGAGACAATCATCAGGCAAGGGGAATTGCCCTTATAAGGTAATCCAAAGTGAAAAGATAAAACCTGGTGGTGAGCTAACTACAGTTGAAGCAGTGAGGCAATGAATGACAGGAATGGGATAGGAAATGAAGCAGTAGTACATTATCCAAGGTCATAGCCTAAGTGCGAGACCATAGAATCTGAGCGTACAATTGTATGACAAATTGGGACATAAGCAAGTGACGTTGAAGGTAATGCAAATGAGAAGTAATAGTTTATGCAGGGTAGGGACTAGTCCAATTGCAAACCGTACAGTAATGATGGCTTAGTTAGACATAGATGCATACTAACAAGCAGTACATGACCAAAGATGGAAGTCCGAGGCTGTTGATTGGCCAGGGAAGTAGATTGGATCTCATAATGGATGGCCAACTGGTATGGAGTTAACGGCAAAGTTTGCAAGTATATACTGAGTTGGTCCCCAAGATTGGAAGGTCAGCGCGAGCCAGAGGAAATAGCGGATCGCACCATTGATGTTGTGCTTTTATTTGTGTCACGCTTTTAGACTGAGGTAGATGGTACTGAGGAGAGGACATTTCAAAGTGATGAAGACAATAATCCCTAAGTGCAAAGCGTGAAAGAGACACATGAAAGACTAGGTGGATACCTTTCCATTTCACAGGTAAGGTAAGTTTAAAGGCGTTAGGGGAGATAACTGATTCTACATTAAAGGTGCCAAGCTTTCTTTTGGAGAGTTTGCGAGTTGGGCAAGTACTGAAAATATTGCAAGCATCAAGCCACCATTGATCTCCTACTGCAAAGGTTGGATCCGTAGTGCAAAGTTGGTCTGCTTGCTCCTTCTAGCGCTGGTTTGCTTCTTTGAGGTTTGTTTGAAGTTCCAATTGAAGAGATTGAATTTGTTCAAGGTAATTGGTAGCAGGTTGAGAACGTGCTATGTGAAGGGAAGAGAAAGTCAGTTTTCTACCATAAAGAGTTTGGAAGGGCGACTGTTTGGTGGAGGAATGAGTGGGGTTGTTGTAGGCAAACTTGGCTAGTGGGAGCCATTGCGACCAGTCATCTTTTTGATAGGCGACATACATTCAAAGATATTGTTTGAGAATTTGATTAACTCGCTCGGTCTGCCCGTCCGTTTCCGGGTGGTACGCCATTGATAAATTGCGAGTGATCTTCAAAGGTTGGCATAGAAAGGTCCAGAAGCTCGAGACAAACAGAGATCCATGATCACTAACTATATTATCTGGGAGATCAGGTTTTGAAAATACATATTCCATGAACAAGTTAGCTAAGTCTTCTGAAGAGGCCGTCACATTAGTGCGCAGAAATAAAGCCATCTTTGAGAAGCAATCTACTACTGCTAGAATAGCATCATATCCACTAGAAGAAGGTAATTGAGAGATGAAATCCATAGAAAGCAAGTGCCAAGGATGAGGCGGAATTAGAAGTGGCTGGAGCAGCCCATACTTCCAGTGTTTTGAGGACTTGTTACAATTGAAATCATAGCACGGGCTAAAATAGTCTTTTACTTCTTTGGTCATACCAGGCCAGTAGAAGTCTTGTGCAATCAATTGGTAGGTTTTATCCTGCCCATGATGACCAGCAAGCGGAGAATTGTGCTGTGAATTGAAGATATCTAACTTAATGCAAGAATTATCTGGTACTACTATACAATTATCATAGACTAAGAATTCATTATCATCAATAATGTAAATACTATCTAATAAGTTCGCACTTTTGCAAATTTTGATGCACTTGGGGTTGTCGCGTTGAGCTTGTCGGAGTTAGGAAGCCAATTCTTGTAAGTGAGCAATGATCAAACTGAGTTGGGCAGATTGGGTTGAGAAGAGTGTCCTAACGTTTTCAGGGTTGTTTTTGGCAAAGGTGCTCCCCCCCTGGGTAAAAATTGTCGCGACGTGCTAAAGAATCAGGGACTACTGCTTGTTTCACAGGGCCGTACGTGATCATAAAGTGGAACTTGGAGAGTTATATGGCCCATCGTGCCTGTCTACGTGTGAGGACTTTTGAGCTCATGAAATACTTGAAAGAATTATGATCAGTTAAAACCTCAAAAGATTCTCTAAGGCTCAAAAGGTATGAACACCATTTCTAACCAATAAACAATTGCGAGAAGTTCCTTGCCATGAATCTCATAGTTAAGCTCTGCAGAGAGCAACTTGCCAGACTCAAAAGCTACGGGGTGAAAGAGAGAAGTGGAGGAAGAGCACTGCAAGATTACTCCTGCAATTTCATAGTTGCTTGCGTCTTTTTCAACAACAGTGCAAGACAGTTCATTGAAGTGAGCGAGTATTGGAGCACTGGTAAACACTTTCTTCAGAGCTTTGAACTCCAAAGCAGCTTTTTTGGTTAAAAGAAAAGGAGTGTCTTTTTGAAGAAGGTTAGGAAGATTCACGGTTTTTTTTGGTGTAACGCTCAATGAACCTTCTATAAAAATTACTGAAACCAAGCAAAAATTGAAGGGATTTAACGGAAGAAGGTGGGGGCCAGTCCAATACGCGTCTGCTTTTGCCTTGGTCCATCAATAGTCCTTGCTGCAAGACTAAAACACCTAGAAACCAAAGGGAAGAGGAATGGAATTTGCACTTAGAGGCTTTTGCAAACAGGTCATTCTTGCAAAGTTGCTGCAGCACCTCTTGCACATGTGCAATGTGATCTTCAAGGTTCCTTGAGTAGACTAGTATATCATCTAGATATACCACAAGGTATTTACCTACAAGATTGGATAAAATGTTGTTGACAAAATGTTGAAATGTGGAAGGAGTGTTACAGAGGCCAAAAGGCATGACGGTATACTCATAACTGCCAAACCATGTTATCATTGCAGTCAAATACTCATGACCTTTCATAATGGAAATCAGGTTATAAGCACCTCAAAGGTATAACTTTGAGAAATAAGCAGCTCCATGGAAGAGAGTAAGGAGATGTGACATAGGAAGTACTACAAAATGTTGAAATGTGGAAGGAGTGTTACAGAGGCCAAAAGGCATGACGGTATACTCATAACTGCCAAACCATGTTCTCATTGCAGTCAAATACTCATTAACTTTCATAATGCAAATTAGTTTATAGGTACCTCGAAGGTCTAACTTTGAGAAATAAGCAGCTCCATGGAAGATGGTGAGGAGATGTGACATAGGCAATACTGGATAGGCATTCTTCCGGGTTACCTGGTTCAGTTTCCTGTAGTCAACACAAAGGCAAAGTCCACCGTCCTTTTTTGGAACAAGTAGGACAGGTGATCCGGTATTCAAATTGCTTGTTCAAAGAAATCCTTTTGCTACATTTTCCGCAATGTAGTCTTGAAGTGAAATTTATTCTTGCATCAAGAGAAAGTAAACTGGTCCTGGTGCCAGAGGTGGGCCAGTAAGTTTGATCTTGTGATTGTAAGAACGGGATGGAGGCAGTTTATCTGCTCTTTCAGCTGAGAAGAAGTCACAAAGTCATGATAAAATGAAGGTAAAGAATCTTGAATGATTTCTAAATCTTCAATCTTGTCATCTTTGAGCACCCAATTCAAGGTGCTTGCATGATGCAAGAGGATTAGGGAGCTCAAGATAAACCATTTGGTTGGTGTCTGTTTCTCTTTGAAGGAACAGGAAAGAGGTAAGCTGGATAGGTAAGCAATAACTCCTAAATCTGAAGAGGTAATTTGGGAATGCAGTTCAGGATATTGCAAATCTCCTGGCGGAAAAGTGTCATCCAACTCAATGAAAGTGTCGGGTAGGCTGTTCAATCCCTGCTTGACGGAAAGATTAGCGTTCTGGGGGTGCAAGGTTCAAAGTTTAATTAATCCTTCTTGCCAATTCAAACCTGGATTCCAGTAAACTAGGAGCTCATGGCCTAGAATGGTATCATCCATTCCGGGTATAGCCAAGACAAATAGATCCCATTCAAAGCTTGGGAAATTGGAGAATGAAAACTTCCATTTTTCCTTTTGGGAAACCCAATAAGACGGTTCAGTCGCACTACTTACTAAATAGATAGGAAATTTATCTATCTTGGAAAGCGTAAGATTTTTGGAACTGGCAAAAGATTCACTGATGAAGGAAACATTAGCGCCAGAGTCAAGTAAGACTTGGTTAGGAGTGTTGTTGGATTGGAATAGGATAAATCTCCAACTAGGAGCACCTAGTGACTCGCAAGTGCAAAGATTTACTCGCGGTGATTTAGATAATGTGTAGCTTTCCTTGCGAGTATCAGAGAAACTACAAGCTAATTTTTTGACTGCTTAGCCGCTTCACGTTATAACCGCTTTGCACAACTGTCAACATCATGTTTTCCTCCACAATACATACAAAGTCCATTCTTCCCCCTCTGTAGCCGTTCCTTGTTCTGTAGCATCCTGTTTTCTTTGTCCAAGAACTTTAGAGTTTTGGTGACGGTTTTCCCTTTTGAGTTTGAGTTCAAAGTCAGGGTTGGTTTGGATGGTTTTGGGTTCCTAGCGTTTTGCTTTGAGGAGTTGTCCACCCTTGGAGCCAAGGTGGACGGTCCATGGTTGTTTTGCTGAGAGCGATTCTTGTTGTGATAGCCATTATCAAGCTCAATCACTTGATCAATGAGTTGCTGGAGCAAGGTTTTCTTATGCCCCCCAACTGCTAGCTGTTTGATTTAGCGTGCCTTAGACAATTTCAGAAATGGAATAGAAGAGTGGCCTTGTTCCACTGGATGCAAGACTTCAAGGTTTGAAAGTGAGAAATATAAACTGAATCTCTACTATTTTCCTTCATAACTAGACTATTAAGTTTGTATTTGGCGTTTCAAACTTCATTGGGGTCACCAAACAGGGTGAACAGTTGTTGCTCATACCTGTCCCAGTTGTTGAGAATACACGTGGGACTTTTTCTGGACAAAAGTTTGAGGTACGGTTTGAACCACTGCAAGGCTCTACCTCCTAAGAAGGACAAAGCATACATAACTTTATGCCTATCGGAAGGGAAATTGTTGGAGTTGTTTGAAAAGTTGATTTTACAAGACTGTAGGTAGGATCTCAGCTTATGAGGGTGTTCTCCCGTAAAGTGATTGGGTTGCTTCATGCCCAGGGTGCAAAAGCTAGAATTACTCAGACTAGATCGCGGGGCACCATGAGTGAGGGCCTGGATCAATGTTGAAAGCAGGGTCAAAGGATCAGGCTTGGGACCAGTAGTGCAAACCCCTGGTCTACCACGATTTGAGGTTTCATTGGAATAATGGTCAGAATCTGCACATTCCGCAAGAGGGTCCGTTTGAACATCCCGTGAAGGAGTCCGAGGATCATTGAGGGGTTCAACAGATGGCAATTTAGAAGGAGGAACGGGATCTAAGGGTTTTTGGGCCCAAGGAGCGCTGGTTATCCCTAACCAATGGATCTCATCATTGTAAGAGGCAAGGGAAGCGTTCCCAATTGAGCGAGTACGTGAAATCAAGAAGAAGAAGTCAACTATAGGTTTGCCAGCTACAATAGATGAGTTGAGTTAGTTAATTTACTGTCACACAACCACCCCACATACTATAGGGCAATTCTTAGATGATCGTGAGCCCGGAGGAATGCTGAGTGCGAGGGCAAGTGCGAATAGCAAGATTTAGTTGCAAAGTGCTAACTTAGTGGTGCCACTTGACACATGGCAAGAGGAATGGAGTGTGTTCCGAGGAGGGAAACTCAACCTGAGTCCAATGTGATAACTATGTTGTAGCAAAATGCGAGAACATAAAAATTAACTAACTGAGGAGACAATCATCAGGCAAGGGGGTAGCCTTTATAAGTTAATCCAAAGTGACTAGATACAACCTGGTGGGGAGCTAAATACAGTTGAAGGCGGTGATGCAATGAGTTACAGGAATGGGATAGGAAATAAATAAATAGTACAATCATATCAAAGGCCATGGCGTAAGTGCAAGACATTAGAATCTGAGCATACAAATGTATGATGAATTGGGACAGGAGAAAATGATGTTGAAGGTAATGCAAGTGAGAAGTAATAGTGTAGGCAGGGTAAGCACTAGTCCAATTGCAAACTTTACAGTAATGATGGCTTAGTTAGACGTAGATGCGAACTAATGAACAGTGCGTGACCAAAGATGGAAGTCCAAGGCTGTTGATGGGCCAGGGAAGGAGATTGGATCTTGTAATGGATGGCCGACCGGTATGGAGTTAACTGCAAAGTTTGCAAGTATATACTGAGTTGGTTGCCAAGATTGGAAGGTCAACGCAAGCCAGAGGAAGTTGCAGATTGCACCATTGATGTTGTGCTTTATTTGTGTCACACTTATAGACTGAGGTAGATGGTACTGAGGAGAGGACATGTTGAAGTGATGAAGACAATAATTCCTCAGTGCGAGGCGTAACAGATAGATGAAAACATAACCCCGAGTAAAGAACCCTAGCTCCACCCTAAGCCTACCCCATACCACCCACCCTATCCAAAACCCTTCTCTTTGATATCATATACCTCTGGTTTGTTGTTCTCATGGGGCGGCCCTCCGCCGCGCCCTACTTGGGGCCCCCATTTGCCTGCAGATCCAGCAATGCATGATTTGGCCCGGGCTTAAGCCCCGCGCAAACCTCCCTGGCACATATAACCCCCAATTGCACCGCTCTTGCCTTCCGGACTAGCCCCCCGTGAGCTTGGTTGGACTGGCTCCATCACTTGGTCTGCGTTCCCTGGACGGGTTGTGGCCCGGTGCCCCCCCCCCCCAGAGTAGGCTTAACCTGCACCTGGTGCCAAGCCCTGCAATCCCTGCTGCTGAGCCCTCAACCGCTGCTTCTGAGCCCACAGAAGGCACTGCTGAGACTGGGCGCACCCCAAATGCTAAGCGCAACCTACCCAACTGCTGAGCGTGCAGCCGGCAACGCAGCTCCTGATCTGAGGTTATAAATACAACACCACAATGGGAGTGGGTAAGGTTGTGCAAAGCATGTCAGAACAGAGCGCAACATTGCCTTGGGAATTGGGTATCCCCACCAGGGACAATGCCTTGTTTGGGCAGGTTTCTCTGGATGTTGTGCACATCAAAGTGGGTAAGTTCGCTTACCTCCTTGTTGGATGGGATGATCTGTTGGGATGGGTGAAACAACGGCCGCTGGTGAAGCTCTTGGCAGAAAAAGTTGGGCAGTTTCTGGAGGAAGATTGGTTTGTGCATTATGGTTCACTTTGGCTGGTAACGGTTGACGGAGGTGCAGAGTCCTGGGGAGGGTTGTTGGAGTTGGTGCAAAGTTGCTGAGAGAATTTTGGGTGAGTGATGGAGTACTATCCAGAAGGTGCAGGGATGATTGAGCACGGTCACCAGCAAATCAAGGATGCAATGATGAAGATGTGCGGCAAGGATGGCAAATGGTGGCAGGAAACCTTTCTGGTGGTTCTTTTTGTAAAATATAAAAAGAGCTTGAGCTCTAATGATATGAAAGGATTAAAGAATGAGTGAAAGGGGCTTATAACTTCAAGCGTAACGGACCTGAGCTCAGGAGGAAAAGGACACTCCGGTTGATGTGTTGGCTGAACAGATGATGAATTCCACTTGAGAGCACTGGTGTTGATATAGACTAAATACACAATAGGCTGAAAAGTGCTTGAGTACAAAATGACTAAGGTAAAATTAGCATAAGCAGTTTAAGTGACATGGTAAGTGAAACGCTATGATTAGACAGTCTGACAATCACAATACTAAAACACAAGATCCTCTATTAAATAACAGATATAATTTATCTTGGTTATAACACAGCCTAGTTATATTTTACCTGTTGTTTGAGTAATTTAAGATAACAATAATAAGATCACATCAATCCAATCAATTACACTTTAGAATTCAGTGAAAGTCATATATATGAAAACTCAAATTCTAACACTTTTTGAGGATCAGATTTTGTTAAAGAGATCAATGTGTTATTTGCCATAAGAGCTTCTATTTGGGCACTGACCTGTGATTCAGGTTGAAATTGATCTGGAAAATGTTCTGGGTATCAACTGGTGGAGGGTTAAGATTTCTGTGAAGCTATTTGAGGCCAGCGCCAAGCAACTCCTGCAAAGCAAAAAGATGCTGGAGAAAGCGTGTGGAAGACTGAAGGCTACCGGCACAAAGTCCTCTACTTAGACAATTGCTGCGCCCATAAACTCCGGAATCTGTTGCAGAAGGGGGAATTGGTTCTTCTTTACAACCAAATCCTGAAAACTCAGCGGGGGAAGCTGTTTGCTAATAAATGGAATGGGCCTTTCCAAGTGAAATCCAAGTTCACCTGAGGTAGCTACCAGCTGGAGGAATTGGAAGGAACTCTGCTCAAGCGGAAGGCTGTGGCTTTGCACGTGAAAATATTTTTTGCTCAAGGATCAACTTCATATGAAAGGATGGCCGGGTTGGATAGCAGAGGGGATGATGACGCGGACCCTTCCTCCAAGGATGAGCCCGTGCTCCCGCCTCGCGTTTGGCGGAGTAAAAAACTGCAGATTGCTGGGGACAGCAGCCAAGTTGGGGGGGAAGTTTTGATGATTAGGTGGATGATTGGATTTGGTGAGGCGGTGCTCCAGCTGGTTCACAGCGGCAATAACTAGAAACCCCAGAATGTTTGTTTTCTTATTTTCTTCTCTCTGGATTGGCTTCTGGGATTATTTCTGGCTATGGATGGTTTCTTTTAGGTGCGGGCACAGTGCAAAGCTGGGTCTGTGCACACAAGAACAAGCACCACATCCGGATGCAAACAAATGGACCATTTCCAATGGATGATTCAGGGAACTATGAAAGCTCACTGTGCGGTAAGGATTTGGTTTGAAGAGTGAAGGCGCGGGCTTGGCAACAGGTTGGTGTTTTTTAAAAAAAATCTTTTTTAGTTTTCTTGGTTTTCTTATAGATGGATGGTGCAAATAGGCTTGGGTGGGTTCTTTTTCTTTCTATCTCTCATGGATGTGCACGCGCGGCCAGTTTTCTTTTTACTCTCTCTGTTCTGTAGATGGGTATGGGGAACTGTGTGGCAGTTTTTCTGGGGTGGTCCAGGTACCTTGAGCGGATACTTCTCACTCTCACGGGTTCCTTACTCTCACCAGATACTCTCAGTGGCGCCGATCCTTCTCACTCTTGTGGATTATGCGTGTGGCTCTTATTTCTCTCATGGTTCTCACAAAGCCCAAAGGCTACTTAGGATGGCGGGGAAAATTCCATATCTTTGCAAATGGGTGCAGGGATGAATACAAGATGGAATGAAGGGAAGAAGGAAAAAAGAGGGCGAAATCGGCCATGCCAGCCATGTCCTCATCAGATCCTCCCCGTCTGCGCAAGCGGACCCCGCTAGGGATCAGAAAGACGCCAGGACCTTGCGTCGCGCATTGGCGGTGTGTGCGTAAGGAACCAATAGGAATTGCCGGAGGAGTTTGTCTGCATTGTTTGCCATTGCGTCAAACCTTGCCAAGGGGAGAGCTGGAACCAGGGGGATCACCGGGATTTTGGGAGTTGCGGCCAGAGAATTTGCAGCAGCCAAGGGGTTCCGGTGACAACTTGATCACCATGGAAGACGGAACTTGCCCAGGCTCCGGTGATGACCTGGGAGCGGGTGATGGCAATGGTGGCTGTGCATATGATGCTGGAGGAGGAGTTGGTCTTGGAGGAGTGGGAGGAAGGGGAGGTGGCAGAGTTGAAGCTGGCCTCAGTGGGGATGGAGGAGGCGCGGCCAGAAGGTTTGGAATCCTTGGGTCAATTGCCGGTACATTCATCCAAACCCGCGCAGCCCACTTGAGGGAGGGGTTCCAAAATTCCGCAAAGTTTGAAAAATCCTGGAGCCTCAGAGAACCATCCCAGCAGAAAAGCAAGCCCAATTTGTGGCTCTTGTGCAATGGAGGATTGTGAGGGGCGCATTGCGGGCCATTGCCACGCATGCTGGGCGGAGTCCACTCATTTTTTGAGATCTCCTAGTCGCTCAAGATCACAAAGGAGTTGCAATGGGTCCTCTTGCGCGGGGAACCTTGGGGAGTGTCGCGCCGCATGCCCTGCGACAAGGGAAGTGGCACTGTCTGGCTCAGAACGGGAAACTAGTGCGCCGGACCCAACGAATTTGGCATGGAAGGCTGTTATGGCTGCAGTAGGTACAGGAAATATTTGTTGAGGGGTGTTGGATGGTTTTTTTTTCTTTTTCTGTCTTTGGTCTGATGAAGGGGTGCGGTTGGAAGTGTTATAGCTGGGGTATGGTGAGAGGCATTTGGGATAGTTGTGGATCTCTGCGGACAGAACTCAAGTTGGGGGGGGATGTGGTGGTCTTTTGTAGAAGCAAGTTGGAATAGGCTGCGTGCTGCGCGCTCAGCAGTAGCAGCTGGCTCAGCAGGGGAAGCGCACTCCGAAATGGGTGCATCTTTGCCTCAGTAAGTCGGGCTGCAGCCTCAGTAGAAGTTGAATTGGTCTCAGCATCTGGAGAAATGGGATGGAAGGATTGGATTGGATTGGACGGATTGCGCGCGGATTGCGTGTCCAAGATGCGGATCCAGATTGCGTGGATATATCTTGGATATCTGGAATGGCGTGCCGGGCAGATACGGCCATGCGGAGGGGGCTCCAACTTGGGAGCCGTGCAAGGCTGTGTCATGAGAAGGACAAACCAGGTGGATGTAATGGCAGGTGGGTAATGCGGGTGGATATGGGATATGGGATATAGGATATGGGTTTTGGATTATGGGATGGAAAGGATAGGGTTGAGGCTATGTTTCTGTGCTAAGGTGTTTTATTTCATTATTCTTTCTTTTTTCTGGTTGTAATTAGGTTAGGGTTTAGGGGTAGGCTACTTAAGCTGCACCCTCAACCTGGGTATCATGGGGGATTGGATCACAGTGGGTCATTGGTTGCCATACATTTTGGAAGGATCTTTACTCTCAATTTTATATCTATCAGTCAAAGAGTGAACAGTTGCACTCAGGGTTTGCAGACGCAAGGGATCAATAACTTCCGAAATTGGAACTATTAAAGGAGAATTCCTCTTCTAAATTCCACAGCAGAAGTTCCAGAAGAAGAGGGATCTTGTGAATCTTGGGAGTGGAAACCCCTGGAGTTCAAGCAGGAGCAGGTTACAGCATTTGCTTGGGAGTAGGAGCTGCCGCGGGTTCTGGCAAGAGCTTGATGACCACAGGAGTTGGTGCGTGTATGGGTTCAGGTGACAACTGGGGAGCCGGTGATGAAGATGGTGGTGGAGGAGTAGGTGTTGGAGGAGGAGATTGTTGTGGAGTGGAAGGAAGCAGTGGCTGTAAAGGAGGCACAGTCCGTTGGTTGAAGATCTGAAGGTCCTTTGCTGGTTGGTTTATCCGTACTCTTGTGGCCCACTCAAGAGCGGTGCTCTGATAAGCTGCAAAATCAGGAATTCCTTGAGCTGCAGTGGTCCAGCCCAAAGGAATGGCGGTCCCGAGTGATTGCTTTTGCGTGAATAAGGGTGTGCAGCAGCGCATTGTGGGGTGTTGCTGGGTGAGCCAGACGGGTTCCATTCATTGGTTGAGATGTCCTTGTTGCTCAAGACCACAAACAAGTTGCGTTGGGTCCTCTTGAGCCAAAAACCTTGAGGATGGTTGTGGGGCATACCATTGGATAAGGAGCAGCAAAGGTGGCCGGCTTGGAATAGAATGCAGCCGCACTGACCTTGAAGGATGCAGAAGGTGTGGCCGTTCCAGCTGCAGAACGTGCAGGACATTTTGAGGAAAAGGATGTGGAGGGTGATTCCTGGGTGTGGTGTAGTGGTGCAGTGAGGGCATTGGATAGCTGGTGGTAGGTTAGATAGTGGTGGATCCCTGGGGACAGAACTCAAGTTGGGGGGGATGTGGCCGTTTTTTATAGACGCAAGTTGGAATGGGCTGCGCACTGTGCGCTCAGCATTAGTGGCAGGCTCAGAAGTGGAAGAGTGCTCAGCAATGGTTGTGGCTTTGCCAAAGCAAGCCATGCTGCGGGCTCAGAAGCATTTGAATTGGGCTTGGCATCTGGAGACGCAGGGTGGATCAGATTGGATTGGACGGATTGCCCAGGTTGCCTGTTGCAAGATGCGTGGATTTACCTTGGATATCTGTAATGGCGCTTTGGGTGGATACAGACATGCATAGGGGGCTCTCATTTGGGTGTGGCGCAAGGGCCACATCATTAGAAGGACAAACTGCGTGGAAGTAATGGCAGGCAGGCAATACAGATGGGATATGAGGTAAGGGATATGGGATATGGATCATGGGATGGTAATGGAAGGATAGAGTTTGGGCTAGGGTTATGTACTTAGGGGTTGTACGTTATTATTCTTGTTTACTTGCGGTTGTACCTGGGTTAGGGTTGAAGGGAAGGCTACTTAAACCACACCCTCAACCCAGATTGCATAGGGGGGGTTCATCACATTGGGTTGGAAGGCTCTTCAATTACATCTGTCTTATTATCTATCTCTCAGTTGTAGGGTGAATAGTTGCACTCAGGATTTACAGAAGGAAGGAATCATTTATTGGAGTAGTCATTCCCCAGACTCTTTCTTTTCATATCTTTTTTACTTTCTCATCTCATGTCTCTGTCAATCCCTTTCCAAGTTTCCTCCATCACCATGATCATATCAGCCTACACTCAATGTATGCCTCTCACCTCCAGAAGCGCGGATGTCAATTTCATTATTCAAATTCATTTTCATCTCTACACATGTCATGTGCTCCTGTGAAATCTGATCAGGATAAAACACCTGAGGACAGATCGGGGGTCAGAGAGAAGATTTCCTTCCTCATCCTTCTCTCTGACTTCCAAATCTGAATATCCTCAGGTAAGCGTCTCTTCTGTTTTCTTTTGACTCATTATCATTTATCATTTGTACTTTCCATATTCATCTTTTCATTATTTCTGTTTCATTCTTTGTTTCATTTCTGAAATCAAACTATCCTTCTCTCTGACTTCCAAATCTGAATATCATCAGTCTCAATATCATTAACTTCCAAACTTGGGAACCATTAAAGAATAATTCTTCTTCTGATTTCCAAACCATAGAAAGAGAAATAGATAGATAGAAACAGATCTTTTTTGCAGCGCCCCTTGTTCTGCTTTCTGCTCCTCCTTTGTTCCCTCCGCAGGGCTTTTCCTTGCGTGTACTGGCCTGGAATTGCGCCGCGTCTGCGTTCCTGCAATTTTACAACCCAAAGCCAGTCGCAATCCAAGAACCCAATCAAATCGAAGAAATAAAAAAAAAAACATTGTGGTGTGTCTATTTTTTTCATCTGTGAACCGGCTAGAGCACCCCCTAACCAAATCAGGTGCAGCTTGCTCTGCAATAGTGGCAAGTTGACACCGGCCAGAACCCCAATTTTCAGCCTCCTAGATTCCAAAATATTTGCTATCCTTTAGCTACTAGAGGTGATAGAATAAAAAACAGATATATTATTCAATAAATGCAGCAAAAATCCATAAAATATTTGGATAAAGCTCATTGCAAGGTAGATTGGTTTGGATATGGTTTAATTTTATAAATCAATATTAATAAATTGATTATTAAATATTTTTTTAGAGGGGCCACAATTATATTGGGGATCTTTAACACCTTTCTTCAGAGAATTCAGTTTGAAAACACATAGACCTGGTTTCTTTGGAACCTTTAATTTACATTCTTAAAGGATATATTGCCCAAAGATAGTATTTATATAAAATACACAATGGAGTCGCAGGGTTTTTAAACCAAGCTGCAAGGACAGAGAAAGGATAATAAGACTCACTGGTATATCATAAAATCCTTTGGGTACCTGTTTGGGATGTGTACTGATGGGTTAAACGTGTTTACAGGGGTTATAAGGTTTTTCAGCAGTTTAAATTGATAAAAAAGGTTGGGGATGGATATTATTAATGAGACTAAAGCCATAAATAACTTGATTATCTCTTAAAAGTATTATATTACCTTTGCATGGTGTCTGGATGTAAAGATAACTGGGTCTCTGGGTTTCAATATCCTCAAAAGAGCTCTTTATTTATTGCTTTCTGATTCCCAATATTGTCCTTCTGAGGGGTACAGGGGATCAAAGGGATGGACACTGAGGCTAGCAGGGTAACCAGTGGTAGCATTTCACTTTTTCTTGGTGCTGTAGCAAAAGTAAAATCTAATTACACAGGGTATGATAATTATTCTACTTTATATTTGATGTTTTGACGTGTGAATAACACTAATTTGTCCATTTTATTTATTATTTAATTAATTATCCTTAGTAAATGTTCCCAGTGAGTTACTAATCATTTTAATAGAAATTCCTACCAATAGTCTGATTTCAGTTGAGTTCTCATTATTTATTAAATAATTGGAGTAAAGTCATGATATTGATTTTACTCCTTATTTTCAAATTTTGGTTGATTTACTAAAAATAATTATTTAAAAAATATAATTCATAAGTATTTGTGTAACATTTTTACATCATTAGTGTTCTTAGTATGTCACGAAAATACTTATGCCTTGAAGTTGTCATAATTTCATATTGAAGTATTTTAATATATTTTTAGAAATAGTCATTGTCTTATTTTTGATATTCTAGGTATTTGAAATTATATTTAATAGAGAGAGAGAGAGAGAGAGAGAGAGAGAGAGAGAGAGAGAGAGAGAGAGAGAGAGAGAGAGAGAGAGAGAGAGAGAGAGAGAGAGAGAGAGAGATTCATTCCCTTTCCTTTCCATATCCTTCCATCCATCCATCAATCAATCCATTCTCCCCCCTTTTCCTTTCCTTTTCCCTAAGATATGATGATAAGATGATGCATAACATCTGGGGTTGATAGCGCGGACTTTATGACCACACTCTCAACCCTAACCTAGGTACAAGCAAAAAGAAAGCCCAAAAACAAATGCAAAAGAAACCCTAAGACCAGAACCCTAGCCTAAACCTAACCCATTCCCTTCCCGCCTACCATTACTTACGTCCAGTTCCTCCTTATCATGATGCGGCCCTCCCCAGCGCCCTACTTGGAGCCCCCTGCTTGTCCCTATCCACCTTGCGCACTGAATTATTTCTTTCTGACTTAAAAAGGGAGAGTTTGATTTCAGCAAGGGTTGATCAAGCAAAAGAATCAGAGGAAAAGAGAACATAGTTGGGTAGACACCTTAAAAAGGACCAGACAGCGTGTTGAATAGACAAAGCGGTAATGAAGAAGAGAAAGGGAGAAAGAAAGAATATAGGGGGATTGATCCAGTGTAATACTCTTGAAGTTGGTGACCGGTTGAGCTTGAGCTTGAGCTGTAGCGGTAGCTGGTGAATGAACTTGCTGATTTTGGGGAGAAATTGTTTTTGTTTGATGGATCATGGCGCGTCCGGGTGAATGAGGATGGTGGTTTGAGAGATCCTGGGGAGCCAACTTGTGGGCCTTCAGAATTGGAGCTTTGGAAGCGGTTGATTATGAGGGACGCGCGTGAAAAGAATGAAGACAGCGGTTTGAGAACTTAGAAAGAAATAAAATGAGAAATAAAATAACTGGAAATTGAATGGAAAATAAAGTAAAATAAAATAAAATAAAATGAGAGAAAATAGTGTGAGAAAAAAATTTGAGCAAATACTTGAATACCAACAGCCTCCCTTTCTCAAATTATTTTGATATTTCTAGAGCGTCCAATGCGTGGCAAAGCTCTACTTGGGTTACCGGTTTGGAGAGAAAATCTGCCAGATTCTTCTTGGAAGACACTTTCTGAAGCTTGACAGCGTTTTTGAGAATTTTGCTACATACATAGTGGAACCGCAATTCCATGTGTTTTGTGTGAATGTGGCGTGATTAGCTTGGTTCAGTGCTATTTTAATACAGTCTTTTTTGTCCTTGTGAATGATGGCTGGTATGGTAGCTTCTTCCAGCAGGAACTTGCTCATGAGCAATTTCACCCAGCTCACTTCCTTGATGGCTTTGCCCAGCGCGTTGTATTTGGCTTCAGTGGTTGATAATGTTTCCTGTATTTCCAGGTGATGATGCTTCCAAGCCAGCAAATGACCAACCCAGAGACTGAACTTCTTGTGGTGGGACAGGTTGCCCAGTCGGCATTGACATACGCTTCAAGACAAGGGCCAGAGGAGGAGGAGATAAAATTTATTCCCTGGCTTGAGCTGTGCTGGAGATATTGGAGGACGTGTAGGGCAGCTTGAAAGTGGTGAAGATTAGGTTTAACAAGTAATTGAGCCAGATAATTGACAGCAAAAGTGATTTTGGGTCTTGTGCATATACTGATATGATTGAGCTCACCAACAATCTTTCTATAGTTAGCGCCCGACTGTAGAAACTCATCATGGTCTTCCTTGCTTGAGGCATATAGCTTTCCATGAGGTTTGAAGGGATTCAAGAATAATTTGTGCGTCGGAAGCGCATATTTTCCACACACTTGGTTGATGTACAAGCTGTGGGAGAGCTTGAATCCATTTGGTAGGCGACTAACATTCATTCCGAGCAGTACAGAGGCCGGTCCCAGGTCCTTTTTTTTGAACTTGGAGCTGAGATGGCCAAAAAAGACTTCGGGTTGGTTGCTGAATATTGCAATATAGTCAACATGAACGTAAAGTTGAGTGGAATCTTTCCAGAAAAAGCATTGATCTGCCTTGCTCTTGTGTAAACCAAGATCAAGTAGCCAGCTGCTTGACATTTTTTACCAGGCCACTGGTGCTTTCTTGAGACCATACAAGCCCTTCTTCAGCTTGAGATGCTTGCCACTAGCCACAGAGATGTAGGGGGGAGGAGTGAGGTAGATTTCTTCGTGCAGGGGGGCGTTTAGAAAAGCGGCTTTCAGGTTGACTTGATGGAATTTTAACTTTAGATGAGCTGCAAGGGCAATGAGCATACGGAGGGAGGTCTTGTCCCCAGTGGGCAAGAAGGTGGAGGTGAAGTCAATGCCATACTGCTGGCTGAATCCTTGAATGCATAGACGGGCTCTGAACTCAAAAATCTGGTTTTGCTCATCTTTTTTTTCAAAAAACCCATAGGCATTTGAGTTGTAGGTTGCCATTGGGGAGGTTAGACTCTTCGCAGACTTGATAGTCAAGCAGGTTGAGCTCTTTGTGCTTCATTGCTTCAAGCCACTCTTCTTGGTATTTGAGTTGAGAGCCTCCTGGACTGACTTGGGGTAAGAATAGCTATTGTCAACAATGAGATAGATGGCAGGAGGACCTATTTTTGAGTTGAGACAATGTGGATAGGGGATAATATTGTTGTTAGTTAGCCTGTTGTGAGACAGTTGATGAGCGGAGAGAGAGGAATTGACAGCAGATGGGTTGATAGAGTGAGGAGTGGTATGAGGGAATACAGGCACAGGACAAGATTTTGCAGGAGGGACATTGGAGGAGTTCGGGGAGGAAGGAAGCAGAGCAGAAAGGAGGTCCAAAAAGTTGTTGATTGGAGGAGGGAGAGGAGAAAAAGGAGTCAGCATGTGGTTGGAGCTGGTAGGACAAGGAGACGGTTTCAAGCCGGATAGAGAAGGAAAGGAGAGCTCGTCTGTCAGCCTCCCAGATGCCAAGACCCTTGCTATCCTTTAGCTACCAGAGGTGATAGAGTAAATAATAAATATATTATTTTATAAATGCAGCAAAAATCCGTAGAATACTGGGATTAGGCTTATTGCAAGGTAAAATGGTTTGGTTATTGATTAATTGTTTCAAATCAAAATTGATTATTAAATATTTATAGAGGGGCCACAATTATATTGGGGATCTTTAACACCTCTCTTCAGGGATTTTAGTATGAAAACACGTTGTCCTGGTTACTCTGGGTTCTTTAGTTTAAAGATTATAATACCCAAAGATAATATGTATATAAAATACACAATGGAGTGGTAAGGCCTTGTAGCCAAGCTACCACGACAGAGAAAGGATAATAAGACTCACTGGTATATTATTAAATCCTTTGGGTATCTGTTTGGGACGTGTACTGATAGGTTAAACCTGTATACTGGGGTTATAAGGTTGTTCAGCAGTTTTATTTGATAAAAAGAGGTTTGAAGACGGATATTACTGATCAGAAATTGCCATAAATAACTTACCTATCTCTTATAAGTATTTGATTACCTTGGCACGGCGTCTGGATATGAATATTACTGGGTCTCTTCCCATCAACATCCTCAAAAGAGCTCTGTATTTATTGCTTTTGGAGTCCCAATATGGTCCTTCTGAGGGCTGTAGGTGCTCAAAGGGACGGACACTAAAGCTAGAAGGGTAACCAGGGGTAGCCTGTCATGTGTTCTTGGTGCTATATCCCGGGTAGCATATAATTTCTTAGGGTATGGGAATTATTCTACCTTATAATGGACATTAGGACATGTGAATAACACTAATCTGTCCTATTTAGTTATTATTTAATTAATTATCCTTAGTATATGTTCCCAGTAATCAAATAATTATATTATTAGACCTCTCCGCGGACATTTTGATGTCAGGTAAATTCTCATTATGTATTATATAACTGGAGTAAAATTCATAATATTGATTTTACTCTTTATTTTCGAGTTCCAGTTGATTTGGTAAGATAATTACTTAAAAATATAAGTCATGAGAATTCATGTAATATTATTACATCATTATCTTCCTTAGTATGGCACAAGGATATTGATGTATAACAATCCTCATAAAAGTATATCAAAGTATTTTAATATATTTTTTGAAGCTGTCATTGTCTTATTTTCGACATTCTTGGTACTTTACATTATATTAAATAAAAAATACGTGTAAGGATTATTTATGTATTTTTATATAATATTATGAATATTTAGACAGTCTACTATCCACGGAAACTTTTATTACATATGTAGAAAGTTCAGGTGTATGTTGTAGCCTGTTTACGCGGTACCTGAGCCGCCTGTCACTCTGTCAGCCCGTAGTCCCGCGGCTGGGTACTGGTCAGAGGCCCGGGGCTGCGTACATGACCTCAATGGGTTGACACGGCTGTATCTTAGCTGCGCGCGGGTGCTTTGGCTGCCGCGGCTGCTTGCGGGAATTGTGACAAAACACATTTCCGCCCGTAACTCCTAAAATATACACAACACCTCAATTCTGACTGAATTTTAGGTGTGAAACCTATACGTTACAATTTGTGTGAAATATTTATTTGGCCAAAAAAAGCTCAATACCGTAGCTGTAGTATTTTGGTTCTTTTTTCCTTAATTATTTAAAAATATAAGGAGTTGGATTTCAAGGGTGGGGTCAGTGAGTGACCCTTCCTAATTTCGGGTGGAAAATCCATTTCTGTAATAATATTTATGGTTTTCCCACTCCTTCTTAGGTTAGTTGTATTATTATTATTTTTGTTACTTTTGCAGCTTGCTCTGCAATAGTAGCAAGCTGACATTGTCAAATGACGCGTTTGCGGAGATGAAAATTTTGGAGGAATCCAGGTCAAGCAGTCTTAATGACAAAAAGTCATTGACGTACCCAAGCAGAATAGCTCTCTTGCTGGTGGGGGGGAGTTTGAAGGTTTGATCACCTTTGGGAATGATAGCAAAGGTGGCGCAACCAAATGGCCATAAGCAGTTGAGATTGAAATATTTTCCGTGCCAAATGTTCTAAGGAACAATGTTTCCACGGGTTCTTGAAGGGAGAGCATTAAGGATGTGGTTAGCGGTGTTGACGGCCTTATCCCAGAATTTGAGCATTAAGTTACTTAGATTTAGCAGGCAGCGTGCCTTCTCCAGAATAAGGGGATTCAATCTCTTGGCCAACCTGTTTTTCTGAGGAGTGTAAGGGGGAGAGAAATGCTTCAAGATTCCTTTTTCAAGGAAGAAGACGTGAAGATTGGAGGAGATGAAATCGCTGCTGTTTTCAGAAATCAGAAGTTTCAAGGTGTGCCCAGTTTGACATTTGGCTTGCACCACCAAGTCTTTGATGGCAGAAAGCCCCTCACTTTTCTGTTTGAGGAGGGCCACGGAATGATATCCGGAGAACTGATCTGTGAGGGAGAGGAAGTAGCAGCACCCCAAGTTTGAGGTGATGGAGAGAGGTTCAACAACTTCCAGATGGACAGCTTCAAGGAGGTTGGTGGCCGTTTAGAATTTATGATTGAAGGGAGTTGAGACTTGCTTGCAAGTCTTGCAGATTTGACAGACGGTGGATCAATTGTCAGAGTTGTCAGAGAATAGATTGAGGGTCTTGAGGGATTGAGCACTGGCGTGACCACGACGCAGATGCCAGAGATTTTCTGGAGCCTTGAAAAGAGTCATAGACTGCATCCCAGAAATTTGGTTCCGCAGATTTCCGTTAATTTGTTGTTTGTGGTGCCTATGAAACTGATCTTATCCAGCTTCACCTCAAACCCTGAGTATCCAAATTTGAAGAAGGTTTCATTAGAAGGGTTTAGATGAGTGAGAGGGATAAGAAACCAATTAATAGAAGGAATGAGTAGAAAATTTTGAAGCATGATGGTTGAGCCATGATTACTTATGAGCTTAGCTGATCCAGAATTTGTAGCTGTAAGAGAGTTGTTTGAGGAGCCAATTCCTACTTCAGGATGGATGGGAGTGCACTCAAACAGAACCTGGGGGTCATTGACAATGTGGTGGCTTGTGCTGGAGTCCAGGACTGGAAGGTGAGAGTCTTTTCTGTTGGACAACAGGTATATTTGAGCGTTGAAGTGACGCTTGGCGCCTTTGGAGCAGCATTCAGCTTTGGCGGGTGCGCTTTCATTGAATGAGTGGAGATTGGATGAGGGAATCTTGTTCCATTCAGGTCTGAGGTGGGGATGAACAAACCAGCATTTACTCTCTGGGTGTTTGGCTAAGGGGTTGTGGTGTCCTTTTGAGCAGGGGTGCTTGGGCTTTTTCTTTGCTGTAGACTTTACTGTGGACTTGTGTAGTGAGACTGATGGTGTCGTATCTAAAGACGGGTTGGTGTCCGGCAGTCGGGAGGATTCAAGGTGAAGAACCTTGCGGAGCTTGTTCAAGATACCAGTTGGATTCCGAAGGAGGGAGTAGTTGAGAATTAGAGAGTCAACAACGTGGTAGAATGAGCTGGGAAGTTTGGCAAGGATGGTGTAGCTGAGGATATTGGGGGGAACTTCAAGATTAACAACTTTTAGTTTGTTCATGAGTTTCCTGCAGTCCTTGATGTAGGTTGTTAGATCGCCTTTGAAGAGGTAGCAGATGAAATTGAGCCAGATGCGGCCGCAATTATTAGAGGATTGCAAGGCATATCATTCAAGAATTGCGTGCCAGATGGCATGGGGATTACCATCTTTGTCATCATTGACAATGGATTCAAAAGCCAATTTTCCAAGATGTTGGATGATTATGTCTGCGGCTTGGGATATCTTCTTCTTTTGAGGCCCGGTCATGGGTGATGGAGGAGTTTCAATGGTCAACTCAAGAAGTCCTTTCCTGCGGAGAGAACTCTTGATCCTGAGACTTCAAGATGGGAAGTTTGAGTCATTCAGAAGGGGAATGTTGAGCTTTGACGGATTGGGTTGTTCTTCTGAGTCGGACATAGAGCCTATCAGGTCCAGTAAGTGAGTTTGGACTTTAAATCTTAAGGAATAAGAGACTTAAAAAGGGAGCGTTTGATTTCAGCAAGGGGTGATCAAGGAAAAGAATCAGAGGAAAAGAGAAAATAGTTGAGTAGACACCTTAAAAAGGACCAGACAGCGTGTTGAATAGACAGAGTGGTAATGAAGAAGAGAAAGGGAGAAAGAAAGAATAGAGGGGGATTGATCCGGTGTAATACTCTTGAAGTTGTTGATTGGGTGAGCTTGAGCTTGAGATGTAGCCGTAGCTGGTGAATGAACTTGTTGATATCAGGGAAAACTTGTTGTTGTTTGATGGATCATGGCGCGTCCGGATGAATGAGGATGGTGGTTTGAGAGATCCTGGGGAGCCAACTTGTGGGCCTTCAGAATTGGAGCTTTGGAAGCGGTTGATTATGAGGGACGCGCGTGAAAAGAATGAAGACAGCGGTTTGAGAACTTAGAAAGAAATAAAATGAGAAATAAAATAACTGGAAATGGAATGGAAAATAAAGTAAAATAAAATAAAATAAAATAAAATAAAATAAAATAAAATAAAATAAAATAAAATAAAATAAAATAAAATAAAATAAAATAAAATAAAATAAAATAAAATAAAATAAAATAAAATAAAATAAAATAAAATAAAATAAAATAAAATAAAATAAAATAGAATAAAATAAAATAAGATAAAATAAAATAAAATAAAATAAAATAAAATAAAATAAAATAAAATAAAATAAAATAAAATAAAATAAAATAAAATAAAATAAAATAAAATAAAATAAAATAAAATAGAATAAAATAAAATAAGATAAAATAAAATAAAATAAAATAAAATAAAATAAAATAAAATAAAATAAAATAAAATAAAATAAAATAAAATAAAATAAAATAAAATAAAATAAAATAAAATAAAATAAAATAAAATAAAATAAAATAAAATAAAATAAAATAAAATAAAATAAAATAGAATAAAATAAAATAAGATAAAATAAAATAAAATAAAATAAAATAAAATAAAATAAAATAAAATAAAATAAAATAAAATAAAATAAAATAAAATAAAATAAAATAAAATAAAATAAAATAAAATAAAATAGAATAAAATAAAATAAGATAAAATAAAATAAAATAAAATAAAATAAAATAAAATAAAATAAAATAAAATAAAATAAAATAAAATAAAATAAAATAAAATAAAATAAAATAAAATAAAATAAAATAAAATAAAATAAAATAAAATAAAATAAAATAAAATAAAATAAAATAAAATAAAATAAAATAAAATAAAATAAAATAAAATAAAATAAAATAAAATAAAATAAAATAAAATAAAATAAAATAAAATAAAATAAAATAAAATAAAATAAAATAAAATAAAATAAAATAAAATAAAATAAAATAAAATAAAATAAAATAAAATAAAATAAAATAAAATAAAATAAAATAAAATAAAATAAAATAAAATAAAATAAAATAAAATAAAATAAAATAAAATAAAATAAAATAAAATAAAATAAAATAAAATAAAATAAAATAAAATAAAATAAAATAAAATAAAATAAAATAAAATAAAATAAAATAAAATAAAATAAAATAAAATAAAATAAAATAAAATAAAATAAAATAAAATAAAATAAAATAAAATAAAATAAAATAAAATAAAATAAAATAAAATAAAATAAAATAAAATAAAATAAAATAAAATAAAATAAAATAAAATAAAATAAAATAAAATAAAATAAAATAAAATAAAATAAAATAAAATAAAATAAAATAAAATAAAATAAAATAAAATAAAATAAAATAAAATAAAATAAAATAAAATAAAATAAAATAAAATAAAATAAAATAAAATAAAATAAAATAAAATAAAATAAAATAAAATAAAATAAAATAAAATAAAATAAAATAAAATAAAATAAAATAAAATAAAATAAAATAAAATAAAATAAAATAAAATAAAATAAAATAAAATAAAATAAAATAAAATAAAATAAAATAAAATAAAATAAAATAAAATAAAATAAAATAAAATAAAATAAAATAAAATAAAATAAAATAAAATAAAATAAAATAAAATAAAATAAAATAAAATAAAATAAAATAAAATAAAATAAAATAAAATAAAATAAAATAAAATAAAATAAAATAAAATAAAATAAAATAAAATAAAATAAAATAAAATAAAATAAAATAAAATAAAATAAAATAAAATAAAATAAAATAAAATAAAATAAAATAAAATAAAATAAAATAAAATAAAATAAAATAAAATAAAATAAAATAAAATAAAATAAAATAAAATAAAATAAAATAAAATAAAATAAAATAAAATAAAATAAAATAAAATAAAATAAAATAAAATAAAATAAAATAAAATAAAATAAAATAAAATAAAATAAAATAAAATAAAATAAAATAAAATAAAATAAAATAAAATAAAATAAAATAAAATAAAATAAAATAAAATAAAATAAAATAAAATAAAATAAAATAAAATAAAATAAAATAAAATAAAATAAAATAAAATAAAATAAAATAAAATAAAATAAAATAAAATAAAATAAAATAAAATAAAATAAAATAAAATAAAATAAAATAAAATAAAATAAAATAAAATAAAATAAAATAAAATAAAATAAAATAAAATAAAATAAAATAAAATAAAATAAAATAAAATAAAATAAAATAAAATAAAATAAAATAAAATAAAATAAAATAAAATAAAATAAAATAAAATAAAATAAAATAAAATAAAATAAAATAAAATAAAATAAAATAAAATAAAATAAAATAAAATAAAATAAAATAAAATAAAATAAAATAAAATAAAATAAAATAAAATAAAATAAAATAAAATAAAATAAAATAAAATAAAATAAAATAAAATAAAATAAAATAAAATAAAATAAAATAAAATAAAATAAAATAAAATAAAATAAAATAAAATAAAATAAAATAAAATAAAATAAAATAAAATAAAATAAAATAAAATAAAATAAAATAAAATAAAATAAAATAAAATAAAATAAAATAAAATAAAATAAAATAAAATAAAATAAAATAAAATAAAATAAAATAAAATAAAATAAAATAAAATAAAATAAAATAAAATAAAATAAAATAAAATAAAATAAAATAAAATAAAATAAAATAAAATAAAATAAAATAAAATAAAATAAAATAAAATAAAATAAAATAAAATAAAATAAAATAAAATAAAATAAAATAAAATAAAATAAAATAAAATAAAATAAAATAAAATAAAATAAAATAAAATAAAATAAAATAAAATAAAATAAAATAAAATAAAATAAAATAAAATAAAATAAAATAAAATAAAATAAAATAAAATAAAATAAAATAAAATAAAATAAAATAAAATAAAATAAAATAAAATAAAATAAAATAAAATAAAATAAAATAAAATAAAATAAAATAAAATAAAATAAAATAAAATAAAATAAAATAAAATAAAATAAAATAAAATAAAATAAAATAAAATAAAATAAAATAAAATAAAATAAAATAAAATAAAATAAAATAAAATAAAATAAAATAAAATAAAATAAAATAAAATAAAATAAAATAAAATAAAATAAAATAAAATAAAATAAAATAAAATAAAATAAAATAAAATAAAATAAAATAAAATAAAATAAAATAAAATAAAATAAAATAAAATAAAATAAAATAAAATAAAATAAAATAAAATAAAATAAAATAAAATAAAATAAAATAAAATAAAATAAAATAAAATAAAATAAAATAAAATAAAATAAAATAAAATAAAATAAAATAAAATAAAATAAAATAAAATAAAATAAAATAAAATAAAATAAAATAAAATAAAATAAAATAAAATAAAATAAAATAAAATAAAATAAAATAAAATAAAATAAAATAAAATAAAATAAAATAAAATAAAATAAAATAAAATAAAATAAAATAAAATAAAATAAAATAAAATAAAATAAAATAAAATAAAATAAAATAAAATAAAATAAAATAAAATAAAATAAAATAAAATAAAATAAAATAAAATAAAATAAAATAAAATAAAATAAAATAAAATAAAATAAAATAAAATAAAATAAAATAAAATAAAATAAAATAAAATAAAATAAAATAAAATAAAATAAAATAAAATAAAATAAAATAAAATAAAATAAAATAAAATAAAATAAAATAAAATAAAATAAAATAAAATAAAATAAAATAAAATAAAATAAAATAAAATAAAATAAAATAAAATAAAATAAAATAAAATAAAATAAAATAAAATAAAATAAAATAAAATAAAATAAAATAAAATAAAATAAAATAAAATAAAATAAAATAAAATAAAATAAAATAAAATAAAATAAAATAAAATAAAATAAAATAAAATAAAATAAAATAAAATAAAATAAAATAAAATAAAATAAAATAAAATAAAATAAAATAAAATAAAATAAAATAAAATAAAATAAAATAAAATAAAATAAAATAAAATAAAATAAAATAAAATAAAATAAAATAAAATAAAATAAAATAAAATAAAATAAAATAAAATAAAATAAAATAAAATAAAATAAAATAAAATAAAATAAAATAAAATAAAATAAAATAAAATAAAATAAAATAAAATAAAATAAAATAAAATAAAATAAAATAAAATAAAATAAAATAAAATAAAATAAAATAAAATAAAATAAAATAAAATAAAATAAAATAAAATAAAATAAAATAAAATAAAATAAAATAAAATAAAATAAAATAAAATAAAATAAAATAAAATAAAATAAAATAAAATAAAATAAAATAAAATAAAATAAAATAAAATAAAATAAAATAAAATAAAATAAAATAAAATAAAATAAAATAAAATAAAATAAAATAAAATAAAATAAAATAAAATAAAATAAAATAAAATAAAATAAAATAAAATAAAATAAAATAAAATAAAATAAAATAAAATAAAATAAAATAAAATAAAATAAAATAAAATAAAATAAAATAAAATAAAATAAAATAAAATAAAATAAAATAAAATAAAACAAAATAAATAAAATAAAATGAAATGAAATAAAATAAAATAAAATAATAAAATAAAATAAAATGAGAGACAGTAGTGTGAGAAAAGAATTTGAGACAATACTTGAATACCAATACTTTCCCTTCTTTTCAGCCCGCGCCTATAGCCCCAATTGCCTGCCCTACCTCCCCAAAGTACCTACCCGCGAACCTGGTTGTGCCAGCTCCATTCTTGGGTCTGTAATGTCCAAGCGGGAGGTTGCCTGCCACATCCAATCAAGCCCAACCCATGCCCAGTATGCTGATCCCGTGGTGCCTACTGCTTAGCCCGCTGCAGCTCTGCTGCTGAGACTTTGCGCATCCCAGTCCTGAGCCTGACCTACCAAATGCTGAGCGCACCAACCGTGGTGTGTTTCCTAATCCAAGACTGTATAATGACACCACAACATTAACTGGGTATGACAAATAGTTAATTTCATTCTGGATGAGGAGTCTCTGCGGGTTGTGGAGGATATGGAGGGTTATGGAGAACAAAATTTGGAAAAGTTGCAGGGGTAAATAGTGGAAAAATTGGGGTCACAGGAGCAGAGGTTCTGCAAAGTGGATCTCAACAGTCTTGCAACCAAAAGGGCAAGGGAAAGCGGTATTTCCTCAAGGATGTTGTTTGATGTGTATTGTTCCTCATTTGATCACATTGAAGTACCCTTTCTGCAAAAAAAATTTTGTGGAGCATACTGGCTATTTCATGAGAAATTTCATGCGGGGGCTTAGCTCCAAGTTGCACTGAAGGGTCCGCTGAAAGCTTTACAATGAAGGTTTGATTTTTAAGTTACAGGACAGAGGGGTAACCCTGGTCCCAGACATGAAGGAAATCTGCGCAGCGGTGGTAGGCAAGTTGGAATTAGCAGAACTTTTGGAGGAAGACCCCAAGGGTTTGGAGAAGAAGGATGTGAAGTTGATAAGAGTAAAAGGGCTGGTAACACCAAAGGAACATGCTGAAATGATGGAGATGATTAACAAAATGGGTCTTTTCTGGCAGAAAGCTATAGCAAAGCCAGCCGCAACAGTCCCAAACCACCAAAAACAAAATCTCATGCACCAACACAGGGGTAATAAAGGGCGCCTCCAAGGAACAAAGGGAATCCTGGCGTCTACCAATGCTATTACTTCTGGGAAGATGGCCATCTTAAAAGGTTGTGTAAGGATCTGAGTTGCGAAAATATGGAGCAAGATAGTTAAGACTGATGGAAGGGATTGTTTTTACCCTTCAGGAGAAACTATACCCAATATGCCAGATCAACCTTTGCCACAAAATCTTGCTTGAGTGGAGGTGGCGGAGAAGAAGGAAGCTACAGCTTCAGAAGGGGAAGCTTTTGCCTTAAATTGGGAACCCCTGGAAGTTTTGGCAGAGGTTAGAGACGTTGGCTCCAATGAGAGGAGAATGGACCTTGATGGTCGTACTCCTGGAAAAGCACAAAAACAGGCAGTTGTAGTCAAAGATGGGGGATCCCGCAGGAGAGCTGGAGAAGTATCAAGGAGAATTTGAAGAACAGAGCACCCAGTTTACCTAACTTTGAAGGAAGTAGCGGCAATCTCACCAGTAATGGGGGAGGAGATCATGGTTGCAGTCTTCAAGCAGTTTGCAGGGAACAAGGAGGACAACCCAAAACCCAGAGAAGAGGAAAAGGTTGGCTCTTTCAAAGCGGGGGTGGACCTTTTAGGAATTAGCGGCGCTATGATGTGCCCCTTGGGTTATTTAAAAATGCGCATTGGAGGCAAATGGTGTTGGGAAATGGTTGATACTGGTTGAATGGTAAAGGTCCTTCCATTGAAGTTGGAAACCAATGCAGGATTGGTCCAACACCTTGAAAACATTGGGTTGCGGACTTTGGGAGTTTTTGAATGCATGGTCAAAGTGGTGGTGGAGAAGGAAATGACAGAAGTGGCAAAGGTATTGGCTCCGCTGTCATATTTGGTAGTAAGCGTTTTGGAGGTCATACTTTGTAGGCCATTCCTTTTTGCCTTGCAGGCATCTCTTGGTTTCCATCCGGATATTAGGAAGGAACTCCTTACTCTTGCAGAAGCCTTGGGGAAACACTACATGACAACCATCTGTTGGCCTGAAAGTGGCAGATGGGAACATTGGAAGGGCTGCCCTCTTGCGGAAGGCAGCTACGACAATTTGTGGGAGGATTTTTAAATGTTGGCCGTGTAGCCTGTGAGGGGAAGGCTCCATCCTTGTGCAGATGGTTGAAAGACAAGGGGAAGGGAGGAGGAGCCCCCGTAGCGTGGTTTAACATGCTTTGGGAAGTATGGAGAAGAGCAGGGATTGGAGCAACAATGAACGGAGTGGGGATAGGATCAAAAGTGAGTCCTTCCTTTTATGTGCCTCCAATGGGTGTCAGCACAAGCAGCTACTCTTTTTCCAAAATTGTGAGCAACCAGGATTTTGTTACAGGTTAAAAATTATAAATAGAGGAGACAACCAAGGGATCAAATTTGGTTAAGGTCCGGGTCTTCAGTAGCAAATTCACACCAGTTACTAAGAAGGTACAACCACAGAAGAAGCCAATGCCGGAGGTCCTCAATAAACCAATGAGGCCTATCTGTTGGTCATGGAACCCTTATGAGTTGCCTTTGAAAACTGCAATCCTGTAGAAGGATCCAACAGGCTTGATGCAGGAGCAGATGGCAGAACTCAACTTTGGGCAAGAGGGGTGGTTGAGAGAGGAGGAAGTAAAATTACTCAAGGCGGTGATTTTCATGCAGAGGAAGGCGCTGTCCTTTTGGCTGGTGGAGCAGGGGTTACTTGGGAATGAGATTGCAGACCCCTACCAGATACCTACAGTGTGCCACAGTGCGCCACAACCCTTGGCAGATCAAACCCATTCCTATTCAGGTAGCAGTTGGGGATCAGTTTATGGATTTGGTGCAGGAGTATTTGTGGATGGTTCTGTAAAAGCCTTCTTGTTCTAGTTATTCTAGTCCCATTTTTGCAGTACTAAAGCAGGAGTGGAAGAGTCTGCAGATTGTACACAACCTGCAGAGGTTAAATTTGATCACAATCAGAGGTTCTGGTTTGCCCCCGCAGGTGGAGGAGTTTGTGGATAATATGACCAGAAGAGTCTGCTACGGGTTGGTAGACATCATTGGGGGGGTACAATCAGCGGGAGCTACATCCGGAGTCCTGTCCAATGATGGTCTTTGAAACCCGGTTGGGGAGACTTCTGTTAATGTGGCTTCCCCAGGGGGAGACTAATTGGGTAGTGGTTTAACAAGTGCAGATGATGTGGATTTTTCAGGATGATTTTCTGGAAACAGTGCGGATATTCATCAATGACGCAGGTATCAAGGCGCCACGGAGCAATTGCAGTGGAGAAATAATTGCAGGAAATTTGGTAATCAGGGGTTTGTCTGGGAGTATGTGTGGACTATGGAGAGAATCTTGTTCTGGATCAAGGAAAAGGGTTCTGTTGAATTATTGTAAAAGATTCAAGAAATCTAGAACACAGAGGGCTGAATATGACAAGATATTAGTAAGAAGATAGAAAGATGAGGAGAAAAAAGAACATGAGAAGAAAAGAAACCAACATCCGGCAACTTAAAGGAAAGAAGAGTTTGACAAGATCAAAGATTTTCAGGAAGTGAGTTTGTCAGCTTGCTACTATTGCAGAGAAAGCTGCAAAAGTAACAAAAATATCATAATAAGAATAATAATACAATTAACCTAAGAAGGAGTAGGAAACCTATTATTGAAGAAATGGTTTCTCCACCCAAATTTAGGTAGGGTCACTCACTGATCCCACCCTTGAAATCCAACTCCTTATATTTTTAAATAATTAAGGAAAGAAAAACCAAAATACTACGGCTCCATTATTGAGCTTTTTGACCATTTAAATATTTCACACATTGTCACGTATAGGTTTCAAACCTAAAATTCAGTCAGCAATGAGGTGTTGTGTATATTTTAGGAGTTAGGGGCCGAAATGTGTTTTTTCACAATTCCCACATGCAGCCGTGGCAGCCAATGCACCCGCGCGCGGCTGAGATATAGCCCTGTCACTCCGTCGAGGTTGTGTAAGCAGCCCTGCGCCTCTGACAAGTATGCAGCCGCGGGACTACGGGTTGACAGAGTGACAGGCGGCCTGAGAGGCTCAGGTACCGCGTGAACATGCTACAACCTACACAGGAACATTATAAACATGTAATAAATGTTCCCGTGGATAGTAGACAGTCTAAAAATACATAATATTATATAAAAATACATAATATTATATAAAAATACATAAATAATCTTTATACATATTTTTTATTCAATATAATTCAAAGTACCAAGAATTTCGAAAATAAGACAATGACAAATTATAAAAATATTTTGAAATAATTCAATATACTTTTATGAGAACTGCAAGAGCTCAATATCTTTTTGACATACTAAGGAACCTAATGATGTAAAAATATCACATGAATTAACATGACTTATATTTTTAGGTAATTATCTTAGTAAATCAACTGGAACTCGAAAATCAAGAGTAAAATCAATATTATGACTTTTACTCCAGTTATATAATACATAATGAGAACTTACCTGACATCAAGATGTCCGTAAAAATGTATATTTATATAATTATTAAATTCATGGGAACATTTCCTAAGGATAATTAATTAAATAATACATAAATAGGACAGATTAGTGATATTCACATGTCCTAATGTCTATTATAAAGTGGAATAATTCCCATAATCTGTGGAATTAGATGCTACCTGTGCTACAGCACCAAGAAGACATGAAAGGCTACCCCTGGATACCCTTCTAGCCTTTTTTTCCATCCCTTTGAGCACCTACAACCCTCAGAAGGAAAATATTGGGACTCCAAAAGCTATAAATAAAGAGCTCTTTTGAGGATATTAATGGGCAGAGACCCAGTTATATTCATATCCAGACACCGTGCCAAGGTAATCAAGTACTCATAAGAGATAAATAAGTGATTTATGGCAATTTCTGATCAATAATATCCGTCCTCAACCTCTTTTTATCAATCAAAACTGCTGAACAACGTTATAAACCCAGTATACAGGTTTAACCCATCAGTACACATCTCAAACAGATACCCAAAGGATTTAATAATATACCAGTGAGTCTTATTATCCTTTCTCTGTCGTGGTTTCTTGGCTACAAGGCCCTACCACTCCAGTGTGTATTTTATATACATATTATCTTTGGGTAAAATATTCTTTAAACTAAAGAGCCCAAAGTAACCAGGACTACGTGTATTCATACTGAAATCCCTGAAGAGAGGTGTTAAAGATACCCAATAAAATTGTGGCTCCTCTATAAGGATATTTAATAATCAATTTATTCATATTTATTTAAAAAAATAAACAATAACCAAACCACTTAACCTTGCAATAAGCTTAATCCAAAAATTTTACAGATTTTTGCTGCATTTATTAAATAATATATTTATTATTTACTCTATCAACTCTGGTAGCTGAAGGATAGCAAGGGTATTGGCATCCAGGAGGCTGAAAATTGGGGGTCTGGCCGGGAAATATTCCATTTTATTATATTTAATACCTTGGACCAGAAATTTCACAAAACAATAAAATCAAAGATAAATTTATCTGAATTTATAACTGTGATTTATCATTAAATTCTTTTGCAGTGGATTTATAAACCAATGCAGAATTAATAATCTATTATTGAAATCTTTTAAAGATAAGAAAAGAAGAATATATCAAAAATTATCAACCTACTGGTTGGAAAGCTTTAACTCAAGCTGAGCAACTTAATATCTCTTCTGCACGTAAACACTTAGATAAACTCCTTGAACCAGAAGATCTTGAAAGGCGTATAAACTTTCAGGCTCTATTAAGGAAACATAAAGCTTGGAAGAAATACCGTATAAATGACTTTTTGAGATATAAAAGTAAGTATACAACTTGTATCACCATATTATTTTTTAAAGAAAATAATATTGATATATTTTATTAACCAATCAAATACACTTTTTATCAGTCAACCCCCCTGTACCAGAAACCAGCGCCACTGAAGTTGATCTATTGGATCAGGAAGTTCCAGAAATCTCTGGAAGCACTTAAAATATTGATTGGGCAGGTGAAGACCTCATTGGAACACACCAATTACCTACTAAGGATCAATTTAACGCCAATAAGTTCTTGGTACCTTTGAACATCAATTTAAAGTGATTTTTGAAATAAAACTTATTTTTACAGATTTTTTCTGTAAAATACTCACAAACATATTAGGGCTATCAAAGTTAGCAAACCCACCATTAGAAACCCGCCATTTTTAATGGCGGGTTTCTGAAATACACATACCCACTAACTGGTGTATTTCAAAATGGCGTGTTTCATGAAAATGGCGGATTTCAATCATCAAACACGCCATTAAACCCGCCATTTATGCATCATCATCCATCCACCATCCATCACATCAAAAACACCCATCCACATCAGCAAATCCATACCGGTCCCATCTCCATCGCATCACACACATCTCTATTGTTTTTCACATACCTTCACATACCCATCTTCACACAAATCCCATCATAATCTCATCACCCCACATCACTCACCACCTTTCTCAACATGTCCAATCAAACATCCCGCCAGCAAGTTGAAAACGCAAAAAAGCTGACTGAACTTTTGCTACTGTTTGACTCCCATTCAGACTCTGATTCAGACTCCGATTTGGAATCAACTTGGTTAGCTTTGAATTCTCTGTTGGCAAAGCAATACATGGTTTCAAGAATACACACTCTCCATAACCCTATGTATGAAATGCAAAAGCTTCATCTTATCCCTGACTTAAGCTTCCAGCAACTGTTCCGACCTTTGTTGCCTTCTTTCATGAAACTTTTGGCAATGATTGAAGACCACCACATCTTCCAGAACAATTCTCGCAATCCTCAACGTGATCCAGCCATCCAACTTGCCGTTGCTCTTTGTAGATTGGGGTCAAATGGAAATGGAGCAGCAATCCATCAATTGGAAAATCTATTCTCAGTCAGTTACGGAAGCATTGACTTATACAACAAAAGAGTCATGATTGCTATCCTATCTTTCCATTGCTCGGTCCTTTCATTGCCAACCAAAGAAGAATGCAAGGAGATATCTCAATTCATTGAGACAGAAGGCTTTCCTGGTTTCATTGGTTTTGTTGATGGAACCACCATCCCCTTGAGTCAAAAACCCAACCTAGATGGCAACCACTATTTTGATCGTAAAAAAAGGCAATTGATTCATTTCTTTTCCAATCGCTATGATAAAACTTTGGATCACACACTGACCAAATATGTTGGATCTCTTTGTTTAGATACTCCGTGGCACTACACCTTGTTTGCAATAACAACAAGAAGTTCATCTCCCTCCATTCTGGCCTTCCAGGTTCTTTTCATGATTCATATGTTTTCAATCAGATGCGGATTTCCCAACAACCAGAGATCTACTTTGACCAAGATCAATACCTTCTGGCCAATTTGGCTTATGCTAGTGGGAAATATGTAGTTCCAGCATACCGGAATGTTTTGTCCAATGATCAAGGAAAAACCAATTTTAACTATCATCTTGCCCAATCACAAGTTTGGATTGAGCATGCCATAGGAATTCTGAAAGGAAGATGGGCCAGCTTACTGGAGATGCGAAACCAGCTCCAATGTTCCAAAGATATGAGGTTCCTCATCAACTGGATTATCACTTGTGTAATCCTTCACAACCTTTTGTCCAACATCAAAGATGAATGGGACGAAATATTCCAAGATGATATTCCTGATCCGCCTCAAGTCATCCCTGTCTCATCTGGTCACTCATCTTCTTCTATGAGAGAGCGGATTCTTCCTCTCACCCTTGCTTGCTTTGATGAGTAATTTTTGATTTTGAAATTGGTAAAAATTCCCTTTACCGTATTTTCTTGGTTTTGGTTGTTCACCCAAGATTCATAGCCTGAGTTTTTTTTTTTATTTTTTTTTTAGTGGACTTGAATCCAAAAACACCTCCACCTCAAACCCTGCCACCCACCAAATGCCACCCCCCTCCCCCTCACCACTCAACCCCTTCAACCTCACCCCACTCACTCACCGGTCAAACCCTGCCTCCTCCTCACCAAACCACCTCACTCATCACCACCACCTTACTCACCACCACCACCTCATCTCACCTCACTCACTGAATCCCCTCCTCCTAATCCTGGTAAGCCCCCTCCACCCTCTTCCTCTTCCTTCCCCTCACCAGTTGCTGATCCTTTGATCATTCAACCTTTATTCCCCCCCTGGATCCATTTCTCTATCCATCAAGGTGAGCCCCTCCCCTCCTCCAATTCCTCCTCTCATTGATCGAGCAATTGATTGCCAATGTCTGGGGTATTTTATTGGAATGAGATGGTGACATTATGAAAACCAAGGGGCAAATAAACAAAAGGATTGATGTTTCAGGCATGGCGCGGCCACAGCCCAATCAAGCAAATACCATCATTGACTAGAAAGCACTTTGCATGGTTTCCGTAATGGACGCATTCATGCAAGGCATTCAATCTCGGTCATGCTTTGGTTGAAAAACCAAAGCACCTTTTAGGGTGGATGAGGTGGGTGGTGGTGGGTGGTGGTTGGTGTTGGTGTGGTCCAGGTTACTAAATAGCTTCCTAGGTGGGGAGGGGATTGGAAAACCCCCCCACCAAGCCTGTCCCTCCCCCATTGCTCGCTCGCCAGGTGGGGAGCAGATTTGAAATCCCTCCCCCCTTCCCCCCCCCTCAATCTCCCCCCTTGCTCAATTGCTAGGTGGGGATGGAATTTGAAATCCCTCCCCCCTTCCCTCCCCCTCAATCTACCCCCTTGCTCAATTGCTAGGTGGGCATGGAATTTGAAATCGCCCCCCTCCCTCCCCCCTCCCTCCCCCTCCCTCCCCCCTTGATCTCCCCCCTCTTTCGCTTGCTAGGTGGGGAGCGGATTTGAAATCCCCCCCCCTCCCTCCCCCCTCAATGTCCCCCTTGCTTGCTTGCTGGGCGGGGGGGTGATGAAGTGCCCCCCACCGTAAGCCCCACCAGCTCCTTCCCCCTTGCTCGCTTGCCGGGCGGGGGGGTGATGCAGTCCCCCCCACAGCAAGCCGGTGGCTCGCTCCCCCCTCGCTTGGTCACTGGGCGGGGGGTGATGAAGTCCCCCCCACCGCAAGCCGGTGGCTTGGTCACTGGGCGGGGGGTTGATGAAGTCCCACCCCACTGCGAGCCCCACCGGCCCCCCCCCTTTGCCGCTCGCTTGGTCCGCCCACCAAGCCGGCCCCCCCCACTGCAAGCCCCACCGGCCCCCCCCTTCACCGCTCGCTCGATCTGCCCACCAAGCTGGCCCCCCCCACTGCGAGCCCCACCGGCCCCCCCCTTCGCCGCTTGCTTGGTCTCCCCACCGAGCCGGCCCCCCCCCACTGCAAGCCCCACCAGCCCCCCCCCTTTTGGCCTCTCGCTCGGTCTGCCCACCGAGCCGGGCCCCCCGACTGCAAGCCCCACCGGGCCCCCCCTTCGCCGCTTGCTTGGTCCGCCCACCAAGTCAGCCCCCCCCTTTACCACTCGCTTGGTCGGGGGTGATGAAATCCCCCCACCGAGCTGCCCCCCCCCTTCCCCGCTCACTTGGTCGGGGGGTGATGAAATCCCCCCACCAAGCTGCCCCCCCCCTTCCCCGCTTGCTTGGTCGGCGGGTGATGAAATCCCCCCACCGAGCCGGGCCCTCCCTCCCGCCTCGCTTGCTCGCTTAGTTGGGGGGTGATGAAATCCCCCCAACGAGCTGCCCCCCCCACTTTGCCGCTTGCTCGGTTGGGGGGTGATGAAATCCCCCAACCAAGTTGGGCCCTCCCTCCCGCCTCACTCGCTCGCTTGGTTGGGGGGTGATGAATTGCCCCCAACGAGCCAGGCCGTGCTTGGTGCATTGACCTCTTCAAAAAAAGCAAAAACAAAAAAACAAAAAAAACACAAAAAAAACCAAAAAAAAAACCAAAAAAAAACCAAAAAAAAAAAACCAAAAAAAAAACAAAAAAACCAAAAAAAACCAAAAAAATGAAATCCCAGCCATGCTGGGGGGCTTCACCCCCTGGCCTGAGAACTTCCCCCCTCGCTCGCAGCTAGCCAATGGGGGGGGGTGATGAACAAGCCGCCACATGCAAACGGGAGGCTGCCCACATCGCCCGCGGCCTCCCCCCCCTTGGTCAGAGCTGGCAGGTAGGTGGTGGTTCCCCCCTCGCTCGCAGCGAGCCCGCGGCCATCTCCCACGGCCATCCCCCTTGCTTGCATCTGTGGGGGGCGGTTCCCCCCCGTCGCAGCAAGCCTGCGGCCATCTCCGTCGGCCATGCTCGCAGCAAGCCCAGTGGGGGGCTGTTCCCCCCTTGCTGGCAGCAAGCCCGCCGCCATCTCCCACAGACATCCCCCCTCGCTTGCATTGCAAAGCATGATCAGACTAAGCTAACAATCTGACTTTATAGGAGGTCATTGTTGTGGCGTATGTTTGACCCCAAAGTATTTCAGCGCTGGAAATGGTTGACATATTGGGCCAGTGTCTGTATATCAATGAGATTGCGGCCTGTACGGCGGCATAATCCATTGGGCCTTTTCAATGGTTGTCAATGAGAGAGGATTGGCACTCGGTCAGTCAGGCCAAATTGTTTCATTTGCAACCTTGGGTTTGAGTATAGCTGTGATCCCTTTGCAGGAAAGTATGATGTTCAAGACAATTGTGTGACAGGGTCTGGTTTGATTTAACCCACAGTGGCACTGCCTTGAGCAAAAAATTGTCTCCTTGCCCACATCAGGCTCAAACAACTGGGCCAAAGTGCTTTAGTTGCGAGCTTGATTTCAAGCAAAAAGGTATAGTCAAAATGGTTTGGGCTGCTAACAAGTACAAGCACTGTACCTTTCCAGCTGTGGACACAGCAACCCATACCAGAATGGCCATGTCAATCCAAATTAATAAAAAAACTCAGGGCACTTGTAGGGACATGAAAAACGGCCAAATTTACTCTAGAGAAAAAAATATCAATAAAAACAAAAAAGATTTGTATATTGGTGGGGTTAAGAATGCTCTAAAACGTTGTTGTAGTAAAAAATAATTTGTTTTTCTTTCATCCATGCAAATATCTTTACAAGCCCAGCATTTGAGTAATCTGCTGTATTTCTTCTACCGATCTACCACTGCCAATGCAAGCCAAAGCTACTGATACCTTATCCTTTTTTTCGTTTTCCCGTTGTTCCCTCTCCTTTTCCAGTTGCACTTGCTGCCGATCCTTCTCCTTTTCCTCTTTTTGAAACTCTGGCTCAGCTTGTTTCAACCTCCACTCAGCATCCAATTTTTATTGATTAGCCAAAGTCTCGGCTTGCTGCGTTTGACCATCCATGGCCAGTTGGCGATCCCACTTTTGCTTTTCAAACTGAAATTTATCTGATTCAATTTGTGATTTCACTGTTTTTTGGAGGGGAATGGCAATGAGCATGATTTTGAAAGCAAGGATATTGAATCAATCAACTTACATGAATCTCGCTTCTCCATGATTTCTTCAAAGCCCGAAAAACTGGAAGTGTTTCTCCTCTTTTGAAGACTTTTGGGGTTGACATTGATGGAATTGGAGGCCTTTTGCTTACCCTTGGCAGAGGAGGTTTGAGTCTGAAAGTCCTCACTAGTATTTGAAGGCAATGTGGGAGGCCCCATTGTCTTGAGTTCCAGCCAATCAAAAATGGATGAGCCTGTTTTTTTTACAATGTAAATCAGTCCGGAGAAACCAGACAGAATCAAAAACAATTTAGTTCCTTACTTGAGCAGATGTTGGTGGCAACGGTGATCCAGGAATAACATCCTCCTCATTGGGCAATTTATCCAGTTGTTCTGCCCCAGGAAGAGAGAAATCAAAAGAAGGAAGTGAGGGGTCCAAGGTTGGGATTGACTGATCAATCAATACCAAAGTAGAAGTGATTGGAGCCAATTGTAGTTGAATATCCTCCTTGTCATCAGATGGGGGCCACTCCAAGGCCAAGGTTTCATCAAGGTCCCCGTTGGTAGGCTGAGCATCCCCAGCCAAGTCCTCGGCATCAACGGAATCGGATTGTTGGGCATCAAAAGCAGCTAGGGGGGTGATGTTGGCCTTCTTTCCAAAGATTTCATCCATTTGAATATAAAAAGGACAAATGGAGTCCAACTTATCAACCACCGAGTTGATTCCTTTGGCTTTGTCCAAGTCGGTGATACCAAAGCCAGTGGAGATAGACATGGAGTGGGCCTTTTTGTACTTGGCTCAATAGTTTTTGAACCGCTCCCTCATCTGTTTGAATGACAGATCCAGCCTACCTTTTGTTTTTTTCTTGAGTTCATTGGCCATCAGAAGATAACCATTGACCTTAGAGGATTGAGGTTGGCCAACACGTGTTTTGTTGTCGGATCCAAAGCAGGCATTGTAGTTGGAGGGAATTTTCAGCCAGTTTACCAGGATGATGTGATCAGCTCTCTTGAGCTGACTTGAGCCCTTGGAAGCTGATGGGGGAGGATTGTTTTTTTTGGAGTTCCTTGGCGATGTTCTCTTGGGTGTGTTGGACTTGTGGGGGGAGGTTTGCTGAGGGGCCATTTGAAAGAGTTCGGGCTAGGCAAGTGATGAGAGCGATAAAGTGATGAGAGTGGTGAAGTTTTGAGAGCAACAAAGTGGATGAGAGTGATCAAGTGATGAGAGCGGTTAAGTGATGAGAGTGATGAAGTTTTGAGAGCGATGAAGTGGATGAGAGTGATCAAGTGATGAGAGCGATAAAGTGATGAGAGTGGTCAATCAATTTTATGATGAGGGTGGGGGTAAAACATTTTCCGATGAGGTCAGAGGTAGAAGGAGGTGGGAAGACAGGGGTGTATGATGCGGACAGGTGGTGGAAGCATTTAAATACTTTATTTGAAAAAACCCACTTATTTCAGGTTAACTTTGACACGTCTGATCTGAAATAAGTGGTTTTTTTTGATTTTTAATGGCGGGTTTGAAATGGCAGATTTGGGTTAAAACCCGCCATTAAAAAATGGCGGGTTTGGTTAACTTTGATACCCCCTATTATGTATTTTTAGACTGTCTACTATCCACGGGAACATTTATTACATATTTAGAATGTTCCCGTGTAGTTTGTAGCATGTTCACACGGTACCTGAGCCTCTCAGGCCGCCTGTAACTCTGTTAACCCTTAGTCCCGCGGCTGCATACTTTTCAGAGGCCCGGGGCTGCGTACACAACCTTGACGGAGTGACAGGGCTATATCTCAGCCGCGCGCGGGTGCATTGGCTGCCGCGGCTGCGTGTGGGAATTGTGAAAAAACACATTTCCGCCCGTAACTCCTAAAATATACACAACACCTCAATTCTGACTGAACTTTAGGTGTGAAACCTATACGTGAAAATTTGTGTGAAATATTTAATTGGCCAAAAAGCTCAATAATGGAGCCGTAGTATTTTGGTTTTTCTTTCCTTGATTATTTAAAAATATAAGGAGTTGGATTTCAAGGGTGGGGTCAGTGAGTGACCCTACCTAATTTTGGGTGGAGAATCCATTTCTGTAATAATATTTATGTTTTTCGTAATACTTCTTAGTTTAATTGTATTATTATTATTTTTATGTTATTTTTGTTACTCCTGTAGCTTGCTCTGCAATAGTAGCAAGCTGACATTCCCCCACTCCAAGATATTGCCATATCTGAAAAAAATCTGGAGGAAGTTGGGAGAAAAAATTCACTTCATATGTGCTTCAGTTCCTTTTGCTGGCTCTGTAGTTTCTGAGATGTATTGGTCCATCAGGTATATTATTTTCTGGTAACCATTCATCTTTGTCTGCAGATTCTCCTTTGTATCTTACTAAGTATAGTCTGATATATTTTCCTTGTACTCTCTCTTTCTTATCTCTCAATATCCTGCTGACTTTCCCTTTTTCTTTTACAGGGTCAAGTTCTATTGGGATTATTGCTGGAGGGAGGTTGCTGCCTTCTCTTGGTTTAAATTGTTTGACTAGGCTAGCAGGAAATACTGGATGTTTCCTTGATAATTCTTCACTCAAGATTACTTCCACAGCATTTTTTCCATGCATCTTCTTGATAAAAAATGGTCCCACAAAGGCTGGTTTCAATTTTCTGTTGCCTGCTAGGTTTTTGAAATTGGTTGTAGATATCAAGATATGATCTCCTATTTTAAAGTCAGGTTCTTTGTGTGATCTGTCCCATCTTTGTTTTTTGTATTCAACAGCTTCTTCTACACATTTTTGATTATGATTATTTGCCAGATCTATCATCTTCTTGAAGTCAAGAGATGTTGGATGAATAGTGGCCATGTTGTAGTTCAAATTATTCCTGGGGAGCTTTGTAATCCATCCTCTTTCTAGTATGTAAGGAGCTTCTTTGGTAGTAGAATGTTTACTGCTGTTATAAGCCATTTCTAGGGCGGGTAGTAGGCTTACCCAATCATGGCAAAAACCATCTGAGTTTTTGTATTCTAGACCAAAGCTACAGAACCTCCTTAGCATATTTTCCGGGTTCTGTATCATTCTTTCACCTAATCCGTCAGTTTGGGGATGGTATGCTGTAGAAAATTCTAGAGTAGTACCCAGTATATCATGTAGATTCCTGCAAAACTCAGAGGTGAATTTGGGGTCTCTGTCACTGATTATAATCTTGGGTATACCCACATCAGCTATGATCCTATTCCAGAATAGTAAATCTACATCCATAGCACTATGTTATTTGTGGTTAGGTAAGAATTTTGCCTTTTTGGAATATCTGTAAACTTTAACTAGGACAGAGTTATATGAATGAGTGCCTCCAGGGGGGAGGCGGGTGAAAAACTCCAAATTGATGATTTCCCATCTGGTTGTAGGTTCAGATATCTTCTGTAAGATTCCAAACCTTTTTCCATTATTTTTATAAGATTTCTGGCAGGTTTCACAGCTAGTAGTATATTCAGTAGTGATTTCTTTCCATTCTATCCACCAAGAAGTTTGTTTTACTTTTTCTAAAGTTCTCTCTGTGGATAAATGCCCTGATGAACAGTTGTCATGGCATTCCTGGAGTATATGTTGTATATGTTCTTTGTTGCTTAGCACTAATACTCTGGAATGTTGGTGCCTATAGTAAAGGAGACCATCCCAAAAGATAAACCTTCCTGCTTTATAGGGTTTAAGTAGTGAAGCATGCAGGCTATTTATCAAAGCTTCTTCTGGGGATTCACATTCCATAATGGTAATCAGCAGCTTGATTTTGGGAGAGTAGCTATCCCTTACTAGGTTGAAGAAAGCAGTATCTAATTCACATAAGTGGATTCCCATTATTGGAGCACTCAATGCAAAAAGATTGATGTTCAGGATAGGAAAGATATCTTTATCTTCAGGGTCATATGCTGGATTTTTATAATTATTAGGCAAAGCATTCCTAATTAGACTATCAGCATTTTGATGTTTAGCTCCAGCTTTATGCAATATAGTCATCTGTCCTCTATACTGTTGTATAGAAATTTGCCACCTGAGCATATGTCTGCTGGGAGTTTTCATGTTGATAAGAGTTCTTACAGCATTTCAGTCCCTGATTACTTGAAATGTGGTGCCTTCTAAGTAATAGTGTAGCTTCTCTAAAGCCCATACTAGTGCCAAACATTCCAATTGACTGGCCCAATATCTCTTCGCTGTATCTTTGATCTGTCTAGATATGAAGAGTATGGTTTTTCCTACTGGTCTGTCTTCTTCTATCCTTTCCTGAAGTAAAGCAGCTCCTAGCCCTTCCATGCAAGCGTCAATGTACAGTTTGAAGGGCTTGGAGTAATCTGGTTGGATAAGTAGAGGAGTAGAGGTCATAGCTATTTTTAATTCCTCATAGTTTTTTAGTCTCTCATGAGTCATTTCAAATAGGGTGTTGTTGTTGCATACTTCATACAGACTTTTAGTTAGCATAGCAAACTTTGGTATGTATTGTCTTTAATAACTGAAAAAAATAATGAAAGACATTAATTCTGTCTTGTTTTGAGGCATAGGTCTATTCATGACAGCCTCTACATTATTTTAATTAGCAGCTAGAGTTATACCAGAGACTATATGTCCTAAGGCTTTCAATTCTCCGTAGCCAAAGTTTCATTTCTACATGGAAACCTTTAATCCTGCTTTGGAGATTGTCTGGAGTACTAATCTTACTTTGTTAATATGAGTATCCCAGTCATCAGAGTATATTATAACATCATCTATATATACCATCATCCATCCTTGTCTGATGTAAGTACCTAGAACTGTATCCATAGTTCTTTGGAAGTGTGATGGAGCATTGTTTATACCAAAGGGAATCCTAATATATTCATATATTCCCAAATGAAAGATTATTATCATAAACTTCCTGCTTTCAGGGATTATTGGTATTTGGTGGAAGCCTTTAAGCGTATCCATAGTAGTGATGTACTTAGCCTTGGACAAGTTATGCAGAGCATGATCAATCCGGGGTATAGGATAACAATCTGCTTTAGTGTAATTGTTGAGCATTCTGAAGTCTCCTACCATTCTTGACTTTTCATTATGCCAAGCTATGATTACAGGTGTGGGAAAATCTATGTGTTCATTATGCTTTACTATCCTTAATACCTGTAAGTCTATCAGTTCTTGGATATGTTCCTCAAGAGCTTTTCTAGACTTAGCACTAGAAGGATAGGCTGGCCTTCTTAAGTTAGGAGGATAAGGAGGCTTAATGGTCAAGTTCAATACCATATCATGTCCTTTAATATCACCAATGGGATGATCTTTAGTACAAAAAGCATTCTGGTTCTCAAAGCAGACTTTCAATATATCTTTCTTCTGTTCCTCAGAAAGTTTCATATTCAGAGCTGCTTGAGAGAAGTATTGTTGGTCAAAGTCTTCTAAATGCTTTTAATAAGTAGAGGAGGGGAAGTTAGACTGGATGGTGCATATCTTAAACTTCTTATGCCAATTACCTCCTACTGTGAAGTATCTTCCTCTAATCTGGAACACGTCTATACCATATAGACATAAGGCATCATTACCCAGTATCAGGTAGTCACATATTCCATTGAGAAATAATACTGTAGAGCTAATAGGGTAACACCTCCAGTCAGAGGAGCACGCAACAGACCACCCTGCGAGGACTGTGGATCACCCCGCGGATATGGTCTCCACTGTGGCTACTCCTGCAAGGAGGAAGCGCAAGATCATCGGGTATCCAAGAGATTCAACCCAGTCCTGGTTCTCATCTCCACCATCTCTCATTGATCTTGTCATCTTGTCTTGTTTTCATTTCTCATTTTCTATTTCTCATTGTCTTGTCTTTACTTATCATTCTCACACACCTCACTACGGTTGAATGGATCACTTTGAACAAGCCTTCTCCAATCACGACCGAGGACCCTCAATCAAATAATCCATCCAACTTCTAACTGGTAAGATCAGCCCATTCCAATTAACACACTCTTGACGGTCCAACTCAAGACACATCATCTTTTGTTCAGACCATGATGCCTATCCTCTATCCAGCCACTCAATGATAATCAATCTGGGCATCTTAGTTACGGTGTTGGTATCTCTCCCTTCTGATCACATTGTTCTTCTCATTTGATATTTATCTTTATTTTCATGTTTCTCATATTTTCTTGTCCGTCTCAGTTTGCTGGTTTTTCAATAAAGAATTCTCTCACAGTTATATGATTAAAAGCCAAAATCTACCTGACCAGCAAGACTGAGGACCATGGCATTGGGATTGGGCTTTTTGTCGGACTCATTCCATCAAGCTATGCTCAAGATGGCCCTTGAAACCACCATGCTGCTGACAGAAGAGAACTACGGTATCTGGATGGACAAGATGAAGGCTCTACTTAAACTCAGAAGAGTGCTGGATACACTTGAATCAGCCTCAAACCATCTCTCACCCCAAGACAAGGACAAAATTCAACTAATCCTCATATCAAAGGTCAATTCCTTCACCCATAATAATGTTATCAGCGCCACCAATGTCAAGTCATCCAAGGACATATGGCTAGCCATCAAGGAACGGTTCTCGCCCTCTCAAGCATCCAATTGAGCCAGAATCTTCAACAATTTTTTACACCTAAACTTCAAAGAAGACAAGATCCTGAAATTTGTCACCAAAGTCAAAACCGCCACAAAGAAGATGATCAACATAGGTATAGAATTACCAGAAAACATCCTGGCATATCTAACCATGTTCAAATTCCCATCTAACCTTCAGGACCTCAAGCGTCAACTCATGCATTCAGACAAGCAAATCCGGGTTGAATTTGTATGCAATCATCTTGTTCAATACCATAATGAAATCAAGGCCAAAATTCCCAATAAAAGTATCCTACAAAGTACGAAAGAAACTGTTCTCGCCGCAATGAGGACTAAAGTCAAAAACCAATTATCCAATGGATGTGTTGAAGGATATCACAATCCAAAACAGGAAAAAAACCACCCTGAATCAGAATGCTATCATCTCCACCCCAATAAGGCTCCCAAGTGGTGGAGAGAGAATCAGACCCAATGGAAAGAAAAGCAAAAAAAGACTTCAGACTCGGCCCACTTCCACGCCTTCTTGACATGGTGGATAGACTCAAAGGTCGGAGCCAAGAAGAACATACTAATTGACAGTGGCGCTACCTCACACATCTTTAACCAGTAAACATTCTTCACAACGCTAGAACCACACAATGGAGAGCACATTACCACTGGGAAGGCCGGAGAAGACCTACCTATCCAAGGAATAGGAACCGTCAAGCTAGAATGGAAGACTCACATAATTACACTGTCCAATTGCCTATAAATCCCGGTGATTGTGGTCAATTTAATCAGCCCAGGAAAGCTAATTGATCAAGGATGCACTCTTGAGGCCAATTCTGGACACCTTGAATTTAAAAAGGATGGGTCAAAATTCTTTCAATGCAAAATAACTAACAACCTCTTTGTGCTCAATACACCCGGCAATGTTGGCAGCCAAGAGTGCTACTCAACAGGTGTAGAGGACCCTAGGACCCTGAAGAACCTTCACTTGTCCTACGGCCAGTCCTTGCTTGTTTGTCTGTCCAAGATCCAGGGAATACAACTCACATTGGCCGAGAAAGAAAGGTTTGAATGCAAAGATTGTCTTCTGTGAAAAATAAGAAAATCCCCCTTCAAATCTGTCTTGACCGACGCCACAAAACCCTTTGATAGGATACATCTTGATATTGTGGGTCCAATCAATCCAGAATCTCATAGACATGAAAGGTATTTCCTAACTTTTGTGGACAATTTTTCCGGGTACATCTCCGGTATCCCACTGGCCCAAAAGGACGAGGCAACTCCCATATTAATAGAGGTGATTGAGAAACAGAAGAATATCACTGGCTATTATCCGTCAATGGTTTGCTTGGATGGTGGGACGGAATTTGTAAACAACAGGTTAGTAACATACTTCAAGGAGAAGTTCATCAATCATCTTGTCACTGAGCCCTACCATCCCAAACACAACGGCAGAGCTGAAAGGGCCAACAAAACCATCGTTGAGAGCGTGAGATCAACCCTAAGCTCAGCAAAGCTTCCGAGAAAATACTGGTCAGAGATCCTCAAATCCTGCTGCACTGGCCTGAATCTGATCCCCAAAGAGAATCTGAAACAATCCCCCTGGGAACTCATCAAAGGATGCAAGCTTCCCCTCAATTACCTTCAACCCATTGGGAGCACAACCATTGTTCTAAATCATAGAAGATTGAAGGGAGACAAGTTCCGCCCTAAAGGAAAAGAAGGAAAATTCATTGGTTATAACATCGACCTCCTCTCCTACCAAATTCTCTTAGGCAATGGGCAAATTGTTCCATCCAAGCATGTCAGGTTCCTGAAGAACTCAGTCGATGACCTAGGAATCAGCTCAACTTCAGACCTTGATTTCAGTGTCTCCAAACCAAATGAAGAGCTTCCCTCAGCAACCAAAGAAAACCCTGCATCCAGAATAAACTACAGAGATCCCCTGACCAAAATAGACTCCCCAGATGAAGGCAAACCAGTCTCAGAAGCAGAATCCAGCATGAGTGATCTGGCGTCAGAACCTACCAACTCAGATGTGAACCAAAGAGCCACGGGAGTGGTTGAGGAACCAGAACCCGTGAGAAGATCACTTTGAGATCAATCAATCATCAAACCCCTGCAACACTACGGATTTCATCACTACTTTGAGCCAAAGACCTTTGATCAAGCGCGCCAGTGTGCAGAAAGCTTCAAGTGGGGGGGGCAATAAAGAAAGAGGTGGATCAATGCGAACTACTTGAAGTCTGGAAGACTAAAAAGGAGACAAACCACTGAACCCGCTTGATATGGTATGGGTATTCAAAATCAAAGAGAACGCGCATGACGACACAGTTATCTACAAGTCTCAGATCTGCGTTAAAGGATTCAACCAGGTCTATGGACTCGATTTTGACAAAACTTTTGCACCGACCGGTAAGATAGCTTCACTCAGAGCAATCCTTCTGTATGCCTTGAAGAACAATCTAAACATCCAAGAATATGATGTAAAAGAGGCCTTTCTCCACGCTCCCATAGATGAAGAAGTCATCATCAAGACACCCCAAGGATGCCAACGCAAATGTCAATATTTACAACTCAAGAAGTGCCTATATGGACTCAAGCAGTCACCCAAGAGCTGGTACGCCACACTCATAAGTTGGATCAAATCGGTTGGGTTCAAGGAGTCGGATAGTGATCCCTGCCTTTACAAGTCCAAAGATAAAAAATCCTTCCTGTTCTTTCACGTCGACAATCTAATCCTTGGGGGCAATGGGAACAACTTCAACAAAAAATTCAACTCTAGGTTCAAAGACTCACAAGCTCACAAACCAGACACTATACTTGGCATGAGGTTCAAACAGACACCAAAGAGCATCCTCCTGAGCCAAACCAAGCATATTTAACACGGTTTGGAAGAACTCCGGCTCCTCAAATTAAGACCCTGCTTGACACCACTGACCCCACACCTACAACTGTGCAAAGAATCCAATGAAGACTTTGAGGAATCCAGGAAACTCAAAATAAACTATAAATCTGCTATAGGCCTCCTCAACTACATCTCAAGTCAAACCAGACCAGATCTCAGCTTCTCCGTTTTGAGCCTAGCCAGGTTTCAAAATAAACCCAGACTTACACACTGGAAAGAGATCAAGCGAACTTGGCAATACCTGAACCAGACCAAGGAATGGAAGCTGACACTCACCTACAACAAATCATAGGGGCTGCTGGAATGCTACAGTGACGCCTCCTGGGGAGAAGACCCCACCAGTTGCAAGTCGCAATCCAGGTACCTCTGTCTATCCTTTGGCTCCCTCCTCTCCTGGAACAGCTAAAAGCAACAAAATATCACCTACTCATCTACAGAAGCGGAACTCAACCCGCTACTGGACTCCCTCTTGGAAGGAAAATGGCTCCGCCATCTGCTGAAAGAAATCTTTCAGAAAGTTATTGCATCATCCAAACACCTCATTGACAACAAGGGTCTTGAAGACAAACTCAAGAAGTTTGGGTCCAATGCCAAGACCAGACCCATGGATCTCAAAACAAAAGGCCTTTGAGACAAACTCAAAGAAGGATCCCTAACAGTACAACTGATTGAAACTTTGCAAATGCTCGCAGACCCACTAATCAAGGCAGTCAATGAAAAGCAACTAACAAAATTTACAGATTTCATCTTTGGAAAAGAATAGGCTTGATCTCCAGTTAAGGGGAGTGAAGAGCTAATAGGGTAACACCTCCAGTTAGAGGAGCGCGCAACAGACCACCCTGCGAGGACTGTGGATCACCCCGTGGGTATGTTCTCCACTGTGGATACTCCTGCAAGGAGGAAGCGCAAGATCATCGGGTCTCCAAGAGATTCAACCCAGTCCTGGTTCTCATCTCCACCATCTCTCATTGATCTTGTCTTCTTGTCTTGTTTTCATTTCTCGTTTTCTATTTCTCATTGTCTTGTCTTTACTTCTCATTCTCACACACCTCACTACAGTCGACTGGATCACTTTGAACAAGCCTTCTCCAATCACAAACAAGGACCCTTGATCAAATAATCCATCCAACTTCTAACTGGTAAGATCAGCCCATTCCAATTAACACACTCTTGACGGTTCAACTCAAGACACATCATCTTTTGTTCAGACCATGATGCCTATCCTCTATCCAGCCACTGGATGATAATCAATGGGGTATCTTAGTTATGGTGTTGGTATCTCTCTATTCTGATCACATTGTTCTTCTCATTTGTTATTTCTTGTGATTGTCATGTTTCTCATATTTTCTTGTCCGTCTCAGTTTGCTGGTTTGTCAATAAAGAAGTCTCTCAAAGTTACAATTTTTCTTCTCATTTGTTATTTCTTTTGATTGTCATGTTTCTCATATTTTTTTTTTCGTCTCAGTTTGCTGGTTTGTCAATAAAGAAGTCTCTGACAGTTATAATTGTTCTTCTCATTTGTTATTTATTGTGATTGTCATTTTTCTCATATTTTTTGTCCGTCTCCGTTTTCTGGTTTGTCAAAAAAGAAGTCTCTCACAGTTATAACTAAAAATTCCACTTGTATTCTCAAAGATCCTTTAGTTTGAGGTATTATTATAGGAGCATTCCATACTCCAATAGCATTCATGGTAGAGTTGCAAGAGCTGAAACTGGCTTTTGGGATGGGCAAAAGGTGTTCTTTCCAATTGGGTTCCCATTTGTTTAATAATTTAGCACAGACACATGAGAAAAAGGCTCCACTATCCAGTAATAACCTTATAGGTCTGTCTTTATACAATCCTGTTGCATTACAAGTTTGACCAGTGGTATAACTTTTCCCACTCATAGGTTTAACTGTTAATGGTTTGACATCCATAATATGCCTAGTAATCATGGTAGGATCCCATTGTTGGGGCAAGCTAGAATCCCCATGGATGTTATTTATTTCTGCAGAAGTGCCTATATCTCTTTCTATAACATTAACAGGGTTGGTCAGGATCAATTCACATTCAGAAAGAGATCCTTCAGTATCAGCTATATCTTCATAGTTTTGATTCTCTTCAACCTCCTGTTCTCTTTTCAAGACTACTATCTTCCTTTTAGGTAATGGGCAGTCTTGTCTCATATGCCCAGTCTTGTTACAATTCCAACAAGTTGCAGGTATGCTCTCTTTCTCCCTATTCTCATTAGGTTTCTTATTGTCAGAGGCATTTATCAGAGGAGTTTTTTCTCTGGTCTTGTGGATAGTATAGTTCTCTTTGGTTCTGGAAGGGGCTTTCTTGTCCAACCCATTCATGTCTATTACTTCTTCTAACACATTGATTAGAGTGGGCAAGTCAGCATCCATACTCATCCTACATCTTACACTATGGTTAAGATTGCCAGGACACATGTTGAGGAGTCTTTCATTTACTTCCTCTTTATCAGCTTCTGTATTGAAGAAATCCAATCTTTTCTTCTGTTCCAAGCACCATTTGTGAGGTTCTTGGAGGGGTCAAATGAGGAATTTTCGAAATTTTTCATAATTTTCCTTTTCCACATTCTAGAACCAAATTGTTCTTTGATCAGAAGTTTCCAAAAATTCCATGGTAAGGATCCTACTTCTTCTCTCTTACTGATAAACCAGTCCAATTCTACTCCTTCAAATAGCCTTACTAGCCTGACTACAGCTATAGCTTCTGGTAGGTCATAAGAGTTAATGGTGTAGTCAATAAATTTAATAAAATTTATATGATTGTATTCTCCTTTGCCGGAGAACTTGGGTCATTCAGAAATAGGGGGTAACAGTTTGAGTGCTTGCTCCATCTCAGGAGTAGGACTAGGCCTAAAGGTATCACTCCTATGCATTCCTAATAAGGGTGGTGCATAAGGAGTAGTGGTTTGTCTGGGAGGTTTTGGTTCCTCTGTAGTACTCCCCAAGGGTTTGGTCAGATGGACTTTTAAGTCTCTAAGATAACTTTTGATCAGATTAAGTTGCAGCTCCACTTTGTTATTAAACACATCCAATTTTTCACTAAGGGATAGAATAGAGCTGTTAGTGGTGGTTTCCAATTCTTCTTTTAAGGGGTGGAAAGACATAATAAAATCTTCTTGGATTCCTGATTACATATTCTCAATTTTTCGAGTCTGTTTGATCCTACCTTGATTAATTGTCTCCAAAAAATGTTCTGTGTCTTGTTTAATTTCTTCCATTCCTACCGTCTTTGTTTGTTTATTAATCAATTTGGCTACCACTGAGGTTAATTTATCCATTTGGGTTTAAACCCCTTCCAATTTTTCACAAACAATTTTGAAATTATGACACATATCATTAGAAAAGGAAGGAATTACATCGGAGGTTTTTTTGGTCTCAGAATTAGAGGCTAAGTGTTGTAAAACTTTTTCCACTTTTGAGCTAGGGATATTATCTGGTCCCAGTCTTTCTTTCCCTTTGGCTTGGGATGGGAAGAGGATATCTTCTTTCCTGATCCTTTGCCTTTTAGTTAAGCTAATTGATCCCAAGGATTCCACTTTTCTACCTAGGATTCTACCTCTTTCCTTGGAATGATTTCTGAAGAGCTATCTGGGTGGTTTTTGCCTGGGAGATTATCTTTTTAATAGATACCATTTCCTCCTTGGCTTGGGCTTTTTTGAATTCTTCCCAATATTTCACATGCTCTTTGACTAAGTCTTTGATCCTGGCTTCCTTGGCCAGATTCTTCTGGGGTGGCTGCAGGGAATCTTTTTGTAAAGGAGGGTGGCTTGATTCTACTACCTTCTTGGGCTCTAGGTTGGGAGAGGGCAGAAGTGATTGGTGCTGCTCCTTGTCCATCAACATTTGATTCACAGGTTCTAGTCCCTTCATGGTTGTCCTTATTGGTGTTCTCACGGTTACTGAGAGCTGTTGGCAAAGATCCATAGGAGGGAATTCTTCCTGAGGCTCTTGTGTTACGTCTATTCATTTTCAGAATAATAGGGGGTATCAAAATTAACCAAACCCGCCATTTTTTAATGGCGGGTTTCAACCCAAATACGCCATTTCAAACCCGCCATTAAAAATCAAAAAAACCCACTTATTTCAGATCAGACGTGTCAAAGTTAACCTGAAATAAGTGGGTTTTTTCAAATAAAGTATTTAAGTGCTTCCACCACCCGTCCGCATCATACACCCCTGTCTTCCCACCTCCTTCTACCTCTGACCTCATTGGAAAATGTTTTACCCCCACCCTCATCATAAAATTGATTGACCACTCTCATCACTTTATTGCTCTCATCACTTGATCACTCTCATCCACTTCATCGCTCTCAAAACTTCATCACTCTCATCACTTAACCGCTCTCATCACTTGATCACTCTCATCCACTTTATTGCTCTCAAAACTTCACCACTCTCATCACTTTATCGCTCTCATCACTTGCCTAGCCCGAACTCTTTCAAATGGCCCCTCAGCAAACCTCCCCCCACAAGTCCAACACACCCAAGAGAACATCGCCAAGGAACTCCAAAACAAACAATCCTCCCCCATCAGCTTCCAAGGGCTCAAGTCAGCTCAAGAGAGCTGATCACATCATCCTGGTAAACTGGCTGAAAATTCCCTCCAACTACAATGCCTGCTTTGGATCCGACAACAAAACACGTGTTGGCCAACCTCAATCCTCTAAGGTCAATGGTTATCTTCTGATGGCCAATGAACTCAAGAAAAAAACAAAAGGTAGGCTGGATCTGTCATTCAAACAGATGAGGGAGCGGTTCAAAAACTATTGAGCCAAGTACAAAAAGGCCCACTCCATGTCTATCTCCACTGGCTTTGGTATCACCGACTTGGACAAAGCCAAAGGAATCAACTCGGTGGTTGATAAGTTGGACTCCATTTGTCCTTTTTATATTCAAATGGATGAAATCTTTGGAAAGAAGGCCAACATCACCCCCCTAGCTGCTTTTGATGCCCAACAATCCGATTCCGTTGATGCCGAGGACTTGGCTGGGGATGCTCAGCCTACCAACGGGGACCTTGATGAAACCTTGGCCTTGGAGTGGCCCCCATCTGATGACAAGGAGGATATTCAACTACAATTGGCTCCAATCACTTCTACTTTGGTATTGATTGATCAGTCAATCCCAACCTTGGACCCTTCACTTCCTTCTTTTGATTGCTCTCTTCCTGGGGCAGAAAAACTGGATAACTTGCCCAACGAGGAGGATGTTATTCCTGGATCACCGTTGCCACCAACATCTGCTCAAGTAAGGAACTAAATTGTTTTTGATTCTGTCTGGTTTCTCCGGACTGATTTACATTGTAAAAAAAACAGGCTCATCCATTTTTGATTGGCTGGAACTCAAGACAATGGGGCCTCCCACATTGCCTTCAAATACTAGTGAGGACTTTCAGACTCAAACCTCCTCTGCCAAGGGTAAGCAAAAGGCCTCCAATTCCATCAATGTCAACCCCAAAAGTCTTCAAAAGAGGAGAAACACTTCCAGTTTTTCGGGCTTTGAAGAAATCATGGAGAAGCGAGATTCATGTAAGTTGATTGATTCAATATCCTTGCTTTCAAAATCATGCTCATTGCCATTCCCCTCCAAAAAACAGTGAAATCACAAATTGAATCAGATAAACTTCAGTTTGAAAAGCAAAAGTGGGATCGCCAACTGGCCATGGATGGTCAAAAGCAGCAAGCCGAGACTTTGGCTAATCAACAAAAATTGGATGCTGAGTGGAGGTTGAAACAAGCTGAGCTAGAGTTTCAAAAAGAGGAAAAGGAGAAGGATCGGCAGCAAGTGCAACTGGAAAAGGAGAGGGAACAATGGGCAAACAAAAAAAAGGATAAGGTATCAGTAGCTTTGGCTTGCATTGGCAGTGGTAGATTGGTAGAAGAAATACAGCAGATTACTCAAAGGCTGGGCTTGTAAAGATATATGGATGAATGAAAGAAAAACAAATTGTTTTTTACTACAACAACGTTTGAGAGCATTCTTAACCCCACCAATATAAAAATGTTTTTTGTTTTTATTGATATTTTTTTCTCTAGAGTAAATTTGGCCGTTTTACATGTCCCTACAAGTGCTCTGATTTTTTTTTTTTAATTTGGATTTACATGGCCATTCTGGTATGGGTTGCTGTGTCCACAGCTGGAAAGGTACAGTGCTTGTACTTGTTAGCCGCCCAAACCATTTTGACTATACCTTTTTGCTTGAAATCAAGCTCGCAACTAAAGCACTTTGGCCCAGTTGTTTGAGCCTGATGTGGGCAAGGAGACAATTGTTTGCTCAAGGCAGTGCCACTGTGGGTTAAATCAAACCAGACCCTGTCACACAATGGTCTTGAACATCATACTTTCCTGCAAAGGGATCACAGTTATACTCAAACCCAAGGTTGCAAATGAAACAATTTGGCCCGACTGACCGAGTGCCAATCCTCTCACATTGACAACCATTGAAAAGGCCCAATGGATTATGCTGTCGTACAGGCCGCAATCTCATTGATATACAGACACTGGCCCAATATGTCAACCATTTCCAGCGCTGAAATACTTTGGGGTCAAACATACGCCACAACAATGACCTCCTATAAAGTCAGATTGTTAGCTTAGTCTGATCATGCTTCGCGATGCAAGCAAGGGGGGATGGCTGTGGGAGATGGCGGCGGGCTCGCTGCAAGCAAGGGGGGAACCGCCCCCCACTGGGCTTGCTGCGAGCAAGGGCAAACCGCCACCCACAGATGCGAGCATGGCCGACGGAGATGGCCGCGGGCTCTCTTTGAGCAAGGGGGAACCGCCCCCCACAGATGCGAGCAAGGGGGGATGGCCATGGGAAATGGTGGCGGGCTCGCTGCAAGCGAGAGGGGAACTTCCCCCCACCGGGCTTGCTGCGAGCAAGGGGGAACGGCCCCCCACAGATGCAAGCATGGCCGACAGAGATGGCCGCGGGCTCGCTGCGAGCAAGGGGGAACCGCCCCCACAGATGCGAGCAAGGGGGGATGGCCGTGGGAGATGGCCGCGGGCTTGCTGCGAGCAAGGGGGGAACCGCCCCCCACCTGCCAGCTCCAAACAAGGGGGGGGAGGCCGCGGGCGATGTGGGCAGCCTCCCGTTTGCATGTGGCGGCTTGTTCATCACCCCCCCCATTGGCTAGCTGCAAGCAAGGGGGGACGTTCTCAGGCCAGGGGGTGAAGCCCCCCAGCCCGGGTGGGATTTCATTTTTTTGGTTTTTTTTGGGTTTTTTTTTGGTTTTTTGTTTTGGTTTTTTTTGGTTTTTTTTGGGTTTTTTTTTGGGTTTTTTTTTTTGATTTTTGTTTTGCTTTTTTCGAAGAGGTCGATGCACCAAGCACGGCCTGGCTCGTTGGGGGGACTTCATCACCCACCAACTGAGCGAGCGAGCGAGGAGGGAGGGAGGGCCCGCCTTGATGGGGGGATTTCATCACCCCCCAACCAAGCAAGCAGCAAAGGGGGGGGCAGCTTGTTGGGGGTATTTCATCACCCCCCAACCGAGCGAGCGAGTGAGGCGGGAGGGAGGGCCCGGCTTGGTGGGAGGATTTCATCACCCCCCGACCGAGCGAGCGGTAAAGGGGGGGGCCGACTCGGTGGGCGGACCGAGCGAGCGGCGAAGGGGGGGGGCCGGTGGGGCTTGCAGTGGGGGGGCCCGGCTCGGTGGGCAGACCGAGCAAGCGGCCAAAACAGGGGGGGCGTTGGGGCTTGCAGTGGGGGGGGCCGGCTTGGTGGGCGGACCGAGCGAGTGGAGAAGGGGGGGGGCCAGTGGGGCTTGCAGTGGGGGGGGGGCGGCTCGGTGGGCGGACCAAGCAAGCGGCAAAGGGGGGGGGGCGGTGGGGCTCGCAGTGGGGGGGGGCCGGCTTGGTGGGCGGACCGAGCAAGTGGCGAAGGGGGGGGGCCGGTGGGGCTTGCAGTGGGGGGGGCCGGCTTGGTGGGCGGACCAAGTGAGCGGCAAAGGGGGGGGCGGTGGGGCTCGCAATGGGGGGGGACTTCATCACCCCCCCCCCCGCCCAGCAACCAAGCAAGTGGGGAGCCAGCCACCGGCTTGCGTTGGGGGGGACTTCATCACCCCCCGCCCAGCGACCGAGCGAGGGGCGAGCAAGCCACCGGCTCGTGGTGGGGGGGACCGCATCACCCCCCCGCCCGGCAAGTGAGCAAGGGGGAAGGAGCTGGTGGGGTTCACTGTGGGGGGCACTTCATCACCTCCCCGCCCAGCAAGCGAGCGAGGGGGAAATTGAGGGGGGAGGGAGGGGGGAGGGGATTTCAAATCCGCTCCCCACCTAGCAAGCAAAAGAGGGGGGAGATCAAGGGGGGAGTTAGGGGGAGGGAGGGGGAGGGAGGGGGGAGGGAGGGGGGGATTTCAAATTCCATCCCCACCTAGCGATTGAGCAAGGGGGGAGATCAAGGGGGGGGGAAGGGGGGAGGGATTTCAAATTCCATCCCCACCTAGCAATTGAGCAAGGGGGGGGGAAGGGGGGAGGGATTTCAAATCTGCTCCCCACCTAGTGAGCGAGCAAGGGGGGAGGGACAGGCTTTGTGGGGGGGTTTTCCAATCCCCTCCCCACCTAGGAAGCTATTTAGTAACCTGGACCACACCAACACCAACCACCACCAACCACCACCACCACCACCTACCACCACCGACCACCACCCAGCACCACCCACCACCACCAACCACCACCCACAACCACCCACCACCACCCACCACCACCCACCACCACCCACCACCACCCACCACCACCCACCACCACCCACCTCATCCACCCTAAACGGTGCTTTGGTTTTTCAACCAAAGCATGCCGGAGATTGAATGCCTTGCATGAATGCTTCCATTAAGGAAACCATGCAAAGTGCTTTCTAATTGATGATTGTATTTGATTGATCAGACTGTGGGCGCGCCATGCCTGAAAAATCAATCCTTTTGTTTATTTGCCCCTTGTTTTTCATAATGTCACCATCTCATTCCAATAAAATACCCCCAACATTGGCAATTGATCGCTCGATCAATGAGAGGAGGAATTGGAGGAGGGGAGGGGCTCACCTTGATGGATAGAGAAATGGATCCAGGGGGGGACTAAAGGTTGAATGATCAAAGGATCAGCAACTGGTGAGGGGAAGGAAGAGGAAGAGGGTGGAGGGGGCTTACCAGGATTAGGAGGAGGGGATTCAGTGAGTGAGGTGAGATGAGGTGGTGGTGGTGAGTAAGGTGGTGGTGATGAGTGAGGTGGTTTGGTGAGGAGGAGGAAGGGTTTGACTGGTGAGTGAGTGGGGTGAGGTTGAAGGGGTTGAGTGGTGAGGGGGAGGGGGTTGGCATTTGGTGAGTGGCAGGGTTTGAGGTGGAGGTGTTTTTGGATTCAAGTCAAATAAAAAAAAATAAAAAAAAAACTCAGGCTATGAATCTTGGGTGAACAACCAAAACCAAAAATTTACGGTGAAGGGAATTTTTACCAATTTCAAAATAAAAAATTACTCATCAAAGCAAGCAAGGGTGAGAGGAAGAATTCGCTCTCTCATAGAAGAAGATGAGGGACCAAATGAGACAGGGATGACTTGAGGCGGATCAGGAATATCATCTTGGAATATTTCGTCCCATTCATCTTTGATGTTGGCCAAAAGGTTGTGAAGGATTACACAAGTGATAATCCAGTTGATGAGGAACCTCATATCTTTGGAACATTGGAGCTGGTTTCGCATCTCCCGTAAGCTGGCCCATCTTCCTTTCAGAATTCCTATGGCATGCTCAATCCAAACTTGTGATTGGGCAAGATGATAGTTAAAATTGGTTTTTCCTTGATCATTGGACAAAACATTCCGGTATGCTGGAACTACATATTTCCCACTAGCATAAGCCAAATTGGCCAGAAGGTATTGATCTTGGTCAAAGTAGATCTCTGGTTGTTGGGCAATCCGCATCTGATTGAAAACATATGAATCATGACAAGAACCTGGAAGGCCAGCATGGAGGGAGATGAACTTCTTGTTGTTATTGCAAACAAGTTGTAGTGCCACAGAGTATCTAAACAAAGAGATGGAACATATTTGGTCAGTGTGTGATCCAAAGTTTTATCATAGCGATTGGAAAAGAAATGAATCAATTGCCTTTTTTTACGATCAAAATAGTGGTTGCCATCTAGGCTGGGTTTTTGACTCAAGGGGATGGTGGTTCCATCAACAAAACCAATGAAACCAGGAAAGCCTTCTGTCTCCATTACTGGAGATATCTCCTTGCATTCTTCTTTGGTTGGCCATGAAAGGACCAAGCAATGGAAAGATAGGATAGCAATCATGACTCTTTTGGTGTATAAGTCAATGCTTCCGTAACTGACTGAGAATATATTTTCCAATTGATGGATTGCTGCTCCATTTCCATTTGACCCCAATCTACAAAGAGCAACGGCAAGTTGGATGGCTGTATCACGTTGAGGATTGCGGGAATTGTTCTGGAAGATGTGGTGATCTTCAATCATTGCCAAAAGTTTCATGAAAGAAGGCAACAAAGTTCGGAACAGTTGCTGGAAGCTTAAGTCAGGGATGAGATGAAGCTTTTGCCTTTCATATATAGGGTTATGGAGAGTGTGTATTCTTGGAACCATGTATTGCTTTGCCAACAGAGAATTCAAAGCTAACCAAGTTGATTCTAAATCAGAGTCTGAATCAGATTCTGAATGGAAGTCAAACAGTAGCAAAAGTTCAGTCAGCTTTTTTGCGTTTTCAACTTGCTGGTGGGATGTTTGATTGGACATGTTGAGAAAGGTGGTGAGTGATGTGGGGTGATGAGATGATTATGGGATTTGTGTGAAGATGGGTATGTGAAGGTATGTGAAAAACAATAGAGATGTGTGTGATGCAATGGATATGGGACCGGTATGGATTTGCTGATGTGGATGGGTGTTTTTGATGTGATGGATGGTGGATGGATGATGATGCATAAATGGCGGGTTTAATGGCGTGTTTGATGATTGAAAGCCTCCATTTTCATGAAACACGCCATTTTGAAATACACCAGTTAGGGGGTATGTGTATTTCAGAAACCCGCCATTAAAAATGGCAGGTTTTGTCAAAAAAAATGGCGGGTTTCTAATGGTGGGTTTGCTAACTTTGATACGCCCTAATATTATATATAAATACATATATAATCCTTATACGTATTTTTTATTTAATATAATTCAAAGTACCAAGAATTTCGAAAATAAGACAATGACAACTTCTAAAAATATATTAAAATGCTTTAATATACTTTTATGAGAACTGCTAGACCTCAATATCTTTGTGACTTACTAAGAAAATTAATGATGTAAAAACATTACATGAATTCACATGAATTATATTTTTAAGTAATTATCTTAGTAAATCAACTGGAACTCAAAAATCAAGAGTAAAATCAATATTATGACTTTTACTCCAGTTATATAATACATAATGAGAAATTACCTGACATCAAGATATCCGTAAAAATTTCTATTTATATAATTATTAAATTAATGGGAATATTTACTAAGGATAATTAATTAAATAATACATAAATAGGACAGATTAGTGTTGTTTGCACGTCCTAATGTCTATTATAAAGTGGAATAATTCCCATACTCTGTGAAATTAGATGCTACCTGTGCTATAGCACCAAAAACACATGAAAGGCTACCCCTGGTTTCCCTGCTAGCCTTAGTGTCCGTCCCTTTGAGCACCTACAACCCTCAGAAGGACAATATTGGGACTCCAAAAGCTATAAATAAATAGCTCTTTTGGGGATATTAATGGGCAGAGACCCAGTTATATTCATATCCAGACACCATGACAAGGTAATCAAGTACTTATAAGAGATAATTAAGTGATTTATGGCAATTTCTGATCAATAATATCCATCCTCAACCTCTTTTTATCAATCAAAACTGCTGAACAACCTTATAACCCCAGTATACAGGTTTAACCCATCAGTACACATCTCAAATAGATACCCAAATGTTTAATAATATACCAGGAAGTCTTATTATCCTTTCTCTGTCGTGGTAGCTTGGCTACAAGGCCCTACCACTCCACTGTGTTTTTTATATACATATTATCTTTGGGTAAAATATTCTTTAAACTAAAGAGCCCAATGTAACCAGGACTACGTGTTTTCATACTGAAATCCCTGAAGAGAGGTGTTAAAGATCCCCAATATAATTGTGGCCCCTCTATAAAAATATTGAATAATCAATTCATTCATATTGATTTAATAAAATAAACAATAACCAAACCACTTAACCTTGCAATAATCTTAATCCAAATATTTTACGGATTTTTGCTTCATTTATTAAATAATATATTTATTATTTACTCTATCACCTCTGGTAGCTAAAGGATAGCAAGGGTCTTGGCATCCCGGAGGCTGAAAGAGTTTGGATTAGACACAAGCAGGCGACAACAAAGAACTTAGGAGAAGAATTGAATGAAAGGTCAGCTTTGAGGATTGAGATTGAGATAGAGATGATTTCTGATCTTACAGGTCAGTTCTAGATGAGTGGAAAACTTGAGAAGTTGAGTTTGAGTTGATTTCATTTGAAGTTGATCATTCTGTTGATAGTTAGAGGAATAGGAAGAATAAAGAAACAAAGAGAAAGGAAAAAGAGGCGGTCAAGGTAGAAGAAGAAGGAAGTGAATAGGATGGTTGAGTGTAGAGTGTTGGGGTTCAAGGTTCATTGAGTTGTGAGTGTTCAGTGTCGAACAGTCAGGGTAGACTTGAGTGAGTGAAGTAGTATTGTGACATTGATTTTGGTCGCGCGGGTGTGACAGCTATGATTATTGAGGACGTACAAGTGTGACAGCTATGAATTGTGGAGCACAGAAGACTTGAGAAGCGCGGGAGTGACTGGGAAGATGACAAGGAGAGACAAGAGAAGAACAAGTGTAACAGGAAAAGAAAAGAAGGAGAAACAGGAAAAGAAAAAGAAGAAGAAGTAACAGAGGGCATCATTAATTTACTCAACACCCCCCATGACTTGTAAGACTGAAGTCGGAGCTGAGAAAGATGGATTGATGAGTTGAAGAAGAGAGGCAAGAGAGAATAAAGGGAGAGCTTTGGTGAGCCCATCCGCCTTCCTACCATTGGCCAGAATGAGCTCAATTTGCAGGTTGCCAAGTTTGAGTTCTTCTCAAAGAGCCTTAGTCTTTATGTCAATGTGGCCAGTTTTGGAGTTGCAGCCAAACTTTTTGAGCTTATCTTTGAGTCCTTTGTTGTTGATAGAATGAAGACTTGGAGTGATGCTGATCTTCCAGAGTTTGGATATCAGACCTCTCATCCGAATTGCTTCTATGAAGGAGTCAAACAGAGGATTTAATTCAGCCTTGGTTGTTGAGTGAGTGAAGTTTGTTGGCAGTAGCTGCTCCAGGAGATGAGGGAATTGAATAGTAGGGAAAAGTGACCGGATTGAGAGCGTTTTGTGTCTAAGTTTTCACTCGAAGTGGTGTTGCTGAAGCACAAAATTTGGGTGTTGGTGTTGTTGATCTGCAGGGTGAGTTTTAGATTGTTTGTAGCTTTTAAGTACTTCCAGCATTGCTTTACTTCCCTCCAATGATTAATTCCCAGCTTTTCTCAGAATTGTGCAAGATTAGAAACCCCAAAGCTTAGATTGGGACAAGTTAGGCATGCTATATAGTTCATGAGGAAAACAGCTGAATGGTAATTGATGTTCAGAGCCTTGAATTCTTTGTGTTCCTTGTTGGAGGCCTGAGAGAGATTGATGTTTGCAGTGAGAGGGATAGTTGAAGGTTTGCAGTCAGCCAATTCAATTCTTCTAAACCATGCTTGATGTGTTTGGGTTGAGACAAGAGGATTTTGTTTCCAACACGCTTGTATTTCATGCCAAGAATTGTATTAGGTTTGTGATGGCTGGAGTTGGGAAAGCGTTTGAGAAATTTCTTCTGGAATTTTTCCCCAAACCCAACTAAGATAAGATCATCAAAATGGAAGAAGAGAACTGAGTTGGAGGTGGAATTAATATAAAGACAAGGATCAGAAATATATTTGTGAAAACCCTGTTCTTGGATCCAAGCAGTTAGAGTTTGAAACCAGTTTGTGGGGGCTTTCTTGAGACCGTAGAGGGATTTTTGCAGAATGAGGAACTCTGACTTTTTACTTGAGCCTTTGGGTCTTTTGATGATTACTTTTTCCCACAGAGGGGGGTGAAGAAAGGCACTCTTCACATCAAATTGGGAAATGGGAAGAGAGTGTAATAAACCAAAGAGGAGCACAATTTGAAGAGAAGCCACTTTTCCCGTTGGGGAAAAGGTGTCTTGATAGTCTAGCACATATATTTGATCAAAGCCTTGAACGCATAATTGACTCTTGTACACAAGCGGGTCGCCATGGCAGTTGTCCTTGAGGCAATATACCCAGGTAGTTTTGAGAGGATTGTCTGGTTCAGGACCTTCATAATACTCCCAAACTCCTAGCGCTTCAATGCCGTCCAGTTCAGTTTCCATTGAGGATTCCCACTTCAGGTGATTGGAGCATCGCTTGGCTTGTTTGTATGATTGAGGTACGTAGTAGTGGTGATACCCATAGCGCTGTGGAGGATTTAAGCGGGATCAATTGCGGAGAGAGTATCCAGGGATGAGCTGTTCAGTGAGTTTGGAAGAGGGATAATATTTGGAGTCTGATTCTAAACTGGTTGAGGATTTGGGAGGAGAGCTTGAGGTGGTGACTTGTTCTTTTGTAGAGGAATTAATGGAGGCAACATTGGTTGGTGAATCTTGAGAAGATGAGTTGAGAGAGGAGATGAGCAGGTTGTCATCTAGATCAATGTGGAGCTGATTTTTGGCTGGACTGGAAACTGAGGAGACCTTGGAAGCGTCGTTGATTTTGAGAAATTTGACATGTTTAGCAAAAATAATAGAATTGTCAGGTTTCAGAATTCAATATGACAGGAAGGTTGGGTCATAACCCACAAGGGTACCAGGAAGCCATTGGTCTTTGAATTTTTGGCCGCGGTTAATTTTTTTGTCAATGTAAGCAATCTTGGATCCAATGGGGTGAAAGAAAGAAGTGGGAAGAGATTTGCCGGTGAAAAGTTGGTAGGGAGAGGGGGTATTGGGAGCTTTGGGAATTTGATTGGGGGTGAGGGAAGCCGCCTTGGACACTTCTGCCCAGAGATTGAGAGGTAATTTGGAGCTTCAAAGGATATCCCTAATTGCTTTGGTGAGTGTTCTATTTGCTCTTTCAACTTTGCCATTGTGTTTGTGGTGGTAAGGTTCAGAAACTAGGTGTTGAAGTGAGTTGGACTTGAAGAAATCTTTGAAATCACACAAGGAAAATTCACCGCCGCCATCAGTGCAGATGGTGGCAGGAAAGCAGTTTTTTTTTTGTTTCTTGTGGTTAAGAATAATCTTGAGCTGGTCACAAGCGTCTGACTTGTGCATGAGAGGGATTGCAGAGATGTAACCTGAAAAGTTGTTGATAACTGTCATGATATAATTCATTTTGTTTCAAGAAAAAGGGTTTATGGGACCAATTAGATTGATATGGAGTCGCTTGAATGGTTTCAAAAATGGACTAGACGTAGCGTTGAATGGAGATTTGGAAATTTTAGAGAAGACACAGTCTTCACATTGAAAGTCAGAAAGGGTTTGAGTGGAGAGAGAAGGAAAAAGATTTTTGAGGCAATACGGACTGGCATGTCCAAAGGATTGATGTAGAGATTTGATCAAGTTGTGATTTGTATTGTTGAGAGACAGGTGAAAAAATTTGTTGTTGTTGCCAATTCAAGAAGGCAAGTTAAGGACAAAATGATTTTTGCAAATGAATCCAGTGAATGCCAATTGGGATCCGGAGAAGAGTGAGAATTGGTTTTTGAAGGAAGAGAGGGTACCATTCTTGGTGGAGATAAGTTTGCCGGGACTGATCAGGTTGACTATGAGGTCCGGGACGTTGTGGTGCCCCATCCTGGACACCCGGACCGCCTTAAGACCTCAATTCATAAACTGTTGCAAACGTACCGCCCGGCTGGACAACTTATCCTCAGGCTCATCCAACTATTGTTTACCCGCGCTGCGCCGCGCCGCGTCGCGCCGCGCTGCGCTTCCATTATCCGCGTCGCGCTCCGCGTCGCGCGTCCTTTATCCGTGTTGCTTCCCATCTCCGCTGTTGTTATAGAACGTCCGCATCTTTTGTTGTTGCGTGTCTTCATCTTTGTTGTTGCGCCTCCCCTCTCCTCTTTGCTACCGTCGCGCGACGCTCATCCATGATCTACTGAATCCATCCCGACCGCTCCCGCAAGCATTTGGCAGATCCTTGACCAACGCGAGTGACCACATGGTTGCCTTCCCGTTTCCGCTCTATTTGTAGAATCCGTTGTATATAGTCTAACAGGGCCTTCTGCCCATATAAGGAGGGGCTCTCCCCTGCTTTTTGGCGGACCATTCCATCATCCTAGTATCTCAGATCATCGCATCATCATCGTCTCAGCATCCCATAATCATAAGCAATTTATCCGTGGGCATCCTTCCCCACTTATCTGAGAAAATTGTCCGGGTATATCTATGATTGCCCCTTGATCCTTTGAGCCTCCATACTCAAACTCAGTCCTTTGTGACCTTGATCCTTATCACCAACCAATAGCCTTGCTGGTTGAAGAAGAATTCCTGTCTGCCTGAATTCTTGAGTGTTTTATACCACTCTGATCCCTTTTTCCGACCATACTGGTCTTGATCTCCCTTGATCATCTTTCTGGAGCCAATCACGTTTGATTGAAGAGGTTTTATTAAGCTTAAAACCTGGAGTGTTATACCTCCCTTCTTCTTCGAGGTTGAATTTTGCCACGCTATTCTTGAGTTCCTTGAGAAGTGTTGGGATATTCTTGCTCAAATTCGTTATTGATTTGCTTCTAGAGCTTCATAAACAAATTGCTTTTGTTTTGTTCAGCCTCCCACAGTTATCTGGTACCCTTCAAGCGCTTGATTGCGGAGAGTTGGGCGGGTTCATTGAGAACCTGGAGGTTGTTTGGGATTGAGTTGATCTTTCCTAATTAGCTGCTGACGACCAGAGTTATTAGCTTGTGGGCTTTGTTACTTACAACTGCCTTGTTCTATTGAACTCTGAACAAACGTTGACTTATTTGTTCAAGTCTTTCCCTGCATCATCTTGTCTCAGATAGTGTTGTTTCCATTGCTACCGACAACTCTTATCCTCTTCTCTTAGTTTGATTTCTCATCCATAAGGTTCTGGACCTTGATTCCGGTTACATTAAAATATTATTGTAACTCCTAGGAGGGCAGCCTAAACAGCACCTTTCCCCTCCACAGAACTGCCACGGCTTAGCACCGTTTGGAGTCTTACATTTGGTCCCCCGGGCCGGGATCGAACCAGCAACCTTGGGATTTACAGTCCCAACTTGAAGAATCAAATCCGAAATCTTATCCAATTTCTCTTTCTTTTTTCTGCTTGTTCTTTTTTCCGATCCGTGGAGGCAACTTGGTCTAGAAGTAAGTCCTCCCAATTTGTGCACCGCTCGGGCAAGATACTTGTTGTTTTTGGCGAAACCCTACTCTTGCCACGCTCGTGAGCCACTTTGGAAATCTGCTCTTTGGATCCCCTAGGAACTCTGTTATTCGATATGGCATCTCCCGCTACTCCAACCACCTCTGTTTGACCTAAGATGGTAAAGATCAAACCCCAGAACAAGAACTTAGGCTTCAACGGTACGAATGTCGAGCGATTCTTGGACTCCTACGAAATGGCTGCTGAAGTAGATGGAGCTAGTGAATTCGATATGGCTTATCAGTTGCAATTCTTTATCTCCTCAGATGAAGTTATGGAGGTAATTGAGTCTTTTGAGGGATTCGAATCCCACAACTGGACGCTTCTCAGGGAGGCTATGTTGGCATACTGGGGTAAAATAGATGTGGCTAGGTTTACTCTGCAGGATTTGGATGCTCTGGTTTCTCAGTGGATCTCAAATGGTGGTATTTCTTCAGCCTCTGACTATCAGATCTTTAGGAAGTCTTGGGACCCCATTCAAAACTATCTTATCCGAAACGATCACATTGACACAGTGGACGAAATTTGAGCAAAGTTCTTCCAATCTTTTTCGTCGGCTGTGCAGGAAAGGATTAAAGAAGAACTGGTCAAATCTGGATCCATGATTACTACCAGGGATAATTGATTCAAGCTCCCTGTTTTTCTTACCCTTAGGAGTACTGTGGATAAAGTCATGAAAGGTCAAACTGCTCTTACCTTTGAAAAGCCTAGAACTACTGAACCAGTCCATGCTCCTTCTTTTAAAGAGTCAAACAATATTATGATTAAAATGGAGGCAGATCGTAGGCCTAAAGCAGATCCTAATTCCAATCGAGAACCTACTACTATAGATGAAATCACCAAGTTACTTAGAGCCTTTGAGAACAAAATAGATCAAAAGATTTCTTCGCTAGCTACTCCTAAAACTCCTTCTCCTGTCCCCAAATCAACTCTGGTCTGTTACTAATGTCATAGGGAAGGCCATGGAACTGGACAATGTCAAGAACTTCAGAAGGACTTAAAGGAAAAGTTGGTAGAGCAGAGGGGAAACAATTACTTCCTCCCTAATGGTGCCCTAATCCGTTTTGACTCGTCTCGTCCTATCCGACATGTGGTGGCCTCTTACCAGCCATCACCTCCTGTGAAAGCATCTCTTGCTTCCTTTGAATTTTGATCATCCTGTGGTACCCTCCAACCTTGGTATCCTCCAGCCATTTCTTCCTCTAGTCTTGCTGGGACTACTTATCAATCCGATCCAGCCAGGAAACGACATGAGGAACCTAAACCTCATAAGGCTCCTTCCTTGCCAACTTCAATCCTTCGAAAACCCGTTAAACGTCGATCAACACTTGAGCCTCCTTCCTCTGATGTAGAAGACATGGAGGTGGAAAAGGAACCACTCATGGAAAGGTTCCCAGATCACCCTGATCCTTCTCCCTCACCTCAACCTTCTAATCCAATCTTAGATTCTGCGTCACCTGAACTTCCTCCCCCCACCCAGCCAAAAGTTCGATTTGAAAGAGGCATCTCCAAGGATCACCCTAATGCTGTGGAGGGAGTATTAAAGAAAATTTCTGATCTCAAAATTCCTGATCTATCTGTGGCTGAACTTCTATCGATCTCTCCATCTGTTGCTGAAGGAATGAAGAAATGGGTCTCTCGTCGACGTGTGGAAATTGGCCCTGAAGAACTCAAAGTCTCCTCTGGCACTTTAATGGAGGACTCTGGTGGAACCAGTCCTTCTATAGAATCCAATCTTTATTCCTGTCCCCTTGGCTTTCTTCCTTGTTATCTTGGTGACTCAGCTAAAACTGTTTCTCCTCTTGTGGATTCTGGATCTCAGCTTAACTTAATCTTGGATGCTATGGCCTGCAAGCTCAAACTTAGTCCTAGGGTCAGCTTCAACTCTTCAGTGTATGGGATAGGAAATCAAGCTTGTGAACTGGTTGGTATTGCTGAAGATGTACCAGTCAGGATTGGTCAAAATATCGTTGGAACCTGCCATTTTTGGATTACTCGTTTGGACAGTCCTATGATCTTGGGACGACCCTTCTTAATGGACTTTGGTGCAACCCTGATGTTTTCTGATCAAGTTGGGGAGAGAATTCTTCTCCCTGATGCTGATGGCAGGAAAATTGAAGTCCCTCTTTGCTCTTTGGATTCTGGTCGTTGGGAAAGAGATTTTCCTGGTCATTCTCCAAAATCATCTTTTAAGGGGAAGCAGAAGGATAACTCTAGTTCCTCTCATTTTTTAGGGGAATAGTTGATCCTACTAATGATTGTAGTTCTTTTCAGCCTCAGACTGCAACTCAAGGGTCAACTCCCCTCCCTCAGGCTTATTTTTCATTCCTTTCATCATTCTCTTCTGAGCTCAAGAATATTAAAAAACAGAAACATATCAAAATAGAAAAATCCAAAAATATTTCTCCTCCATTTCCTTCTCTCTCTGGATCTGTTGTGTCTTCTTTTCCTTCTACTTTTAAGTCTGATCAATCTTCTCTCAGTTCCGGTTTGAATCTCCGCAATGAGTCTAAACTAGATCCTAATTGCAATTCCGTTTTTGGCGATTTTGGTATGAAGGAATATGGGCTGCAGTGGAGGCAATTTGGGGTACAAGTAAGTCCTCCCAATTGTGCACTGCCAGGGCAAACTTTCACCGTCATTTTCAAAACTCTACCTTGTGCCACACATGTGAGCAACGTATTATCTCCTGGTTCTCCTTTTATGGAAAAGGCACCCTTCAAGGATATTGCAGAACATCGGACTTGGAAGATGTTGGAACTTGGACTCAGCTTTCCTAATCAAGTCTCTCTGGTCAACTCTTGGAGGAAACAAGAAATTCTCTCTTTTGCCACTAAGTATAAACCAGTTGCTAAGAAGGTCCAACCAGTCAACCAGCCTATGCCTCTCAACCTCAATCCCCCCCTTATGCGTCCTCCTCTATCTCGCAATCCTTACTGTGGGCTTCCTCAATCTCTTACTGGTCCCTTTGTGCCTAATGGACGGGTCACTGAAGAACGTCTGAAGGTGGTCAACTTTGGTCCAGATGGATGGCTTCTTCCTGATGAGTTAAATTTAATCAAAAATGTCTTATCTCTAAGAGAAAAATCTATTGCTTTCTGTGAAGAAGAGAGAGGTCTCTTGCGGGAATCCTATGGCCTCCCTTATATCATCCCTGTAGTTGAACATGATCCTTGGCAAAAGAAAAAGATCCCTATCCCCGCTGCTAAAGTTGACGAATTCATCAAGTTGGTTCGGGAACAAGTTCGAACTGGCCTGTATGAACAGTCAACTTCTAGTTACTCCAGCCCCGTCTTCTGTGTCCTCAAGAGTAATGGTAAACTTAGAATAGTTCATGATCTTCAACCTCTTAATAAAGTTACTATTAAAGACTCTGGTATCCCTCCTGTTACTGAAGAATTTGTTGAATCCTTTGCGGGAAGAGGTGTCCTCAACCACTGATCTGTTAGTTGCTAGATCCAAGCAACTGGAGCGAAGTGAAGACGTTCGTGATGAAGCTAATCAAACGATGATGGAGGCCAGAGCAAAATCCGTCCAGTATTGGGAGGACAAGCACTCTAATCGAATCAGGGAGCCCTTGAACCCTGGTGACCTAGTTTTAGTTTATAATCGATCTTTGGAAACCCAGTGGGGCAAGCTTTTCTCTAATTGTTGGAATGGCCCTTATCGAGTGGTTCATCAAGTTAGAGGTGGATCTTATGTTTTGGAGGAGCTGGATGGTACTCGGTTGGCCAGAAGGTTCTCTGCTGATCAAGTCAAGAAGTTCCATTGTCGTGGGGGCAACTTATCTCAGAAGTAAGTCCTCCCAATTGTGCACCACCAGGGTCATTTGCTGCGTTTTTTTGTTGTGAAACTCTACTGTATGCCACATATGTGAGCACCTGGGACGCCCTCCTTGTTCTATTCCTGCCGCTTCTAGGGTTCATTTGGAAGAATCAAGATATTTTCCTCAACTCTTCAACCACTCTCAAGATCAAAATGGCCATTCTTTGGTTTCAATCATCTGTCTTTCCTTTCTTTCTTTCTTTCTATGGCATCAAACTTGGGAGCAGACTAGGGACAGTCTGTAAGTTGGGGAGAGATGTGGTGCCCCATCCTGGACACCCGGACCGCCTTAAGACCTCAATTCATAAACTGTTGCAAACGTACCGCCCGGCTGGACAACTTATCCTCAGGCTCATCCAACTATTGTTTACCCGCGCGCGCGCGCCGCGCCGCGCCGCGCTCCTTTCATCCGCGCGCGTCGCGCGTCCTTTATCCGTGTTGCTTCCCATCTCCGCTGTTGTTATAGAACGTCCGCATCTTTTGTTGTTGCGTGTCTTCATCTTCGTCGTTGCGCCTCCCCTCTCCTCTTCGCTACCGTCGCGCGACGCTCATCCATGATCTACTGAATCCATCCCGACCGCTCCCGCAAGCATTTGGCAGATCCTTGACCAACGCGAGTGACCACATGGTTGCCTTCCCGTTTCCGCTCTATTTGTAGAATCCGTTGTATATAGTCTAACAGGGCCTTCTGCCCATATAAGGAGGGGCTCTCCCCTGCTTTTTGGCGGACCATTCCATCATCCTAGTATCTCAGATCATCGCATCATCATCGTCTCAGCATCCCATAATCATAAGCAATTTATCCGTGGGCATCCTTCCCCACTTATCTGAGAAAATTGTCTGGGTATATCTATGATTGCCCCTTGATCCTTTGAGCCTCCATACTCAAACTCAGTCCTTTGTGACCTTGATCCTTATCACCAACCAATAGCCTTGCTGGTTGAAGAAGAATTCCTGTCTGCCTGAATTCTTGAGTGTGTTATACCACTCTGATCCCTTTTTCCGACCATACTGGTCTTGATCTCCCTTGATCATCTTTCTGGAGCCAATCACGTTTGATTGAAGAGGTTTTATTAAGCTTAAAACCTGGATTTTTATACCTCCCTTCTTCTTTGAGGTTGAATTTCGCCACGCTATTCTTGAGTTCCTTGAGAAGTGTTGGGATATTCTTGCTCAAATTCGTTATTGATTTGCTTCTAGAGCTTCATAAACAAATTGCTTTTGTTTTGTTCAGCCTCCCACAGTTATCTGGTACCCTTCAAGCGCTTGATTGCGGAGAGTTGGGCGGGTTCATTGAGAACCTGGAGGTTGGTTGGGATTGAGTTGATCTTTCCTAATTAGCTGCTGACGACCAGAGTTATTAGCTTGTGGGCGTTGTTACTTACAACTGCCTTGTTCTATTGAACTCTGAACAAACTTTGACTTATTTGTTCAAGTCTTTCCCTGCATCATCTTGTCTCAGATAGTGTTGTTTCCATTGCTACCGACAACTCTTATCCTCTTCTCTTAGTTTGATTTCTCATCCATAAGGTTCTGGACCTTGATTCCGGTTACATTAAAATATTATTGTAACTCCTAGGAGGGCAGCCTAAACAGCACCTTTCCCCTCCACAGAACTGCCACGGCTTAGCACCGTTTGGAGTATTACAACGTAGAGAAAATTGCTCAGAGATACAAAAGAGCCTTTTCAGGTGAGCTTGACCGTGCCGTTACCCTTAATAGGAAGTTTCGCGTCTTCCTTCCCAGTGTTGATGAATTCCTCTCCAGTGAGATCATTGAGTTGAGTGAAGAAGCTTTGAGAATTGAACATGTGACATGAGGAGCCGGAGTCAACGATGATCTGACTTGAGAAATTGACATCTTCAATCCAAGTGGTGATGAGTGACACATAGTGGGAAACTTCCTTAGCTTTTGATTGGGAATTGATTTGCACCCTCCAACGGGCTTGTGATTCCTTCCACCAGTCGGGGGAAAGATTCTCATGTAGGTGCCAGCATTTGCTCTCAGGTTGATCAGGGGATTGGGGGTTGTGATATCCCCTTTTGCATTGGAGTTCTGCAAGGATGGGTTTCTTAGTTGGCCGAGAAGATACTAGAGCAGTGTTGCTAAGCTTGGTTTCTTTGGATTTGACCTTGATTTTGTTTTCAAATTGAGTAAGATGATTGAGAACAATGTCCACAGTGACTGCCTTGTCCAAGTGCATAATCTGCTGCCAAAGAGAGTGGAGCAAAGGAGGGAACTTGAAGAGAATAAGGTATGAGAGAATGTCGTTGGGTAAATCTATTCCAAAGTCTATCATTCTTTTAATGGAGATTTTTGTGTTGGTGATAAAGAAATTGATCACATCAGGTTTTAACTGTTGGTAGAGGAATTTGTTGAAGACACGGGCCCTGTTGGCGGTTTGGGAGGAGGCAAATCTTTCTTTGATAGTTTTCCAAAGGAGTTGAGCGGAATAGATTTAGCAGGGTTGACCACGTTGTTGTGGGTGATTGAATTGATTTGAGAGAGTAAGATGACTCAGGTTTCCATGTTGTCTGCAGCACTTAGATTCTTAGAGTCGTCCTCTAGGGCTTCCTTGATTCCTTTGAGTTTGAGAATCATAGACATTTTGTATTTCCAGATGGAATAGTTTTTGTCAGAAAGAATTGGTACCGCTTTGAGAGCTTCCTTGAGAATTATTTGTCAAAAACCATTGTTAATGGATCCCTCCATAGATTTGATTAGGTTTGTCGGATGGATCTTTGGCTTTTAAACGTGTTGAATTATGGTAAAAGATTCAAGAAATCTAGAACACAGAGGGCTGAATAGGACAAGATATCAGTAAGAAGATAGAAAAATGAGGAGAAAAAAGAAAATTAGAAGAAAAGAAACCAACATCCAGCAACTGAAAGGAAAGAAGAGTTTGACAAGATCAAGGTCTTTCAGGAATCAAGTTTGGATGAGACACAAGCAGGCAATGACAGAGAACTTTGGAGAATAATTGAATGAAGGGTCAGCTTTGAGGAGTGAGATTGAGATAGAAACAATTTCTGATCTTACAGGTCAGTTCTAGATGAGTGGAGAACTTGAGAAGTCAAGTTTGAGTTGATTTGATTTGAATTTGATCGTCGTGTTGATAGTTTGAGGAATAGGAAGAATAAAGAAACAAAGAAAAAGGAAAAAGAGTTGGTAACGGTAGAAGAAGAAGGAAGTGAATAGGATGGTTGAGTGTAGAGTGTTGGGGTTTGAGGTTGATTGATTTGTGAGTGTTCAGTGTCAAACCTTCAGGGTAGACTTGAGTGAGTGAAGTAGTATTGTGACATTGATTGTGGGCGCGCGGGTGTGACAGCTATGATGATTGAGGACGCGCGAGTGTGACAGCTATGAATTTTGGAGCATGGAAGACTTGAGAAGCGCGGGAATGACTAGGAAGATGACAAGGAGAGACAAGAGAAGAACAAGTGTATCAGGAAAAGAATAGAAGGAGAAACAGGAAAAGAAAAAGAAGAAGAAGTAACAGAGGGCATCATTAATTTACTCAACAGGTTCAACCGTTTCTGGTTAAAAGTTTGTGGTGTGCTTTCTGGCCTTAGAAGTCCTTGGTCACAAGTTTTCCACAAAAGGGAGGAAAATCACTAAGGCCAAATTTAACAAAGTTTTGGAATGTACTACTCGGCGGAATGCCACTCAAGTTTCCCAGTTTTTAGGTCTTTGTGGATGGGTCCAGATCTTCATTGGGCATTTTGGGGAGATAGCTAACCCATTGCAAAAACTGATTAGGCATGGGGCTGAGTGGATTTGGACAGAGTAATGTGTCAACCTCCTGTATTCCAAGACCCTTGCTTTCCTTTAGCTACCAGAGTTGATAGAATAAATGATAAATATATTATTCAATAAATGCAGCAAAAATCCGTAAAATATTTGGATAAAGCTATTGCAAGGTTGGATTGGTTTGGTTGTGGTTTAATATTATAAATCAATGTTAATAAATTGATTATTAAATAAATTAATAGAGGGGCCACAATAATATTGGGGATCTTCAACACCTCTCTTCAGGGAATTCACTTTGAAAACATGTATACCTGGTTACTTTGGAACCTTGAATTTATATTCTTAAAGGATATAATGCCCAAAGATAGTATATATATAAAATACATGGTGGTGTGACAAGGCCTTTTATCCAAGCTTCCACGACAGAAAAAGGATAATAAGACTCACTGTTATATTATTAAATCCCTTGGGTACCCGTTTGTGATGTGTACTGATGGGTTAAACCTATTACTGGGGTTAAAAAGGTTTTTCATCAGTTTAAATTGATAAAAGGGTTGGGGATGAATATTATTAATCAGAATAAATCCATAAATCACTTAATTATCTCTTATAAATATTTGGTCACCTTGACACAATGTCTGGATATAAATATAACTGGGTCTCTGGGTATCAATATCTCCAAAAGAGCTCCTTATTTATAGCTTTTTGGGTCCCAATATTGTCCTTCTGAGGGATACAGGGGCTCACAGGGACAGATGCTAAGGCTAGCAGGGTACGCAGTGGTAGCCTGTCACATGTTTATGGTTCTGTAGCACGGGTAGCATTCAATTCCGCAGGGTATGGGAATTATTTTACCTTTTTAATTGATATTTGGACATGTGAATAACACTAATGTATCCATATTATCTATTATTTAAGTAATTATCTTTATTAAATATTCCCAGGATGCTAATAAAACTCTTAAAAGACATTTGTGGGGGTAATGTGATGTCCAGTGGGTTCTCATTATGTATTAACTGATTGGAATTAAATCATGATAATGATTTTACTCCCGATTTTCAGTATCCAGTTGATTTACTTAAAATAATTAATTAAAAATATAATTTATGAGAATAAATGTTATATTTTTACATCATCAGTTTCTTTTGTATGTCACAAAAATACCAATGTCTTGAATTTCTCAAAATTTTATATTAATATATTTTAATATATTTTAACAAATATTAGTTATCTCATTTTCGACATTTTTGGTATTATTAATTATATTTTATAAAAAAAACCTATAAAGGTTATTTAATTATTATTATATACTTTTATTTATTTTGAGACTATCTAATATCCACAGGGACATTCATTACATATGTGGAATTTCCCTGTCTAGGTTGTAGCACATTTACGTGGTACCTGAGCTTCTCAGGCCTCCTGTCACTCTGCCAGCCCATAGTCCTGTGGCTGCGTACTTGTCAGATTCCCGGGGCTGTGTACACAGCTTGTAAGGCTACGCTGACAGGATGGAATTTCTGCTGCTCAGCCGCGCGCGGGTGTATTGGTTGCCTCTGCTGCATGCGGGAATTGTGACACAACACATTTCCGTGTGTAACTCCTAAAATATACACAACACCTCAATTCTGACTGAATTTTAGGTGTGAAACCTATAAGTGACAATATGTGTGAAATGTTTCATTGGTCAAAAGGTCCCATAGTGGTGCCGTGGTATTTTGGTCATTTCCATTTTTAATTATTAAAAATATAAAGAGTTGGATTTCAAGGGTGGGGTCAGTTAGTGAACCTACCTAATTTTGGGGGGAGAATTGATTTCTGAAATAAAATTTATGTATTTGCTACTCCTTCTCAAGTTCAATTTAATCATGTTATTTTTGTTATTTTGTTACTTTTGAAGCTTTCTCTGCAATAGTAGCAAGCTAATGGAATGCAATTGTGCATTCTGGGAGCTGAAGGAGATTGTTGGACGGCAAATACTGGTGAAGGAACTTGACTAAAAAAAAAGGAGGAATCTGGCTAACAGTGGACTTGAGCAAGTTTGGTGCAGGCCGTGTGCTGACCCAAGAAGATGAAGGGAATGACAGGCCAGTACTCTATGAGTCGTTAAAAATTTTTCAGGTAGAATCTTGGTACTTGCAGCCCAAGTTGGAGTTGTGTGGGGTGACAAGGATTGTGCAGAGATTACAACATGTGCTGTGGGGGGTGTCTTCTGAAATCCTGGTGGATGCAGAACCGCTGGATAGTATGATTGATTCTCCAACCTTTCCTAATTCTCCTATGACACAGTGGATTGCATACTTACAGTTGTTCAATTTCATGATCAGGAACGTTCCAGGGAAGGTGTTTACAATGCTGGATGCCTTTTCTCAGTATCTGGAGGTTTAACGCTTAGCAGAAGGGGATTTGTATGTGTATAAAAAGCTTCTGCCGGTCGCAGAAACAGCTGCGGAGGTTGGGTAACTTCCCCTGAAACAGTGCGGAAGGTTTCAGGCATTGGAAAAGTATCTTTGGACCCTTCTTTTTCCTGAAGGTTTTTCTGCAACAGAGGTTAGATGGATTTGGTAGAAGTTTTTGCTTTTCTTTTTCCAGGAAGGGAAGTTGTGGAAATGGGAACTTCCAATACCCTTGTTTTTGGTCACAAGGCGCGAGGATCAGGAGTATTTGATGCAGAGTCTTCACAATGAATTAGGATATTGGGGAGAGGTAAAGACACAGAGAAGATTTAAGACCAGCTTCTGGTGGACCAGTCTGGGTCCAATGGTGCAAGATTGGGTGCAGAGTTTCAAAGCTTGTCAGTGGCGGAGTACCAGATTACCAAGAGAGGTGGGTATTCCAATGGGTGAGGATGCGCTTTTCAGGAGGGTCTCACTGGAGGTAGTCCATATCAAGGCAGCAAATTTCCCATATCTGCTTGTGGCTTGGGACAACTTTTTGGGGTGGGTGGAGGCGCATCCGTTGGTTAAGCAGTCAACGGAGAAGGTGGGGCAGTTTTCGGGGGAGGATTGGTTTGCTTGTTGTGGGTGTTTGCGGCTCATCATGGTGCATGGCGGAGCAGAGTTTTTGGGTAATCTTTGGAAGCTGGTCAAATCTTGCGGCACAAATTTTGGGAGAGTTAAGGAATATTATCTGGAGGGAGCGGGGGCAATAGAAAGGTGGCATCAGACAATCAAGGACGCAATGGTCAAGATCTGGGGAATTAATGGGAAAATGTGGCAGCAAACCTTGCCAGTTGTGCTGTTTGCAGATTGGATATTGGTCAAGTGGGGGACAGGTGATTTGCCTTACAACTCTTGTATGGGCGGCAGCTGGTGCTTCCAGTAGATATCAAAAACTTGACTTACCTTTCTATTGACTGGTGGAAGGTTAAGATCATGGAGGATCTAGTTGGATTTTGGGTTGAGAAAATTTTGCAGCAAAAGGAGATGGTGGTGAGGGCAGCAAAGAGGCTTTGGGACAGTTGGGCTACGTTGGTTTGGTACTGGGACAAGCATTGTGCCAATTGCTTGCGGGACCCTTTGCAGAGAGGCAACCTGGTTCTGCTTTATAACTGGAGCTTGGAGACGCAGTGGGGTAAGCTTGTGGCAGATCTCTGGAATGGTCCTTATTGGGTTGTTAGTCAGTTTCCAGGTGGTAGTTATCAGTTGGAGGAATTTTATGGCACTCCACTCAAGTGGAATGCGGTGGCAGCTCATGTGAAGAAGTTCCATGTGCGGTGCACTAGGGATTTTAATGAAAAAGCATGTTCAGGGGATGAAAATCAAGATATGGCCAACATGAGCAACCTGACTGCAGAGGAGATGGAGTCTTTGGAGGAGTAGTCCTTGGAGGGATGAACATTGGGATCAAATTTTGAGTTGTTGAGGGAAGGGGAAGCTCAGATCACAAGAGCAGCATTGTGGTAAACAAAACCTGTCCTATAGCCATCAGACTCATTTTGTCTTATTAATTATTATTCTTATATCAAATTAAATTCAAGAAAATACTAAATAAATTCCAAACCCCTCATAAACTATTCTCTAAACTCAAACAAACCTGAAAACCCAAATCAATCACCAGATAAACCCCTTCAACCATATTAACACCTGTCACAAAAACAACCCAACACCTGGCACAGACTGGATTATGTCACATGGATTAATTAAAAGACTTAATTTAATATATAATCAAAAGATTAGGCTCAAAATAGCCACAAAACAAAACAACATACCCCATACCAGCAGGACTTAAACCATATCAGTACCAATGTTACACTACAACCAGTTCTATGAAAGCAAGTTACACTACTTTTCTGGAACTTTCACCACCAGATAAGCCCTCAGAAGCGTCCTCTCAAACACTCTGATACTCAGTTTTCCACAATTCCAACCATACAACAAACACATGCACCAACAGAAGTAGGGGCTCATGCAGCCAAGTATATCTGAATTCTCACCAACCAGCAATAACAACTCAGTACACATGACTTTTCTGGAACTTTCACCACCAGATGAGCCCTCTGAAGCGTCTTCTCAAGCGCTCTGATACTCATTTTTCCACCATTCAAACCATACAACACACACATGCACCAACAGAAGTAGGGGCTCATGCAGCCAAGTATATCTCAATTCTCACCAACAAGCAATAACAATTCAGTAAAAATGACTTTTCTGGAACTTTCAACACCAGATAAGCCCTCTGAAGCGTCCTCTCAAGCACTTTGATACTCATTTTTGCACCATATCAACCATACAACACCTGTAAGCCACACCCTCAAGTTACCCAACGGGACATGCAGTAAAACAGCATACCTCATTACATTAAAACAGCATGCAGGTAGTTCCTGCAACATTTTATACATGATAAGGGCTCAGAAACTTCCTAAGAAACACCCAGCACATTACTTTCCACCACCAAACCCATGCAGGTCACACCATTCAAGCTACCAAAGAGGGCTTGCAGCTGCCAAGCATGTTTCATGCTTTTCCCAACCAGCAAAATTAACTCAAGCTGCAGGCAAATTCTGCATCATTTTTTATATAAGATAAGCACTCAGGAGCTTCCAGATCACATCATTTTTATCTCTTATCTCATATCTTAGCCTGACTCTCAATGATTGAACTAAAAAATACAGTTATATCTCAGCCTGATTTACACGTTTTATCACCAGAATGATTTTTCTCATCTAACTGTACCCTCCTGTGCTTCAACAGTGCAGAGAGGGGCTCAGAACCGCACTAAGGGGAGCCCTGAGCATCCCCTGAGGAAGTATTTTTCCATTTAAGGAGGGCTCTCTTGCCCTATCCAAGTTGTAGGATGGCATCAGCCCCAGAGTCTGGCTTCTGCCCAGTGTGAGAATTATGGCATCTGCCTGACCAGTTACTTACCTAGTACCCAGTTATAAGTGAACCAGAATCAAGTGAAAAGGAAATAAAGGATCAGAAACAAAATTATAATTGACCATTTGACCCAAATCCTGGTGCTTTTGAAGGAGGGTTCTTGAGAAAGCGCCTGTTATTCCGCACCTATTTTTAAGAGGGAAAACCCCCTTATTTTTTTCATTAGTAAATTCATCAAAGAGAAAGAGCACAACAGAAAAACCAACCAAGCTTTTTTTCCGCCCAGCTCCCTGTGGGCAAGCCCATCTTTGGGTCCTCCTACTGGTTAAACACCTTTTAGTCAACCCTTAAATCCTTTAATTGGAATTGGAAAAAATAGTCAGAGAAAAGTTGAAAATTCTTGATTATTAATTGGTGGAAGCTTGCCACTAATCCAATCCCACCTGGGATAGTCTTTCAATTCCTAAAAATCTCTATTAATAATTAATCTAGGTCTGATAAGAGACCTATTTTAAGTCTCAAAGAAACCAGCCACTAATTAAAAAAAATTATTGTGCAGACTTATTATAGTTCAGAAGGGCAGGCTATTCAAAACCACCTTAGCTTACCTCTATCTATTCAAGACTAGTATTAAACTCAATTCCCCTTCTAGTGACTGCCAGAAAGCTATTTGCTAAATAATCTCTTAATCCCTTGGAGTCTCTAAAGCATGGAAGGTCTAGTCTTAGAAGCCTTTGTCTGGGGTGGTCCAGGTCCCTTAGGTGATATTTATTTTCAGATTTTGGAGGCTCTTTAGTTATTCTTTTTCTCAGGTGTCTCAGTTTTATTTTTCTCATACTCAGATATGGAGGTTTTCTCACTAGGGGTTGCAGATTTTATTTTGTTTGTGTGTCTCATTTTGTAGCATGGTGCGGGGAATCAAGAGGATTCCTTTCTGGGGCAGGCCAGGCATCATATTTATTTCAAGAGCTATGTACCAGATTTAGGATGCGGGGCAATATTTAAAGATGGGGAGAAATATAAGGAAGGAAGATGGCGCAGCGGAGCCTGTGGAGGAGCTCACCCCTGGCACAATGATGCTTGTGGTGGATATTGCAAGGCTCTGCAGCTGGGATCCCAACCAAACGTTGGAGGATGGCCAGTATTTGCTCATCCAATTTGCAGAGGTACTAGTTGATTTTGGCTTCTTCAATTCCTTGGCCGCCTTCTTTGTTGTTGCTTTAGATTTCTGTGTGGTATTGAGAGACCAGGCGGAATTGGGTTGACCTAGAAGGGCAGGATTTGGAGGACTGAAAGGAGAGTCAAGGTGACAGGGTCGGGATTGCAGACAAGCAACACAAAGATCTGTGGACCAGCAGTGGAGGCAACAGTGACTCAATGAGAGGTGCGGGTGCTGTGTGAAGATATGGAGGGTTCAGGGAAAAAAAAATAATGGGTTATGGGTGGCAAATTGGAGCTAATCACAATGAATAAGAGCAGGGAATCAAACTCTGCAGGAGTTGTTGTGGTTGGAGTGGTGGAGGCTGGAGGAGTGGGTGATGGTGGACCGAAGAGGGGGACTTTGGGCGCTGCTGGAGGGGGTATTAGAGACGTAGCCACTCAAATAAAGACAGGAGCCGTGTTGGGCCGGGGTGGTACCTGGCTCAGTCCAACATTGAGGTTGTGGCGTTGGCACCAGGCTTGGGTGGCATCTCCCCAGGCGGCAGCAGTGGGGTAGTCTGCGCGTTGAGAAGGGGGGGAAAGGCAGTCTGGGGCCTCTGCAACAGGTGACAAGGAGGCGGTGCAGTATGGCTTGGGAGTCCAGTTTTTGTTATTGATGGGTTTGTCACCTTCCACAACAAATTTGGCCATTGGTCTGCGGCGGTGACCTGAGGGTTGGCGGGGAGAGGGCGGAGGAAGAGCGGGCAAGGATCCAGGGGTTGGAGCAACAAAAAAACACCTGTGGTGGCCTAGACGGCAGGCGTTGCAGGCTGGGAGACCATCCGTTTGGGTGCACATCCTCCGCATTTTTGCACAATACTTGCATTTTTCCATGGCAGGGGATTTCTTTCTTTCCTTTGAGAGGTTTGAAGTTTGAGTAGAAGTTGGGGGTTGGGGGGTTTAATGGATGTTCTGGCATTGGGTAGCTTGGGAATGCTGAGGACAGAATTTAAGTTTTGGGGGGATGTGGTGGTTATTTATAGAAACAGAGGCAAGTATGCTCAGCACTGGACATTTGACTTGGAGTGGCTCAGCAGTGGTTGGAAGTCCACAGCACAATAGGCGGAGAGAAGCATGTTAAAAGACTGTCTATTCCGGAGTGCATTAGCTAAGGGCTCAGCATAGGTGCGGCGCACGCTTTTTGGGCGCACAATGACAACAATGGGCCGGAGTTTTTTCCATTTGGGGACATCAAGTGTGGTTGAACATAATTTTCCCTCTGCGGCTGTGGGTTTACTAATGCAGAAGAAAGTGATCCAAGCTAAGTATTATGGATTAGGCCAATTATGGTATATGCACTGAGGTTGCAGAGCTGTGGGGCAATGAACTCTAAAGTTGAGGAGGCAGCATGTGGTTTGTTGGGAATTTTTAGTTATGCTGCATGCGGGATGGGGAGTGATCCGCTAGGGAAGATTTACAAGGATCTGTTGTTAGTTATGCATTGGTACAACTCAACTGTGAAGGGTAATTGGCAACAGGATCATCAAATCTACTGATAATCATGGGATTGGGAAAGTTTTGGACTATTATTAAGTAGGATCAGTGAGGAACACAGGGAGGTGGTGGAAAAGGAGTCTTTCAGTAGAAGTTTATGTTCCTTTTTGCAATAGCTAAGCAGGGTCAGTGTGGAATTCACGGAGACAATAGGGGACTTTCATTAGCAGTTTATGTTTGTTTTTGAAGTAGCTAAGGAGTTTCAGTGCGGAATGCACTGAGACAACAGGGGTCTTTCATTTGTGTTTTGCATTATTTTGTTCTTTGTTGTATATATAAGCAAGCTTTTCTTTCATTGGAGAAGGGGGGGAACATTATTTCATTATCAGATTATCAGATGATTGGATTATTGGAGAATAAAAAAACATTTCACAGCAAATTATAGCTAAATTCTTTTCTTCTTTCACTTTGGAGTGTAATTACCAGCAAGAGTTCTTGGAGGTCATATTTAGGGAAATAGTTCAAGTGCAGAGCTTGTTGGGGAGTCCGCCTTGTTTCTTTACTATTATTTCATTGTGAGTTAGCTTTAGTGGTTTCCAGCTTGGGTGCAGAAGCAGAGTTTGATCAGGAATTAAAGAGGTACAGGAGTGTGACTCAAGGGCTAGTGGGCTTTCCAGAAATTGGTGTGAGATTGTTGTGGAGAATTTTAACACACACAATCTCTTTCCACACTGGTTTTGCAGGCAGCTAGTTTGGGAAGTTAGAGTGGGGCAATTGTGGCTTTTGGAGTGGGACAGGCTGTCTCAAGTGCGGGCCAACCCGCGGGGCAGGAAATCATGCGGCCCACTGGGTGAATATGGAAAAAGCGGGGGGCTCCAAGTAGGACACAGCGGAGGGGCGTGTCATGAGAAGGACAAACCAGGTTTGTGTAAGGTTAGGCAGGCTTGAGGGTGGTTGTGGCATGGGAAAGGGTTAGGTTTAGGCTAGGTTTCTGGTTTTAAGGGCTTCTTTTCAATTTTTTTTGGGCTTTTGTGGCGCTTGTACTTAGGCTAGTGTTGATTGTGTGGGAATAAAGTCCCCGCTCTCACCCCCTGCTTGTAGGGGAGGAAGACAGCTTAGGGATTGGATGAAGGCTTAGGATACAGAAAGGAAAGGGAAGGAAGTAAATTTATCTCTCTCTATCTCCCTCTATCTATCTATCTCTCTCTCTCTCTCTCCAAACAGGTGCATCCTTATCCTTACAGATTCAACAACCATTGATTCCGGAACTTAGGGACAACTAGGGGAGTTTCACTCTCTTACTTTCCACATCTGGGGGTCTTGTGGGGAAATCTCTTTTGTCTCAAGTCTCTCAAAGGTACTCAGGATGCTTTCAAAAACTGCACCGGGATCAAACATTCCACCCGCTTCTTCTCTACAACCAACCCTTAAGGTTCCGGCTTAGCCTCTGCCACCGGCCGCTTCAGCTCACAGGATGGGCGGGTTTGCTCTGCCATCAGATGGGGAGTTGTCAGAAACGGTGGCTGAAGTCCCTTGTTGGGTGTGGCTGAGTCCAAGAGATTTCCCTCACCTCCGGTTCAGCACCTTGGACGTGGAGCAATTTCTTTTGGGCTTCAAAGGAATTGCAGACTCAGAAGGCGCAAAAGGCGTGGATAAGCTTTGGACTATCCTCCTCTTTATCACCAAGGAGGAGAAACTGCGGGAAATGGAGGAAATGTTTGGGTACAAAAGGCCAGATTGGGGAAGATTGAAAGGTGAGATGCTGGAAAGGTGGTGATAAGGCAAGCCTTGCTTGAAAGAAAGAAACTTTGAGCAAGCCGCGGTGGAGGCAATTGAGCATGGAGGGGTTGGGAAGCGCAAAGGATTGGTGGAGTACATGTTGAAGTTTGAGAAAATTTACAGGTATCTGTCAAAGAACAAAGTTTTTGAGGGGCAGACAGGGGTAATGAAGCAGGCATTTTTGAGGGGACTTGCACCATCACTCCACTTGCAAGTGCTACATTACTTGTACAACCATGTCTTGGTTAAAAGATTCTTTGTTGATAACATTGAAATCCTTCAAAAATTCTTTGTCATCTGCCAGTGTGGTGACCAAATATGGACACCTCAGGACCACTGCATAAAATTGAAATTTTTTATGATTTTTTATTCATCATTTTAAAAAAAATCAAATTTATTTTTCCTGAATCAGATCCCTTCAGCCTCCAGACCCTCTGGCTTTCCCATCTCCCAGTGGTTTAGATATGGGTCCCTGGGGTGTCCAACTCCCCATGAGGTCTTGTGTTCAATTTGTGTCCTCCTTGCTTCAGTCCTCTTTTTTTTCCAAATTTGCGCAGGTGAAGGCCGGCTTGGCTTGGCTCAACTCTTGCCAGGGCTGGCATTTTGGTTGACATCAACGGGAATGACCATTAATACGCCATCCCCTCACAGTCCTCATCATCCTCAAAAACCCAGACCCATTCAATATCCTCCCCAGTCCAAATCTGATTTTCCAAATTCCAAATCCTTTCTGATCTCCAAGCAACGCAAACAATTTCATCAAATCATTCCCAAATTACCTGTCAACTCAAAATCACTCATCCCGTAGTTCTACAAATACGTGAACAGGAAGTGGGTCTTATCCAATAACTGGAACCTCTACGGTCTATCTGGTTCAAGTTCTTGTTATCAAACGCTCCACCCTCCAATCCATGCTCATCTCATTTTTCTCATCATTCATTCACATACCTCACCCCCATCATTGGGTTTGGTCACCTGCGCAAGGTCAGTCACGGGAACAACCTCCCTCCGCTGAATTGATTGGTTTTTCCCACAAACTCCCTCTGCTGACTTGATTGGTTGTTCCCACAACCAGTCTTGCGCTCTCACACCCCTATCTCCCACCTTGGCCATTCATCTGACCAATGGACCAACAATCTTGCCAAGTGTCCTCCTCCAATCATCACCCCCCCTACCACGTCCATGTTGACTGCCTCCAGCGGCCACCCAATCATCTGACCCAATTGCTATCCTACCACTTCTCTCAAGCGACCATCTGCAGGCCCGTCATCTTGTCCGCGCGGTTCTCCACCCGCGGGTCACCTGCTCTGTGCCCATTAATGGCATGGGCTTTTGTCTCTCCATCCACGCTGTCCAAATTTTTTTAATTATTTCCATTGTTTTGTTGTTGTTTTTTCCCCATCAGTTTCCCTTCGTTTTTTCTCATGCTATAAAAAAAATATTAATTCAATTGTTTTTTTTCAGCTCTAACTGTGTCATCATTTGTAAATAGTCTATAGTGACCCATGGCCCATAAAAGGAGGGGCTCTCCCCTACGTTTTCCAGAATCATCCATGGGAGTGTGTGCATCTGTCCCCCTCTTTATCTTAGTAATTTATAATCATTATCCTGGGTATATCTTTTATTTCTCCCCTGATCCATTTCATCCTGAGTCTTTGCCCCTTTGAGGCCTGATCCTTATCACCAACCAATAGCCTTGCTGGTTGGAGAGAATTCTGCCTGTTGGAATTCTAGAGTGTGTTACACCACTCTTTGATCCCTTCCTCTGACCATACTGGTCCCAATCATTTCTTGATCATTTTTAGGAATGTCACTCAATCCCACACCTGAAGGACAACTACTCTCTCTTTGACTACTGCGCTCTGAAACCTAATCCCCAGAGATCCCTCCCAGGGGTCTTCTGCTCTTCTCTGGAGATGGACTTGCAGAGAGGGGGAGAGGTCTTCCTTTTCGCGTTTGATTTCTTTTCTCCTCTCTTTTGCTTTTTTATACTTTCTTTTCCTCTTTTTCTCTTTCATCTTTTCCTCATCATTTGAATCTATACGTCCTTCAAGTTTTCTACTTTTCAATCTTGCCTACTTGATCATCCAACACCCCAATCAATTCTCAGTCAGTACTCGCTGCCATTCCTTGCCTGGTAAGATGATTCACAACTCAACTCTATGATAAACCATCAACCTGATAACACCTCTGTCAAACCAGCCTGTATCCCTCTCCTCTGTCTCAAGTCTGCTTCTTCCAGCCTGCTCAGTCTCTTGTGTCCTCATTACCTGTTGGTTGTCTTTGTCTTCTTCTATTGAATCTCTTTTCTATTGTGACTCTGACTGTAAAATCTAGTCTGATGGTTCTTAGTTGTCAAATAAAATCTCTTAAATCTTAACAATCATCTTTCTGGAGCCAATCACGTTTGATTAAAGAGGTTTTATTAAGCTTAAAACCTGGAGTGTTATACCTCTGTTCTTTTTCAAAGTAGCATTCTTCCAACCTATTCTTGAGCTCCTTGAGAAGTGTTGAGGTTATCCCTGTTCAAATCAGTTATTGTTTGCTTTTAGATCTTCTCAAAACATTTTGCTTTGTCTTGTACAGCCACCCTCAGTTATCTGGTCCCCTTCAAGCGCTTGATTGCAGAGAGTTGGGCGGGTTCATTGAGAACCTGGAGGTTGGTTGGGGTTTGAGTTTATCATCCTCAATCTTCTGCTGACAAATCAGAGTCATTAGCTTGTGGGCATTGTTTACATACAAAAGCTTTGTTCTTTTGAACTATAAAAAAACTTTAATCTTGTTTTCTTCAAATAACTCCCACTTAATCTTGCCTCAAATAGTGCTGTTCCATTGCTCCCAACTATTTTCAAACTTTATCCTTAGTACCTGATTCCTCACTTAAAAGTTCTGGAAATTGATATTGGTTACATTTAAATATTTTTGTAACACTCAGGAGGGCAGCCCAAACAGCACCTTTCCCCTCCACAGAACTGCCACAGCCTAGCACTGTTTGGAGTCTTACAGCAGGCCATGGAAAGCAACATCAGCTTAGAAAAGCTCATTGTGGACACCACAGGAACTTACCTGGCATTTTTAAAGAATTTGGTAACATTTTTGGTACTGGCCCTGGCGGTAGCAACAGTTTCAGGGCCATCAACATTTCAGCATGCTTCAACACCTCAGCAGGTCCAGGATCCAATGGTGGGCAAGATGAAGGAGAGCCTTTGGGATCTGCGGGTGTTCCTTAATCAGGCCAAGGCCCCTATGGCACCTAGGGCTCTGGCGGCTCTGTTCCAACTGTGCACAGCCCTGTCTCACATGGAAGAGGGCTTTCAGCCTCCCAGTGGGCCCTTTTGGAGGTTCATGGTACGCACATGCATTTGTTGCAGAGAAAAGGGGCACTGGAATTTGTCCTGCGCTTATCTCATGCAGGACATGAACAAGGCGTTGGTGCGCATGTCCGGCCCACGTACATATTCCCAATGGGTGAACCAGTGGACTACCCAAAAGTTCAACAACACCCAATGGTAAAAATACAAGAGCAGTTGAAAGCCCAGACTGATGCTGCTCAGGTGAAGCTAGGAATTTTCACCACACCCAAGACCTGGGAAGTGCCAAGGGTGGAAGCTGAGGTAAGGGCGCTGGAAACAAACAAGCAAATTGTGGTAGAAAAATGGATGTAGATGTCAGTGAGCAACCACACATCCCTAAAACAGGTTTTCCTGCATTGGCTGGAGACGGACAGTTGGCAAATGCCATGGAGAAAAATAAAGCCGCGGAGATTTTGCAGAGGGCAATGGGGAACAAGACGCTGGTAGCCCTAATGCTGCAATAATCAGCAGCAGTGTCTCCGGTGGTTGTTGAAGAGATGGTCCAATTGCTGAGAGAGTTTGGGCAAGGCCGGGTTCCAACAATGGTCCAGCGCGTGAACGTGGCAGAGGGGGAAGTGGGTTGCAAACTGTATCAATCAAGGTCTGTGTTGGTTCCACTTGCCTACGTCCCAATGATAATTGCAGGGTAGAAGTTATGGGAAATGGTGGATAGCAAATCAATGGTCAACCTGCTTTCATCAAGGCTGGTGGATGAGCTGGTATTAGTGCGGAGGAAGTGTGTGATGGCGCTCTGGGTGTTGAACGGTGGGGAGTGCCATGTTGATGGGGTAGTGGAAGGCAAGCAGTTCAAGGTTTCAAGGGTCTGGAAGCCTTTATCATTTCTTTTGGTAGGGTTTTTCAATGTGATCCTGGGTTGGCTGTTCATGTTTGGGTTCCAGGCTCATTTGGCTTTCAACATGGAAGCTGGAACGGAGGCGCTAACACTTGAGGATTTGTGTGGTGCAAGGTTTGAAACAACAATCAGCAACCACAGGAAGGGGAAATGGGTGCAGGGACTGGCAATGTGCAGTGATGGAAATTCTGATGGGGGAATTGACTGTAAGGGTCATCCTGAAGAGGATGTTTCCTAGTCAGCCCCAGATACCATGCAGGGCAAGGTCCAGCTCTGCGCAGGAGGTTGACTAGCAAGGAGAAGGTGGGAAAGGAGGAGTTTTGGGAAGGAGAGACAACAGAAGTAAGTTCCCTTCCTCAGTTTGCATCTCCGGGAGGTTCTACATTTTGAAAACCCTACGCTTAGAAAGCAGAAACAGTGGCCGCAAAAAAAAGCAGTGCAAGTACGACGGCCAGGGATTAGTAAGCACGCGAACCTTTTTTGGGCACAGAAGTTGCGCAGAGTCATGAAAATGAGCAAGGGAGGCAGTTGGTGGGGTAGGGGGAAGGGCCCAAAGGTTTAGTGGCTGGTATGGGGAAGAGCAAGAACGGTCGAGGTAGTGATGGGAAGACCTCTGGGGACAGAACTCAAGTCTGGGGGGATGTGGTGTCATTATATATCCTTGGGTTGGGAACTGCGTTGCGGCCTGCGTGCTCAGCATTTGGTAGGTCAGGCTAAGCCATTGGGGCGCGCGCATTCTCAGCAGTGGCTGCTGCGGGGCTCAGCGGTAGGAGAAGCAGGACCAGCACAATGGTTGCGGGCCAGGCTTGACTAGGGGAGGCTGGAAGCAACCTGCTTGGTAATTACGGGCTCAGGAACGCAGCTGGCCCAACTGTGTTTGCGGGCGGTGTGGTGCTCTTTCATTGACGCGAGTTTGGAAAGACTGCGCGCTGCGGGCTTGTGCGGATTGGACGGATGCGCCAATTGGAAGGCTTTCACGGATTGGAAAGCTTGCGCGGATCAGAAGGCTTGCGCAGATCGGACGGATCGCGCAGATTGGAAGGCTTGCGCGGATTGGAAAGCTTGCGCGGATCAGAAGGCTTGCGGGGATTAGAAGGCTTGCGCAGATTTGACGGATTTCCCAGATTGGAAGGCTTGAGCCAATCAGACGGCTTGCGGGGATTGGAAGGCTTGTGCGGATCAAGCGGATTGCGCATTGCAAGACCCGCCAATTGGATCATGCGGGTACGCCCCGGATACCTGGAACAGGTTGTTGGGAGGACACATCATGAGAAGGATAAACCAGCGGGCAACACAGACAGGGCATGGGGCAGGGGAGGTGGAGCATGGGTTATGGGACGGGGGACGGAGGGATAGGGTTGGGCTAGGGTTCTGTGGCTTAGGGGTTGTATTCCATCATTCTTGCTTAATTGCGGTTGTACTTAGGTTAGGGTTGAGAGGGAGGACTTAAATACTTCACTCTCAACTCCGGCTTGTAAGGAACATCATCACATCACAGCACTTCACGGACTGGACTTTTATGATGTTATCGGATTGGATCAGATTGGATTGGATTGGAAAGGAAGGTATTCATTTTATTATTGCTCTATCACTCTCTCCCTCTCACTCTTTCTCTCTTGATTGGCTGCATCCAATCTCCTTACAGAAGCTTCAATCAATAACTTTCCGGAACCTGAGGACAACTTCAGGGGTGTTGCCCCTTTAGTTTCCACATCTGGGGGTCTGGCCAGGAAAGATCTTTTGTCAAAGTCTCTTGAAGGTACTCACAGATGCTACCAACAGCCGCTTCTCTTCCTTCCTCATCCCACGGCTTCCGCACTACCCCATGGATTTACCCGCATATTTGACTCAACATTGCGGAAGTGGAGCGATTCATCTCACGGTATGAAACAATTGCGGACTCTGAAGGCGTTTTGGATTCTGAGAAGGCGCGCCATGTTGTCCTGTTCATTGAGGACGCGGAAGAACATTGGGACGTGGAGGAGATGGGAGGCTACCTGAACCTGGATTGGCCAGAACTGAAGGAGGAAATGCTGGCAAGATGGGGGAGGCGCGGTTCTTGCTTTCGGAAGGACAATCTCAAGCCATCCCTGGAATTGGGTTACAAGGCAGGCGCGCGCGGCGGGATCTGGTCGCAAGCGGAATTGGATTACGCGGAACTGGAGTACTACAGGGCAGAGTATGTTCCGGCCCCACCACCGGCAACCATCTCCTGGGCTAGCAAACTTGTGGAGGTGGCAAGGGGCCTCGAGGCCTATCTGGAGAGTATTCAGTCTCCTGGGGCGTCTGCGCCCCGCGTGTGCGCAAATGGGGGGGACAACGACCGTTGGCGGACGGGACAAAGGAACGCGGAATTGGTTTCACCAGTGGGGGCTAAGTACGTGTTGGGGAAGCGGGACTTGACAGAACTGGTGCGGCCTACTGACAGGAAGCGGGCAAGGACGACGGAACGGGAAATTGATGTTCCGTGCGGTTTGGGAACCGGTGAAGGGCAGACGGGCCTTGCAAGGAAGGTAGACGCGGCAGGGGAAGAGACGGACCATGCGTCAGAGAATCACAACTCAAGCCGGACCTCTTCGACGGCAGGGAGCACGCATAAGGAAAGGGTAGTGGCAGCAATGGAAAGGACGGGCGCGGAATGGATGGACAGTGGGGCGGAGCGGAAGGATCAAGTGGTCACGCGCGGTCCAGCGGGCAGGGAGCGGTCAGAAATCTCCGGAGGGGAGAACAAGGCGGCAAGAACTGCAAAGGGCAAGGAATGTTGTGTGGACGGGGTGGGGGAGGAGAGGGCTGGGATTGAAAGGGTTTTGAAGCCTCTTTCCTCCTCCATGGCGGGTTGTGGTAAGGATGTCTTGGGTTGTTTGCTTTTGTTTGGGTTTTGCGTGCGGATGAGCTTGAATCTCAAAGGATGCAGGAGGGTCTTGGCGGCGGGAGGTGCACCTAGGCGGTTTTGGACAACAATTTGCGCTTGGAGCCCGTGCGGGATTGGTTGAGGAAACGCGCCGCGGATCTGGCAACAGGTATAGAGGGTGCGGTTGGCTGGTGACAGCGGCGAAGTGGGGGGGAAGCTAGCAGGGGCCGGAAGGTTGGAGTTGGGACGCAGGACGCGGGCTAAAAAAAAAAAAAAAAAAAAAAAAAAACTTTTTTTCTCTTGTTCCTTCTTATCTATTCATTCTTCCTTTTCCTTTTTTTTTTCTCTTCCTTTCTCTCTTGAGGATCGCGTACGCGTGCTGGCGCGTCGAGGTCTCTCCATGTACTCTTGGGGATACTCTCACTGGTGCAGATTTCTCACTTTCAGACTCTCACTGGCGCGGATTTCTCACCTTTGCCAATTTCTCTTGCTCACGCGGATCTTCTCTCTCCAAGGTGCCGATCTTGCGCGCGTTTTCGGAACACGTGTGGAGTTGGATGAAGGCATGCGGATCCTTTCTCTGGTGGAGCAGAAGGTCTTTGGCATAGAGGGCAGGCGGGCGGGAAGGTGACGCAGAGGATAGAGGGCAGGCGGGTGGGAAGACAACTCGGAGGATGAGCGTGGTAGGTGAGATGGTGGCGGATCTCTGGGGACAGAACTCAAGTTGGGGGGGATGTGGTGCTCTTTCATGGACGCAATTTGGGAAAGACTGCGCGCTGCGGGCTTGCGCAGATTGGAAGGCTCGCAATTATCGGACGGATTGCGCGGATCTGAAGGCTTGCACGGATTGGAAAGCTTGGGCGGATTGGTAGGCTTGTGCAGATTGGACGGATTGCGCAGATTGGAAGGCTTGCATGGATTGGAAAGCTTGCGCGGATTGGAAGGCTTGCAGGGATTGGAAGGCTTGCGCAGATCGGACGGATTGAGCAGATCAGAAGGCTTGCGCCGATTGGACG